>OX940794.1:40569282-41769282 GCA_954870985.1 Trifolium fragiferum
GACTTTATTTATTTCTTTACGCCGTAAGCGATTATCATCTTTCGTTAGAATAAATTTATCTGAATAATTTTATTGAAGTTCTTACAAAAACAATTAAGAAGAGAGACTTTAGGTTATGATATCAATTGACTTACTTTTTACACAAACTTTATTTAGTTCTTCAAATCTTAAGAGATTACCCTTTTCTGTTGGATCAGATCTCTTTGAACATTTTTTAAAAATAAATAAGTTATGAGGCCTAAGGTTATGGTCCAAATTGTTTTACTTATTACACGAGATTGATTAGTTATTCACACCGTAATAAATTACTCTTTTCTATAGAGCAAATCTCTCTTAAAATATTAATTGAACTTTTTACAAGTATTATAAAGATGCGAGAACTAAGATTATATTGTCAATTGATTTACTTTTTACACGGGCTTAAATTAGTTCTTACATCTGTAAGAGATTATCCTCTTCTGTTATATCAAATCCATTTTGATATCTTAATTAAACTTTTTACAACAATAATTAAGATGTGAGACCTACGGTTATTGTCTCAATTGTTTTACTTTTTACACATATTTGATTTAGTTCTTCATACTGTAAGAAATCACTCTCTTCTATTACATCAAATCCCTCTTGAAATTTCAATTGAACTTTTTAAAATAAATAAATTAAGACGCAAGATCTAAGAATATATGATCTCAATTGCTTTACTTTTTACACGAGTTTTATTTAGTTTTTCATGTTGTAATAGATTACACTCTTCCGTTAGTTCAGATCTCTCTTGAAAATTGAATTGAACATTTTATAAGAATAACTAAAATGTAAGAGATTACGAGCTTTACTTTTTACACATGCTTAATTTCATTCTTAACACTGTAAGAAATTTCTTTTTTCTGTTAGATGTAATCCCTCTTAAAAATTTAACTGAACTCTTTACAAAAATAATCAAGAAGTGAGACATTAGATTATGGTCTCAATTGATTTACTTTCTACACACGGATCTGATTTGGTTCTTCCTATTGTAAGACATTAACCCTCATTTGTTAGATCAAATTCCTTTTATAATTTTAATTGAACATTTTATAAAAATAACTAAGATTCGAGGCCTAAGAGTATCGCCTCAATTTCTTTATTTTTTACACGAGTTTAATTTAGTTCTTCACACTTTAAGATATTAATACTCTTTCGTTTGATCAGATCTCTTTGAATATTTTGATTGAACTTTTAACAAAAAAATAATTAAGATGTGAGGTTTAAGATTTTGGTTTCAATTGTTTCACTTTTTACACCGGCTTGATTTAGTTCTTTCCGTTAGATCAAATATATTTTTATATTTAATAGAAGCTTTTTTTACTTAATAGTCAAGATACAAGGTCTAAGGTTAGATGCTCTTGAATGTGTTCTTCACCCCATAAAAGATTACCCTCTTCCATTAGAAAAAAATCCCCTTGATAGATTAATTGATTTTTTTAGCAAAAAAAGAAAAAAAAAATGCATATATATGCATATTAAAGTCTCGTGAGCATAACTCAGTTGACATGCATTGCATTATATATGCAGGGGGCCGAAGTTCGAACTTCGAGCATCCCACTTATCCATCTTATGGGTGAAATTCCTAACCACCAGACTACTTGATAAAAAAAAGTCTAAAATCATTAATTCTAACAACAAAAAAATCCAAAATCATTATATTTGTATGAATGAAAAATAACTCATATATAACACGGTCAATTTTCCACTTCTAAAATATTAATTAATTCAAAATAGAATACTATATAGAGGAGGGATCCGTTGACTTCAGGAATAAGTCTTCCATTGACTTACTCCGCTTAATAACTCGATATCGGCATTATATTTCTTCAATTCAACCATTAAATTTAAAGATCTCATTGAGTAGATTAACTCCACAAATTTTTATAAAAAATAAAAAGATGTAATTATATATTCAGACTATTGAAAAAATTATAAAAAAAAATAAAAAAAAAATTTATAGTCCGTGCCAAGCACGGATAGCACAAGTGTCTATAGTTATTTATAAGTTAGATTCTCAAATGTCGTTGACACTTATGAAAGATGGTGTTCCACGTATTCATTTTTATGCTTTTCTCTTATTGATTATATTCGTTTTTTCATGTTGAAAGATCAAAATGTTGGATTGGCTCATGCCTTACGGATACATAGTAGAAACTCTTGTGTAGATTGATTCGCTAAATTAGATGTTTTGTTTTTTCAGAAATACAATGTCATTTTTTATATTGCTTAGCTGTTCTTCGGAGACTCAATTCCTCCATTTATAATTTTTTCTATTTCCTATTAATAAAAAAATAGATAGAGAATATAATAGTAGTTGTAAAATATACTCCCTCTAATTTTTATTATAAGACTACATACAATGGTGGGGTTTAAACCCCAAAATAGATGTTGAATGGTTATAATAGTGAGGTTTAATACTAAGGTTGAATGAAATGGAGGGGGAGTAAAATAGACACGTGGCGCAAGCTGATATACCACATCCAGCAAGTGTGTTGCACTTGCTCAAGAGGGAAGTGGATTTTAATTTTTTGATTTTTTTAAATGTGTATATATATATATGGCTAATGCTACGATAAACCACCTTCACAAGTGGTCCACCGTGGACAAGTGATATACCGAATATGAATTTTACAAAATTTTTTGTTGGATTGAAAGATATATCGTATAGATCATCCATAAATTTTTTAAATTTTTTTGAAAATCATTTGATATGTTATTGAGACCCATCAAGATTCATGTTATTTAACAACCGTTAATCTTGATGTGTCTCAATAACATATCAAATGATTTTTTATTTTTCTAAATTTTTCTATAGATGATCTATATGATATAAACTTTCAATCCAACGGTGGATTTTGTAAAATTCGTACTCGTTATAATATTATTTGTGATTGGTCCACCATAGACCACTTGATGAAGTGGTCCATATTAGAATTTACCATATATATATATATATGGGGATTTCTAACATACTCCCACTTATAAACATGTGGGAGTATGTTAGCAAGCCAACTCCCACTATATATTTCCTAAAAAATCAATTATATCCATACAAACCAACATAAGTCATAAGGTTAGTTTTGTAAATTTGTATTTTATTCTAATTTCAAAACAAAATATTTGGAACATGGTTCCTTAATTTTAGTAAATGTCTCATAATTAATAACTAACATTGTTTCTTATGGTTTTCTTTTCTATTAAAGTATTGTAAAAAAATCCACAAGAAACATTATATTGTTTTATATTAAAATGGTTTCTTACGAATTATTTTGAAAAAAAATTCGTAAGAAAAACAATGTAAATCTGTAGAAAATAAAATATATATTTTACAATTTTCTATGAATTAATTATTTCAAAGCTAAATTCGTAGAAAATACAACATAAATCTGTAAAAAATAAAATATATATTTTAAATTTTCCTATGGATTATTTCGAAGGTAAATTCGTAAGAAAGACAACGTAAATCTGTAGGAAATAAAATATATATTTTACAGTTTCCTATGGATTATTTCGAAGGTAATAAATTCATAGAAAATACAATGTAAATCTGTAAGAAATAAAATATATATTTTAAATTTTCCTTTGAATTATTTCGAAGGTACATTCGTAGGAAAGACAACGTAAATCTGTAGGAAATAAAATATATATTTTAAAGTTTTCTACGAATTTGTTTGTAAGAAAATCTACAAGAAACGTTATATTTAGCTGCGGATTTTTTCAAAGGTAAATCTGTAGGAGATAATTACGATTTTCATAGGAAACGAGGTTAATCATTAAAAATAGTTTCTCGATTTTCCTACATATTTTCCTTTGAAAACCAAAGAACCTTTTTTTTTTTATAAAAAACATGTAAATATTTTCTTGCAAATTTTATTTTGAAAAATCCGCATGAAACTATTTTTCATTGATTATTAAATTTACATAAGCTTTTTTAGTTGGCAATTTATTTTTTATTTTTTTAAGCAAACAACGATACATTAAATAAAAAGGAAGTACAAAGAAAGTTGGGGGGGCAAGAACCTGACCCAACAACCATACAAAAAACTATATACAACCCAAAAAGGGTAAGACAAAGCCAACTGGACCAAAACCAGTGAAATATCCAAATGTGAAGCAATCAAAGACACATCAGTCACAATCCAGCAAGTCCAACGCGGGACTCGAAACCAAATTGCAAAAAAAAGATGTGTAAACTATTCAACCATTATAGCAACTAAAAGAGGCAGACTAAAATAATCTAATTCTTAGGGCACGGTGAGTGAATCTGACCGTCAACACGGAAACAGAGACAACAACCGACAACTCGCTATAGCAATAACGAGTACTAGGCTATTTCTAGCCATAACCAGAGCCGTTAGTCTTCCCAAATTCTCTAGCGTCACAGATGCAGAATTGAATGCTTTGATCCCTGCAAATCTCAACAGATGAAGCCAATTTTAGCAGAACCAAAACCAATTTGAAGCCACCGGCGCGACGAAAACCAACGCGCCAGCAACCACTGTAAAGTCCAACAAACACTGCCGCAAGGGAGGCGGTGCTAGTGAACCAAATCGCAGCCAAAGATGAACCCAGGCAAGCCGAACGAAATCGAGAGAACCAAACCCCAAAAACGAACCACCAAGCCAAGAGAGAACAACGACAGTGACGATCTGGACGGAGGAACACTACCCAACGCCGGCGGCGTGGGTTTTAGGCTACTCCTATGGGACGCGATCCCAACAGCTACCAATAAAAGAAACAACAACCCTCTGAGCAGATCCAAAAGCAAGAGCAGCAGTCTTTGAGGGTGAAAAATCCATCGAAAGTGGTATGAGATCCAAACTGAAATCCCATAACGAAAAAGAGTATGAAACGACCACCACGGCGGCGACGCCGGCAGCGGTTAACAACCCCAAAATGAGTAATCGACCCCGATTGGGTTTAAAAGGTGGTGCGGCTGTGAAAGGCGAGTGCACCACCGGTCCTGAGATCTACATGGTGAAGGGGCGGTTTGGATTTGAGGGACGGTGGCGCAAGAGTTGTAGAGAGAGGTTGTAGAGAGAAAAGTTGGTCTAGTTATTTCCAGTTGGCAATTTATTTGAGTGGCCATAGAGATTATTATTGGGAGCTTTTGGGGTGGTCTTTGGGTTGCCTTTGGATTGGATTATCTTTGTACATTTGGATTGGGTTGGGTTGGGTTCTATTTGTACATAATTGTATTAGAATTAATTAAAAGTTAATGTTAGCATATGTCTATGAAATATTTACTAAAATTAAGGAAACATGTTTTCAATATTTTATTATAAAAATAGAATGAAATGCAATTTACACATTTATCTTTTTGTTCAAATTGATTTAATAGAGTTGAGTGTGTGTGTGTTAATTGTTATGTGGAAAAGAGAGAAAATGATGTGGAGTATTAAGAAGTGAAAAGTGGGTGTTTAATACTAAAATCATTGTTGATAGCCTAAGAAACAAAAAAAAAAAGACACACCGTTTAAGAAATACGGAGTATGGATAAAGTATAAAAAAAATACGACATTTGCACTTTTACCCTTAAAAAAATCAAGTATTGAAAACTGTGGTAATGATTATAGGCTTGTAGGGCCCGTTTGATGGTCAGGATAAGATAAAGAGTTGGATAAGAACATGATAGGATACTGACATGATAGTCACTTATCATATCATGTATTTGGTGCACAAATTATAATAAATAAGATGACGGTTGCTGCATACTTGATCTTCTTAATCAACGTTCCACAAACATAAAGATTGAAATATGAACACGATGGAGAGAGAGAGAGAGAGAGAGAGAGAGAGAGAGAGAGAGAATTCACTTATCCTTCCGCTGATAGGATAATTCTAACCCAGCAAAAACTCAGGATATAAATTACAAAGTAGTGATAGGATATGATTAAAAAATGGAATAATTTATCATATCTCATTGGTGCATGATGACAGGAATTTCTGTAGCATTTTAGGTAGTATTATTAGTAGTAAAATGACCAAGACAAACCCAAATATCAATAAAAACCTGAAGAATCGAGAAAAAGCTTCAAGACAAGGTGAAAAAACGCAAAAGACAAGAAAAAGCCCAAAAATGAAGAAAAACATCCCATCGTGTCACGATGGCTTTCAACGTGACACGATGGAAGCTGCTTGCTCGCCAAGACAAAATCAATTATATTTTTAAAGAGAATCTTAGCATCGTATCACGATGGCTCACATCGCAGTACGATGGCTTTGCGTGGTGACCACGCTGATCAAACGCACATGATTAGTTATAATTTTAAACTAAATCTTCTCATCGTGACACGATGGGCTTAGCGTGTCACGATGGCTTGCTGAGGCCCATTACGAAAAGTATAAATAAAGCCTCCATAATTCATTATTTTTCATTTAGAAACAGAAAAACTTTCTATTCCTTTTGGAGAGAAATTCGGAGGAGCTCTAAGGGCATAGTTTTCTCCCCTTACGGGAAAACTAACTCAGCAAGGTATGATTCTTTAGGCTTTTTATATTTAGATTCTTGTAATTTAATTATGTAGTCTTTTGTAATAATTCCTTAGGTTGTGGAGGAGAAGATGAACTCCCCGATGAATACTTGGGTCATGTAATTGAGTCAAAGTTATAATAAATCGTCTTTATAAATTATTATTTGTTATTTGTTTTCTTGCTTTAATATCGTTAGTCGGAATCTTGGCCGGATAAACGGCAACATCTTAGAATAAATAATTAGGGTTTACTTTAATAGTAGCATATTAGGGTTCTCTCTATTATTTGTCCGGAAGTAGTAATGAATAACACTAGATTAAGGAAACGGTAAAACAATCTTGAACTAGTTATGACTTAATAATTCGAGGAAGAATCAGGAACTAGTTGTAAAAACAATTAGAACTGAATAACCGTAACTAAGATCTAGGGGTATTGGATGGTCGATGGTCATAATGCATGTTTGTAAATAATTCTACATAGTAATTTAGGGTATGTGACAAAGCGAGGTTAGACTCTCGTAGTTACATTAGTTGCAAAAGTAGTGGGACCTTGCCTACATAGGGTAGCAGTAAGGTGCTACTAAAACAAGGATAGAATCGACACCCGATAATAGTACGAATGACTATGTTATACACTGATTATGTCAAGTATGAGAGAGGGAGTAAATTCAACCACCATACCTATCCTCTATGTCTCTGAATCAAATCTTTTATTTTTCTTGCAAAGCATATCGCTCTTTTTATAAATTAAAAACTTTTTTCCTAAAAACCAAAGCGAATGCAAAAACTAAACGAACTAGAATAGCACTAGCGAAGGTTTGACACGATCCCTGTGGATACGAACTCATTCTAGACACCTAGAGTGTGAATTATTACTCGACGACAAACTGGTCCACTTGCCAGAACGTAGTCAGTGCATCAAACAAAAAATTAAAACAGATATGATATAATTATCATATCCTGCTTAGGGGTGGGCATGGTTTAGTTTAAAACCAAAACTGTATACAAACTGAACCAAACTGTTTTTACAGTTTAGAAAACCAAAACTGAACTGTTATTTGAAACAGTAAACTGAACCAAACGGTTCGGTTAACCAGTTAACCAGTTCGGTTAGCTAGTTAACTATAACTGTTTTTTTTTTTACAATTTTTTTTAAATTCTGTCACCCGTGTTTCTCTGTCAACCATTAAATTCTTTTATTTCTCTGAAATACAGATCCAGATTATGAGTGGCAACAACAAAGATAAACTATATCTGAAAATTTGAAGTTCTTGAAAATTTTATGCATATAGAAAGTTAAAAAGAATCATAAATTAGAACTATAAGTCACCAGAAAATTAAACAAAAGCACCTTTTCATTAGATTTCAATTTCAAGCCATGTAAAACTGAACATGCTTCAATCTCACAATAGAATTACACGATTCGGATTAATCTAGAAATTCATTACAAAAATATTCAGATTACACAGCTAACGAAAATTAAAATAAACAAGAGTGGATCTTCTTCATCTTGTTTTAGCTTCGAATCCATAGAGGGTTCTTCCTTGTCTCTTAAGAGCATAAACAACATCCATTGCAGTCACACTCTTCAAGAAGATCTCCAAGAATGTAATTGCATCACGAATCACGTTCTTCAAGAAGATACGTCACGCGTGTTTCTCTTCCAATTTTGACTTTGATTTTTATTTTAGGGTTAGTTAACAGTTTTGGTTCAGTTAACGGTTAACACAGTTTTAATTAAAAAAAACTGGTAAACTGAATTGTTATCTCACAATAGTTTGGTTTGATTTTTTAAAAAATTGGTTCAGTTTTAAATGGTTTGATTCGGTTCAGTTTACAAGTTTGGTTTAGTTTTTTGGTTTTTATGCCCACCCCTAATCCTACTCACTATCATGGTCATCAAACGAGCCCGTAGTAGTATGAAAAATATTGAAAAAGTAAAACTAAACATAAAGTTAAAATATTCAAAATAAATATAATGATTATAGTAACTTTTGTTTATATTTAAGACTTGTAATTTTTTTTTTTTTAATATATAAAACTGGAGTAAGTATTAATTTTGTTTGACTACTTTTTTCTTATATTTTAGTACAGAGATGTATAATTTAACAAAAAAAGAAAGAAACATGAAGATAGAAGATTCGGGGCATGGCTGCTCACGAGAAGTGGGGTCATTAAGCAACATTTTCCTTGTCTCTCCTATAGCATCATCGGATTCTCCCCGAAGGTAATTACAAAAGCAAAAGCATGTGGTTGGTTCTAATTAGAGCAACAGGTGGAGCCATTCTTTTTATACTTTTTCAATAATTCTTTTAAGGCCCCTTCTAGGATGGAAAAGGCTAGTAGGTCTCCCACGGTGGAAGACAATTTTTCACCTTTAGATCATGAATATCTACATTAGACCATAATAAAGTTTTAACACGATATTCTCTCCTCTTTTACTCATTCGCAGCCCATCTCCATGTTTCTTCAACAACACAAAACTTTAATAGAGTATGGTCTCTCAAATATTAAAGGAATTTTAAGCAAACTTTGGGCGGATATATGATTTAAGATTTATGTTGCATAATTGTGTTAAATAAGTTCCAAAATAATTAGTTTTTTATTTTCCCCAATTTTATTAGTTATGTTTTTATCTTCTTTCTTGTGATAAACCTTATGTTATTAAAATGGATCAGCCTAAACCTGATAATATATTCTTCTTTAAAGGCCATCAACCAAAAAATAGTGTAAAGTGTAAACAATATGTCAAATAAGTTCCCTGCTGTAATGAATTGAAAGCCATTTCAAATTTTAAAGTATTAAAGAGAGAGCAATTTTTTGTACCAAAAAAAAAGAAAAAGAGAGAGAGAGAGAGAGAGAGAGCAATTTTTCTGACTAATATGGTGTTGTGATGTGAAATTTCAACAATAATTATAAATTTTGGAGTAGAAATTACTAAAATCAGGTGGTGAGGGAGATGAGTGTTTGAGTGTGAGGTGGTTGGTTATCAGGAGGAAGTTAGATAGGGTGGTGGTAATGCACCGTTGGCGGTGGAAAGAGGAAGAGGGAGAAAAGAGATGTATAAGGTGTTGATGGTGCATCATAATATTCTTGGAACCTTATAATCTAACGGTGGAGAATATTTACCCATGGTGGGAGACCTAACTCACTCTCCCATCCTAGACTTTGCCTTCTTTCAATTTGAATTAATCATATTTAAAGTATACTGAATTTTTTTTCCCTTAGTTTAATTTTAATATGTTAATTCAAATGAGTTGCTCCAAGGAGTGTTCCCATAAACAACTCAAATTCATAACAAATTAATACACAGAATTAAGCTGAATAAAAAAGAGTTTTCACTAGACAACAGTTGTGACGTGTGAGAACAACATGCAATCGACATTAATTAACCGGGCATTTTTCGATATTAACTTTGATTACAAGCTATCAAGTCCGGATACGTGACACGATACCGATACGGGAAAATTTTTAAAATTTTCGATACGGTACGGTCGCGATACGTTGTTTAAAAATAAACTTAAAATTAAATATACAAATACAAAATATATAAACATAACAAAAATCGAAAAAGATAATAAATTAACATTCAAATTATTCAAACTGAGCAAACAAGTGACAATTACATATCTCAAGTTAATTAAGTACTACCCAAAAAGGATAATTATTACTATCCAAAAAACAAAACATCATCGGTACCATCCAAAAAACACATGATTGTCAATCCATAAAGAACATCATACTCTAACATTCACTATTTAAGAGGAAACACAAATTGTATCAATCTCATTTTCTCCATTTCTATCATAAAAAAACATTATTTTCCCGATACTTCTCTGATACGTGTATCGAATAAGTATCCGACACGTATCGGTGATTTTTTCTTAAAAATAATTTTAATTATCTGTATCGGAGAGTATCAGACGAATATCGATATCGAACACGTATCGAACACAATACTTCAATATTTTTTAAATATCAGGGCTTCATAGATTACAAGTGTTATAAGTGTTACTCGAACGTGCATCTTAAAATTTTACAACATGAATATATATTATTACATAAAAGATACGGTATGTTCTTTTAAACAACTTCCATAATTCAAAATTCAAATATGATGCATCGATATTATAAAGTAAAAACATTTTTCTACAATTTTTTGTTCGCTCGTGGTACACGTCTACTGTCAAATGAATAATATAACAAACCAACTCCATACATAGATTAATGTGTAACCAACTCCATAGATTAAAGTATGTAACAAAAAAAAAAAAAACTCCATAGATTAAAGTGTAATCAGAGAAAATTTTATTTTATTTTTTTAATAGAAGATCAATTTTTATTTAATGAATGTTTTAATTTTTGTAATGATACAAATGATAAAATATTATTAATAGTATATTGAATTTAAAAAAAAATTTAATTTTAGATAAAAAGTGGGGAAAAAAAAAAGCAGAAAAGAAAATAGCAGATGAAAGTTGAATTAATTAAAGTACAAAAACCCGAATATATTGGGAGTTCAATCGTATAAAAATGGACCCCACCACCTTCCAATGCTGTTGTTTTTATATGTATGATGATTTTATGCAAATGAAAAAACATTTAGAAATTAATGGAGAAGGTGATAGAAGAACCTCTTCTAAGCCAAGAGCATAACTCAAATGTCAATGTCAACAACAAGAACAACAAGGGTGGTTTTAGAACATTACCTTTTATCATAGGTAATGATTTTCATTTGTTTCACTAATTATGTGAGATAAACAAATAAACTAACTTTACTAATTATATTCCTTATTGAAAGTTTTTGTTAATGTGGTTGTTATTGCAGCTAATGAGGCATGTGAAAGAGTTGCAAGTATGGGATTAATGCCTAACATGATAATATATTTGACTAAAGTGTATAAAATGGAAACTGCTGAAGCTACTAATTTTCTGTTGTTATGGTCTGCTGCCACCAATTTCACTCCCCTCATTGCTGCTTTCCTTGCTGACTCATATTTTGGTCGATATCCCATCATCGCTTTTGGTTCCATTGCTAGCCTACTGGTATATATTTTTATATCGGATCTAACTCATATTTTATCTCTGCTAGTATACATACCGATACTTCTCATGTTCGTTTGTCCGCTTCTTTTATTTATGTTATAATTAAATTTTGTGTTTTTGTGTGATTTCGATTTAAACTATTTATATATTTTTTATATTTTTATTTTGGGTTAATAGGTCTTTATCCCTGCAAAGTGGGCGAGTGTTGTCTTTTTTCTTCACTTATTATTTTCACTTTGTTGTATGGACTTGAAAACTCCTTATACTTGTTTTGAGTTTCTAATATATCTGGTCATTCTAAGTAAAACTCATAAATAGACTATCTCTAATACCACATTAGTACGATTTTATACTAAGTCAAACTCATTCTTACAAAACAAACTTATAACATGAGAGATGTCTCAAATTGAATTGTCCGATCAAAGTGTAATACTAGATTTTCATTCTGGGTCAACTTCATGTTTACAAAACTGACTTGTAATGTGACATGTGACTCTATAAATCTTGTAGACCTTATCCCTTGGATAGAATATGTTAGTTAGAAGATTCAAAATCAACACATTCCTATTAACATTGTGGTTATGTAGGGAATGATTCTTCTATGGTTAACAACTATAATCCCACTATCAAGGCCAACGTGTAACCAACTCACAAACAGTTGCAACTCCCCTACAACAATCCATCTTTTGCTGTTGCATTCTTCTTTTGCTCTCATGTCCATTGGAGCTGGAGGAATAAGATCCTCCTCTTTAGCCTTTGGTGTTGATCAATTAAGCAAACAGGACGAAAACGCAGGAATCAAAGAGGGCTATTTCAGCTGGTACTATGCTTCTGTCGCAGTAGCGTCGCTCTTAGGGTTAAGTGTTGTTGTCTATATTCAAGATAACATGGGGTGGACAGTAGGATTTGGTGTTCCTGTTGTCCTTATGTTTATAGCCACATTATCATTTTTCTTAGCTACTCCATTTTATGTAATGTTGGAAGCTAAGAAGAACATGCTAACCGGTTTAGCACAGGTTCTTGTAGCTTCTTACAGAAACAGACTTCTGCAGTTACCACAAGAGGATGAGAATGCGAATGGTATCTACCATCATGAAAAGGATTCCAATCTCCTAGTACCAACGGAAAAATTAAGGTATGCATTTTGTTTCTTAGTCTCATTTGTCATGCTTTATTGTTATGAGATGTTCACTATTGCAATTAACATATATTACTAATTGCATAATTTATGTTTTTAGTCCTTGTAATATGATCACATTCGGGTTTTAGTTTTTTGAATAAATTTTTTAGACTATGTCGTTAACTCTGTAATTTAAGATTCTCATTGTTTTAGTCTCTGATTTCATCTATTCATGCAAGCTAGATGACATTACATGCTTACATGGCATGCCATATCATATTTTTTTTATGGATAGATGACATTAGGGACCAAAACAATGAAAATATTGAATTACAGGGAAAGCTTCCATAAAAAAATTGATAAAAGAGAAGAGGCTAAAGCAATAACTTATTTAACAGGTTTCTCAACAAAGCATGCATAATGAGAAATCATTTAGAAGATCTAACACCAGATGGAAGAGCTTTAAATCCATGGAATCTTTGCACAATTGAACAAGTGGAAGATCTTAAGGCACTTTTTAGGATAGTACCAATTTGGACAACAGGAATCATGATGACTGTGAATGTGAGTCAGAGCTCTTTTCTTGTACTACAAGCTTCCTCCATGGATCGCCATATCGGTTCAAATTTCCAAATTCCTGCAGCCTCCTTTGCTACATTTATGATGTTATCATTAATTCTTTGGGTTATGCTATATGACCGATTTTTAGTCCCTTTGACATCAAAGATACTAGGACGCAAAACAAGCTTAGGAGCGAAACAAAAAATGGGAGTTAGTCTATTTTCTTGTAGCATATCAATTGCATCACTTGCTATTGTAGAGAATATTAGACGTAGAATCGCAATTGATCAAGGCTATTCAGAACAACCGGAAGCTGTGGTGAATATGTCTGCATTGTGGCTATTGCCGCGCCAAATCATCGATGGACTGGCTGAGGCATCTGGTGTAGTAGGACAAACTGAATTTTTTCTCAATGAGTTACCTCAATCTATGTCTAGTATAGCTTCTACTCTTAGTGGACTTGGGATTTCTGTTGCAAGTTTGGTTGCAAGTTCTATTATGAGTTTTGTTGATAGTGTTACTGGAAGTGGAGGGAATGAAAGTTGGGTTTCAAGCAACATAAACAAGGGTCACTATGACTACTACTATAGTTTTATTTGTGTTTTGAGCATTTTGAATTTTATGTATTTTCTTTACTGTAGTAAATCTTATGGTCCTTGTAAGAATAGACAGAAATAATATTTTTAGAAAAATGAAAAGTTTAGGTGAGTAGGATAGTTGGGTCTCTTTACCTCAACAAGGGAGTTTTTTTTTTTTTTTTTGACAAATCAACAGCGAGGGAGTTGAATCCATACTTTTGGTGGAATATGAGTCAACTTTTTATTGTTGTATAATACATAACTGAATGTATTAGTTTGTTGTAACAATTTGTGCTAGTTAGTTAGAGCCTAAGCCATGTATGGTTAGGAAATAAGAAGTTAGTTTGGGTGGTTACTTGAACTACAAGTTACCTATATAAATAAGTGTTGTAATCATTTGCTTCATACCTAATGGATTAGATTGCAACTAAATTCTCGAGAGCAGATCCTCTCCCGTGTGACTTTCACTGGAGGGAGTAAATTTTGTATCCTGACCGTTGATTCATTTTTTTATTAAATGTTTATCTTGCTACAGTAAAAAACATGTGGTCCAGATTAAACTGGAGGGACTTTACACGGGAGAGGATCTATTCTCTAAATTCTCATCTTCTTACTCCCTCAAATTCCCTCAATATCATATAGGATTGTGTGAGTGTATGTGTGTGTGAGAGAGATTCATCTTGTGATAGGCGCGCACATAGAGCCTATTGCAAGAAACCAAAAATTAGTGGCATGTTACACCTACACTTCTTACCAATTTAATCGACTTTCGTTTTCTGTGAGAAATAAAGAACAAAAAATAGATATAAGATGATTTGTCTTAAGATATAGTTTTTTGTTTCTTGTAATTGTGATTCTTGTTATTCGTTTGGGGAGAGAAATAAAAATAATAAAGAAATTGATTCGGACAGAAGAAATAATGTTTTTTTTTTTTTTTTTTTTGACAAAACAGAAGAAATAATGTTAAAGTAATACATAATGAGAAGAAAAAAATGTCAAGTTAAAAACATGAAAAAAATAATACTACATAAAGAGTATGATATATTTTCAATGTGAATGTATTGACGATGCAACCTGAATGTATTGATTATTATGAATTGAAAAGGGAATTAATGCTATTAAACGTAAGCTTATATGAACTGCTCCACCAAGATCATAAGGATGATGGAACATATTGTTGAAAGTGTCTTAAAATCCCGGTAACAAAGAAGTCAAAAAATCTTGAAGAAATTTGTCTGCGGCGCCGCGCGCAGGTCTTAGGGTGCCGCGCGCCAGGAGCGGCCTGGAAAGTGGTTTCAGCTCTGTCGATGGCGCCGGGCGCGGTCGAGGTGGCGCGGGCGCGTGTCAGTTGGAGATTTTTTTGAAAAATATATTTTCTTGGATGACACTCTGACTTGGATTTGTTTTATTTTTAAGATAGATTTGTTACTAGTTTTTTGGCATGTATTTTTCTATAAATAGGGATTGCTTTATTCATAGAAAGATTGAGAGTTGAGTAAACAAGGATTTCTCGTCAAGGGCAAAAGGTTGTTGTTTCGCCTAGGTCAATTGAGTCTCTTGGTCACGGGAAGAGATTCGGGATTAGGGTAGAATTAGGATTATTTCTTGTAACTCTATTTGGGATTTCTTGTGTAAGTTTCTCATTGATCATTGTAGAACGGAAGGGCTGCTCCCTCCCCCAGATTAGATTCATTAACACCGAACTGGATAAACAAATCATAGTGCGTTCTTTATCGTTCTTTGTTTATTATTCTTGAATTTTTAGCATCATCAACTCTATCAACATATTTAGTTACTTGGTTCAATTTGCTCCACACATCAAAGTTATTGTGTGAGTTTAGTCAAATTCACAACACATATTTGAATGACCATTAAATATAAAAAGTAGGATAATGCTAATTGAATGTAACCTTTATAAATGTTAATTTTGAGTGTAATAACAAAACAGAACTAAATTGTTAGCTAGGAAGTATTTTGCTTTTTTTTTTTTTCTGACAGAAGCTAGGATGTATTATATGTAGGAATTTAGAGAATGGATCCTCTCAATTTATTTTTTCTCAATTTTCCTCAATTTTTACATCTCAACCATCAATCAACTTTTCCTCATTTCTTTTCAATTTAAATATTATTTTATATTTATAATCCAATGGTTTAAAATCCCACTTTATTTCCTCAATTTTTTTTTCAAATTGAGAGGATCCTTTCTCAGGAATTTAGGAGTACATATCTACTTTGGTACATTTTTTTATAATATCTATCTTAGTAAATTAAATTGCAAGTTGGTTCAATTTCTCAGTTGGTTCATTAACACCGAACTGGATAAACAAATCATAGTGCGTTCTTTGTTTATTATTCTTGAATTTTTAGCATCATCAACTCTATCAACATATTTAGTTACTTGGTTCAATTTGCTCCACACATCAAAGTTATTGTGTGAGTTTAGTCGAATTCACAACACATATTTGAATGACCATTAAATATAAAAAGTAGGATAATGCTAATTGAACGTAACCTTTATAAATGTTAATTTTGAGTGTAATAACAAAACAGAACTAAATTGTTAGCTAGGAAGTATTTTTTTTTTTTTTTGACAGAAGCTAGGAAGTATTATATGTAGGAATTTAGGAGTACATATCTACTTTGGTACATTTTTTTATAATATCTATTTTAGTAAATTAAATTGCAAGTTGGTTCAATTTCCCAGTTGTTAAAATTTCACATTTTAAAGGTAAATAAGTAGGGTGTTTAAATTTTAACTCTGATCCTGATATATAAAATGCAATATTCATATCAACCGAGCTAAACTTATGTGACTAAAATTGATTCGATTAGTTACTCGAATTAGCAATTTAATTATTTAACTTAAAAAAATATCAATCAATTTATTAGTCCCTCCAATAAAAAAATAGTCAATTTTTTAAACCTGTAATTTTTTTTCATGACATCCATCAAAATTAATAAAAGATTTGAATAGTTTTTTGTTGCATCAAATATGCAGTATTTAAAATTATAGTTTAAAATTTGAGAAAATAAACAAATTAGATTTTATTTTTTAAAATTAAGGGATAAAATTTTTATTTCCAAATTTAAGAGACTAAGTTGATCCATCGTTACAATTTAAGCATTAAACATCTATTTACTCATTATCTTAGTTTCGCTTCCTAATAAATTTTTTTTTTTGTATAATTTAATAAAATAAAAATCTACAAATTATAGCACAGCTAATAAAAATATCAAAATTATTAGGTTGAACATCATAATTAGGATTCAAACTTCGACTTTTTCACTTATGTCATAGCTTATAATATATTTGCACCTGGCAAATAATAAGTCTCATAAATCATAAAGAATTTTATCGAAGCTATTCAAAATTTGACATGTTTCGTAAAGTACACATTTGAATAAATTGTTGGAGGTTAATATTTCTTTTTGCCCTCATACTTCTAGTGCCTCCCCTCGAAAAACCGTTTTACAATGCATACAAATTTTTAAATCTAAATGCACTTTTTTTTATATTATAAATTTCAGACCATTATTATAAAAAATCCTCCATTTTATAATTTTAGTGAAGTTAAATTTGTATTTGCATCTAAAATATATTCTATCAATTATTGAAATGAATAAATATTTATTTTTAAAAAAAAATAAAAAACGAAAATCAGATCACTTTTTCTTCTTTATCTTTAACACTCAATCTCATTTTCTCAAAAAAAAGTTAGAGTCATATACATCGAGTCTCATATCATAAACATTTTTTTCTTATTAGTCTTATGACCAAATGATCCATTCATATCATTTATCGGTTACCACCGACCATTCTTGTTCCATTGACATAAATTTTTGTGGTTGAGGATACAAAGCAAGCAAAGGAGAATGGATCCTCTCAATTTATTTTTCCTCAATTTTTCTCAATTTTCACATCTCAACCATCAATCAACTTTTCCTCATTTCTTTTCAATTTAAATATTACTTTATATTTATAATCCAATGGTTTAAAACTCCACTTTATTTTCTCAATTTTTTTTCCAAATTGAGAGATCCATTCTCCCAAGCAAAGTGATCTTCAGTTCTTTCTTTTTTTATCCTTGCAATTTATCACAGTTTCAATGTTATTTGTCACATTGACATATGTTTATAAGGGCACTTAATGCTCGAGATCGGCATCCAAAAGCGTAGTCTCATTTTGATCAAGAGGAATTTGATCCCAATTTGTATGCTCTTGTTTAATTCTTATTCTATTTTGTTGGTTCCATATTGTTCTACTTCAACCAGATTTTTCTGTCCAATGCTGATTTATTGGGATTTCCTCTTTTATCACTAACATTAGATCTTTCAAATGCTTCAACTCCCCTTGAACGTAGCTAGACGTATGTGACACTAATAGGCAATTGAATAAAATTTGTAAACAGAAAGGAATATAAAATATTATTACACTAAATTGATTAAATAAAAATAAATAAATCGAACATGTTAAAATAAGCGAAGTTAGAAATAATAATAATAATAATAATAATAATAATAATTTATATTATTCATTAGTTATGATAGAATAATTTGCAACAAAGTAATTAATTTGGAACGCAGTTTTCGAACTCGTAAATCAGAAACAGTTCATAATATGGAGCCCGAATTAATATGCAACGTTGTAAAAGTTCGAAATATAGAAACCGAACTATGAATATACATAACCAGAAGCATTTGAAAATGACAGTAACCTGTAACTTGAGCTACATAACCTGCAAATTTCAACTTCCAAAATATTTATAATCAAATTACATAACACAAGATCAAGTTCATAAGCAACTTTTAACTTGCAATTTCATAGCCATATGTAACATATTACATAACACAAGTTTATAACTCAAGATTGAGTGTTGAAGATGAAGAATATGGTGAGAATGAGATTAAGTACTGAAGATGAAGAAGAGAAAGTGATGTTATTTTCTGTCTATATCGCAAAAGTTCGGAATATAGAACCTGAACTAAAAAAAGTTATCAAAAGTCCAGTTTGTAGAACCCGAACTGATCTTACCAAGGGTAAAATAGAAAATTCAGGGGGTGAAAGAGATACCAAAGGGATGGGAAGAGAAAAATTCATAAAAGAGTATTTCCGAGTTTTGTTGAGGCCCTAGTTATCAATCAGCCCATGTAATGTATATCAAGTAGTTTATCAAAACAAAAATCACATGTACGTACAACAAGGGAATCAACTCATAAATACATGAAAATTGAAACATTATTGTTGTTGTTGTGAATACATATTCAAATTATGTATATCAAAATTGATTTGTTAATTTGAATCAAAAGAACATCACATTAAGATAGAAAAATCAAACAACATTATACAAAGATTTTTGATAAAATCGGTTACACTCAAAATGTCAAAATCACATAAAAACACAATAAAAATCAAATTTATGTTTTTGACATCAAACATCGTATGTACATCGTGTGTATATATATATATATATATATATATATATATATATATATATATATATATATACACTTGAATAAAAGGTAAACGAGCAACAAGTTGCGCTGCTAAATCTTTCTGTATAACAAAGCCCAATCTCTGAAAAACTACATTCCTAGATCTAGCCGACACAACATTACTATGCATGACCCTTTGAATTCTTTTTAGAAGATCTATTGCATCTGGTGCTAAAAAACCAAAAATGTCAAAAGCAAACGGTATAAAAATATGATTTCTCATGTTTGACCATTTTGCTGGAAGCAGCTTTGAGGGCTGCTCGTCCTACTGTAAAATCTCCAACCCCTAGTCCGACAAGTGGGGAAACTCCACTACACAAACATGTTTTTGACATTAGTTTGTGTGTTTTTGTTTTTGATTTCTTGTGTAGTCTTGGTGAGGTCATTTTTTATATGCTTTTAGAGTTTTTTTTTGTCTTTTACCTTTTATTTTTCGTATATATAATATTATATTTACTATTTACTATTAAAATAAAATTGCGTGTGTGCGTGTGAAAGTTGGGCTAAATCTTACAAACAAATATATCTACAAAATACAAAAATGTGCATGGCAGTCTTATAGCAAAACTTGAAACAGTTAAATATGTCTTTGGCGGAAATTATGAGTGGACAACTAATTAAATCCTAACGCAATTCATTGTTGCTCGCATCTTTCATAATATAGAGGGGTGCGAGATTCACTAAATACAAAATTTAATCGGATGTTAAACAAAGTCTTATAAATAATTATTCTATTGTTTAGAAGTCCTAGTTCAACTAGTAAATGTCGAAAAATTGTTAGGCTGAACATCATGATTCGGATTCGAACCCAGGACCTCACAATTGTATGGATTACCACTTCATGTAAGACAAAAAAAATAAAAAATTATTCTACTAAAAACTTAAATTCAGATACATTAACCTGTTATATTTAACTATTTTAGTATTTTTAAATAATGATAATGATATATTGCCTATGATATATAAGCAAAAAGTTTGATGTATTCTCAGCATCTCATCAAATCAATTCGTGTTGTCGTGTCGTCGTGGTATACAAAATTAATCAAAGACAAGAAGGGGACGTTTGGAGCTTTCTGCTGTCGTATTGTACATGGTACCACACGTACCATATTGCCAATTAAGTTTCAAGCTAAATCCAATTTTTGTGCAAATGACTTGCTCATGTTAATTACTAATTAGGTTATTTAATTATTGGATCTTGCTAACGAGTGTATTCGGTGTACTTTTTAAGAATATTATTTAAAAAAAATTTTTAATTAAAAAGTTAAATAACACAATTTTTAATGCGTTGACTTTATATATTTTTATAAAAATTTTATATAAATTTACTATTTAAGAAGTTTAAAGAATACATCGAATGCACTATTTAGCGCTTACCTATATATTATTTTATCAACAAATACAGGAATTGACATTTCCTTTCCAGCGATAACCACAACGAGCTCTGTTTTGGATTTGGTTGGTAAAAGTAATGAACCATCAATTAATACCATACGACAAAATGAAAATATTATATTCACATCACAATAATAAGGTTATTTTCTAATTTAAATTTTCATAATTTGAGATATTAATTGGTTACAAATCAGTTGCTGGTATCACATGTTTGTTAGTTGTCGTTACCGCATATAAATTTATGGGTTAAATATGTTTTTAGTCCATATATTTTTTCTTATAGTCAAGAATAGTCCCTATATTTTTTTATAGTTTAAAAAAATCCCACAATTTTTTCCATAATCAAAATTGATCCCCGCCGTTAATTTTTTTAACAGAACGCTGATGAGGCGCAATTAACCAATAACAAGATGACAATGTCTTTTACCATAGCTTCAGTTTGGGTTGTTGTGGTTTCTGTTGAGTTTGTGGCGATGAAGATGGGGTTGTGTTGGAGGAAGAAAGGTAAAAAGAAAGATTTGGTGTGGAAATGTGCACAATAAACCTGATGGAAAAAGACACATGTCACAATATTATTGGCTAATTGTGCAACGTCAGCATTCTGTTTAAAAAAAATTAATAGCGGAGACCAATTTTGATTACAGAAAAAATTGTTGGGTATTTTTAAATCATAAAAAAAATATAGAGACTATTCTTTACTATAAAACAAAATGTAAGGACTAAAAATATATTTAACCCTAAATTTATTTATGTGATTTGTTCTTATTGCGACACGGTGAGAGTTTGACTTCTACTTATCCAATTCTGTGAATTGTTAAATACATATTTTACTTAGATATGTAGTTACATTTAATGAGATGTAAATTTTTTATAGGTTAAATAAATAGTGTTTTTAATATTTTTATATATAATAAATATCATTTATGGACTTATTAAAATTGTTCATCTTAATGATGTACCGGTACATATTCAAATAGTGTATCGAAGTGTTCATCTTTTAATTTTATTTAGGTGAATTCTTTTTTACACATATTATTTTGATATCACCGAGATGCATAATTTTAACAGCGGGGCAGCATGTGTTGCTTACGGCCATGGTTGAAAGGAATCTTTTCACTGGGTATATTGTCAGCAAGTAGGACTAGATTGTTGTTTCCCACCTGCAGTTTGCCGATGAGTTAGGACAACGTTTGTGCATTACGGGCGGTTCTTGTGCTGTTTAAATTAATGTCGAGTCTGAAGGTTAATTTTCACAAAAACATATTGGTCGGGGTTACTATTTCTGATACTTGACTACATGAGGCTGTGTCTGCGTAGCGATGTAAAGTGGATAAGGTGCCTTTCCTTTATTTGGGTCTTCCGGTTGGTGGTGATTTGCGTCGTCTGGATTTTTGGGAACCAATGTTATCTCGCATTTGGCATCGATTGTCTGGTTGGAAGAGTCGCTTCTTGTCTTTTGGTGGACGTCTGATCCTTCTTAAGGTTGTCTTGTCTTCTCTACCTATCTATGCTCTTTCCTTCTTCAAAGTTCCCTCGGGTATCATCTTTTCTATTGAATCTCTTTTGATTAATTTTTTCTAGGGAGTGAGTGAGGACTTTAGGAAAACCTCTTGGATTAACTGGAAAACATATGCTTATGTGAGGAGTATGGAGGTTTGGCGGTTAGACATCTTAGGAAGTTTAACATTGCCCTATTAGGGAAATGGTGCTGGAGGTTGTTGGTGGATAGAGGGGCATTATGGTTTCGAGTGTTGGCAGCCCATTATGGGACGGAGCGGGGCATGGTGAGGGAGGGAGGAGTGGGTCGGCGTGGTGGAGGGAGATGGTGCGAATTCGGGATGGAGTAGGAAGGATTAGGGGTGACTGGTTCAGGGAGTGTGTGACTCAGAAGGTAGGGGACGAGTCAGAGACTTATTTTTGGCATGATCCTTGGTTGGGTGGAATTCATTTGTGTGAGAGGTTTGGGCGTCTATTTGACTTGGCAGAGAACAAGCCAAGTACGGTAGCTGAGATGTTCTCTTT
This sequence comes from Trifolium fragiferum, assembly GCA_954870985.1. Lineage (NCBI taxonomy): Eukaryota > Viridiplantae > Streptophyta > Magnoliopsida > Fabales > Fabaceae > Trifolium > Trifolium fragiferum. The sequence goes on from OX940794.1 coordinate 40,591,992, forward strand.
AGGGTGGGAGGCTGGAGGGGCAGCATGGGTGTGGCAGAGACAGTTGTGGGTGTGGGAGGAGGAGCTGTTGAGGGAGTTTCATATTTTACTTCTTACAGTTTATGTGCAGGCAACATCTCTAAATGTTTGGCTGTGGAAGGTTGTGGAAGCCTGGCCCTGTTTCATGCCTATCAGCTTATGACATCTCAGGACTCAGTTTTGTTAGGAGCGGCTGATGATCTTCTGTGGCACAAGCAGGTGCCTCTGAAGGTGTCTATCTTTGTGTGGCGCCTATTGCATGATCGATTGCCAACGAAGACAAACTTGGTTACCCGTGACATTATCTCTCCAGATCTTCACAATTGCATATCAGGGTGTGGCAAAGTCGATTCGGCTCTGCACTTATTCCTCTCAAGCAGTATTTTCGGATCTCTTTGGGCTCTTGTTCGGTCTTGGATTGGCTCGTCGGTGGTGGATGCTCAGGATTTGTCTGGCCACTTTGTTCAGTTTACTTATTCAGTCGGTGGTTCTCGGGCTTGTCGGTCTTTCATGCAACACATATGGTTTGCTTGCGTTTGGATTGTGTGGAATGAAAGAAACGCTCGCATATTTCGACATACAACACATTCAGTGACTCAGTTATTGGACAAAGTCAAAATGTTCTCCTATCGGTAGTTGAAGAAAGCTTTCAGTACTTTAGTCTCGAACTTTCATTGTTGGTGGTCGAACACATTGCTTTGTTTGGATATCAACCAATTTGTTGTATTATCTTGATGTTACTTGACTATTTTTGTAAACTATTGTAGGACTCTTTGGCACATCTTGTGCTGAGACGGCTTCTTGATATTTATAATATATCTCATTTTTGTTTGTTCAAAAAGAAAAAAAATTATTTATTTTTAGACTTATTACAATTATCCACTTCAACAGTTTATCGGTACATATATCCAAATAAGTGTGTATCAAATATATCTATCTAGTAAAAGAAATGTTAATTTTGCGGTTTTGGATTAATAGATTTAATTATTTATGCTTTATTGCATTCCGGACAACCAAACCAAGAACAAAGTTGTATTGTTTGTTGTCTACCAAGGTGCATCGTTGCACAAATTACAGATTATTAAAAACATGATCTCACATATTGGATCACAACTTGGAGTGGTGTGTTGACAAGAGTTTCACAAACTCAATAACAACAGCAACAGAATTAGTGGCGGCAAGCGGAGAGAATGTGTCAGCTTCATTCGACTCCGCGGTTCCGCCACCAGCCAAATCAGAGAGAGCCCTAATAGCAATAAAGGGAATCCTTTGTTGCAAGCATATAAGAGCAACCGATGCACTTTCCATGTCAACTGGACTCACATTAAATTTATTGTAGATAAAGGTTCTGTATGCTGCATTGTCTAGGTAGAACCCTGCACTTGTTCCTCTGTCCACAAGCACAACCTTTGGTGTTGTTGTCAAACATGTGTCTGCGTCTATGCACGAATCTAGCTTCAAGTCCTGAAAAATCATTTAGTATTCTTTAGTTGAGTAATTGACACAACAAAAATTAGTTTTTTTCTAAAGAAAGCCAAAGAGAGTATATATGTTAAAATAAAATATAAAGACAGTGCCAAGAAAGTCATCAAAACACAATCTTTAGCTGATTTGCTTTTTAGTGTAAATTAGTTGTATATATAACAATCATTCATTAAAAAATTGTTTTTCTATTTGATGATCCTGCAATCTAATTGGTAATTCAAAGTTGAGATGAATAAAATTTTGTCAACAATTATTTTAAATAGGTCTTAGACTTGAAATTCTCGCCATTTAAAATTTATTAACATTTGAGTTGAACGTCGTAAATTAAAACAGTTGTATAGATGATCTAATGTAACTACTCCATCTGTTCCAAAATATAAGAAAAAATTGGTCAAATAAAATTAATATATCAAATACATCAATTTTCTTCGACTAATTTTCTCTTATATTTTGAGATGAAGAGAATATATAAAAATTACATTTATCAACCTTAAGAAACTAGTTCGTAAGTTGAGACTAGTTCGTACTAAAAATGAATCATGTTCATTATTTATCATTCTAGAATTTATTTATATTTAAATATTGCATGATGTTATAGCATTAGTACTACTACTATATATGAAATATTATATTTTTGTTGTTGACAAAAATGAAATATCTCAAAGTTTAACATACATATAAATTAAACTAGAAAATTGAATTAAATTCCCAACTAACATTAGTTGGAATCTTAGGTCATATATACATACCTCAAGTTTTTTGGCAATACGGTAGTACTTGGAATCAACAGGGACCCAAAGAGCATGTTGTCTTTGTTCAGGAATGCCATCAACTGGAAAAATCTCTTCTGGTTGGTACCAAAGATTGTTGAGATGGTTATCAACTGTAACACTTTCAGCATCACTTATGTTTGAAGTGAAATCTGAAAATTTTATGAACCCTTCTTCCCTTGTGTAGTCTCCATTGTTCTCTAATGGCAATGTATCATTAGGCCCTTGACCATATCTCTGCATATTTTCAAATTAATATTCAAATTAACTATATATTACAGTATTATTATTATTATTAATTGCTAGTTGCTACATATTACACCACCATATACAATTCGTTGTTATAGACCAAACAAATCCAAAATGATAAGTATGTCCGCCATATTAATTGGTTAATTAAGTCAAGAATTCATATATTAATCAATGTATTTGTCCTTAGCAATGAGAACGTGAACATTACCGTCTTAATTGAAAAAATAGGTAACCAAGACTAAGCATGACAACGGGACAGGTACATTTTTGCCCTCCCTATTTCCGAATTTAGTGAGAGTTAAATATTTTCGCATCTATCCTAATTTTGGATCAGACTAAAAATATAGAACTTCCATGGTCAATTGGACTCTGATATTTATGACATGCTCTATCATCGCATGAATTTGTATTGTATTTTGGTATTTTATTAAAAAAAAGTAAAATGCATATTTAATTATTTTAATAAAAAATAAAGAAAACAACTTATGTATGGCTCACCTTAAAAATAAAAAGTAATAATGAAATACGGAGTATAATTCAAGAGTTTGTTGAAATTAAAATTTATAAGTTAAAAAAGATAAAAATATAATTTTAAAATAAACTGAATCGGTTCGAGAAAGGATTTAGTGTGTGTTTGATTTGGTGGTGGAAAAAATTGATTTTAAGAGAATTGAATTTAGTTAAAAGTTAGTTGAATAGAATTGATTTATATTTAAATACGCATATGTAAAAGTGATTCTTATAATTTAATATTGTTTGGATAGTTTGCCCTCGTCTTTTTAAATTAAAGAAAACACTCGGATCCAAGCTCAAATAATTTGAATTTTCCTCGTCAAAGTTAGGGTCAGTTGAAGTGAATACCCAAAAGTACTACTTGTGTTGTCATCTCTAAATAAGGCCACTCATTTTAGATTAAATTAAGATTAAGTAATTTTCTCTTCATGTTATGTACACATACCCGCATAGAAAATTTCTCAATATTTTATATTATTGTCCGATAAGAGTTAATTCATTGGTAAAAGTTTGACATTTAATATTAAGCAATAGGTCATTTTAAAACTCTTTGAAAATGATTGCAAAATAATTATACGTATCGATTTAATTAATAATAATTTTTAATTTCCCCAATTCAATTTTAAAAAATTATATGAAAATAGGATACTCTCTATCCTTAATTAGAAGACAATTTTCCATTTTTTTTTCTTTGTCCTTTAATATAAATCTTCGTAAAATTAATTAATTATTTTTAAAATTCGATATCCGGCCAAATGACCGATCAATTCGATGGGATCAATCTTACCATCCACTTGCGGTGGCTCCATTTAAAGCTAGAGTTTTTTTACTTTGATGAACTAGCTCATCGAAATTGACACTAGTGACAATCGAACTTAATATCTTAAAATGAGCAAACTTCAAAGACCCAAACTAACATCACTGAGCCAACCCAAGTGGAGCTGTTTTTCTTTTTCCTTTATAATTTTATTTTTTTTTTGGTATTATGTTAACTATGTATTAGTACTATTTCATTGTGATTTGAGTATATATACTCCAATTATATAGGAATTTATTGGGGAGGGCATATATAGTAGTACCTGCCAGCTCCAAAGTCCCAAATGAGCCCAATAATGTGGAATAGCAACATCTCCAATATGCAAGGATGGGTTTGCATTTCCAGCAATGCCATAATGTACCACTCCATCTACATCGAAAAAGCTTAACAGAAGCTGTGTTGTTATAGCTGCATTTATCTACAAAATATTAATTAGACTCATTAATTTAGTAATTAATTCCAATAATTGATTAATTATTAGTAGTACTATAATCTTCAACTATGAAACCGTACGTACCACACTCAATCCGGTCATGACCAATATAACAGGTTTGTCGCCAATGGATCCAAAACGAAATCTCCTTCCTTCATTAATTATTATTAGCCATAAAAATATTAAAATTAAAAAGTACTATAAATTAGTACCTGGTTATTATTTTTCGGGATCATCTCGTATAGACCTCTAAAAAATAGTCTAAAATTGAACTTTTACTATTTTAAAAAAATTATAATAATAAAAACAGATGTAAAATATAAATAAAAAGTTAGATTGTTCATATTATATATATATATATATATATAGTTTTATGTCCTCAGATTAATTATATATGTATGATTTTGGTCTTTTTTAAATGGAAATTGATGCATGCACTTACCTGCAAAATCTATGATGTTGTCACTAGGAGTATAGCCTGGATTTTTAAGAAGGGGGTTAAGTTCAAAATCATTTGGTATGATTAAACCCAAATAAGGACCCTCGTGGTTGATTTTAGCAATTTTCCTTAGTAATTTTGGTGTTAAGGCACAACTCACGAATGTATTTTGGGTATTAAGCCACATAAATGCTGCAAGAAATATGAACAATACTATTCTCCCAGCCATTTTATGCAAGCAATATAGGAAGAAGAGAAGAACGGTGAAATTTGAGAAATGAAGGACCTAAATGTGTTGCCTTTTATAGAAGGAGGCAGGGGCGGACCTGCTTGAGGCAAGGTGTGGCTATAATCACACCCGCTCGGCCCAAATTATTATTTTTTAAAATAATGATAATATTTATAAATAATTTTAAATTATTCTATATACATATTCATACAAATATTAATATAAATATCTGTTTATTATTGATGACTATAAGCCTTTCGGTACACATTAATTTAAACATTAGTACAAAAATTAATTCTCGGTACATATATTAGTTTAAGTATTAGTACAAAAACAAATTCATAGCCGATTATTTATGATTTCAAGTCTTTCGCTATACATAGAGTATCAATTTAAGTAATTTGTAAAAAAATAGTGGATAGCTAATTGAATTTGTAGGATTGGGTAATCATATAGGTCGTTCCATGTCTTCAAGTCAACAACCATGTTATTTTTTTTGTCACAGAATACAACAAAAGGATCTGAATGATACAAAAAAAAACTTAAAGGACCTATTTGATACAAATTCAAAACTTAAAGAACCTATATATGTATTTGGCTTTTTTTTTTAATAGAAATTTTATGATTTGTTGGTTTATTATTGTTTTTTTTAAAATATATATGTTGTATTACTAATAATTTCATATATTGTTCGTTGTTTAAAAAATTATCAAAATAAAAGAAAAAAATTCATTCGTGTATAATTTTTTTAGCCCCACTAGTATTTTGGGTCTAAATCCGCCCCTGGAAGGAGGATATACTAGTGCTGGTGGAAATTAAACACGTTTTTCTTCCCTTAAATTCTAAGGGCTTTGTTGAAAAAAACTGTAGTCTTTTTTTTTACAACGAAGTAGATGATCGAATTTAAGACCTCATGCATATTATCAAAATCCCTCACCACTAAACTAAAACTAGTGACTTGTTTGAATTAATTTATTTATTTAAACTTATTTAAAGACATAAATTTTGTGAGGCTATTTGTGGAAATATATCAAAACAACTTATTAAAATTTTTATAATTTTTTTACATTTTATATTATCTTTTACTATAAAAATAGCTTATGTGAGATTTTTTTTTTTTTTTTGAAACGACTGTTTGGACTATTATCCATACTTAATCATCAATCGGAAAAGAAATTAAGGTACGCTTTAAATTAAATTTGAATAAACTAGCAATATGCTTCTTCCCACTTTTTATTAGGAGAATGTTGGGTGCGTGTGTTTTAACTTTAAAAAAAAATAGATTTTTCTTTTTATTTTTGAAAATAGATTTTATAAAATCGTTTTTCAAAATATTATAAGTTTTTTTATATTTATTTTTTTTAAATTCAAACACTAATTTTGACATTATATAACATAAACGTACATTATTGAAGATCAAAACATAGTCAAAATCTCAATTTTTACAAAAATTTGTATTTCAAAAATGATTTTTATGAAAATCTATTTGAAAAAACTTCAAAAAAAGTGATTTTTTTGAAATTTTGATATCCAAATTTTTTTTCAATAAAATGATGAAATACCTAAAATGACATTTTAAGAATAACTATTTAAACCAGATTTTCATTTAAAACTTTTATAAAAAATTTCTTTGTAAATTTTTTTTGCACAAAATTATTTTACACTATAAAAATCTATAACAAACGCACCCGTTATCATGTACCCTTAAGGTACGTATTAAGAAAATAAATATGGAAAAAAATTATTAAAGCATATATACTATTCAATTATCTAAGCATTAAATTTTTTGTATTATTAAATGCTATATTTTTATTTTTAGATAACTTATCATACGTTTTAGGACATCCCGATAAACAATACTTCTCCATTAATTGATATAGGGTCCTCCTTTGATATATGTGACTCAGCGCATCCATTTAAAAATATATTCACTGCTTCCTCGTTTGTCACGTGGAATGTATAATAATGTATATATAACATTACTTTGTATGACGCCTTTATTACTTATCAAAAAATAATAATATTTTTTCTATTCCTTTTTACTTGTCTTTTTAGAATAGTAATACCAAATTAAGAAAGTGGATATTTGTATTTTATCTTCCTGTTATATCCTCGTTTTAATCCACCAATAAATTCTTATTTTAAAAAAAAAACAAAATTTAATATGTTATGTTCCAAAAAAAATAAAAAAGATTTAGTTTTTCAAATATATAGTATTAATTTGTTTTATTGAGAACGATAAGAGCAATTGACAAAGGGTATAATTGACAAATCATACCCGTAAAATACCAAAAGGACAATTAAATAGAAACAGTAAATCTAGCCCTAAACAACAAGTAAAAAAAAACGGAGAGAGTATAAGTTTATGTGTGTGAAAAAAAAACAGCATTTTTATCCCCAGTACTACAATTGAAATTCTTAACATTATTTATTCTTAAAACTATTTAAGGAACTCGGACAAATTTTACTTTATCCATAGATTTTTATTTTGGAGTACTTAACACTATTTATTAGGTCTCATAATACCATATATATTTATACTACTTTTTTGAATAAAAAAGAAATAAACATTATTTTAACTTTAAGGATCAACTTTTGAAAGATCATTGCATAAGAATCTTTTCTTAAAATTAAAAATTAAAGATCTCCATCTAAGATAGTAAATTTTTTTAAATATCAAATACTTAAATTTAAGTACTAGCTAAAAATCTCTCACTAAAGATGCTCTAAGGCTCCATATGGTTGATCTGTTTTTGGAATGTGACTCGTGATATTAATCTTGAAAAATGCTTATATAATCATACACATTTCACATTTGGTACTTCAATTTAGTCATATTAACATAAAAAATACATAGTATTATTTAATTATTTTAAAAATACATAACATCTAATTACTTTATCTTTTTAACTTTTATCAAACATGTGTGTAATTAAATTAAGAGACCAATTTTGTGTGACCATCCAAAAAATCTTCATTAATCTTTGGAATGTTTCTTTTTGGGGATATGGTTGATCCTTTGGAAATTAGGTTTTTAAGTTATTTCAAAGGCCAAAAGAAAGTACTAAAGGGAAGAAAAAAAAATCAGCACATGGATGTTTATAAAGACATGTTCTAGAATTTAAAATCAAAATTTAATTGACAAAAATCGATGATGCATTTTATGCATCATCAACACCTTAATTTTCAAAATTCTCAATTTTTGTCACTACCAACAAACGCCGCCATGTTTTCAAGATGAAGGTGTGTCATTCAATCTTGAGTATGTGTGGTGATTGTTGAAAGATGGATCTAAATAGATGAGAGTATTGATTGGACCTTTCTCAAAAATATAAATGACTTCTACTAGTGGGGCATACTCACCACCATCGCCTAATCCAGAGACACTTTCAAGTTATGAATATATCTAAACATCTCCAATGGAACGTCCAACAAGATAAAAGGCGGTAAAATGAAAGGGTAAGTCTTTGTGAGAAACAAGTTCATCAACAACTTCAAGCGGATTTAATAGAGTATATATGAGAAAACTTTGGGCATGAGCATACCGAAATTTATCCCTAAACATATTAAATTACCAAGTGCATTTATTTATTATTATTATTTTAAAAGTATAATTCAAATTAATACTACTAATTTGTTTTATAGTATAAAAAGTCAACATTAAATAAATTTTAAACTGTTGGTCCTCACATTTTAATAATTTAAAATTTGAGTTAAATATAATTTTGATACTTGTAAATATGACTTTTTTTTTTAAAATTTTGACAATGACTCATTTTTACTTTGATCCCTATAAAAAACTTGATTTATACCCCTGCAATTTGTTTATCCAATCCTGCTTTTGATCTGGATTGTCGAGTGAACCTTTAGGCTATGTTTAGGAGTTTAGAGGGGATTGGAAGGTTTCAAAAAATGAATTTTTAAAAAAATATAGAGAAATTTTTAACATTTTTTGGAAAAAAGATTTTGTTTAGAATGATAAAATAATGTTTATTATTAATGTATTTTTACTTTTTGAAATACTATAATAACAAAAAAAAAATTTGAACAATTTGTCTAAGCCCTCCAAAATCCTCCTCCAATACAAATTTTGAGTTCCCCCAAATTAGAGGGTTTTTGGTGTTATGAAGAAAACCAAACCCTCCAAAACCTTCCCAATCAAAATCTTTCTATTCTTTTTACTCAATTCTTCTTATTTTTCAAAGCCCTCCCCTCTCTTCCCCTCCAAACTCCCAAACATAGCCTTATAATTCTTTGGGTGGGTCAGCTATAAGGTGATTGACCTAGCAACATTGTTGGGAAGAGAGAATTGGAAAGGAGTGCATGTGTTGTGTGGAAGAAAATTGTAAACAAGAGAATAGGAAGAGAGATGATGAAGAAAATTGGATTGAAGATGTGTTGTGTTTATGGGTTGTGTTTCATGAAGATGAAAAAGGCATTGAAGGTGATAAAGATAAGAGGAAATTGATTTTCAATTGTTTTTAATTGATTTATTGGTATTTTAATATATTGTAAAAGGTGAGGTATAGGCTATACACCTTGAAGAATTGTGGGTAAGCAATTGTTTTAAGAAAACATATCAATAAAAATGACGTACCACGATACAAGACCCCCCCCCCCCACCCACCCCCGCAAAACAAGACGCGCGGAGCGCGCGACCCGTGCGCACGCACGGGTATAGCGCACTAGTTTTTTATGGAAACCAATTGCAAATTTACTCATGTGGACTGAGTTTTATTGGTTGCTGGATAAACTATTCACTTCTTCAAAGGCAATCTTAAACCAAAACATTGAGCTCAAGTGAGCTTCTCCTAAGACAAATTGTTCAGAAGAATATGAGTTTAGAAAAGAGGAGATTAAAAGTGTAAAAATATCAAAATAGAAAACCAAAAATTCATTTACTAAACACTAATTTAATATAATTATACACGTTAATTTAGTAACTTTTTTATAATCACACTACTAACTTTATCTTTGCCTTTTTATTAACAAAAATAAAGGGACTGAGTTGGTGTCATTTGATGTTATTCCTATGAAAGAGTAATAAACAACTAAACATGCAGTTATTTTCATTCCATTCTTTCTTCTATGTATAAACATTGTACTCTTATAATCATATGAAATGGATCCCTTCCAAAATTTGCATGCCCCAAGAGAAAAGTTTTACAGGAAGGATACTAAAACAACTTACTACAAGCCTGGTGGTTTAAACAGAGGAAACAAATTATAGATGCCATCTACATCTACAGGTAATCCAATAGCACGGCTAAGAACAGGTGGAGTTGATGTCTTGCCCTTCCAAGTGTTAAACCATGGACCTCCTCCAACTTCTAGAGCTGCCATGTCACTTGTCACGTCCAATATGATCTGCCATTTTCACATAACATGAATCAGCATGCATGTTTCATTAATCAAATCAAACACCAAGTATGTGAACAATTGTTGTGTGTGAATTAGACAATACCTTTCCCTTGCTGCCATCGTATCTTCGTTCCCACAATTTTAATTTTAGAATTCCAAAGCATGTATCTTTACAAGCTTGAGAAAGGCCAGCTTCTGAGGTTGGAGCACGCAATGTAGTACCTGGATCCTCTGTTGTTGCTTCAAATTCAACCTGCAAAAATATCATAAATTGAGTCGTCGTTACTTAGCTTAGAAGACCCTTCTAGGTTGTTTACTTTGGGAAAACCTTTTGTGATTTTAGTTTTAAGTGGAAAACTGCGCCTTGTTTTCACTGTTTCTTTTTATAGATTCATAGAGAAACTATGAAAATGGGATAAGAAAAACTTTTGTTCTTGTCTATATAAATCTTTGAAAACACGAAGCAAGGAGAAAACACAGGAAAGTTTTACGGTTAAAGTAAAAAAAGAAATTGAAAAATCAAAGTTTATTGAAATAAAGGACAGTTTTACAGTTAAAGTTGCACAAAGTAAGTCCCACTTGCTAGTATGAATTGTACATTCATTAACATGTTCAGAATTCAGATCATTCAACTGTTACCCTCTCCCACAGCAATCATCAAAAGGATGCTAAGGTTTTGTAGTTTATACATCTCATAAAACGGAAGTGAGATGCAAAACTATACTGGTTGTAATATTAAACACCAACATAAAATATACGTGGAGAGATATACTTACCACATAATTGCCATTGTCTGCAGACATAAACCAATAGCCCCATGTAGCAACTTCCCAGCTTACAACACCATTCCATGGCACAAATTCATAAAATTTTCCACCATAATGAATTCCAATCTGCGTCATTTTGCAACATTGTAAATATTACGAGTTAAGAAAAATCAATAGTAATAACAATAATATAAAATAGAAATGGAGTGTTGCATGTGGTGACCAACAGAAATGATGGCAAATAGACCCAAAACTAATCCTACAGAAGAAACCATTTTTACCATAATTTGAAACAAAAGAAATCACTAACTTCCATTAGATATACCTTCTTAAAAGATAAAACTTCCACCAGATATACGAATTAGAACACTTCAAAAGAAATATCAACCTACTTGAGCCGCTTGACAATAAATTTTAACATAACTCCACAACACTCATGATTTTATGTAGAGAACCCACGTTTTCCTGGAGTGTCAGTAATGCAACTAATGCATAATTGAAGATGCTAAAAAACTCAAGTACTTTCATCCTCACTTTGGATTATGTCAAATCAAAGAGAAAAACTAACATGAGCAGAGACATGTTATTTTAACCAAAACAAAAAGAAAAATAAAATTTGCTTTACACCCTTGTCCAATATTTATTTCAGATGTAATCGTCAATATTACATAAAGTCACTGTAATAGATTTTTGAAATGAGTCCAAATGATAGTGGAATGGCGTATGAAGTTACCAATGCAGCATTTTCAAATGTCTCAGTTAATCCAGGTATTTGTCTCAATCCACCAGCCGCTGTAAGTGCAATTTCTCCACTAGCACCTTCAAAAACATTACATTGAGCCTGCATGAGACATCCGCTATGTGAGATACAAAAATAAATAAATATTCAGACACTCATCGAAATATCGGTGAGAATAGGTGAGAAATATCAATATAAGAAAGCGTATTAACCTGCTGGAAAAATTCAAGTAACCATAAAACGAGGAAATACAGCATTGTGGCCATAATTTTCATTCAAAATACAAGAAAGCTTGCAATTGATTGCATGCGACAAGCTATAGCTGAAGTTTCATAGCAAGGCATGAAACCAATTTGTAGATAAATTCTATGACATATACTTCATTGAAGAAAGAGAGTTTTTTTACCCAAAACCATTTTCTCGGGAATGCTCCACCCCAGTTCTTTTCTGAATAAGATGGGGCATTTTCAAACTCAATCCTCTCGCCATCCCACTCTATCCAACCTGATATTCAATATTAATAAGAAAAATGAGAACACGGCATGACATGAGTGAATAGTTTTTAAAATACAAGTGCACTTCACAAACTAATTATAAAGCACCACCCTAGCATTCCAGTTTTATTCCAAAATTGACCTTGTAAATGTTTATTATCATACTCTCACTCTCCTATTCCTGACTCACCACATGGCTCTAGCAATAATTATATATCTTCAATACGACAATCTTATTGGCCTGTAATATTTTGTAGATATCAAACGGCTAAATGCCAATCACTTTGGCAATGTACATCAGTGGACGGCCATAATAGCTTCACATAAACTGATCAAATCAATCTGTTTCGGTTCAGACATAAAAAATGCAGATACTAGAAAATGACAATACATGCCTGTTGACAGTCCACCGCCCATGCATATTTGCCAATGTGGTTCAAAAACAGGAAAAGCTGCAAGCCAGCCAGCAGTTGACTTCTGAGTGGACCCAACATCACCCCAACCATATACAGGACGTGTACTATACTCCCAGCGAGCCGTTTTTACTGTTTCTACGTAATTCGACCTATAACAAAATTTGTGTCAAACAACAAATTTAATCAATCAAAGAAGTCAATATTTAAAAAGCAATGTAACTCCCACCTTCCATCATCGCAAATGAAACCTTGATGCCAAAGGGGAGTGACTTGAAAACCTTCCGACACTCTATCATTAAATTCCTATGCAAAGTGAGCAAATAAGAGGCATTTTTAAACGGAAATAAAGAGTAAGTCTTGCTTCCATAACTCACTTTTATAACCAGTAATGTAACTGTGACAGAATACAAACCATTTGCCCGCTAGTCTGTAATTGTTGGAATTTAAGGAAAATATCACCATTGGAAGAGTGTGTATAGAACTACCTATGAAATAAGGGAAAAAAACTACTCCAAGAAAGAAATAAAACCAGAGCCATTGCAAAATAATCACTTATAGCTCAACAAAGATGCAGCAGTAACAGGGAAGCTAACACTTAGGGCTGTTTGGATTAACTTTTTGAGTTTATCTACTGGTAAAAGTACTTCTGAAACTCTTTGAGAGAGCTTTATGAAAACAGCGTATGACATATCCATAAGTTGTTTTCAGCTTATTTTCATAAGCTCCAATTTTCTTTATTTTATCTTTTGTAATGGAAATAGCTTATACATAAAACACTTATATGATAAGTGTTTATACGATAAGTGCTAATTAGGCTGCTTATCCGAATACGGCATTGATGATAGTCAAGCACCTTAAGAAGAAAACAATCCACAAGGCATTCTTAAATGGCACGCGCACACCCAACAACACTCACCACATCCTCTCGTGACCGTTTAAATGACACACGTATCCCATATAGTTTGTAGTAAGTGTAATTGAGTTATTGAAGGGTGTATATATTATTTAGACATATCTCATGAGATGAGTTAACTTCTTGAAATTAATAATATGCCTATATTCGAGTAACAAATATTTACAGCTCTAATTGACCGATACATAGCATAGAGTCATAAATAGTTACATTGAAAGATTATATATAAACCTACCTTAGGAGGAACCTCCTTGTTTGGAGGTTTAGAATTTTGTTTAGCCGCAAAAGTGTTACCCAACATCAGTTCATTTCTACCTAATCATTCAAAAACATTGACTTATAAGTTATATAACAATGTGATCATCATCATTATTACAATTACATAAAAATACAAAAAAAAATTTCCCAAATTCAAAGAACAATTCATGAATGTGTTAAAAATTGCTTACTTCCCCAGAAATTGTTCGATTCGGGAGTGTATTGGCAAATGTATTTATCATCGGCACCAAGAATTTGAGCTCCAACACCAGTAAACCTAGGGCCATATTGCGCCAATTCGAACGTGGTCAATGGCTTGGGAAACGCAGGATTCTCAACGGAATACATAAAGCAAAAGCTTTGTCTCCTTTCAGGAATGGAAACTTTGAAGTACCAACCCTCAAAGAATTTCCGAGCAGTTCCATCAAAGTGATACCTAAAACCCCAATTTGAATTTGAATTGAATAATGTAATAATAATAATATAGTAATAATGAAATTAAAGAAAAGAATGGATGAAGGAATGAAATACCCGCTGTGAGGGGTTCGAAGTTGTCGATTGGAGGGTGTAGGAGAGTAAATGGGTTTTGAAGATTGAGATTGTTGTTTATCTTGAATAGGATCGGTGTGTGAATTGTGAGCGAGTAGTTTGAGAGAATGGTGATAATTACGAAGTGGAAAGGGGAAGAATGTGCGTGTGAGATTTGCAGTGGGTGAAGAAACGGAGGGAAAGTGAAGAGAAAGAGTAGGAGGATCTAATAGCTTAGTTTCCATTGATGAATATGAATGATGATTCAGTTATGAGTGGTTGTAGAAGAAGACGCTGCGACTGTTTGGGACTTTGGTTTCATCTCATCTCCCACTTCAATTCAAACCACATGACATTTTTACTTGTTTTAGTACTATTTGTACTACTACTTTTGTTTGTTTTCTTTTTTTCCTATAAAAGACAATTTACTTTTTCTTGTGATTTATATAATGCACACATACATTAATTAATTAATTAATAAAAGAAATGATATTTGTACAACTAAAAAATTGACAATTTTCTCTCTCATACTCTCATTACATTCTCACTCTCTCTCTCCTCCTCTCACTTTATTAAATGGGAGTTGTCCCAAAAAGGACAACTTTTTGGGTGTACAAATAATACCACTCATTAATAAACCTAATAAATGAAAATTAAAGGTGTGCATGTAAACTTGCTTCCGTTAATTGGTTGGGGACGTCATATTATAATGTAGTAGCTTTGAATTTTTGCAGAAGTGACACTCTTGATTATCGTAATTTTGATATGTTCATCGTAATATCAAACATACAAGTAATAATCTTTTATACATTTGAGAATCAACGATGAATTGGTTAAAAGTAAGTCCATTTAAATTGAAAGTCATAGTACTGATATTTAACGCAGTAAACCAGATACCTATTACAGGTCAACCATTTAGAAAAAAATGTAAAGAACGAGAGTTATTGAAACTAGCATGTTCTTTTCATCCCCTTTTCGTTTCGTTCATTTTGAGTTTTGAAGGAAGACGTGTTAAAAGGAAGAGGTCTTCCAACTATGTGTATGTTTGGTAACAAATAATGAATGAATTGGTTTATAATGAACAATTTATAAGTTAGTTTATAACTTATAGTGGATAAGTTATTCCATTTTTAAAGTGACTAAAATAATTCCGATTTATCTGTCAAAAAACATAAAAATAAAAAATAATTCCACTTATTTGATTTTTCAAAAGTAGAATTAATTCTACTTGAAGCTAGAAAATGTACCTTCTGGTTCTAAAATTGGTTTTTTACACTCAATTATTTTTAACGAGTACAATCAAATTTTTTGTTCAACGTATTTTTATATGTATATGAATAAATCCCTTTCTCTTCAATAAATTTTGGTCAAAATCAATTATACTAATATCAATTTTCTTGTAATTTTTAATAAAATTATGATTAAACTAACTTAATAAGAAGAGTTCCCACCAATAAAAAATTCCAAACAGAAAGGCTGTTAGAGATTAGCTAGCCTATCAACACAATGGTTTCTCTCTTTATAGATATACGAGTAATTTTGAAGTTCATAAAACTAGTGAAACGAGTAGAATTTATTCATTTCTTCTTTATCTTTCAAGGATCCAGAAACATGTTATTGAAAGTATTACTAAGCAAATCACTCAGCATGCTCAATGGCCAGCATGACTGTCAGGAATTTAGCAACTGAAGTAGTTGAATTGCCAAGATTACAAGCAAAAGCCGCTAAAAAAGTGGTATCGGAGTCTCTGAACAACGCCCCCACAGGCATCATAACCAGGAGAACCAACTATGTTGCATTACAGGTACTCCTACATGCATATCTTTTTTGAGTCTTGGTTCTAACTTTTGCCCGAAAATTCTTTTAGCTCTTGTTGGCGATCAGTGTTTTCCATTCTGACATTTCGTCTTAAAATTTAACATAACGAGTTCATGGGATAATATTACATAAAGTGTCAAATGAAAAAGATTACAAATAGGTACACATTCAAATAGTTAAATACCAAGTCCGGGTATTAAGGGACTCGTACAACTTAAACAATTGGTCAAAGATTTCATATCTAGCTCTTATGTATGCTAAATATCGGTATATGCTTAGTACCTCTTAATATTATTTGGATTCAAAATTTCTCTCAATGTTACACAAGTGACACCAACTGGCCAGTTGAAACATTCCTGCCTCTTCAAAGTTCAGAACCCACCACAATTCTTAATTATTATGTACAAGCTGTTGGAGGTTAAAATGCAGAATTAATCAATGGACTTGTTGGGATGGTATCACAAGCCACTGTCTCATGGCGAATGGGATATCCGAGTATCCATATGAGAAGATGAAGATAAATAATAGCACTAGCATGATGACTTCCAATTCTTTATAATCTTCCCTGCAATACAAAACAAAACGCTCAAATAATGTTTTCCGGTTCATTAGCTTGAGCCATCATTCTCTCATCCTTATTTGAGACTGGTTTACTCTTCTAGGTAAAATGAGTCACATTAATGTATTTTAAAACAAATAGAAATCCGATATAAAGTTAGTGGTTTAGAGACTGAAGTTTTCACTTACAACAGGATGAAAATATATTGTTCTCCACTTCTTTATTAAGAATTTCACGCAAGTGGAAGATTCCAAATGGCATCTAGGTTGTTCTCTGCAATCCATTTCTGAGGATAGGAAGAATAAGACAACTCAAGATCAATATGCCAAACCATAACTCTCGAGCAGTCGTTCATTAAACCCTCCATTTCACCTTCATCTTCAACAATCTGCTCAATCAACGTGCTAACCTGCATAAATAGAAAAAATAAATAAATTAACTATTGATCAAAACATCATTTCACAGGTTGGATAATTCAGTAAGCTACACTTTTTGTGTCACTCAACCGAGAGAGGAGAGCCATGGCACGAGGGAATGTAAAACATCCCCCGCCCGCAAATTACAAATGTTACCTAATCTGAAATTTGATACATTTTTTTTGCAAACCAATTTCAACAGGTTGGATTGGATACAGAAAAAAGACACTATACTATATAATAATATGCAAGAGCACCAAAGAAGAAGATAAGTTACCAACCCACAAATTTTCCTTGACTGATTCAAGCTGTCTGATAGGTTCAGGATTGGGTCGGTGCCACTTCTTTCGATCCCAAAGTATCGTGCTATTGAAGGCGAAACCAGACATTTCAGAGTGAAATCTTTTAGATTTCCCATCTGATTCATTATTCGTGTGCCATCCAATCACTTGACTTCCATCACAAATAGGCCCTTGCAAGACAATGCCACTTCTATCCTCTGATAGTCTTGCAACAGTCCATGTTCCAAATCGCCTGCAAAAACATTGTAGGAAAGAAGAATATGCTAAAGATTTTCTGCATAACACAATTTGACTGAAGAGTGAGAGGTGAATAACAGATACTATCACACAAAGTAGCATCGATGGAACTAAAAATACCTTATATCTCTCATTTGCTGAAAGAGTTCCACCGAGTAGATGTTATTATCGTCTGCAAAATACACAATTCCATTGAGGCGGTGAGTTTCAATGTGAGCTATTGCAACATTTCTCATAAGAATGCTCCTATGGCTCGTGTTGGTTAGATTCATTTTGCAGACGAGATGCCTATACATAATCCCACTACTCCTCAAGATATCAGAAGTTTCGTCAGATTGAGAATTCATCTCAATAACAATCCACAACAAAGGAGATGAAACCAATTTCAAAGTTTGTGACAAGTGATGCAAGTAATATGCTTGAAATAGACGATTGTAAGTCGGCGTGACAATTATGAGAAGCTTTTGAGAAGCCAAATATAGATCTTCACCGAATTGGCTATCCGAGGCATTATATGCTACACCATTTGTTAGTTCCTGTTCTTGCACTTCAGAAATCAAAGTAGCATCAAATTTCACATCCTCATCAACTAATGGTGTCTCATTTGTCTTCAAATTTTCAAGCGAACGCAAATTTCCAACTCTAGATATTATCTCAAAAGAGAAATCTTGATGTTTCGAGTCTTTTGACATGACATTCAAGGACAAGTTAGTTGATGCAAGTGGGATGAGTCCTATAGAAACACCAACCATGAAACAAATGAAAAAATGGAAAAGCACCTTCCTCCAAAGCTGTCCCTTAGTCTTTGAATTTGATCTCTCAATAGCCCTCAAAGATCTTGGGTAGAAAACACCAAGCAAAAAAGCACGGGAGTCCAATGATGCGACCGAAGTATGTAACAATCCATCGGACGACAGAGAGTTCTGAGGACTCGGTGAGGATTTAGACAAAGGTGAAGCTACTGAAAAGCCTTCAACATTTGCTACATTTCCTCCGGCTCGAGCAACCGGAGACAAGGTTCTTCTAATAGATGCCATTCACTTAAAATAAACCCAAATCAATGTTCACTAACCTTAATTACTCCAATTGTGCAACTATAGGTTGAATTTAAATGTAACCAAAGTGGTCATAAAAAACTACTTGTCTTTCCAGCCAAAAATAGTAATAACAAAGTCATAACAAAAGCATATTCACCGAGGAAAAAAGCTGTCATAATAAAAAAAAGACACTGCAAAAGAAAAGCATGAAGTTCAATTCTAATTTAGCAAGTTAATAATTAATAATAAATGAAGAATGGAACAAGATATAAGGTGTTACCTAAATGACAGCGAAGTAGAATGGAGGCGCATGAATGTTCCAACTATGCAACCAAGTGGCGCTGGAAAGAGAAGGAGAATTTTCAGATTGAGATTCGGGATTTTGTGCTTGCTTTTTAGAGATCTAATCTAAAAGGATGCAACTTCTTCAAAACTAAAATCCTCTTGGGAGGGAAAAATAAAATGTAAAGGAAAAATATAGTTTTAGAAAGAGACAGACAGTGATATGTTTCTTTGCGTTTGATTCCCTATCACAAATTCCCTATCAATGCTATCATCTTTCATCACGTGCTTGACAAGGGCAAACTGGGGTACTTGCAATAAAAAAGTTTTACAGTGTTGAACTTGAAACTATCAAACAAACTTTTTAAGTAAATGTTCAACTTAGGCTTGTTTGGTAAAAATAGCTTACAAATATAAAATGAAAGGGGAATGAATTCTCTCGGAAAAAATATTTCAAGAAATAATATGGATTATAGATCATTGAATTATAAATATAAAATAATATCTAATTTTAAAAAAAATTGAGAGAAGTTGATTGATAGTTGAGATGTGAAAATTGAGAAGAAAAAAAATTGAGTGAATCATATATTATTATTATTATTATTTAAGTACATTATTACTGTTTTATTATTATAAAAAATCATGTTATAAAAAAAGTAGCAATTTATGAAAAAAAATAAAAAATAAATAAGTATCACTTATTTATTTATGTTTTGGCAGGTGTTTTATTTGGTGAAATTGTTCAGGACATAAAAGTTAACTTTAATATGACTACGAAATAGAAAACAGTTTTTGAGTGTTTGCAAGCAGCACATGTTCAATATTTTCTTCTTATTATTCCTATTGATGAATTAGATCAATATATATGTCACCAGTTGAGTATCGTATTATTCTTAAACATCGCCCAATGATTCCTTTAATTTCTTATTGATGAGGTTTGCCATAGGGGTGGACAAGATTTCCCGAACCGATTTGAATCCGACAAAATCGATAAATAAATTGAATGTTGGGTGGTAGTGGGTTGGGTTACAGGTTAAACGGGTGAACAAAATTGAGTTTGAATGGATTGAGACGGGCGAACTCGGATTGGATTTTCAGGCCCAACGAAATCCAATTCCGACCAATGGAGTAACTTTTTTGACTACATAGTATAGTCACTATTACTAGTAGACCACATATGTGATTTTGACCAAACATTGAAGTGAATTTATCTTTCCACTTGCGTTTATATTATTAACGGTTTCTACACATTTTACTTGCCAATACGATTTTAGAGTACCTGATTTTCTTTTCCAACACAATCCAAGAAATGCAGAGAGTAGGTGGGTAAAATGGTGAATCACATCATGCTCATCCTCTTGTCACACCTAATCCCTCCACGAGTACCATTTTCTTGTTGGTTTTGGATCTTTGTATATTAGCTTTATTCGTTTTTGTAATTTGTTATTTTACCCTTTTGTGCTTCTTTTAAAAAAAATTCGCATCTTTACTTTTTTTTCCTACACTCTTTCTTTAAATTTAACGGTGAATTGTTTGATTTATTCATAACTTTTTTACTTGAATTTACATTTGAAAAACCCATCCAATTCAAACCGTCACCCGATCAAACCATAATCCGATCAAAGTGAAGCTCTAAATAGACGGAATTGGACTGACATATTCAAACCATGGGCTGTTTCGAATGAACAAATTTCGGTCCGAATTCGCCCGACACGGACCGTTGTCCACCCCTAGTTTGCCCTGTTTGTCGTAAGACATGTCTGGATAACTTTGTGGAGCACGCGGTACATTGTAAAGAACTTTCAAACTTTAAATACAAGCACGACTTTGTCCGATATGTTCTTTTTTATATTTCTAGGCATGCAGGAATATCTGTGAAAAAAAGGCGTCTATGAACTTTTTGACCGACTCGCGAGAAGGACGATCAACTCTTAAACCGACAGATGTTATGGTGTATAGGCGGAAAGCATGCAGGTGTGGATTTAACTGGAGTTTCACCACTTGTTGGATTGCAGACAACCCTCAAAGCTGCTTCAAGTAAGGTTGTCAAACATGAGAAAGCATGTTCTGACAATCAACATGCTTTCATACCATTTACATTTGACACTTTTAGCTTCATCGCACAAGAGACTATGAGTCTTCTGCAAATGGTTCCAAAGGTTATGAATAGCAATATTATGTGTTGAGTTCCAGAACTATGAATATTGTTTTTAAGAGAATTAATTTTGTCGTTCAAGAAGGTTTTGCGGCGCAACTTGTTGCTCGTTTGTCTTTCATTCATATATAATTATCCTATATTTATTAATGAAAATAGTATCCCTTATATTTACAGTAGTTCTTCGTAGTCAACATAAAATCAATTTAAATTAAGAGAAATTAGAATATGTACTGATAGTGTGAAATAATTTTGCAATGTTAATCAATCACAACCGTATTTTCCACAACATCTTCCCATTTAATACCACTTTCTTGATATGACATGGAAGGTTGAAATATTCTTATTGATGGTCGATATAAAATTAATTTACATTAACGGTAGATGTCATTTAGACTCTGTTTAGAGCGAAATTGAATAAATATTTCATTCCATTATTTGGATATTTTAAAAAAAAAGTAACAAAATTGATGGTATGAGATGAAATTCATTCCATCATATTCGATTATTATTTTTCAAATCCAAACAATGGAACATTACTATAGGCCCGTTGGCCTAGTTTATTTTTGAGTTTATGCAAACAGTTTATACAATATAAATTAGGTTTTATGCTATTTTATAAGTTAAAACTAGTGAAAATTGAATTTTTATAAACTATTTTATCATAAACTATCTTGAAAAACTTATAATAATAAATAAAAATTGCATAAGTTAAAAAATAAGTTAGGCCAAACGGACCCTATATTTCATTCTGCTAAATAACTATGAGTATATATCACTTTTTTTTTTGTTTTTTGTTTTTTTTTTTATATAATTGTATATCCCACTAGTTTTGAGACCCGTGCATTCGCACGGATCTATTGACTTTTATTTATAAAATATTGTATTGTTAAATATAAGTGACGTTATTCTGCTATTTTTTTATTAAAGTTATTAAATTAAGTAATTTTTTTCATTAAAACAATTGTCTCGTGTATGATTTTTGTATAATAAACTATAATTAATAATAACAAATATTTATTATTCAACACTTTTTGTTATTAAAGCAATTGTCCCGTGTATGATTAATTTTTTTTATTAAAACAATTGTCCCGTTTATTATTATAATATATATTCATAAACAATTGTTCCGTGTACTATTATAATATATTATGCAATTTCTTTTTTTATTAAAACAGTTGTCCCGTGTGTGTTACTATAATATATATTTACCCCGTAATTATTTATTATAATATATATTCATCAATAATACACTTAGAGTAAACAAAAATAGAGCAAATGTTTTTATGCTTATCTTCAGAAGTGTTTTCTATTGCTATTTTTTTGAGTATATCTATTTTATTCTATTTTTTAAAAAAAAAATTAATTTTTTTTATGAGTAGATTTGTTTTAGGCTTATTTTTGGATTTTTTTGTTATTTTTGTTTTGTATCTTTTTTTTTAATGAGTATACTAGTATGGACACTCGTGCCAAGCACAGGCTAGAATTTTTTATTTTTTTTTATAGATTTAAAATATATATATATATATATATATATATATATATATATATATATATATATATATATATATATATATATATATATATATATATATATATATATATATATAATTCTATTTTGAAACTAATTAATAGTTTAGAAGTGAAAAATTGCCCGCATTATATATGAGTTAGCTTTCATTTATAAAAATATATTGATTTTGGAAAATTTTTGTTAGAATTAATGATTTTAGATTTTAATATGCACATATATTTCTTTTATTCTTGTTTTGGTAGAAAATTAAATTAATCTATCAAGAGGGTTTTATTCTAATGGAAGAGGATAATCTTTTATGGGATGAAGAACTCATTCAAGAGCATTTAACCTTAAGCCTTGTATCTTGACTATTAGGTAAAAAAATTTCTAAATATATTTGATCTAACGGAAAGAGCTAAATCAAGCCGGTGTAAAAAGTAAAACATAATTGAAACCAAAATCTTAAACCTCGCATCTTTATTATTTTTTGTAAAAAAGTTCAATTAAAATATTCAAAGAGATATCCCGTCAAACGGAAGTGGCGTAATTTTTTAAAGTGTGAAGAACTAAATTAAACTCACATAAAAAATTAAGAAATTGAGACGATATCCTTATACCTCGAATCTTAGTTATTTTTATAAAATGTTCAATTAAAATATTAAAAGAAGTTTGATCTAACAAATGAGGGTTAGTCTCTTACGATAGAAAGAACTAAAATCAGGCCCGTGTATAAAAATAAAGCAATTGAGACCATAATCTTAGGTCTTCTTAATTGTTTTTGTAAAGAGTTCAATTAAAATTTTAAGAGGGATTACATTTAGCTAACAGAAGAAAGTAATTTCTTACAGTGTGAAGAACTAAATTAAGCCTCTGTAAAAAGTAAAGCTCGTAATCTTTTACATCCCAGTTGTTCTTGTAAAATGTTAAATTAAATTTTCAAGAGAGATATGAACCAACGGAAGAGTGTAATCTCTTACAGCGTCAAAAACTAAATAATATCCGTGTTAAAAGTAAAGTAATTGAGATCATAACCTTAGGTCCCGCATCTTAATTATTTTTTTAAAACTTCAATTAAAATATCAAGAAAAATTTATTCTAACGGAAAATTGTAATCTCTTAAGGTGTGAAGAAATAAATAAAGACCGTGTAAAAAGTAAAGCAATTGAGACTGTATTCTTAGGTTTTGCGTCTTAAATTTTTATTTTTTAAAAGTTCAAGTGAAATTTCAAGAGGGATTTGATGTAATAGAAGGGAGTAATTTTTTAAGGTGTGAAGAACTAAATCAAACATGTGTAAGACGTTAACCCTGAGTCTCACATTTTAATTATTTTTGTAAATTTTTTTATTAAGATATCAAAATGAATTCCATATACCATAAGAGAATAATCTCTTACAGGTGTGAAGAACTTATTCAAGCTCGTGTAAAAAGTAAATCAATTGACACTATAATATAAGGTCTCGCCTTTTTTATAATACTTGTCAAAAGTTCAATTAAAATTTCAAGAGAGATTTGCTCTACAGAAAAGGATAATTTATTACGGTGTGAAGAACTAATCAATCTCGTGTAATAAGTAAACAACTGGACCATAACCTTAGGCCTCATAACTTATTTATTTATATAAAATATTCAAGTAAATTATTCAAAGAGATATGATCCAATGGAAGAGGGAAATCGCTCTTACGACTTGAAGAACTAAATGAAGTCCGAGTAAAAAGTAAAGCAATTGATATCATAACCTAAGGTCTCAATTATTAATTATTTTTGTAGAAACTTCAATTAAAATATCTAGAGAAATTTGTTCTAACGGAAGATGATAATCTCTTACATTCTGAAGAACTAAATCAAACATGTGTAAAAAGTAAAACAATTGAAACCATAACTCTATGTCTCACATTTTAATTATTTTTGTAATTTTTTTATTAAGATATCAAAATGAATTTCATATAACAATTCGACCATAACCTTAGGCCTTATAACTTATTTATATATATAAAATGTTCAAGTAAATTATTCAAAGAAATATGATCCAATGAAAGAGGGTAATCGCTCTCACGACTTAAAGAACTAAATGAAGCCGAGTAAAAAGTAAAGCAATTGATATCATAACCTAAGGTCTCAATTACTAATTATTTTGGTAAAATTTCAATTAAAATATCCAAAGAAATTTGTTCTGACAAAAGATGATAATCTCTTACGGCGTAAAGAAATAAATATAGCCGTCAAAAGTAAAACATTCGAGACAATATTCTTAGGCATTTCTTGATCAAATAGTTCAATTAAAATATCTTGTAAAAAGTTCAATTAAAATTTTAAGATGAATTTGATCAAATAGAAGAGAGTAATTTCTTGCGGTGTTAAAACAAAATCAAGCCCGTGTAAAAAAGAAAAACAATTGAAACTATAACCTTAGGCCTTACATCTTAATTTTTTTACAATTTTTCAATTAAAATATCAAAAAGGATTTAATCTAATAGAAAGGGTATCTATTACGGTGTGAAGAATTAAATCAAACGTACGTAAAAAGTAAAGACAATTGAGACTATAATCTTATGTCTCGCGTCTTAATTATACGCGTAAAATATTCGGTTAAAATTTCAAGAGATATTTGATCTAATATGAGAGAGTAATTTCTTATAGTATAAAGAACTAAATCAAACCCGTGTAATATACTAAACAACATGAACATAACTTTAGGTCTCACATCTTAATTATTTTTATAAAATGTTCCATTAAAATATTCAAAGATATATGAACTAACGGAAGAAATTTATTTCTAATTGCTTAAAGAATTAATAAAACTCGTGTAAAAATTAAAATGAAGTTTGATTAAAAGAGGAAAATGTATGTTTTAATATTAGGAGAAGAGGGATGAAATTCAAATTTCTTTCGAGGGAGAGGAGAGTAATTTTCTCTAATATATTTTGTATAAGAGGGGATGAAAATATATATATTTTAACATAAGAGGTGAGAGTAATGTAATTTAAGCACCTCTCAAGAGAGGGTAATGTAATTTACTATAATATATATTATATTTTAATTAATTTTTGTTTGTTTTTTATTTTGTAAGGTTCGTTATTATTTTTTTGGACAATACATTGAATAATTGGTAAAAAAAAAAACAAGTCAAGGCAATTCAATTGTTTTGTTTGACAATAAATTTTTTTTTTTTGGTACTTATCCTATAGAATTCATCCCAATCGTAATATCTATATTATTTTTTTGTTTCATAATAGATTCAATAATCGGTAAAGAAAATAAAAAGCAAGGCAAAATAAGAAAGACAAAACAAATCATAAAATTAATATTTTGTTGTCAGTGGGAATTGAACCGTGTCCCTTTAGGTAGTAAAGAGAAGACACGTAGGCGCCACATAGACGCCACATTATTAAAATAATGCCACATATGAATTTGTTTCTTGAGAAGTAACGTGAGAACGCCAAGTATACTTTTTACTTTGAGGAAGACAAATAATAATAGTATAGATTCGGAAGGATTATAACTCTTATAAAAAAAATGCAATACTTGAACACTCTCGATCATTTCAGCAGCAGATTTTTGAAACAACATAGAAACGTTGCGATCAAATATCACAAACGTAGTTGAGTTATTGTTGTCAACTACGCGAACCTTTATCATATACCTAAACATGCAAAGTTGTATTAATTGTGAATGATATTATATATAAATATATAAATAATATAAATGTATAAATTTAATTTAAACCTAAATATTGTTACCTTGGAGTGACATGCATCACATGTTTGTTACATTTCGAACAATAATACATGCGCTCATCAGGTATTACTTTCTTATTGCAGCATGAGCATGCTGTATACTATCAATTATTTGCATCTACGACAAATTTGATAGTGGCCAAAACAGCAAAACAAGAGTCCTAGACGCAAAGAGAAAATTGTAAATTAAAATTTTTATTTGCAAAATTTTTTGAAGTACATATGATCATTAATATCCTAACCTTGGTACATTCTTTGAGACCTTCGATGGTATTCTTCGACGTAAGCTTTAAGAAATCATCTTCATCGTTTACCTTTAACACATCTTGTATCAAAGATATTTCAGAAGATAGGGTGTGGTTCTTTTCAGACATCCTATGTCATACAGAATGATAGCAAAATATAAATTATCATATTATTAATCATTAACTCGAAGTAAAATAAATATTTAATATTTAGAGAATTTACGTTTTCTTCAAGTCGGTAGCTGCAGAAAAATTAGGATTGAAAAGCAATTTTGTCGCATAAATTGTATTCTGTGTTGTAGCAAATTCTAAAAAGAAAGGTATGAACATATCATGCTTTATTAGAATGTCATTCTCTTTAACTAAAATAAAATTGAACAGATTTTGGCACAAACATATAAAAAAATAAATAAAATTGGAATTAAAGGAAAGAGATAGATATGCGATTGTCCTGTATTTGGAATGAACTTGAAAACACATGTGTAGATATAATATAGATCCATGTGCCAATAGCACAAATTAATACGTTTCCAAATTAATATAAAATCGACAGATAATGTGATTGTCGTGTATTTAAAATCGACATAACTAAAAATAATAAAAGTTTAAATAATAAATATACCTTTCCAAATTTTCACCTTAGCCAATAGCACAACTACAATGAGATTTTTGGTCTCTCCAGCAGCAACTAAAGAAATAATTTCTTCGGCATATTGACCAAATAAAGTAACTTTGTATTTGAAACTGTAATAATATAAGAAAATAAAATATATTAAGAATTTTTATAATATTTTATGTGAATATCTATATCTATTATCATAAAACAATAAACATAGACACTATATACTAACCCATCATAATCCAACTTAATCGCAAGCATTTTAGTTTTTACTCCATTGCGTTCATACTCTCTTTCAACACCAACTCCAGACAATACCCCTACAACATCTGTAATACTATAAACACTTTAGTAAGGATGTATTTAATAAAAATATTCTATTAATACCAAAATAATAAATAACGTACCGACTAAGTACTTAGTGTTGTATCCGGGAGTAAATATGTCCACTGGATTCGACAATGGATAAACATTCTCAGGAACCTTCTTAGCGTCACAAACTTTGACCTTTGTGTTGAATTGAAAATTGATTTTATATTCGTGATGTGTTGTTCTATAGGATCCGAAGTTTGCGGCAACATCAAAGTTACTGAAATAATACACCTTACCCTCTTTCAAGTCATTCTCAAAACTTGTATATTAATGTCTTTCGGATGGTAGCATGAATTTTGTTACCCTGAAAGGAACAAAAATAAGAACGTATATAAAAAAGAGACACACAAAAACTAAATATTAAATATAAAATACACACTGATGCATTCATTAGAACCATGTCAAGAGAGAAAGGTTGTGTGTCACCACGGTTAACATGGTTCATATCTCGAACGAACCAAATACGAATGATTCACGCAGCTATAGTCCATAACTCTTTCTCGGAATTGATTTCAGAAATATTATCGTATTTTTGTGCCATGATGATTTCTTAATAGGAAGAAACAAATTTGTGTGAGATAAACATACAAATAAAAATAGTAAACTCAACATCTATATATATAGAGAGAGGAAAATAAACCAAAAAAATCTAAAATATGTAACAAATTAGTTATGCTAATCATTAAGCAATACACAATTGTCTTTTTTTTGTAATGCTAATCTTTATTTTTTGGAATTAAAAGAAATTTAAATTTATAAATTGTTTGTTTTTTGTGAGTGATGTGAATATTTATTTGTTATGATAATCCTAGTCCTCATACACAATTTATTTTTAACGATGCTATGCTAATCCTCCTATAGAGCTGATCCTAACTCAATATGATACACGATTTTTTTTAATGATGCTATATTTTTTTTCTAATTTGAAGTTAAGATAAATTAAATTTCATAAATTGTTTGTTTTATTTTAATATTGATGTTAATCCTCTTGTTTTTTTTTTCTTGAGTTACTTGTTTTGTATGATAAAAAAAGTAATTAAAAAAAGTAAATTAAAATTAAAATATTTTGTTGTTAGTGAGAATCGAACCGTGTTCCTTTAGGTCGTACATAAAGGACATGTAGACGCCACGTTGGATTAAAATATTTAAAAAAGTGTCACTTGTACGTTTGCTCCTTGAGAATCAACGTGAGAACGCCAAGTGTACTTTTTGCTTTGAGGAAGGCAAATAATAATAGTACTAGTATGTGCACCCGTGCCAAGCACGGGCTAGAATTTTGTTAAAATTAGTTATATAAAAATATTTGAATTCATCACATATTATATTATATTTATCTATAAAGTATTAATTAAAGTCATATACTATTAGTATTATATTTGTAATTATAGAAAAATAACATTTAGACAAAACATACAATATTTGTAGGTTTTATACTGAATATAATATTTTAGCCGATTTAGAAGAATTCAGTTGAATATTTTGAAAATGTAAAATATAAATAAAAATGGATGAATATGAGAGAAATCTAATAACTCATTTGACAGTCAATTTTATTATAATGAA
This sequence comes from Trifolium fragiferum, assembly GCA_954870985.1. NCBI lineage: Eukaryota > Viridiplantae > Streptophyta > Magnoliopsida > Fabales > Fabaceae > Trifolium > Trifolium fragiferum. The sequence continues at coordinate 40,621,280 of OX940794.1, forward strand.
TAAAAACATTATTTTACATTGTTAAAAACCTCACGATAAACTACATTAACGGTCTCACTACACACTCGCTTTTCTTCATCTAATATCAACATCTTCAGACCCTTCCTTGATGTGACTCTAGACAAAGCGACATATAATTGTCCATGAGTGAATACAGGTTTAGCAAGATACACGCCGACATGAGGAAGTGATTGGCCCTGACTCTTATTTATTGTCATTGCAAAACATAAGGTCAATGAGAATTGTCTTCTAGTAAACTTGAAAGATAATCCAGGGTCACTTGGTATCAAATTCAATCTTGGAATAATGATTTTATCACCGACATTTTTTCCAGTAATAACAGTTGCACCAATATAATTTATTCCAAGAATATCGATGATTAATCTAGTCCCATTGCACAACCCAGCAGCTTGATCAATATTTCTCATCAACATCACTGGACATCCAACTTTAAATGTTAATTTGTGATTTGGAATGCCGGAACACTTAATATTATTTAAGAATTCAGTTGTGAACCATTCACTGTGTATCTCACTATTTGCATCTGATTTACAAACCGAATCAGAGCTATAATATTCTTGCTCACTTCCAGGGACCAACGATAGAAGATAATCATTAACATGCTCGACTGCATCCAAAGTTGGGGCAAGTAGATCACGATCTTGAAAAAAATCGAAATTCTTCATATTTTGCAAAAAATCAGGATACACAAAATCAATAAGGGAACGTAATGGATCAGTTGAATCTTTTATTAACAGATCATCAGGAATATTCAAAATAATTTCTCCACTCTCATTTGCAGTCCCATTTCAAGTTGCTCAGCAGGATCGGTCGAAGCGGTTAAACGCATATTTGTTGTAAGCTCCAAAACTTTGCAATGATCCCACAACTTGGAGGAATTGATGGTGGCTTCGACTGTGTCCTGTCGACATCCTTTCCTAATAACCGGTAAAATCTGTCTAAAATCACCCCCCCAAAACAACTGGTATACCACCAAATGGTTTATCGCTGTTGTCCACACCATCGTAAGACATTATATCACGTAATGACCTGTCCAAAGCCTCAAAGCACCAACGATGCATCACAGGTGCTTCGTCCCAAATGATCAATTTGGTTCTTCTCAACAATTCTGCCTTGTCGCTTTTTTTTTTAAAACTACATATCGATCTGTCATTAATTTGCAATGGAATTTCAAACAATGAATGCGCTGTACGACCACCTGGTAATAATAAGGATGCTATGCCACTGGAAGCTGCATTAAGTACAATGTATCCTTTAGCACGTAGTCCAGAAGACAATGTTCTCCAAATAAATGTTTTTCCTGTTCCTCCATATCCATATAAAAAGAAAAAACCCCCAGATCCAGATTCAACAGAGTCCACAATTTGATTGTAAACATATTTCTGCTCTGGTGAAAGCATGCTAGATAGTTGATCATGTATCCTGGCCATTTCATCCCTATTATAACTTAATTCATCTGCAATGAACCTGTTACCAAATCGAGCAACATTTGTATAATCAGGCTGAGGCATTTTCTTGAAATTTTCGAGTGATTTTCCGTTTCCTCTCAACAACTTCTCAATCTCAATTAGACATAAGTTCTTCAAGTCATCATCTGGAATTTGTAAATCTAAAAATAACAGTTTCAGTGATCTACAAATACATAATTAGGAATATCAATTATTTATGATTAATAATAAAACTATAAATTACCTGGAATTTTTAATTCACGCCTCCGGTTGTATAAAATTCCATCCGACAACAAATGTCATGTTGCATTCCAAACATCACGTGGATTTGCCATGGAAGTAATTACCAGCAAATAAACAAACATTCTCCGTAATTGGTGACCAGAATGCAGTTCACTTACTTCCTTTATCAACTCAATGAATTCATTATCATCCCCTAACAATCGAAGTGCTTGACACGCCTCTTGATAAGTCTCATAAGTTTTTCCATCAACAGTTTTTAAGCATCTGTACCCCATGCAACCTCTTTGTTTTGTCAACAATAACCTTAGATAAAATAGGTTTCCAACACCAGGTGGTGTGTACTGCAGTCTTCCAATTTGATCTCCCCTCTGTCGAAGTTGCCACCTTTTTTCATCTTTTATGTACCGAAATCTCGATGGGAATTCTGAATATAATAAATCTCTACCTTCAGCATACATGCTATTAGCTTTAAACCATGCCAGAAACATTGTGCTCGAACTTTCACCCCTATCAACCACTGTCTGAATATTCTCATGGTCTTTAAATAATAAAAGTTGTTCATTTGCCAAATGAAATGTCAATTTCAAGACCGACGGCCATTTCAAATGAATTTCAAATGCAAAAATTCGCCAAGTAGATTCACATGGGGAAACATATCTGCAATCATAGTATTGTTGTATCTCATCAACTGGTTTATCTTTATCAGCAGTATCGGCGTTCTTTGAAACCCCAATTGTTGCTCGATCAGGACCTTTATTAACATACTTGAACAAATATTTGATCGAATTTGATTTGTTGCAGTATTCAACATTTATATGACCTCCATAACGGACTAAAAGATATGGATTATAAGGTACAACAGATCGATTATCAATGGTAGCACCATTTTTTTGAAATGACACTCCATTGTCACGTCTTCGATATCTAGGGTAACCATCTTCATCAATTTTAGTTGACGATCTAAATGGTTTAGGGTAGAATTTGGAACATCTAAAAATTTTCATGCAAGGTGACCCCTGATTAATCTCACCGCAAGGGCCATGTATCATAAACGATGTTACTGCTTCAAACAATTTTGGATACAATTTAGGATCAGGAAGTTCCGCCGAAATGATCTTATCAATATCATTACTTGTACGAAGTTTATTATCACCACTTAACCACACTAAAATATGAGCATGTGGAAGGCCTCTTTTTTGGAACTCAACCGTGTACATTCCTGAAGAGAACGATTAATATTTAGTTAATGTAAATAAATATTAATAAATCAAAATAAATAAATAATAAATTATTAATTAATTAATTAATAAAGACATGCCTGAATCAACTTTCCCAAATAGCTCATTCTTCTTCAAATCATCCATCAATTGATCAAGCTTCATTTTGAAGACTCTGCAAATAATATCAGGTCTCTCGTGCGCTTTCAGGCCATGGATTTTGATAAAATCTTGAATCTCTCTCCAATTTGAGTTACATGTAATGGTGATGAACATGTCCGGATAACCAAATTTCTTACAAATAGCCATAGCATCCTGACAGTTATTAAACATATATCTCGGACCTCCTACAAACGACGCCGGGAGAACTATTTTACGACCGATATCTTTTGCATTTGTCTCACCGCTTGTCAAAGCCTCTTGGACATCATTTAATATGTCACATCGTATCGTCTGTTGATTGTTTCGTATGTATGAAAGTTTCTGTGTTTCCAACATCGTGAAGCAATCAACTACAAATTGTTGAAAAAGTCTTCTCGAGTGCACAATGTTGCCATACTCAACCTGTCTATCTTGAATCCTGTATGAAATAAACTCCCTCGTGGTAACATTTAATCTTTTTCGCTGAACATTTCCGTGATTCTCTGATCTAATTTTAATATTTAAATGGAAACCATCTTCACCAAAAGGAAACAACATTGGATATTGAAGTGGCAGAAATGACACTAATGTCTCGTAAATACGTTCTAACCTGCCGTTCAAATTTTTCACAATGATGTCTCTACCTTTTTCAATTTCATTATCATCTCCGATTATTAGAGCTGCAACTTCATCACATGTAGGTAAATTATGCACTCTGGAATCCTTTGTGCGGCTCCCAAATAGTCTGATATAGAATTTTGTCGAGCCACCTTGAATGACATGATCCCTAACTTGACGAAATTTTTTCGCCAACTCGTTATGCGAGTCAACCATTTCTTTTAAGCTCTCAACCAAAGACGCGTCGATTTAATTAGAGTCCATATTTTTGCTGTATGAAAAAATATGCTCTTGAAATTAATTTAATTTGCAAGTATAAAATTGACCAAAAGAAAAGTTGAAAATTTGTACCTGAAATGCTTCATCCTATTTTTACACTCATTTTGTGTATCATAAATATACAATTGTGCAAACTTTGGTGTAGATCCAGATTCCGACATCAAACCGCCTATGCGATGATAGTTCTGACCACTAAGAATGAATGATGGAGGTCCACCGCCGTCGTTTAATGCGCGTTCAATTTTATCTCCCATTGATGTGAATGCAAACATGCTATTGTACGCTCGATTATTTTCCAAGTAGTGTTTACTCTTTGGATGGTGACCATGTAATAAATTGTACAATAATTCAGGGGGCTTCTTGAGATGGGGAAGAACAATCTTTCCCTTCATACAACACAATGAAAATTCGGCATCATTTTCATTAGCACATTCTTTGAACCACATATTGGCATCACAATGACTACAACGAAAAGTAGGGTCGCCAACATCGATCAACACTGTAAATATTAAACTTGTCAAAACCAATATTAACATTAATCTTAAAATACCTAAAAAAAATAATAAACTATAAATTATATGACATAATTCTATTATTTATTTGAAAAAGTAAATAATAAAAACCATACACTCGCATTCAGCCATTTCGTACAATATTGACTTCGCATTGTATTTCGAACCACCTGCTAAAATAATCATATATTGAGTCGAGAAGTCATGTTTATGTAATAAAATATATGTAGTTTTGTATAAAACACAACACACAAAGAAGTTGACATATGATGTTGATCATGTCATTTACTATTATACACATATAAAAGAGAATACACACATACCTTTAGAATGTTCAGGATTGGGCGGAAGTTCATCGTCCGATAAATTGTCAAAGTCAAGAATAGTTGATGGCAATAAATTAGCGCTATAAGATGTGTGAGCGGAGTGGTTGTTATGGGTGCCAGTGGTGCTACTTTCATCAATTATTTCACAATTTGGAGTCGAATAAAACGCATCTAACAAAACATTCGTATTTATATAAATATTTTTTAATATTATATTTCGTATATAAAATAAAGATTTAGGATTCGTTGGCATTTGTTGTCCACTGATCCTAACTCTTAGATTAAATAACAAAGTTTGTAAACAACCTGCCGAACTCCGTATATTTGTTGTGTTGGATTCTGGTGTAGTTTGAGTTTGGTCTCTCTTTCGTATTCTACTCAACAACAATGGATCTTGTACGTTGGTATATTTACGACGGTTTGATTTCTGTGATATGTTATTGTTTACATCTGAAGTTTGTGTATCTGAATTGAATAGTTCATCATATGATAAATCAATCACCATTTAACAATATTTAATAATATTGAAAAATACATTGTAATTCTTATAATGTTATAAACATATTCACTAACCAACTGAAGGACTCAATATACTATTCCTGGCGTCACTATGGTCCGCTGGTGTGGCTGAATTTATGTCAAATGGATTGATCGATATATTTTCAGCTATAGATATAAAACATTAAAAATATACAATGGAATGACCAATTTATTAGATAAATCAAAGCAAAAAAAACATAAATTGGTTGATGTACCTGAATGCAGACGTTTTTGTTGTAATATGAACTTTCTTTTTGCTCGAGATTCTTTAGCAACTGAATGTTTCATTAAATAGTTATATTGTTGAATTTCTATGTCGATGCTTATAGTGGTTGTTGTGTTGAATTTTCAGAGTAATAAATAGGGAGGGTAGACGTGAGAGAAGATATATGTTTGATCTACTAATATAATACTAATGTTAATATATAATACTAATACTAATATATATACTAACAATAGTAATAATAGTATTATGGAGTAACAAATTTGACTTTATCTATTAATTTGAAAAGTTACACTTTATATTTATGCATATCCAAAACTAATTTCAACAAATTTCTATTCCATTATAAAAAGTAACAAAAAAATAAAATTGTATTCCTATTATAAAAAGAAAAAAGATTTCCTATTTTGTATAGATTATCTAAGTTTTTAAATTAAATATTTATCATCTAGAAATTTAGTCAATCTGACTTAATGTGTAAAGGAATAAAAGGGATATAAAATCTTAGATAAAGTGGAACCTAACACATCTATGTTGTGTATATCAAATTGCACTGTGACATCTCATTAAAATAAAAAATTTAAAATTAATGTTGAAACAATTAATCTGATTTTTTTCTTAAAAAAAAAAAAAAAACTAATCTCCTTTCTCTAGTAAAAAAAATGATAAAAAAAAATTAATACTGACACCGTTTCTTTATGTTTGTTGTTTTAGAAAAAAAAAATTGTTTTGAATTGTTTCTTGTTTAGATAATTTAAGGTTATATTTTGTCAATTATACCCTCTTTCCTAATTTTGTTTTATTGACTAAATTTTATATAATATTTTTATTGTATTTTTTTTACTAAACTTTTTCATATAATATTTTCATTGTATTTTTTTTACTATATATTGGAGTTTTTTGAAAAGATAAAATGTATGCAAAAAAAAATGAACTTTTTGTGCAATAAAATTAAAGTATAATATATTGCAAAAAAATGGTATAATAGGAAAATAAAGTGCAAAAATACACGTTTTAATTTGGTCTATTTTTTTCTCAAACAATAAACAAAAAAGAACGGATGAAGTATTTTTTCTAATCAAATCACTCACACAATTTTTCAAAAAAAATAAATTCATTCGCACACTAAGGGACACAAAACGATAACAAAACAAAAAAGATGGATTGGCGGGCACGTGCTAGTACCAATAAAAAAAATCTATATTATTCTCCTTTGCTTTTTTCTTCTTAAGGAAGGTGGATTCGAAATCTTTCGATTGAAAACGGTATTTTATATTATAATCATATTATCATTATTATATTTAAATTTGCCTAAAAAATTATGATTTGAACTAAACTCCAATATACCATAATTATAATTACAACACCCTGAATATATGGCAATTATAAAAATATAGGTAAAAGGTGCTTCATAAGGTATCCTTGAATGATAAATAAATAAGTATAAGTCATCGAAATTACAACTTAATCAATCTTGAAAAAGCCACTAAAGGCTTATTAAAAAAAATCCAAAATAATCAAAACATGGGTATATCAAATTCAATATACGAAAAACATGCTATTCTAATTTAATTCTTCAATGGCGAGGCGAGGGCTATTCTTAATGTCAACAATCATCCTTCGACCTGATCCTAAAATTGACAATTTAAAATTTGAAATAATTAGTACATGTATGATATTAAAAAGGAATTTAGATAAGACTATAAAATTCAGCACATTAGTCGAATAAATTAAAGAAAGATATACAACATATAAACTATAAACTATTATATAAAAACCTCTAAGTTCTGGTGAAGGTCAAGAAACTTTTCAATTATCTCATCATCATGTAAGACCCAAGATTTCACTGTATAATTATTATACGTTCTAGAGGTTTTGTTGTATTTAGTTTTGTATATTAATAGGATTTGTACCGAACCGAGCTTGTGTTATGCTTGTAAATCCTGATTATATATGAGAAGATTTTCTGTGAAGTCAGAATATCAAGTTTTGAGTTTCTATTGTTTTTGGATAAACGAATAGGAATTGTACAACTGTTAAAAATCCAGTCGAGGAAAAAGATTCGGCGATAATTTTTGGATGTAGTTTAATATACGGATGTTTATTCCGTGGAGTTTCTAATTTTTCGAGTTTAATTCGACGCGACGCGCGAGAACTGAGCGAGTGAATGGTAAATATCTAGATATTAGTATGTTGATCCAAGGGCTAAGATTTAGTCTAGGAAGTGGTACTATTTGATCTAATGGTCACGAGGCATTTTAGGCTTGGAGTTGTACGGTATGGGGTGGAGTTGCCATAGAGGATGACAATCACCAATGAGAAGTCTTACTTCTTTTCTTTCTCATTCATTTCTCCCGTGTTCCATTTCCTTCCTTTGTGTTCATTTTCATTCCATACCCATTTTCCATTCCAAATTCATTTCCTCACCAAATTAGCTCATTTCAAGCTTGGAAGTTCAAAGGAGTTTTGTGTAGAATCATAAACTGAGGTAATTAGCTCCTTCTTTATCTTGTTTTAGCTTGAATCCATAGAGTTATGGGAATTTTGAGTTTAGGTTCATATGAGGATTTTTTTGTAGAAACTTGTATGTTTGGTTATGAATGTTTAGGAATTGTTCATGAGAGTATAACAAGTGTGTTAGGCTTGTCAATTTCAATTTCCATGAACTTCTGAAAATCACTATAGTGTGAGTTTTGTTCTTATGAGAGGTATTGATCAAGAACATGAGTTGTTGTTTGTTGATTGTGAAAATGATGTTATTTTTGAGCTTTTGAATGAAATGGATATATGGAAAATGAGTTTATTTTGAGAAACAAGAGAATTATTTTGTGAGTGTTCTTGAGAATTTTTGGAAAACTATTTTGATTGTGGGTTGTGTTTTTGAAAATGTTTTGGTTGTTCACAACAATGATTTAGTGTGTGTTTGATCAAATGGAGAAAAACTAGTGATGATTGGAGTATCTAAACTATGTTTATTTTTGAAAAACAATGGTTTTTGAATGATTCAAATTCTGGTCGTGTTTCCAAGGGTATTCTAGTCTTTTTTAAATTGTTTTTGTGAACTGGAAACTTGACCATTTGATCCGTCTTTTCGAGACGAAGATTTCGGCGTATGACGCGTCTCGATTGGATAAAAATTGAGTGAGTTATGGCCATTTGAGTCAAAAATGCGAAAAATCACCCTTACTTGTTTTGATGATTTCAGGCTCGTTTCTAAGCCGATTTTGACGCCGTTTGTTCCTGTGGTTAGCTATCGAAGAGTACTTTAAGTAGGAATAATAATAATTTGCTAGCCGGCGACCAAATAGTGATTTTTGCCACTGTTTTGGGTTCGGAAAATCACTGTTCCGATGTTCGGAAAATTATTTTATCGCTTCTATAATATCTTATATTAGTAGGTAAGAGCTTCTATCAAAGAAAATTGGGTTTTTGACTTATCAAAAAATATCTATTTAAGAAACGAGAATACTAACTTTTGCGAAAAAAATTCTAAGGGTTTTTGAGTTGTTTTAAAAATGGTTTTGGGTTCTAAAAATAGTACAAATGACTCATGGAGATTGATCAATATGGTAGTTTTTGGTATGGTATCCGAAAGAGTGGATTTTCCTTAGAAATCTTTAGGTTTTTTTGGGGTTTTGGAGTCCATTTCGATAGGGATTGATTGGAAATGGTTTTGATTGTGTACTCTGCTTGTTTTAGGAAGCGAGTAACTGTTGTGTGATCATTTGCTTATGTGAGTTTTTGCCGAGGTAAGGGCTCCACTTTATTTCTGTCTTTTAAAACGGTTTGACATGCTTGGAATTCGCTGCGACGCAATTGTTTGTGTGTTTGACATGTTTGTGTTATGTATGCTCGTTGATGGGAACGTGTTTACATTACTTGTGCAATTTACATATGATTTTGAAAATATATGTATGAATTCCTATGATTTAGTTACATATGCTTGAGAGGTATGTATGTGTGGCATTAGCATATATAGGGAATCGTATGCTCATGCATTCATTGTGCGTAGTTGCGTGAGTGGACTACGGGGTGTTGGTTGCGTGAGTGGACCCACCCAAAATCCTACGGGATCTTATTGAGTACAATAAGTGGTTGCGTGAGTGGACCACGGGGTGTGATTGCGTGAGTGGATCCACCTTAACCCTTTGCGGTTTTATTGGTTATGATTAGTAATTCCGGAATTCATTTGCATGTGGTAGCTCTGGTAGTACCACACCCATTGTAGAAGTCTGCATTAGGCTTGTTGTGCATTATATATATAAGCCCATTGGTGGGAATTGTTGAATGTTTTAAGAGCTTTCTCTTGTGTTTTGTGGAAATTTTGTTACGTGTACAATCTTTCGCACCGGTTATATATATATCTACTTTTATTTTGTGGTGACCCTTTCTTTTATTTGCGGGATTTTCCCACGCCAGATGGATCAGTAGGCCTTGAGGGCGGTGGTTGCTCAGAGCCTCCGTGAGTTCGTGTTGGAGCTGGAGTGGTAGTTTTAGTTAGACTATGCGCCGGTGTGTTTGTGCACTGTGCTTTTTGATTAGCATAGGACATTCTAACTTCTTTTGGTTAGTTAGTGCTTGTAAGCACATAGACTTATGGATTGTAATTATTCAGGTTTACACTTAGCATTTTCGAATACAATATATATATGGTGTGATATATATATATATGGTTCGTTTGTAATATTTAATGTCGGCTCAATTAAAAATGTTTTGCGCACTCTGAGTGTTTGTTAAAAAAATAAATAAATAAAATAATGCCCTTTTTGCGTTATGAAAACGGGGTGTTACATTTGTGGTATCAGAGCTCGGCTTTAAATCTTCAAAGGGAAAGTGTACTCTTGAGTCGTTAGTCCTGAGTCGGGTAGAACTTAGATAGAGTCGTGTGAGTTCTAGTATTGTTCTGTGTCGGGTTATGGGTTAGTAATCCGTTGAGTGAGGTTTTCTGTTGGAATTCAGAAATGTTTGGATAAGGATCTAATCGAAGAGAATTGGTATGTGGAGGAAACGATGCCTCCAAGAAGGGCACCTGCTAGAGATGATGATGATGTGGACATCCATCAGATGGCTTATGCCATGAATACAATGGCAGCAGCTGTGACTGCGCAAACTCATGCTAAGGCGCAGAGAGACCTTGAAAAGCGCGATAGGGAGATCCTGGCCGCTGGGTCTAGGGTTCTCACAAGTTTTAATCAGCAGGCCCCTCCAAAGTTTAATGGGGAGGGAGGTCCAGAAACAGCGGATCTATGGCTCTATGCTATGGAGAGGATATTTGGGGCAATTCATTGTCCGGAGGGGGAGAAGGTAGTTCTAGCTACCTATCAGCTGCTTGGGGGTTCCAAATTTTGGTGGAGGAACACCCGTCTGATTATGGAAAATGCATATGAGGAGATTAACTGGGAGAACTTCAAGAGGAGGTTCCTGGCTAAGTATTTCCCTGAGACTGCAAGGGAAAAGTATGGTGAGGAGTTTCTGAGACTACGTCAGGGGAGTATGAATGTGGAGGCATATTCCAAGAAGTTTGAATCATTATCCCGTTTCTTCCGCTTCTTTAGGGATGGGATAGATGAGGTCTATATGTGTCGTCGCTTCCAAGATGGGCTGAGGTACGAACTGCAGGATGCGGTTGTGCCATTGGGTATTCGGCAATTTCAAGTCTTGGTTGAAAAGTGCCAAGAGGTTGAAGATATGAGAAACAAAAGGGTGAACCGTCAGGGTGGTTTTAGTGATGGGGGACCAAGTCGTTCTGGTGGTCCGAATCAAAGTCAGAACCGTGGAAAACAAGGCAGTAAGCCCTATGACCGTCCACAGTATAACAAGGGACAGGGTCGATCGGTGAATCAGGACAGTCAGAATACCGGGAAGCAGGGCTGTTTTAAGTGTGGTGAAGTGGGCCACTATGCGAATGAATGCCGGAATCAGGGACATGTTTGTTTTAATTGCAAGAAGCCGGGACACTTTGCTAGAGATTGCAAAGCCCCGAAGGCCGGGCCGTCGGCTAATGTGGCACAAGGCTCACAAGGTACCAGACCTGCGGCAAAGGCACGTGCTTACTGTATGGGCACAGAAGTGAGTGGGCAGGCTAGCAATGCCATTCACGAGAGCTGTCACATTGCAGGTAATTCTTTAACTGTTTTGATTGACACGGGGGCAACCCACTCATTCATTTCTTTGGCATGTGCAAATCGTTTGAACTTGAATGTTTCTATGCTTCCATTTGATTTGAATGTCTTGACTCCTGCTAAGGATTTGGTAGTAAATACTGCATGCTTGCATTGTTTGGTAGTAATTCAGAATAGGGATTTTCTGGTCAATTTGGTGTGTTTACCGCTTACATCTCTCGAGATCATTCTCGGGATGGATTGGCTATCTTATCATTATGTTATACTAGATTGTGCTCGGAAATTGGTTTTCTTTCCCGAGCCAGGTGTGCGGAGATACCTGTCGACCAATCAGCTTACAGTGATTATGTGTAACGGAGAGCCAGAGATTGTTTCACTTGCTAGTTTGGGAGTGATATCAGAGGTTCGAATGGAGGAGATTCGGGTAGTTCAGAATTTCCAAGACGTGTTTCCGTCGGAGATTCCAGCTTTTCCTCCGTGTAGAGAGGTAGAATTCTTCATAGAATTGCATCCGGGTACGGGTCCGATTTCGGAATCGCCCTATCGGATGGCTCCAGCCGAGTTGGTAGAGTTGAAAAGTCAGATTGAGGACTTGTTAGAGAAGGGTTTCATAAGGCCTAGTGTGTCGCCGTGGGGAGCACCGGTCTTATTGGTGAAAAAGAAGGATGGTAGATCCCGTTTGTGTGTGGATTATCGGAAGCTTAATAAGGCGACTATCAAGAACCGGTATCCATTGCCGCGTATTGATGATCTGATGGATCAGTTGAAAGGAGCGTCAGTATTTTCCAAGATTGACTTGAAATCTGGATATCATCAGATAAGAGTAAGGGAAGAGGATGTTCAGAAGACAGCATTTCGGTCACGTTATGGACACTACGAGTATCTAGCGATGCCATTTGGAGTGACGAATGCACCAGCGATTTTTATGGACTACATGAATCGGATATTCCATTCATTTCTGGACAAGTTCGTGGTTGTGTTCATTGATGATATTCTCGTGTATTCGAAGAGCGAAGAGGAGCATGAAGAGCATCTTCGTATGGTTTTGCAAGTGTTGCGGGAAAGAAAATTGTATGCGAATCCGTCGAAGTGTGATTTTTGGTTGGAATAGGTGAATTTCCTCGGCCATATAATATCAAAAGAGGGAATTGCCGTGGATCCAGCCAAGATTGACACAGTACTTGCATGGAAACAACCGCAGACGGTGACGGACGTGAGGAGTTTTGTTGGTTTGGCCGGTTATTACCGGAGATTCATAGAAGGATTCGCTAAGATTGTGGCACCAATGACGCAACTTACGCGAAAAGATCAACCGTTTGCGTGGACTGAGCAGTGTGAACTTAGTTTTCAATTGTTGAAGGAGCGGTTGACGACTTCACCGGTGTTGGTGTTACCTCAGTCAGATGAACCTTATGAGGTTTATTGTGATGCGTCTCATCAGGGTTTGGGTTGTGTGTTGATGCAGCACAAGAGAGCAGTGGCTTATGCATCACGACAGTTGAAGGTGCATGAGAAGAATTATCCGACGCACGATTTGGAGCTTGCGGCCGTGATTTTTGCATTGAAGATTTGGAGACACAATCTTTATGGTTGCACTTTCGTTGTGTTTAGTGACCATAAAAGCCTCAAGTATCTGTTCGACCAGAAGGAGTTGAATATGAGGCAAAGGAGGTGGATGGAAACATTGAAAGACTTTGACTTTACCTTAGAATACCATCCGGGGAAGGCTAATGTGGTAGCCGATGCTTTGAGTAGAAAGAGTGTGTCAGCGTGTTCGGCACAAATGGCTAGTCAACAAGAGTTGTTGAAAGAATTTCGAGACTTGCACCTGGAAGTGGAGTTTGCGTTAGGGAATATGAGATTGGGTATGATCACCATCTCGAATGGTTTGTTAGAGGACATTACTAATTGTCAAGGTGACGAGTTCCTTATGGGGAAAAGAGCTTTGATTGTTCGGGAAACCAACCGAGATTTCAAGGTGGGACCGGACAACATTTTGAGATGTAATGGTAGGGTGTGTGTGCCTGATGCGATGGACTTGAGAAACACCATTCTAGGGGAGGCACACAAGAGTAAGCTTAGTATGCATCCCGGGGCAACAAAAATGTATCAGGACCTGAGGCAAGATTTCTGGTGGCCGGGTATGAAGAGGGATGTGGCCGAGTTTGTGGCGTCGTGTTTGACTTGTCAGAAGGCGAAGGTTGAGCACCAGAGACCCGCAGGGATGCTGCAGTCTTTGGATATCCCCGAGTGGAAGTGGGATAGCATTTCTATGGATTTCATCACTGGTTTACCCAAGACCAGGAGGAAGCATGATTCCATTTGGGTGATAATGGATCATTTGACGAAGTCCGCTCATTTTCCACCGGTAAGGATTACGGATACGGCGGCAAAGTTGACCGATGTGTATATTGCTGAGATTGTGAGGTTACATGGGATTCCGTCAAGTATAGTGTCGGATAGAGATCCAAAGTTCACTTCACATTTTTGGAAGACTTTGCATGAGGCGTTGGGGACGAAACTGAGGTTGAGTTCTGCCTATCATCCCCAGACCGATGGGCAAACTGAGAGAACAAATCAGTCATTAGAGGATTTATTGAGAGCATGTGTGCTGGATGATCGTGGGAGTTGGGACGACGTGTTGTCGTTGATAGAGTTCACGTACAACAATAGTTACCATTCGACTATCGGAATGGCACCATACGAGGCTTTGTATGGGAGAAGATGTCAGACTCCTTTGTGTTGGTACCAAGATGGGGAAAGCACCATAGTAGGGCCGGAAATGGTACAACAAACGACGGACAAGGTCCGAAAGATAAGGGCAAGGATGAAAGTTGCTCAAGATCGTCAAAAGCGTTATGCGGATAAACGTCGGAGGCCGCTAGAGTTTGAAGCGGGAGATCACGTGTTTCTTCGGGTTACTCCAACAACTGGTGTTGGAAGGGCATTGAAAGCAAGGAAGTTAACTCCGAAGTTTATTGGGCCATATCAGATTACCGAGAGGATTGGGAAAGTAGCTTATCGGATTGCTTTACCACCGATACTATCCCAGATTCATGATGTATTCCATGTGTCACAACTGCGAAAGTATATACCAGATCCATCTCATGTGATTACAACAGATGACATCCAGCTGAGGGAAAACTTGTCATTTGAAGTTCCACCGATCAAGATTGTGGATAGGAAGATGAAGAGTCTTAGAACAAAAGAGATACCTTTCGTTAAGGTAATATGGAATGAAGCTACAGGAGATACCACCTGGGAGCTAGAGGGTAAGATGAAAGAATTGTACCCGAGTTTGTTCAATTTCGTCTAAGTTTCGAGGACGAAACTTGTTTTAGGGGAGTGGTAATGTAAGACCCAAGATTTCACTGTATAATTATTATACGTTCTAGAGGTTTTGTTGTATTTAGTTTTGTATATTAATAGGATTTGTACCGAACCGAGCTTGTGTTATGCTTGTAAATCCCGATTATATATGAGAAGATTTTCTGTGAAGTCAGAATATCAAGTTTTGAGTTTCTATTGTTTTTGGATAAACGAATAGGAATTGTACAACAGTTAAAAATCCAGTCGAGGAAAAAGATTCGGCGATAATTTTTGGATGTAGTTTAATACGGATGTTTATTCCGTGGAGTTTCTAATTTTTCGAGTTTACTTCGACGCGACGCGCGAGAACTGAGCGAGTGAGTGGTAAATATCTAGATATTAGTATGTTGATCCAAGGGCTAAGATTTAGTCTAGGAAGTGGTACTATTTGATCTAATGGTCACGAGGCATTTTAGGCTTGGAGTTGTACGGTATGGGGTGGAGTTGCCATAGAGGATGACAATCACCAATGAGAAGTCTTACTTCTTTTCTTTCTCATTCATTTCTCCCGTGTTCCATTTCTTTCCATTTCCTTCCTTTGTGTTCATTTTCATTCCATACCCATTTTCCATTCCAAATTCATTTCCTCACCAAATTAGCTCATTTCAAGCTTGGAAGTTCAAAGGAGTTTTGTGTAGAATCATAAACTAAGGTAATTAGCTCCTTCTTTATCTTGATTTAGCTTGAATCCATAGAGTTATGGGAATTTTGAGTTTAGGTTCATATGAGGATTTTTTTGTAGAAACTTGTATATTTGGTTATGAATGTTTAGGAATTGTTCATGAGAGTATAACAAGTGTGTTAGGCTTGTCAATTTCAATTTCCAAGAACTTCTGAAAATCACTATAGTGTGAGTTTTGTTCTTATGAGAGGTATTGATCAAGAACATGAGTTGTTGTTTGTTGATTGTGAAAATGATGTTATTTTTGAGCTTTTGAATGAAATGGATATATGGAAAATGAGTTTATTTTGAGAAACAAGAGAATTATTTTGTGAGTGTTCTTGAGAATTTTTGGAAAACTATTTTGATTGTGGGTTGTGTTTTTGAAAATGTTTTGGTTGTTCACAACAATGATTTAGTGTGTGTTTGATCAAATGGAGAAAAACTAGTGATGATTGGAGTATCTAAACTATGTTTATTTTTGAAAAATAATGGTTTTTGAATGATTCAAATTCTGGTCGTGTTTCCAAGGGTATTCTAGTCTTTTTTAAATTGTTTTTGTGAACTGGAAACTTGACCATTTGATCCGTCTTTTCGAGACGAAGATTTCGGCGTATGACGCGTCTCGATCGGATAAAAATTGAGTGAGTTATGGCCATTTGAGTCAAAAATGCGAAAAATCACCCTTACTTCTTTTGATGATTCCGGGCTCGTTTCTAAGCCGATTTTGACGCCGTTTGTTCCTGTGGTTAGCTATCGAAGAGTACTTTAAGTAGGAATAATAATAATTTGCTAGCCGGGCGACCAAATAGTGATTTTTGCCACTGTTTTGGGTTCGGAAAATCACTGTTCCGATGTTCGGAAAATTATTTTATCGCTTCTATAATATCTTATATTAGTAGGTAAGAGCTTCTATCAAAGAAAATTGGGTTTTTGACTTATCGAAAAATATCTATTTAAGAAACGAGAATACTAACTTTTGCGAAAAAAATTCTAAGGGTTTTTGAGTTGTTTTAAAAATGGTTTTGGGTTCTAAAAATAGTACAAATGACTCATGGAGATTGATCAATATGGTAGTTTTTGGTATGGTATCCGAAAGAGTGGATTTTCCTTAGAAATCTTTAGGTTTTTTTGGGGTTTTGGAGTCCATTTCGATAGGGATTGATTGGAAATGGTTTTGATTGTGTACTCTGCTTGTTTTAGGAAGCGAGTAACTGTTGTGTGATCATTTGCTTATGTGAGTTTTTGCCGAGGTAAGGGCTCCACTTTATTTCTGTCTTTTAAAACGGTTTGACATGCTTGGAATTCGCTGCGACGCAATTGTTTGTGTGTTTGACATGTTTGTGTTATGTATGCTCGTTGATGGGAACGTGTTTACATTACTTGTGCAATTTACATATGATTTTGAAAATATATGTATGAATTGCTATGATTTAGTTACATATGCTTGAGAGGTATGTATGTGTGGCATTAGCATATATAGGGAATCGTATGCTCATGCATTCATTGTGCGTAGTTGCGTGAGTGGACTACGGGGTGTTGGTTGCGTGAGTGGACCCACCCAAAATCCTACGGGATCTTATTGAGTACAATAAGTGGTTGCGTGAGTGGACCACGGGGTGTGATTGCGTGAGTGGATCCACCTTAACCCTTTGCGGTTTTATTGGTTATGATTAGTAATTCCGGAATTCATTTGCATGTGGTAGCTCTGGTAGTACCACACCCATTGTAGAAGTCTGCATTAGGCTTGTTGTGCATTATATATATAAGCCCATTGGTGGGAATTGTTGAATGTTTTAAGAGCTTTCTCTTGTGTTTTGTGGAAATTTTGTTACGTGTACAATCTTTCGCACCGGTTATATATATATATCTACTTTTATTTTGTGGTGACCCTTTCTTTTATTTGCGGGATTTTCCCAACCCAGATGGATCAGTAGGCCTTGAGGGCGGTGGTTGCTCAGAGCCTCCGTGAGCTCGTGTTGGAGCTGGAGTGGTAGTTTTAGTTAGACTATGCGCCGGTGTGTTTGTGCACTGTGCTTTTTGATTAGCATAGGACATTCTAACTTCTTTTGGTTAGTTAGTGCTTGTAAGCACATAGACTTATGGATTGTCATTATTCAGGTTTACACTTAGCATTTTCGAATACAATATATATATGGTGTGATATATATATATATATATATGGTTCGTTTGTAATATTTAATGTCGGCTCAATTAAAAATGTTTTGCGCACTCTGAGTGTTTGTTAAAAAAATAAATAAATAAAATAATGCCCTTTTTGCGTTATGAAAACGGGGTGTTACACATCACTTGTAATGTTTGTCACTCGAAATTTTTTCTCTAAACCGTGAGATATTGCAATAACTTTAAAAAGAAAACTCTTGTCGGTCATTTCACGAATCTCTTTTGGGATAGTGGAACTCTATAACAAATATTATAAACAAATTGTTAACAATTTACTAAAATATAAAATATAAAATTTATTAAAAATAATAGAGAGCAATTTTTGCATTGAGACTCTATTTGATGGCCATGGTTAAAATACATATGGCAAATATAAACATTGCATAATTTTAATCATTATTTTAAAATTAAAATATTAACGTACCAATCCATTTGATTGAATCATATCAGCGCATGACATTCCGAAGAATGCAGCAGCAACATGATCATACAATACAAATGATGCATTTGCAGATGCGTCTGTCACACGAAGATTTACTTTGTAGCTGTTAAATGCATATACAAACATTGTATTAATTTTTTCCAGCCAAAACAATATTCTAAATTTGTATTGACTTATATAGTATGTTTAACAAACCTGGAGTTGACTTTCAATACATGTCTATTGCAACCATAGCAGAAATACATACCGCCACTCGGTCTAACCTTTCTATGGCATATGATGCAAGACACATACCACCAATCAGACCCAATGTCATTAAGCTTAACAGTTGCATGCAAAACATTCAGTGAATCCTGTAGAAAAAATAATTGTTAGGGATATGTTAAGGACTTCCGATTTGTTTGCAAATTGAAATGTAATGTATTGCTCTTGAGATAAAAGATTATATATTAGGTTCATTAAACTTGTCCTTACATAATATGTTTTACATTCTCGTTTACATTAAAAAAGAAAAAGATGAATAATATATCATGTGACATTAAAAAAAATTGAACAGAAATATAAAAAAAATAAATTGAACAATAAAAATAATTACTTACTACAAGAGACTTCATCAATTCAGAAACAGAAAATACACATGTTGATGAGATCCAATCATGTATTTGAAGATTCCTTCTTATTCTCTCAACAAAAGCAATTGATTGCGAAGGGTTAAAGTTTCGGTGCGACATTCTAAAGATTTTAAATAAGAGACATCGTATAAAGGTTAGTAAATATTTATTCTTAAAAACTAAACAAAATTTTGATCACGTATTGAAGAATATAGGATTTTATTAATGTAGGATATTAACATGGATTATTTTGTAACAAAGATATTAACCTATTCTTGAGTTCCACAACATCGCTTATTTCAGGATTGAACTCTATTTTGGTGGCATTTTCTACGCTAAGGACAGTAGGAAGACCTAAAAACGAAAAATAAAATCAAATGAAGTATTATGTGAATATTATATTTCCAATATGGTGAAAAAATCTAAAAAAAATTAGTTCAATATATACCTTTGCATATATACACCTTGGCAAACATCACCATCACACATGAATTATTAGACATATTAGAAGACAAAAAATTCATCAACTCATTAATATAGTGCCCATTGAGAAAACACTTAATATGGATGCTGCAAAAAAAAAAAAATTATTATTTCAAAATTTGATACAAAGATAAATTCAAAAAATTAATAATAGCATTTACCCATCTTGATTTAAATGAATAGGGACTACAGCAACCATACCAATAAAACCTAAACAATGTATTAAACAAAAGTCAATAAGATAAAAAATTTATAAAACATGCTTGTAGGCGAATTTAAAATAAAACTCACCGACTAACAAATCAGATGGGTATGAAAGCCTTAAAAAATTAGAAGGATGGTCAAATAGATAAGTATTTTTGGGGACCATCAATTCATCAACAGGTCTGATTTTAGTATTATGAGTGAAATTCAATTTAAACTTATGAGAAGATGTTTTAAATACATCGTCATTCACGGATACAGTGAAATTCATTAGTACATAGACCTTGTCCTCGCTAATCTGATGACTGAATTGTGAGATTAAACAGCTATCGACCGTGGCATGGATAGTCTTCCCATAAAATAGAATATTTATTAAAAAAAAAAGAAGAAAAAAAATAGACAAACCAAACATACAAAATATGATTGCATATTATAATTGTCAAAAATAAAAGTTACCCTTGAGTCAATTAACACCATCTCCAGGGTCGAAGTTGTTACCCACAGCCTCAAGACTCTACCAAAAAAATACCAATCATCTTTTTGGTTTGAAATATCAGAGATTGAATCGTATGAAGGAGGCATTAGTAAAAGAAGTAAAGAGTAAAAACTTAAAGATGATTAAACTCTGTATAAAGAGCTAAAGATGATTAAACTCAAGTAAAGACCTAAAGATGATTTAAATATAGTGGCTTATTTAAAGAAGTTTTGTTTCAGTTTAGTTTTGTTGAGAAAGATATAAAATAGATTAAGTAAAAAAGATTAAAGTATTCTACCAAAAATAAATTGATTAAAAAAACAAACCAGATTCCCATGATTTTAGGATTTTTGTTATTAAATAGTGATTTTAATGTTAATCAACACTCCTAGTAAAAAAAAAATGTTAATCAACACTCCTATTTTAGAAAATGATGGAAACTCTATTTTTTTGTTTTTTGTGATTAAATTTGATATGATTTAAATTTAAATATACATGGTTATCTGCCATTAAAAAAATATATACATGGTTATCTATAGAGAGTTTTGTTTAGAGTTAGTTATGTCAAAGAAACAAATAATATGCTTATCCATAGAGTTGTTAATTTCCATTTAGTTATATCGATGAAATAAATAATAAATTATATTATAATTAAAATATATTATAATTATAATATATTAAAGTAAACAAACCAAATTTAAGTGATTTTAGATTTTATTTTAAACCACTTTTCGGTTCTGATGTTAGTTAAGGATAAAAGATAAGTGTATTTCTTTAATATATTTTTATGATTTTTAATATAAAATTCACTTGTTATCTCTTTTGTGTAGACTATTTTATTGCTGTTTTTGCGCTTCATTACATTCAAATACTTTTTGATACAAATCCAAATATTTGTATATGATGAAAAATAACTTTTACATAAAAGTTTGTTTTTGGTTTTTTAGTAAATAACATAGATTGTTTGTCTTCTTAATAACAAAGACAACAACAACAACAAAAAAAACGTCAAGTAGTTATTAATTAAATTAAATGAGCTCGATAAAAAATAAGGTTAAATAGTTATTTATATTAGCGCAATAAATAATTTCGATGACACAAACGGGCACGGAACGCTACTATAGGTAAATTAACTGAATTTGCATGATTTTAGCTTTGGTTAAACCAATATGCAGTTTTAATGTTAATTAGTTTTGGATTCAAATACTTATATATTTTTTTTTTGATTGAACAAATACTCATTTCTAAGAGGATACGTTGAGAAATGAATATCATTTACTTTTATTCAATTGTTTTGTAAAGGCATATATGAAACAATAAAACAAACATTGTTATTAGAACGCTCAACACAACCATGAAAATCCGTCAAAAAAAAAAAACGCAACCATCGAAAATAAGAGATTGATAATGATGGTATTAAAAAAATGATAATAATAATGACGGCAATAACACCCTCACAAATAAGGGGGAAAAACATAAATATTTATTTAGGAACTCAAGTTTGAATTTCACCATTGTGGACAACTTCACAATGACCATAACTATTAATTATTTTATGGAATGACGACGTTTGAATGATTGAATTAATGCATCATCATCCACGATTTTTGAAACTGGATAACTCTTAACAGCATCATCTATTCCACAAACTTTGGAATAAACCATGAATAAATAATACTTGCCCATCATAGTTAAAATTGGATCAGGGATGTAGGCAGACACTGCATCCTGTATACATAGATATATTTTAAAAAAGTAACTTAATTAGATTCTATTTGAATATATATACATTTTTAGTGAAAAATGGAGAAAAAAAGTTATTTCTTAATACCTTTCCAACGTATTCGAACATTTTATTGCATGAGACTCCAAAAAACTCAGATGCCATTCGATCACATATTATAAATGTAGTTGATCCTGTGCTATCACTCACACGAAGCCTTATGATATACCTATTACAAATGTTTGTGTATGTTATAACTACCATTTAGTTTGTATTTATTAAAAAAAAAAAACCACGTTTGCTTTTAGAATGTAAAAAAAAATTACTTTCGATTGACCATTAACACATATTTACTACATCTCTCACAGTAATACATGTGGCCATCAGGAATCACTTTACTATTGCATACACATGATAAATAGTACCAATCATAGTCAGGTTCAATTAGTTCTACCTTGCCCAATATAACGAACATGGATCCCTAAAAAGATAAAATTTAGAATCGAGGGGTGCAAAAATAAGACTTCTTTAAATATTTAAAAATAACCAAATATAAATCATTGACAGTGACCGATTACCAGTTCACATCTATATAGCGAATCTATGGTATATCTCGTTTTTGTGTACACCCAGTTATGCAATTTTCTAATTTCATTGACATTCATTGCATATACTTCCTCAGATGCGGAAATTGTTTTGTCCAACATTCTGTAAATATGAGATAAATATTTTAAGTTATTATATTAAAACACGAATTGCAAGATGACTAAATAAATAAAGTAAATAGAAAAATTTAAACCTTTGTTTCAAATCTATGACGGCATCAAAATTTGGATTGAATAGCAACCTAGTATAGTGACCAAAATTCTGTACAGTAGGTATACCTGAGTTTTGTATATGTTATGGAAATTAGTTAAACATTTCCTTAAAGATTACATAGGAGATATGGTTTTTTAATACCTTTCCAGTAGTTCATCTTCCCAAAATATAATGCAACACATGCACTTTCGGATGATTGAGACATTAAAAAACTACTCAGTTGATCAACGAAACGACCATGGAGAACACACTTAAAACGATAGCTAAAAAAAAAGCACATATTTAAAAATTTAAAAAGTTATTTTATATACCACATCTAAATTTATTTATAAATAATTGAAGCTAAAAACAAACCCATTATTTGCCAGATCCATTGAGACAACTTTGATAAGTTCGCCGTCAATGAGAACATCGTCTTCCACTTCAACTTTAATCAGCATCCCAATTACATCTTAAACAATTACACAATTATTAAACATACAAAATAATTTATATAATTTAAATAAATAAATTGAAATAATTTAAATACCGAAATTGAAACTCACCAACCAAATTTTCTGATCTGTAATTTTGTGCTAGGAATGAAGCAGGGTGAGTAAAAAAATATGAGTATATAGGCAATAAGTCATCGTCAATCATTTTGATCTTAGTGCGGTTCGTAAAGTTGAGATAATATTTGTGATCCGCTGTCTTGACATCCAGATGATTAAGTGAAACATTAAAATTGGACATAATGTACACTTTATCTTCTCGCACAGAATTATGAAATTTCGGAATAAGCTCTTTGCAAATATTTGCATCTATTTTATGCCCCTTCATAAAAAAAATTATATGAAAACAAAAAAATCATGAATCACTTAATAAAAACCGCAATAGCGAATTGAACAGATATTTTAAAAAACTCACGTAACAATCTACCAGGACCAAGTCGATGGTCAAAGGTAACACAAAATTCTTTGAATTTGATGTTTTCCACAGTCTGATAATTCTTGCAAAAAAAATCCATTTTTTTCTTTTGTCGTTTATGTCAATAATCGAGTGATAATCAAGAGTCATACTTTGAACTCTAAATAACTATAAAGAGATCAACAGACTCAATATCTATATATATCACTTAAAGGGTTAGTTTCTTAGTCCTCAACAATTAGTTATAAGAAAGTGCTAAGATAACTGATGAGTGAGAGAAAAATAGAAATCAATTGAGATTTAGTTTTTCATATATACCTAAAATAAGTGCGTGAAAAAAGATATCATTAAAGTAACTTTTGAATTAGAAAAAAAAAACCTCTAAGAATATTAACTTGTTTGGATTAATCCAGATTTAAAATAAAAAACAAATATTTTCTTCAAAAACAATTATTTGCTGAATTTGGATTAATCCAGTTTTTAAAATAAAAAAACAAATATTTTCTTCAAAAACAATTATTTGCTGAAAGTTCAGGTTTTCTTAAATTAAAAATAAACGTTTAATATATCAAAACCAAACAAAGATTTATATTCATCCGTTCAACACACATTAATGCATTAAATCAAGTAATGAAGTAATCTATATTAATATTTGTCATTCATTAAACTAAATAATTAAATTTATAATTTAAATTTGAAACTGAATAGTCCCTTCATAAACATTCAAATGTTAATTCTAATTTAAAATTGAAATAAAATAATAAATATTTAAACCAACAATGAAAATCGACATATTATTGACAAACTGAAGAAAAAAAATCAACATATTTAACTACATGGGGATTCCTCTTAGAATCCAAATATGATTGAGATGTATAAACAGTATTTAAATTGTACAATTGATGGCAATAGAGGTGAAATTCGACAATTGAAATTATAAAATGAGGATAGAAATAGAATTTGAAATATTTGGAGAAAAAAAGAGGAGTTGACTTAGGCTTTGTTTGCGAGTTTGGAGGGGAGGGGAACACTTTTAAGGGAGGGAAATTGAGAGAAAATTAGAGAAATCTTTTTCAATTTTTGAGCAAATATTTTTTATAGAAAATAGCGAATAAATACTTATGATTAATGATTAATATATTATGAATTAAAAAATATTATAACAACATTAATTAAATTTGAAGAATTCATATAAACCCTCCAAACCCACATCCAATACAATTTTTGAGTTCACCCAAATTTGAGAGTTTTTGTGTTATGAAGAAAAAATAACCTTCCAAACTCGCAAACAAAGCAAAGGGTATATTTGAATTTAACTTAATTTTGAGTTTATAAAAATAGTATGTATAATGAATTTTTTTTGACAAACTATATACTCAAATGATAATAAAGATAGTGTGTATAATCCAAACGTCGCTTAAATATACTCATATACTAAATTGATAATAAGAGATTGTAATGAAAAATGATAACAATAATAATAATAGGTACTAAATCAACAAACCACCAATAATAATAATAAAAAAATCAACAAACATTGAACCGAAATTATTTGAAATTATTATGAAATATATTAAACCAAAATAATCTAATTCAAATATAAGTTTAAAATAAATTAAAGCAAAAGCATTCAACCTAAAATAAAATTAAATCAAACTAATAATATTTGAACTAATCACTATCTTTAGTCTTTCTCAATCTTGATATTTTTCAATAATTTAAATGATGTGGGTGCATTGTTGTCTTCATCGTTATCGTTAGAAGGACACTTTCGCTTAGCGGGAGTGATATCAATTAAATCCTTTGACAGATCTACAACAGCAGTATTTGAAGAACTAACATCTTTAGATGTATCAGCAATAGTTTTTAAAGCACATTCAACTTTAGATCCATTTGCGATGGTATCACTATTGAGGAGGTCCTACAATATCAAAACAACAATATAAATAATTTTTTAAGAATAAACGCAAAACAAAGAACACATGATTGAACTTATTATAACAGTATTCTAAAAGAACAAACAATAAAAAAAATCAGGATCGTTGAGTACAATTCAATACTATATATTATCTGACTCACATTATCAATCATGTTGCCTTTGTTATTAATGTCAAGTGAGTAATCTTCCACCAGTGATTTCTGTCAAACAAATAAATAACTTTTTGAATAATATATAATATGAGATTGTTTATTAAATAAATATATACCAATATATATATATATATATATATATATATATATATATATATATATATATATATATATATATATATATATATATATATATATATATATATATATATACTATTATTATATACCAAGAATTAAATATGTATATAAACAAATTTAACATATAACATACAAAAGGGATTTCATTGAACTTTGCTATCAATTCAGCATCGCTAGAAATCTTGCACACTCTATATGACTTTTCGAATCTAGTATCCACGCTAGTGTTAGATTCAACCTTAAATAGATAAATCAAATCAACTAAAGAAGAAATTTCTTTCGGCACAGAACCCGATGAAACATCATCCTACATGAAAGATTATAAAAAATTAGTATATTTGGGAAATAAAAAACTGTTGAAACTTTGAAGTAAAAAGTTCACATATGAACTTATGTTAAAATATTTAAAATCAATATGCAGAATAAAATAAATAAATTAAAAAATTATAAATTAATGAATCTATATCTATATCTATATTATATTTATAAACATAATAATTTGGAAGGATTATAACTCTTATAAAAAAATGCAATACCTGAACACTCTCGATCATTTCAGCAGCAGATTTTTGGAACAACATAGAAGCGTTGCGATCAAAAATCACAAACGTAGTTGAGTCAGTGTTGTCAACTACGCGGACCTTTATCATATACCTAAACATGCAAAGTTGTGTTAATTGTGAATGATATTATAGATATTATAGATAAATATATAAATAAATATCTAAATTTAAACATAAATAAAGTGTTACCTTGGAGTAACATGCATCACATGTTTGTTACATTTCGAACAATAATACATGCGCTCATCAGGTATTACTTTCTTATTGCAGTATGAGCATGCTGTATACCACCAATTATCCGCATCTACGACAAATTTGACAGTGGTCAAAACAGCAAAACAGGAGTCCTAGATGCAAAGCGAAATTTGTAAATTAAAATTATTATTTGCAAAAATTTTTGAAGTACATATGATCATTAATATCCTAACCTTGGTACATTCTTTGAGACCTTCGATGGTATTCTTCGACGTAAGCTTTAAGAAATCATCTTCATCACTTACCTTTGACACATCTTGTATCAAAGATATTTCAGAAGATGGGGTGTGGTTCTTTTCAGACATCCTACGTCATACGCAATGATATCAAAATATAAATTATCATATTATCATATTATTAATCATTAACTCGAAGTAAAATAAATATTTAATATTTAGAGAACTCACCTTTTCTTCAAGTCAGTAGCTGCAGCAAAATTAGGATTGAAAAGCAACTTTGTCGCATAAATTGTATTCTGTATTGTAGCAGATTCTAAAAAAAAAGGTACGAACATATAATGCTTTATTAGATTGTCTCTCTTTAACTAAATAAAATTGAACAGATGTTGGCACAAACAAAGAAATAAATAAATAAAATTGGAATTAAAGGAAAGAGATAGATATGTTATTGTCGTGTATTTAGAATGAACTTGAAAACACATGTGGAGATATAATATAGATCCATAGCACAACTACCTTTCCAAAATAATATAGAATCGACATATATGTGATTGTCATGTATTAAAAATCGACATAACTAAAAATAATAAAGTTTAAATAATAAATAATTAATATACCTTTCCAAATTTTCACCTTAGCCAATAGCACAACTACAATGAGATTTTTGGTCTCTCCAGCAGCAACTAAAGAAATAATTTCTTCGGCATATTGACCAAATAAAATAACATTGTATTTGAAACTGTAATAGTATAAGAAAATTAAAATATATTAAGAATTTATATAATATTTTATGTGAATATCTATACCTATTATTATCATAAAACAATAAACATAAACACTATATACTAACCCATCAAAGTTACTGAAATAATACACCTTACCCTCTTTCAAGTCTTTCTCAAAACTTGTATATTAATGTCTTTCGGATGGTAGCATGAATTTTGTTACCCTGAAAGGAACAAAAATAAGAACGTATATAAAAAAGAGACACACAAAAACTAAATATTAAATATAAAATACACACCGATGCATTCATTAGAACCATGTCAAGAGAGAAAGGTTGTGTGTCACCACGGTTAACATGGCATATCTCGAACGAACCAAATACGAATGATTCACGCAGCTATAGTCCATAACTTTTTCTCGGAATTGATTTCAGAAATATTATCGTATTTTTGTGCCATGATGATTTCTTAATAGGAAGAAACAAATTTGTATATTTTCTATATGGAAGAAACAAATTTGTGTGAGATAAACATACAAATAAAAATAGTAAACTCAACATCTATATATATAGAGAGAGGAAAATAAACCAAAAAAATCTAAAATATGTAACAAATTAGTTATGCTAATCCTTAAGCAATACACAATTGTCTTTTTTTTTTAATGCTAATCTTTATTTTTTGGAATTAAAAGAAATTTAAATTTATAAATTGTTTGTTTTTTGTGAGTGATGTGAATATTTATTTGTTATGATAATCCTAGTCCTCATACACAATTTATTTTTAACGATGCTATGCTAATCCTCCTATAAAGCTGATCCTAACTCAATATGATACACGATTTTTTTTAATGATGCTATATTTTTTTTCTAATTTGAAGTTAAGATAAATTAAATTTCATAAATTGTTTGTTTTATTTTAATATTGATGTTAATCCTCTTGTTTTTTTTTTCTTGAGTTACTTGTTTTGTATGATAAAAAAAGTAATTAAAAAAAGTAAATTAAAATTAAAATATTTTGTTGTTAGTGAGAATCGAACCGTGTTCCTTTAGGTCGTACATAAAGGACATGTAGACGCCACATTGGATTAAAATATTTAAAAAAGTGTCACTTGTACGTTTGCTCATTGAGAATCAACGTGAAAACGCCAAGTGTACTTTTTGCTTTGAGGAAGACAAATAATAATAGTATGGATTTGTTTTATGTTTATCTTTTTTTTTTTGTTATTTTTGTTTTGTACTTATCTTTTTCTCAATTTAGAGGTAAAACTACATTTAAAGATATAAATGGTGAAATATTATTAACGTGCTAAGGACAAATTATATTTTTTAGTAGTAGTTTCTTTTAATATATTGTAAGTAGATTTTCTCAACGGATATTCAAAAATTTTTGTTTTTTTTTTACACACATAATTTTTTGTTATGATAAATAATTATATTCATAATTTAAACTGACCCTAATTTTGTTATTTTAATACTAAAGTGACCTTAATTAGACGAACCAAAAAAATTCCAAAATAAACAAAACATTGCGTTCTGGGAGAAGTCAGCAGCTTCGATCTTCCTAAAGAACGCTGTGGACTGCGAAGATTACAACATACTCATTCACTCACTCCCTCACTCTCCAGATCCATCCTGTGGCTGAATCGCCATGGCCATGGCGATTAGGGTTTTTCTCTCCTTTCTACTTTTCCTCTCGTTAACCAATCTCGCTTCCTCGCTCTACGAAGATCAAGTTGGCCTCATGGATTGGTGAGTTCAATCGCCCTTATTCATTCACACATCAATTCACGCGATAATTCGATTCGTTTTAATTACTTTACCTTCATTCAATTCAAATCGTTTTCATTATTCACTTTTTGTAACCATAAACCTCGATCTATTTTTCATTGATATTCTTTCTAATTTGAAACTCATCGATGTTGTTGTTGCAAGTATTAGCTAATTAATCTAAAGCTGAGTTGATTTATTGATCGGTTTTTATCTTTGAGCGTAATCAAGTTTACACGGAAAACTCTGATTCTAAATTCATGAATTTGGCTTGTAATTATGTGTTTTAAATATTAGTGACTGGTTAATATGTTTTTGGCTACTAATTAATTGTAGGCACCAACAGTATATTGGGAAGGTGAAGCACGCTGTGTTCCATACTCAAAAGACCGGGAGAAAGCGTGTTTTAGTGTCCACTGAAGAGAATGTTGTGGCTTCACTCGATCTTCGCCATGGAGAGATTTGTATGGTTAATTTGCTCAGTTGGTTTTGCATTCTATTAATTTAGTTGTTAGAAGTTTAATATTGTTTTTGAAGCTGCCATAGGTTATGGCTTATGACCAATATCGAGCTTAATAGTCTTGATTAGTTTTCAAAGTAAATCGAACCTTTTTGAGCAATAACCATTGCTTGCTTGATCGGTTATTTGTTTTCTTCTGTTTTGAATTAGAAAATGATGAATTGTGTTTTTGTTGCTTGCAGTTTGGAGGCATGTTCTCGGCACCAACGATGTTGTTGATGGAATTGACATTGCCCTCGGAAAATGTATTATGCCTAACCTGTGTTTGTTTGACTTCTTTTCATGAAAAAGGATATGACATGCTATCTAGTCTTAATTGTATAGCATAAAAGTTATACTGTAGTTTTAATATTTATTATTAAAAATACTATCTTGTTATTGAGATGCGACATTGATGTCCAGGATTCTTCTTGTTTACCATGAATCATGATCCTTGCCTATTCCTTTTTATACTTAGTTATTTGAAACTTGTATTCCCTTGGAAAATATATTGCTTGGATTTCTTCTGCTAACATATTTGAAAACAAGTTTTTGACCAGATATATGACATATTTCCTAATAAATACACAGTAAGTTGCAGTCATGTTGCAGTCTCTGTTGTAATTCTCATATGTGGTTACACATGTAGATGTTGAGATTGCAGATCTAAAACCTAGGTGCATCAGTCTGATGCCCGTCTCACTCTAATTTCATAAAGATATCAAAGAGTAAACAACTTTCTGATAAAAGATTAAATTAGCTTCAAATTACTTCTCCACTTTTAAGTGTCTATTATCCAAATATTTCCTTTGGCTATTTGCATCTTGGAAAGCAATGATATTCCATGTGTTTGTTGTCTCGTTGTTTCAAACTAAAATAAATTAAACGATGTCATGCACTACAAAGACTTACAGTGATTTCTTATGTTGAAGTTTCATTAACTTGACTTTTCCTCCGTGCTCGTGTTGTTACTTTGTTGGAGTGAATTGGTTTTTGCATCAAGATTTGTTTTAATTCCAGTGTATTTTAGTAATTGAATTCATGAGTGTGTTTTTTAATGTTTCAGATGTCATTACTCTTTCCTCTGGTGGGAGTATATTGAGAGCATGGAACTTACCTGATGGGCAGATGGTTTGGGAGTCTTCCCTTCAGGGATCAAAGGCATCAAAGTCAATATTAAACATTCCAGTAAGTATATTTTTTTATACATATGAAATGTTATTTGTGGTTTCTTATCGAGTAAAGTAAGAATGTTTCAAAAAGGTTAAAAACGACACATACATAAAATGAGCAGTCTCCAGAGATGTGAAAAGAGCATTCTATAAAGGTTTTGTCTAGTGGTAAAAAGACAAATCTTGGATCCGAAAGTTCCAGGTTCTACCCCCTCTAGTGCCTTAGGAGGTGATTGTAAATACCTTTGTAAGTGCTTGTTGAGCCCTATGGTCTTCCCTGCCTTGGATTGTGGCACTATCCCCTCACCCTAAATTTTTGTTACCAAAATAAGAAAAGAAAAAGAACTCATACATAGATTGAAATGTAATTAAACAATGGACCTTCTAATTATCTGAAAATCATTAGAGAACTCCTCCTTGATATGCATTAAGATGAATGCCAAAGAAAATAAGGTACCATGACTTGATGCTTAAAGATTCAAGCTCCCCTTTCTAGCTAAATGCGCTATGGTAATGCAAACATATCACCACAACATATTTATTTCCTTGATGAACATATGAACACTTGGTTATTTTACAAGTCATTATGGCGTCATTCTATCCATGATTCCATATACAATAACATCATTTAGCAGAGAAAGTTTTGTTGTGGCTCCTAAAACTAATAAAAATCCCCACCTGATGTTTAAAGTGTGAAACTACAATTCTTCAGAAGGCAAGCACCAAGCATTCTTTTCCACTTCTTCCTAGACACCAAGCGTTTTAAACATTACACGATTGTGGGTTTCCATACATGCAAATTACATGAAGTCGTGAACAAATACTTGATGACATATTTGTTAAGCCTTACTCACTTGCAGCGCATCGTTCGAATCATTGTGTCATATAGACCAAATATAGACATTTTCCTTAAACCTAAGTACTTAACCATAAAAAACTGTTCGGCAGTTTAAAAACAAATAAGGTATTTGAAAAATAATTCAATAGAAATCTCCCACCTTATTTGAGAGTGTTTTTTAAGAGAATGAGAATAGAATGTTTATGATTAATATATTTTTATTTTGAGAGTACTATAAGGATGGAAAGGTTTTGACGTAGTCTCTAAGCCCTCTGAAACCCTCCAAAAGCTTCATTCAATATGCTTTTTGAGTTCACCCAAAATAGAGAATTCTCTGTTATGAAGAAAATTAAACCCTTGTTCAAGTTTGGGACTATCCTTCCCTTTCCCTTTTCTCCAAAGCCCTCCTCTCCTAAACTCCCAAGCAGAATGTCTTTATTTTATTAAAAAAATTCATTGGTTAGTCAAGTGACCTGCAATTCACCATAAAACAATGGGCTTGCTTAACCAACCCATTTGTCAAAATGGACTAACCTACCCACTTTTTTTGGGTGGGTTGATGGCAGAGCAGGGTAGTTTAGTCTGCATTGGCATTTTTATGAACCTGCACTGGTCCTCTGTTACTGTCATGAACCTGCCTTGGCCTTGGTTTATTTAGTTGTATTTGAACTTGGAAATGCATGAATATTTGATGTACACATGCAATTAACTGCAGTTTTTACTTTTTGCAGAAAAATTTGAAATCTGACAAGGATGATACGATCCTTGTTTTTGGTAAAGGGTGTCTCCATGCCATTTCTAGCATAGACGGTGAAGTTCTCTGGAAGAAAGATTTTGCTGGTGAGAGGTATGAATGACAGATTTGGAGTTTGAAAAGCCAAATGTTTTTTTTGAAACAAAAGAGTACCATTGATTTTTTTTTTTTTATCTTAATCATATTTGCAGCATTGAAGTTAGCCATATTATTCAGTCTCCCGAAGTGATCTATGTAGCTGGTTTTGTTGGTAGCTCAAAGTTTTATGTGTATGAATTAGATGCTAAAAGTGGAGAGTTGTTAAAGAATAATCATATAGCACTTCCCTTTGGAACTTCTGGGGAATCATTATATGTCCCAGGTGATAAGTTTTTGGTATTGGATGATGCAAGGTCAAAGATAGTAACAATAAACATCAACAATGGAGATATTAACTACAACCAGAAGCAAATTTCAGACCTCATCAAGGATTCGTCTGGGCAGGCAGTTATATTACCATCAACACTTCCAGGACTGTTCGCATTAAAAATCAATTCCGAAATTCTTTTAATTAAAGTGACAAATGAAGGTGAGTTGGCGGTGGTGGACAAAATTGATAATGCATTAGCTTTTAGCAATGCTCTGTCAATTTCAGAGGATCAACATGTTTTTGCGTTTGTCCAATATGAAGACAATAAAATTCACCTCTCGGTAAAGGATGTTAATGATTGGAGTCGTGATTTGCTAAAGGAAAACCTGGTAATAGACTATCAAAGAGGAAATATTGAGAAGATTTTCATAAACAATTATGTCAGGACAGATAGATCTCATGGTTTCAGAGCATTGATGGTAATGGAGGATCATTCACTTCTATTAGTTCAACAAGGAGAAATTGTCTGGAGTAGAGAGGATGGTCTTGCCTCAGTTGTTGATGTAACAACATCAGAACTACCTGTGGAAAAGGAAGGTGTATCTGTAGCAAAAGTAGAACAGAACCTATTCGAATGGCTTAAGGTATGCCCTTTATATGTTTAACAAGGATATCCTAATTTTTTTTATACGTGTGTTTGTGTGTGTGTGTCTCAAGTGAGAGTATCTCTCATTAGAAGAATTAATCCTGACCATACACCAGAAATGTATGATCAAGATTGTATTGAAGTGAACAATCTTAACTCTTACTGTATGGTGGTGTCGTCATCAAGATTAGACCCTCACACACTTCCACTTGATATGTATATAATCTGTTGTTTTAAATCTTAATGTTAGAATCAGTAAATTTTTTTGTGGATAGAATAGCATTAACTACTGTTCTAACAGTGAAACTTTCATGTGACAATTTATTATTTAAAGGGACATGTGCTGAAACTCAAAGGAACTCTAATGATTGCAAGCCCTGAGGATAAAATAGCTATTCAAAAGCTTAGGTTGGGGAGTTCTGAGAAAAGCAAAATGACTCGTGATCATAACGGTTTTCGTAAGTTGCTTATAGTACTTACAAGGGCTGGAAAGGTTTTTGCTTTGCATACCGGGGATGGACACATCGTTTGGTCTATTACGCTAAATACTCTGCGTAAATCAGAGAAGTGCGAACATCCAGTCGGGCTTAACATTTATCAGTGGCAGGTTCCGCATCATCATGCACTGGATGAGAATCCATCTATTCTTGTAATCGGGCGATGTGGACCAAGTTTGAGTGCACCGACTGCTCTTTCTTTCCTTGATGCATACACAGGGAAGGAACTCAATTCTTTGAGTCTTGCTCACACTGTTGCTCGAGTTATTCCACTGCCTTATACGGATTCAACTGAACAACGTCTGCATCTTATTATAGACTTTAACAAACATGCATATTTATACCCAAGAACTCCCGAAGCTAGTGAGATTCTGAAACATGAGTTTTCAAATATATACTGGTACTCTGTTGAGGCTGATAATGGTGTTATTAGAGGTCATGCCTTGAAGAGCAACTGCATTCACGAAGTGGTGGATGAATACTGCTTTGTATTCAGGGACTTGTGGTCAATTGTATTCCCATCTGAATCAGAAAAGATTATTGCAACAGTGACAAGAAAATCAAATGAGGTACGGTGCCTTTGGTTTTGAGGTTTTTAATTAAATAAAAGAACATATTTTGTTATGTTCTACTTCATCTAATACAGATCACCTTATGTTTTAGGAAAATTAATATCCCATCTGAGGTATACAAAAATGCATTTTTCAAAATTTATTTCTTTTATCTGATAAAAAAATAATTATTTCCTCCAATGAATATGCACGTAACTTTTACAAGTCGTCTTTTCTTGAGGTGGCTTTTGTCAGAAATAGAACAATGTCATTATAAAGAATGAAATTTTGTTTTTGACTTGATCTACCAATAATCACATAGTGTAATGTTTGCCAATCTTAATACCCAAGTTTGGTTATGCGCCTAAACCAATATGCCTTTAGTTTTTCCAAAGTCATTTGAGTTGTATATGTAGTTATCTTTCAATATAACAAATGATCGTAAATAATACGACAGTTGAAGATTTTCAACGCACTTACTTTAATAATAACTTTATCTTTCATCGAGTCTTTGGTCATTTCTTTGTTTGCTTTCTTCCTAAATTTGTTACTCTCTTTCGTTTCATTTAGGTTGTTCATACTCAAGCAAAAGTTATGACTGACCACGATGTCATGTACAAGTATATATCAAAGAATATACTTTTTGTCGCAAATGCAGCACCAAAAGCCAGTGGGGAAATCGGAACAGCAACCCCAGAAGAGGCATTGTTGGTCATCTATATCATTGATACTGTGACTGGTCGCATATTGCATCGCATGACCCATCATGGTTGCCAGGGTCCTGTTCATGCTGTAAGCTTTTGAACTACCTTCTCATTCAAAAGGTGTATTATATGAATTTGACTCATGTCACATGAATATTATTTCTGTAGGTATTTAGCGAAAACTGGGTTGTCTACCACTATTTTAATCTCAGGGCTCACAGACATGAGATGTCAGTTATCGAGGTCTATGACCAGTCTCGGGCGGTATGTCAGCCAACTTGTGTATTGTTGTTTGATTATTCTTCTGTCTAACTAATTTTTTGATTATGTTAATCATCTTTTTTACATGGGTATTGTGGTCA
The DNA here is from genome assembly GCA_954870985.1 of Trifolium fragiferum. Taxonomy (NCBI): domain Eukaryota; kingdom Viridiplantae; phylum Streptophyta; class Magnoliopsida; order Fabales; family Fabaceae; genus Trifolium; species Trifolium fragiferum. The sequence continues at coordinate 40,656,936 of OX940794.1, forward strand.
TCCATTCAGTATTTCTACTGTTATTGTCTTTGTTCATTCTAATGTGATGTATGCTGAATATATTTCACAGGATAACAAAGATATTTGGAAGTTTGTTCTTGGGAAGCATAATCTTACATCGCCCATCTCTTCTTACTATCGACCAGAAATCTCAGCAAAATCACAATCATACTTCTTTACTCACTCTGTGAAAGCCATCGAAGTGACTTCAACTGCCAAGGGTATAACTTCTAAGCAGCTTCTTATTGGAACAATTGGTGACCAGGTAGGAATTATTTGCACGACTGTTTTCCTCCCATGAAAACTTGAGAACAAATGAAACAATTTGTTTTCTCATTTTAATTTGATTCTTCAAGCTAATGACATACTGTATATTTTTTTTGTTGCTGCAGGTATTGGCACTTGATAAACGATTTTTGGATCCTCGGAGGACTCTTAATCCCTCACAAGCTGAGAAAGAAGAAGGAATTATTCCTCTTACCGATTCATTGCCAATCATTCCTCAGGTATATTTTCATCTGAGGTTTCCTTATTTAGATACAAGCCAAAACAACATCCTTGTTTATTTTCTTAATAGAAATTTGTTGAGTGTAAAAAAGATTGAAAACATTATTAACTAGGAGTGCCGTTTAAAAAAATAAATAAATTTATTAACCAGTAGTGCTATCATGGCATACTGTACATGATTTCTGAACAAGTTATAGCCGGCAATATATATCCATGCATGTGTGCGGTAAATTTCTGGTTTTACTATATATAACACACCCTGTCCCCGGCCCTTGTTGTTCTCGGGGAATATTGCAGTGTACCAGAGGGAGTAGCCATAGAGTTAGAAAGTAATGAATCACAACAATAACTAGTTCCTAGTATATACCATTATGAGAACCAGTAATTAGTAAATTAAATGAGAATGGAGAAATGACTTTGAGCCCTGCTCTTACTTGCCGTGGCGCATTTTTTTTAGTAGTTAGATAAGCATTTGAAACAAACTTTGGTAGTTATGCTTCTCTTTAAGCTTACTGTACTTAACATGAAATTGACGCGTTCTGTTTGAATCTATGCAGTCCTATATTACACATTCCCTAAAAGTAGAAGGTCTGCGAGGTATAGTAACAGTGCCTGCCAAATTGGAGTCTACATCCCTTGTCTTTGCCTATGGAGTAGATCTATTTTTTACTCAGATTGCTCCTTCTAGGACTTACGATTCACTGACTGAAGATTTCAACTATGCTCTACTTCTTCTAACAATTGTTGCCCTTGTAGCAGCATTATTTATTACTTATGTATTGTCGGAGAGGAAAGATCTGCAAGAGAAATGGAGATGATCTGTCTTATAATTTCTTAAATTTTGAACTATTGAGTAGGTCTTAGTTTCTTTTTTATTTATTAGTTCATTTTGGAGGTTCACTGAGATCTTGTAGCTTGAGTTACAAAAAAAATGTAAGATTCCATTACATTCCACTGTTTGAGGCTGAATGGATGATCTTAATGTTGTAAATTGAGGATTATATTGGAGAGAATCACATACTTTCGACTGCAGTTGCTTTGTGAAACAAATAAAGTTGGCTGCATTTTATGAAATATTTTGCTCCTTATTGTAATTGCAGTGACACATTTACAACTACGTGGTGGACGGAAAAATAGATTCCTCTTTTCCAATCATTTTCCTTTTCAGCCAAATTGTGGATTTATGCAGTATGAATTTGGTTCTTTTTTTACTTGCCTTGATATTTTACAATTTTACACAAAATAAATAATGATCTGCACGTAAAAAAAAAAGCAAACAATGATCTGCTTGAAAATTGACAATTTTGTATACTTTTGTATACATTAGCATCAGTTAATAGAGCCAGGGTCATTGGGGATTTATGCATGACAATATTGGTTTCTAAAAAATTGCTTTCATTTTAGTTAAAATGTCAACAGACTGAGTTTGCTCCCAAGTATGTGACTTTAATACTTGTTTCCGCAGAAAGTAAGGGGAAAGAAAGCTAAAAAGTTTAACGTTTGAAAATCATTTTTTTTAGGGTTAAATATGTTTTTAGTCCCTACTTTTATGCGAATTTCGACTTTTAGTCCCTATATTTTTTTAATTATATTTTTAGTCCCTCATGTTTTTCCCGTTTGCATTTTTAGTCCCTATCGTCAAGTTCTGGTGACTAGACTAACGGAAAATGCCACGTAGGGTGCCACGTACATTATTTAACCTACGTGGTATTTTTTATGTTGATATATTTTTAGTCCCTATTTTTACGTGAGTTTCCACTTTTAGTCCCTACATTTTTTTTAATAATATTTGTAGTCCTTCACGTTTTCACCATTTGCATCTTTAGTCCTTACTGTCAAGTTTTGGTGATTAGGATAACAGAATATGCCACGTAGGAGAACATATAGGATACCACGTCATTTACCCCACACCAAAACTGACCCGACCTAATTAAAACATAAATTTCAAAATTTTAAATACCTAAATTGAATTCATGATCTCTTTCTTCTTCTCAAACCCATAAATCACAGTAGCTTTTCTCATTTGAAAGTTGTTCATGATCTCTAGTATCTGTGACTAATAAACTTGCATTTAAAAACAACTAATCCAAAAAGTGCTAAACATTTCAAAAGTACTCATAATAAACTACCAATCCAAAAAGTTTGAGTCGTTGGTTAGAAGTAGGCATAATATTACATAAACTGAATTAAAACAAACAGGATTTGGATTCTCTCAAATTTTTTTCCCTTGTGTTTTCTCTCCAATGGTAATCTTAGCCATTCATTCAATTTATTTCTCTCCCTTCTTAAATGTTTTTATACTTTTTATAGTTTATCAACCATTAGATCAACAAAAGCAGAGAAAACATGAGAATTCCTAAACATTTAGGTATTTTTTTTCTGTCCTTTATCTTGGTGCGTGTCACAATAAGGAATTGATCTTCTTGAACTTCAAAGTTGAGGAGGTCTCCTGGATGCAATTTGTATCGCTTTAAGAATTTGGACCAACCACTCCAAATATACTTCTCATCAAAAGTTTTTTCCGTATACTTATTTCTGATGTAATGATTGTGGCTGGGAGTTCAAAATTCTTTTGGATCAATATGAAATTAATGTTAGTTATGTTTTTATAGTGGCTTCGAGCATGTTCTTTTGGAATGTGCTGATTTTGAAATAGGAAAAAAAAAAAAAAACAAACAGAGTTTCAGCTTCAAATGACTTAGTCATGTATGACTATAAATGTATAACTTCTTACAAATGATTTTATAACAATGATTTCATGAAATTGTATGGTTGGTTTTATTTTTTATGGTTTTATAATACACATATCAAATAGAATAGCTTCATAATTAGCTAAATATGTCATTCTATGACCAGGTAAACTCGTTTATCTTAGGTCCAATTCACATCATAAAGGTCACGTAGATTCATTAATTGATATAGTATCCTCTGTGCCGTCCCACGTGACATAGTTTGTTATCCTAATCACCAAAACTTGACACTGGAGACTAAAGATGCAAACAGTGAAAACATGGGGGACTAAAAATATAATAAAAAAATATAGGGACTAAAAGTGGAAACTCACGTGAAAATAGGGACTAAAAACATATCCACATAAAAAATTAATGCCACGTAGATTCTTTACTTGACGTGGCGTCCTACGTGACATTTTTCGTTTGCCTAGTCACCAGATCTAGACGGTAGGGACTAAAAATACAAACGGAAAAAATATGAGGGACTAAAAATGTAATAAAAAAATATAGGTACTAAAAATCAAAATTTACATAAAAGTAGGGATTAAAAACATATTTAACCTTTTTTTTTTATGGAACGTTTGAATCAATTTAAAAAGTTAAAAAACTGGAAGAATCTTTGTGGGTCTTATGCTAAAAATGCTTCCGCCCAATAATGGAAGAAAGTAAGAAAAAGCAACTTTTTGATGAAAATAAATAACAATAAAACCCAACATTTTTTTTAATTTAATAAACATTACTACTAGCATCCAGAAAAAATGTGTAGCACCAAAAAAAACTCCATATGCTTTACGTTTCTTCTTCTTTTGTTCTCTTACCAAAACTGAAAGCATTTACTGGTAAATGAAATTTACTGTTACTAATTGAATTCAGGATATGTTGAAGTCGGGGAAGCTATGGTCTATTTACTGCACTTAATTTGAGATGGATTGCTGCAAATGGATGGTGGATACTATTCATGGTAAAAAAAACTTATGTTATAGATCTCAGCGCTATCATTAAAGATTGTAGGTATTTGTTAGCTGCTAGTTTTGTGAACTTTCACATTAAGTTCATTTTGAGATAAGTTAACGAAGTTGTTCATAGTATTTTTAAATGAGATAAGCTTTTTGCTCTAAAAACTAATTAAATTCAGAATAAAAAGTTTATTTATTAATTTTTTTAAATGTGTACAAACCTTAAAATTATTGTTTTATTTATTATATTTCGTAATAGAATTGCATTCCTTAAAAAATTTACATGAGAGAAACAAAATAGTTTTGATAATTCGAAATTCGATTGAAAGGTAAGTAAAGTCTTATAAAACATTATTTTCAGACACAAATTAAATTTGGGTAGTTCTCCCAAAGTATAACTCATTAACTACTTAACTACTTGAACTCAATCACTTGATTTAATATACATTTTTTTCTATTTTGTTGTTGTTGAGGTATTGTACTTTTTTTCTAACATGTAGTTTTTTCTATTGAAAATATACAATTTACGTAATCATATTTACATGTAAGAACTGATGATATACATAAGTTGAGTATATGAACACATTTAATTTAAGAAAAAAAATCTTAGACACTTTTTTGGTTGAAATTTTTGTTTAATTGTTATAAAATTAACAAAAATAAAAGAAAGTCAAAATATAAAAATTAGAGTTTTTTTTTTTTTTTTTTTTTTTTTTTGAGAATTTGAGAGATGAAGAAGAAATTATAAGATACAAAAAGCCACAATAATTTTTAGGAATGTCAATTGTATTCGTATGTAGGGATCCACGTGCAGGATGGGGACGAGATTTTATCCTCGGTCCCCGAATATTTTATCGAAATAACATTTATATATTATAATTATTTATATTTTCAGATAATATGTGTATAAATTTTATTTATATGTACCAAATGTTTATATGTAATGTTTACTATTGTCACTAGACTCATTGTAACTTTATCTTGTTCCCTAATGCTTGTTACCATATTTGAGAAAATCATAAAATTTGCACATAAACAGTAAAAACAATCTTGTTCCCTAATGGTTGTTACCATATTTGAAAACAATTAAGAAGTATACCAGGAACAAGGACTAATTGTAATGTAAGGTACTGCAGTAAGTTGTTACTCCCTCCGTCCCATTTTATTTGAGCCATTTTGACTATAGACACTATTTATATATCTCGTTCTGACTCTATTTTTCTATTCATAAATAAAAATAAATATTAGCATATAAGATCTTGTTAGATTCGCCTCGATTTATATTTTTAAAATATCAAATTTTTATAATTTTTACTATCATACAATTAAAGATATTAATCGTTAAAGTTTTATATTGACAAACGTGAGTCAGTCAACTGACTAAAATAAAATGGGACGGAGGGAGTAGGTATATATTGAATGGTAGCCTACTTTTTTGTTAATTAATTAAGTTTAGTTATCATATCCCAATCTTAATTAATTATCACAATCATATACCTTCTTTTCTCCATCAAATAAATCTCAAACCCTTATCTCCATCTCACCTCTCTTTCTCAAAAAACCATCATCATTTTCCACTAGCTAGCGCCAAACAACCATCATCAACCTCATATACATTCACCATCATCTACTTTCCCACAAATTGATCCTATGGAGACAGGAACGTGGTGATGATGGAGGAATAGAATAGTTTAGTGTGAAAATTTCACTCAAGATGTACTGTATTTTGTTGGCCAACTCATCTATATATGGTCTATCTACCACTTTCTGTTGGGTATTTTCTTCTGTTCTTTGACTGGTTGTTTTGTTGGCTATCTTTTTCTTCTGTTGTTTTGTTTTTATATAAACTGTATAGTTGAGTGTACCCTTTGTATTTTCTTCTTATATAAATTACACTTTTGCCGGAAAAAATATGTTACTTTTGTACTTAGCAATTTATGCCGTGTTTAACTTTTTTTATGGGTTGATTGTAAAAAAAAGAAGTTTTATGGGGTATGCCATGTTTAAACTTAATAATAAGAAGTTTAGGAAAAAAAAACTTAATAATTAGAAGATTTTGTCATAAAAGAAAAACTTAATAATAAGAAGATGAAAGACTTTTGAAGTGATCTTAATGGAGCATTATGATGTTTTCTATAAATAATTAATGGATAATAGTTCTTTTGATATTTTGATTGATTTTAAGGAATATTATAAGAGTTCAAACTTGTTTAAAGAGTTCAAATATCTTACCACTTTTTAAACCAATCCGTTTTTAAGAAGTTCAGTCTATTTCACTTTATCAAGTAAACACAAATATTGTAATAAAAAAAAAAGCAAACACAAATATTTAATAAGAAAGGAGGGATAATTTTTGCGGGAATTAAAGCATATGATAGTTAATTTTAGGCTCCGTTCGTTTGGATTGATAAAATATAATGAAATGGAGCGGATTAGAGTGACATGAAATGGAGCGGAATGAAATAAATATTGCGTTGCATTATTTGGATATTTTAAAAAAGAGAGAAACAAAATTGATGGTAAGTGGTAATATGAGATGAAATTCATTCTATCCTATTTCATTTCATTATTATTTTTCAAATCAAAGCAATGAAACATTATTATATTTCATCAATTCAAACAGAGCTTTAAAATTAAAATGTAAATTAAAATAAAACAATTTATGTTTGAGTAAAAAAAGGGTCTCTAAAAATGTGAGGTATTGTTATTATAGTCCATGAATATATTAAAATTAGAAATATGACCACAAGATTTTTTAGTTTTTGTAATTTTATAGAGTAAACTTACTAACAAAAATATAGGAAAAACTACCATTTTGATTTCCGAATGTATAATCATTGTTATATTAATTAGTTCTTAAATTTTGGCACTACCTATTTCTTTTACGATAGTAGGGTATTCATTCTATTTTTTGTTGGAACTGCTAGAGTTGGTGGGATGAAGAGTTGGTTCTCTCAAGATCTGGTTGGTTGGTAGCCTTCTTGTACTTATCCTTCTTCTGATGGGAGGTTAGATGCGTTTATCTTTTGTTGTTGGTGTGCCTTTGGCTTTGCTTGTGTTTTTTTAGATAGTTGTATTTGTAGGCGGAGTGTACTTTTGGTACTCCTATTTTTTCTTATACTATTTTTGTATTTATTAATATAATATTATTTTGCTATTAAAAAGAGTTCTAGCAAAATTATAAACACATTCACAAATGTCTTTTTCTTAGTCATTTTGGTCATTGAATTTATTCTTAGGTAATTAATTTAGTCCTCAAATGTGTTTTTTATTGATCAATTATTTAGTCCATAAAATTACTAACAAATAATATGCTAAAATTGTATTTGCAATTTCGATATATTGAAAGACTAATGTGACAGAATTACACTTTTAAAAACCAAAATAATAATTTACCACAAAAGAATATTTTAAGATTAAAACAACGACTATTTAATAAAGATCAAAATGACTAATTAAAATAACAATTGATAATGTATTTACAATTTTATACATCAAAAGATTATAATGACATAGCCTCACACATTTACTTTTCACAATGTTTTTATTTTATTTTTTTACTAAAAATGAAGCTCATGTAAAAGTAGGCTGATTAACACATTTAGGACCCGTTTGATGGTCAGGATAGTGAGCAGGTTATGATAATTATATCATATCCTATTTTAATTTTTTGTACTAATAAGATATAATAAATTATTCCTTTTTTTAATCCTATCCTAGACTACTTTGTAATTTATATCTTGAGTTTTTGCTAGATTAGAATTATCCTGTCAGCGGAAGAATAAGTGATTTTTTTTTTCTCTCTCTCTCTCTCTCTCTCTCTCTAATCTCTCTCTCTCTCTCTCTCTCTCTCTCTCTCTCTCTATTGTATTCATATTTCAATCTTTATGTTTGTAAAACGTTGATTAAGAAGATCAAGTATGCACCAACTATCATCTTATCTCTATATATATAAAATGTGTACCTTTTTTTAAAGTAAGTGTACACATGACAACTTCTAAGTTATTCTTCTTCCATATTGTTTTGGCAATTAATATATTAAATACTAAATGATTTTGTTGATTTTTTTTTGTACTATTCCTCAATGTAATAAATCCGTTTTTGGAAAAGAAAAAAAAACAAATATCCCACAATCAAAGAATATATTTAATACTACTTAACCAAATAAAATAAAATAAAATAATGGTTTATAAATCCATGCTTGGAAAAAACAAATTTTCCACAATCAAATAATATTTTTTAATTCCTCTTTTTATATTCACTAATCGGTGCTTGAAAAAAACAAATTTCCCAATAACCAATGATACCAAAGATTGAAAAAATAAAATTATAAATCACTAATCGTGCTTGAAAAAATTAGCTAATCAAAGAATATATTTAATACTACTTGACCAAATAAAAAAAAATTAATGGTTTATAAATCCATGCTTGGAAAAAACAAATTTCCCACAATCAAATAATATATTTTAATTCCTCTTTTTATATTCACTAATCCGTGCTTGAAAAAAAACAAATTTTTCAATAAACAATGATACCAACGATTGAAAAAATAAAATTATAAAACACTAATCCGTGCTTGAAAAAATTAACTAATTAAAATTTTCCGTGCTTGAAAAAAATTAGCTAATTAATATATTAAATACTAAATGATTTTGTTGATTTCTTTTTTGGCACTATTCCTCAATGTAATAAATCCGTGTTTGGAAAAAATAAATATCCTACAATCAAAGAATATATTTAATACTACTTGACCAAATAATATATTTTATGGTTTGTGCTCTAATCAGGGATGAAAATAAACTTGGTATATTTAATGGTCAAACCAAACTTATATAAGAGACCAGTGTCAAATAAATTACCCACAATCAAAGACCCGTATATTTAATGGCCAAACGAACTATTACCCATATATTTAATGGTCAAGTAAATAAAAGAAATTGTACGGTTTTACTACTAATCTCTATCTATATATATAATTTGGGACTTTTTTTTCAAAGTATCATGTACACATGGCATAAGGAAATTATAGATCAGAATAAGGAAATTCTTATAAGCAATTAATTTCGTATAAGGAAATTCATTAAAATGTTGACCAATGTATTAATTTCTTATAGGCAAATTAATTAAAATATCGACCAATGTATAGCTGTAGAAAAAAAAAACGTTTATGTATAACTAAAAAATTCGTCCCATAAGTTCTAGGTCAAATGATAAATACTGCCGAAATTGTTAGCTCGGATGTAATGATCCGGGTTCGAACCCAGGATCTCACAATTATGTGAGTTTAATTTCAGTGGATTACTACTTCTTCTTAAAAAAAAATAAAAAAAATCCAATTAATTGATTTATGGTATTTATTGTTTTTTTTGTTGTTGTAAAGATTAATAATGCATTAAAATATATTCTCTTCTTTTGCTGTTGCTCATTTTAAGTTCTATATTGCCAGAGATTTACATTTTTTAAATTTCAAATATTTCTCTTTTTCGATTATCCTTTCTTTTATTCAAATTTTTATGCAGGTTCATTAGGCTTTGGAAAGAAATCATGAATTATAGATCAGAATTTTTTCTTAAAGGTTTGTGGTCTTTTCAGATCTTCTTTATTCTTATTTTTATGCTCTACCTATTCTTTCTTTCTTTTTTTTTTTTTTTTTTTTTTTTTTTTTTTTTTTTTTTTTTTCATTTTACATACATGTGTCTAGGTAATACACATTTTTATTCACACATTATCAGACTTTCACTCTTTTTTTTGTTGAGGTTGTAGTAGTTTTCTTTTCTATGTTTTATCGGTTTCGATATATGAATGTGGATCAAATAACCATTCGAAAATGCATATGTATAAGGAATAAGAGTAAATTTGTATATTTTTTTTCTAATTTTTAAGGACTAAAACTTATTAGTATTTTGGTTTTTTTTCTCCTTGCAGATGTTTGGAATGAGTTTTTATATGTATGCTTCATCTGATCATTCTCTTTTCCATTGATAAGTCCACTTCATTTGTTCATGAATCCATCCTTTATTTTTTGAAGATTTCTCTTCCAGCACCCCACGTTTCTTTTATACCCCCTAATTGACATTTTTGTCCTTGCAAAAAATTTCGGTTTTTACGAACCGAAATTTTTGTTCATAATTTACACCGTTTTAAAGGGCAAAAGAGAATTTATGGGTGGTATAAAAAAAACGTGTGGGGTTGGAAGAGAAATCTTCTTATTCTTTTCTATTTGATTAGTTAATATTTATTGTTAATTTCTTTCAAAACTTGAATGTGATTTTTCTAATCCAAGTTTTTATTTCCACATGATTTTAAAATTCAAAATATGATTTTATTGTAATAATTAAATTTGAATTCATTAGAGTTTTGAAATATTTACATGGAAGACATTTTTATTGTTCAAATGAATATGCAATAAAGTCGATGAAAATGTGAATATCATTTATAATTAGTTTTGAGGTTGCTTGACTCTTTTGGTTGATCTTATAGCATTGGAATTTGTCTATTTTGTCCAAAAACTATAATTATTTCAATAAAAATAATGAAACGGGGAAATTAAATTTTAATTATGTATTTTTTTGTTTGTAGTAGTTTTATTTAGAAGTTGTGTTGGTGATTTTAGTATCAACAATGTATTTTGGTAGTAATGTGATTTACTATAGGCCAATGCAATTATGCGTTAAGTTTGAAACGAGTCAGGATAGTGCGGAGTGCACGCTCGTCGAGCCAAACGTGTAATTGAATACGAATAATTGAAACGGGGTTCCAAGGGGTTTTTCCGAAAAGGTGTGTCCGTTCGAATAGTTGTACCTTTTCCCAACAGACATGACATTTCGTTTGAATAGTTGTACCCTTTTCAACAGACATGACCGTTGGATTAGTTGTACCCTTTCCCAACAGACATGACCGTTTTTCGGAAAAGGTGTGTCCGTTCGTTTTCTGTTATTGGTCTCTTATATAAGGAGTCATTTGGCCTCGATTTTGATATACGTAAAATACTTCCTCTCTATATTCTGATTTGTTCTCTTTTGTCAGAAACAAATTGTTCTTCGAGAATTATCCCCGCAAAGATTTCGTGAACCCAGACAAGTATAGGGTCGAAATACTTTGTTCGGAAAGTGAACAAACACGATTCTTCGAAGATATCCAGGATTATCATACATAATTTCTAACAAACGAACAAAGTATTTTCTGATAATCATGGCTGGAGGAGGAAACACCGTCAAGGAGATGACTAAAAGTTTCGGAAAATTGGAAAAGTTTATTGGACAAGACTTCAGGCGTTGGCAGAAGAAGATGCACTTCATGTTGACGACATTGAAGGTGGCGTACGTTCTGTCTACACCGATTCCAGAAATTGGGGAGGATGAAATCGTCGAAAATCTGAGACGCCGATCAAAGTGGGAGAACGACGACTACATATGCAGAGAGCACATTCTTAACGAAATGTGGAGAACGTCAAAATTTGCCTTCAAAAAGATAAGTATCATTATCCTTTCTTAATTTATATGGTTGAACAATGAATTTAGGCATGTTTGAAAATTAAGTTAAATGCTCAGGGTTATTCATGCACAACGTGTATTAATCAATGCATAGAAATTTGAAATCAAATTGGTTTTAATATATGTTACAGACAATATATTTGATATTTAACGCAATTGAATATGTGTGCATATGAAAATTTTCTTAAGCCTTTAATCAGGAATGTGGTAACACCTGTTTCTTTATTTGTTGAAACGATGTGTGGTTTGGCGAAGGATTACACCGGTGCATGATGATGGGTTACGATTAAATCCATCTTATAGAAAGTTTTAGTGTTGATTTTAACAAGTATCATTGAAGGAGAAATAAACAAACATTATAACTATAGTGAAAGGTATACGATATATATGCATGATAGCATGATATAGAAACTATTCAAGTATATGAATTTTACCAAGTATGATTGAATTTGATTATGAGACAAATTTTTATGTTATCTTACTCTAAAAAAAAAAAAAAAAAGGAGTTTTCATTTGTCTATATGTTGATGACATGCTGATTTTTGGCACCGACCAAAATCAAGTTGATAAAACAAAGAATTTTTTGTCATCAAAGTTCTCCATGAAAGATATGGGAGAAGCGGACGTTATTCTTGGTATTAAGATTAAACGGGAGAATAAGGGGATTGTAATTACACAATCTCATTACATTGAGAAAATACTCAAGTTCAATTATGAAAATTGTTCTCCGGTAAGTACTCCCATGGATCCGGGAGAAAAGCTTATGCCAAATATAGGTAAACCTGTGGATCAACTTGAATACTCAAGAGCTATTGGCTCCTTGATGTATGCTATGATTAGCACTAGACCGGATATTGCTTATGCGGTTGGAAAGTTGAGCAGATTTACTAGTAATCCTAGTAGACATCATTGGCATGCGATTACTAGGGTGTTTAAGTACTTGAAGGGTACTATGAATTATGGATTGTCATATATGGGATTTCCTTCGGTGTTAGAGGGTTATTCAGATGCTAGTTGGATAAATAATGTTGAAGATTCATCCTCTACAAGTGGTTGGGTGTTCTTGCTTGGGGGAGGTGCCATCTCATGGGCTTCCAGGAAGCAAACTTGTATAACTAGTTCCACAATGGAATCTGAGTTTGTAGCATTAGCTGCTGCTGGTAAAGAAGCAGAATGGCTAAGAAATTTGGTATATGAGATTCCGATATGGCCTAAACCGATATCACCAATTTCTATCCGTTGTGATAGTAGTGCCACATTGGCTAAAGCATATAGTCAAATATACAATGGAAAGTCTAGACATTTGGGTATTAGACATAGTATGATTAGGGAATTAATCATGAATGGGGTGATATCTATTGAGTTTGTTCGGTCACAACAAAACTTAGCTGACCACTTGACGAAGGGGTTAGCTAGAGACTTAGTGCAGAAGTCGGTAATTGGGATGGGATTAAAGTCCATTTAAATCTATTAACTACGGTATACCCAATTCCCTTCTAATACAACGTTAGAAGCAGAATTCAATGTGGAAAGATCGTAATTAAAGATTGGAGCAATTGTGTTTATCTTCCCAAGGTATGTGCTCAGACCTGCAAGTGATGGATAGTTTGAAGTATATCTTCTTAATGGTTCTTTTGAAAAATTGCAAATGCAGGTGCAAGATTAAAAGGATAAACTATGTAAGCATGAAGTTTTGCCGCTTCAAGAAGTTTGGACTTGGCTTCCTATATGCTTATTAATGGATAAGGACACATGGCTTGTAAAGTGTCAAGTATGAGTAGTAGAGTATTGTAAGAAACATATGTGTACTATATCTTCAGATATTCAAATGGATTGACGGGTTCAATCATTGAGACACCCCGATTTTCGAGTATTTGGAATGTGTATATGTACTAAGATGAAAATTCAATCGCAAGACATTTTCGTCTATGCATCTGTTTGATCGTTATACATGTAAGTAAATCAAGGATTATACTAAAATGGGGGGAGTTTGTTGGTGATTTTAGTATCAACAATGTATTTTGGTAGTAATGTGATTTACTATAGGCTAATGCAATTATGCGTTAAGTTTGAAACGAGTCAGGATAGTGCGGAGTGCACGCTCGTCGAGCCAAACATGTAATTGAATACGAATAATTGAAACGGGGTTCCAAGGGGTTTTTCCGAAAAGGTGTGTCCGTTCGAATAGTTGTACCTTTTCCCAACAGACATGACATTTCGTTTGAATAGTTGTACCCTTTTCAACAGACATGACCGTTGGATTAGTTGTACCCTTTCCCAACAGACATGACCGTTTTTCGGAAAAGGTGTGTCCGTTCGTTTTCTGTTATTGGTCTCTTATATAAGGAGTCATTTGGCCTCGATTTTGATATACGTAAAATACTTCCTCTCTATATTCTGATTTGTTCTCTTTTGTCAGAAACAAATTGTTCTTCGAGAATTATCCCCGCAAAGATTTCGTGAACCCAGACAAGTATAGGGTCGAAATACTTTGTTCGGAAAGTGAACAAACACGATTCTTCGAAGATATCCAGGATTATCATACATAATTTCTAACAAACGAACAAAGTATTTTCTGATAATCATGGCTGGAGGAGGAAACACCGTCAAGGAGATGACTAAAAGTTTCGGAAAATTGGAAAAGTTTATTGGACAAGACTTCAGGCGTTGGCAGAAGAAGATGCACTTCATGTTGACGACATTGAAGGTGGCGTACGTTCTGTCTACACCGATTCCAGAAATTGGGGAGGATGAAATCGTCGAAAATCTGAGACGCCGATCAAAGTGGGAGAACGACGACTACATATGCAGAGAGCACATTCTTAACGAAATGTGGAGAACGTCAAAATTTGCCTTCAAAAAGATAAGTATCATTATCCTTTCTTAATTTATATGGTTGAACAATGAATTTAGGCATGTTTGAAAATTAAGTTAAATGCTCAGGGTTATTCATGCACAACGTGTATTAATCAATGCATAGAAATTTGAAATCAAATTGGTTTTAATATATGTTACAGACAATATATTTGATATTTAACGCAATTGAATATGTGTGCATATGAAAATTTTCTTAAGCCTTTAATCAGGAATGTGGTAACACCTGTTTCTTTATTTGTTGAAACGATGTGTGGTTTGGCGAAGGATTACACCGGTGCATGATGATGGGTTACGATTAAATCCATCTTATAGAAAGTTTTAGTGTTGATTTTAACAAGTATCATTGAAGGAGAAATAAACAAACATTATAACTATAGTGAAAGGTATACGATATATATGCATGATAGCATGATATAGAAACTATTCAAGTATATGAATTTTACCAAGTATGATTGAATTTGATTATGAGACAAATTTTTATGTTATCTTCCTCTAAAAAAAAAAAAAGGAGTTTTCATTTGTCTATATGTTGATGACATGCTGATTTTTGGCACCGACCAAAATCAAGTTGATAAAACAAAGAATTTTTTGTCATCAAAGTTCTCCATGAAAGATATGGGAGAAGCGGACGTTATTCTTGGTATTAAGATTAAACGGGAGAATAAGGGGATTGTAATTACACAATCTCATTACATTGAGAAAATACTCAAGTTCAATTATGAAAATTGTTCTCCGGTAAGTACTCCCATGGATCCGGGAGAAAAGCTTATGCCAAATATAGGTAAACCTGTGGATCAACTTGAATACTCAAGAGCTATTGGCTCCTTGATGTATGCTATGATTAGCACTAGACCGGATATTGCTTATGCGGTTGGAAAGTTGAGCAGATTTACTAGTAATCCTAGTAGACATCATTGGCATGCGATTACTAGGGTGTTTAAGTACTTGAAGGGTACTATGAATTATGGATTGTCATATATGGGATTTCCTTCGGTGTTAGAGGGTTATTCAGATGCTAGTTGGATAAATAATGTTGAAGATTCATCCTCTACAAGTGGTTGGGTGTTCTTGCTTGGGGGAGGTGCCATCTCATGGGCTTCCAAGAAGCAAACTTGTATAACTAGTTCCACAATGGAATCTGAGTTTGTAGCATTAGCTGCTGCTGGTAAAGAAGCAGAATGGCTAAGAAATTTGGTATATGAGATTCCGATATGGCCTAAACCGATATCACCAATTTCTATCCGTTGTGATAGTAGTGCCACATTGGCTAAAGCATATAGTCAAATATACAATGGAAAGTCTAGACATTTGGGTATTAGACATAGTATGATTAGGGAATTAATCATGAATGGGGTGATATCTATTGAGTTTGTTCGGTCACAACAAAACTTAGCTGACCACTTGACGAAGGGGTTAGCTAGAGACTTAGTGCAGAAGTCGGTAATTGGGATGGGATTAAAGTCCATTTAAATCTATTAACTACGGTATACCCAATTCCCTTCTAATACAACGTTAGAAGCAGAATTCAATGTGGAAAGATCGTAATTAAAGATTGGAGCAATTGTGTTTATCTTCCCAAGGTATGTGCTCAGACCTGCAAGTGATGGATAGTTTGAAGTATATCTTCTTAATGGTTCTTTTGAAAAATTGCAAATGCAGGTGCAAGATTAAAAGGATCAACTATGTAAGCATGAAGTTTTGCCGCTTCAAGAAGTTTGGACTTGGCTTCCTATATGCTTATTAATGGATAAGGACACATGGCTTGTAAAGTGTCAAGTATGAGTAGTAGAGTATTGTAAGAAACATATGTGTACTATATCTTCAGATATTCAAATGGATTGACGGGTTCAATCATTGAGACACCCCGATTTTCGAGTATTTGGAATGTGTATATGTACTAAGATGAAAATTCAATCGCAAGACATTTTCGTCTATGCATCTGTTTGATCGTTATACATGTAAGTAAATCAAGGATTATACTAAAATGGGGGGAGTTTGTTGGTGATTTTAGTATCAACAATGTATTTTGGTAGTAATGTGATTTACTATAGGCCAATGCAATTATGCGTTAAGTTTGAAACGAGTCAGGATAGTGCGGAGTGCACGCTCGTCGAGCCAAACGTGTAATTGAATACGAATAATTGAAACGGGGTTCCAAGGGGTTTTTCCGAAAAGGTGTGTCCGTTCGAATAGTTGTACCTTTTCCCAACAGACATGACATTTTGTTTGAATAGTTGTACCCTTTTCAACAGACATGACCGTTGGATTAGTTGTACCCTTTCCCAACAGACATGACCGTTTTTCGGAAAAGGTGTGTCCGTTCGTTTTCTGTTATTGGTCTCTTATATAAGGAGTCATTTGGCCTCGATTTTGATATACGTAAAATACTTCCTCTCTATATTCTGATTTGTTCTCTTTTGTCAGAAACAAATTGTTCTTCGAGAATTATCCCCGCAAAGATTTCGTGAACCCAGACAAGTATAGGGTCGAAATACTTTGTTCGGAAAGTGAACAAACACGATTCTTCGAAGATATCCAGGATTATCATACATAATTTCTAACAAACGAACAAAGTATTTTCTGATAATCATGGCTGGAGGAGGAAACACCGTCAAGGAGATGACTAAAAGTTTCGGAAAATTGGAAAAGTTTATTGGACAAGACTTCAGGCGTTGGCAGAAGAAGATGCACTTCATGTTGACGACATTGAAGGTGGCGTACGTTCTGTCTACACCGATTCCAGAAATTGGGGAGGATGAAATCGTCGAAAATCTGAGACGCCGATCAAAGTGGGAGAACGACGACTACATATGCAGACAGCACATTCTTAACGAAATGTGGAGAACGTCAAAATTTGCCTTCAAAAAGATAAGTATCATTATCCTTTCTTAATTTATATGGTTGAACAATGAATTTAGGCATGTTTGAAAATTAAGTTAAATGCTCAGGGTTATTCATGCACAACGTGTATTAATCAATGCATAGAAATTTGAAATCAAATTGGTTTTAATATATGTTACAGACAATATATTTGATATTTAACGCAATTGAATATGTGTGCATATGAAAATTTTCTTAAGCCTTTAATCAGGAATGTGGTAACACCTGTTTCTTTATTTGTTGAAACGATGTGTGGTTTGGCGAAGGATTACACCGGTGCATGATGATGGGTTACGATTAAATCCATCTTATAGAAAGTTTTAGTGTTGATTTTAACAAGTATCATTGAAGGAGAAATAAACAAACATTATAACTATAGTGAAAGGTATACGATATATATGCATGATAGCATGATATAGAAACTATTCAAGTATATGAATTTTACCAAGTATGATTGAATTTGATTATGAGACAAATTTTTATGTTATCTTACTCTAAAAAAAAAAAAAAAAGGAGTTTTCATTTGTCTATATGTTGATGACATGCTGATTTTTGGCACCGACCAAAATCAAGTTGATAAAACAAAGAATTTTTTGTCATCAAAGTTCTCCATGAAAGATATGGGAGAAGCGGACGTTATTCTTGGTATTAAGATTAAACGGGAGAATAAGGGGATTGTAATTACACAATCTCATTACATTGAGAAAATACTCAAGTTCAATTATGAAAATTGTTCTCCGGTAAGTACTCCCATGGATCCGGGAGAAAAGCTTATGCCAAATATAGGTAAACCTGTGGATCAACTTGAATACTCAAGAGCTATTGGCTCCTTGATGTATGCTATGATTAGCACTAGACCGGATATTGCTTATGCGGTTGGAAAGTTGAGCAGATTTACTAGTAATCCTAGTAGACATCATTGGCATGCGATTACTAGGGTGTTTAAGTACTTGAAGGGTACTATGAATTATGGATTGTCATATATGGGATTTCCTTCGGTGTTAGAGGGTTATTCAGATGCTAGTTGGATAAATAATGTTGAAGATTCATCCTCTACAAGTGGTTGGGTGTTCTTGCTTGGGGGAGGTGCCATCTCATGGGCTTCCAGGAAGCAAACTTGTATAACTAGTTCCACAATGGAATCTGAGTTTGTAGCATTAGCTGCTGCTGGTAAAGAAGCAGAATGGCTAAGAAATTTGGTATATGAGATTCCGATATGGCCTAAACCGATATCACCAATTTCTATCCGTTGTGATAGTAGTGCCACATTGGCTAAAGCATATAGTCAAATATACAATGGAAAGTCTAGACATTTGGGTATTAGACATAGTATGATTAGGGAATTAATCATGAATGGGGTGATATCTATTGAGTTTGTTCGGTCACAACAAAACTTAGCTGACCACTTGACGAAGGGGTTAGCTAGAGACTTAGTGCAGAAGTCGGTAATTGGGATGGGATTAAAGTCCATTTAAATCTATTAACTACGGTATACCCAATTCCCTTCTAATACAACGTTAGAAGCAGAATTCAATGTGGAAAGATCGTAATTAAAGATTGGAGCAATTGTGTTTATCTTCCCAAGGTATGTGCTCAGACCTGCAAGTGATGGATAGTTTGAAGTATATCTTCTTAATGGTTCTTTTGAAAAATTGCAAATGCAGGTGCAAGATTAAAAGGATCAACTATGTAAGCATGAAGTTTTGCCGCTTCAAGAAGTTTGGACTTGGCTTCCTATATGCTTATTAATGGATAAGGACACATGGCTTGTAAAGTGTCAAGTATGAGTAGTAGAGTATTGTAAGAAACATATGTGTACTATATCTTCAGATATTCAAATGGATTGACGGGTTCAATCATTGAGACACCCCGATTTTCGAGTATTTGGAATGTGTATATGTACTAAGATGAAAATTCAATCGCAAGACATTTTCGTCTATGCATCTGTTTGATCGTTATACATGTAAGTAAATCAAGGATTATACTAAAATGGGGGGAGTTTGTTGGTGATTTTAGTATCAACAATGTATTTTGGTAGTAATGTGATTTACTATAGGCCAATGCAATTATGCGTTAAGTTTGAAACGAGTCAGGATAGTGCGGAGTGCACGCTCGTCGAGCCAAACGTGTAATTGAATACGAATAATTGAAACGGGGTTCCAAGGGGTTTTTCCGAAAAGGTGTGTCCGTTCGAATAGTTGTACCTTTTCCCAACAGACATGACATTTCGTTTGAATAGTTGTACCCTTTTCAACAGACATGACCGTTGGATTAGTTGTACCCTTTCCCAACAGACATGACCGTTTTTCGGAAAAGGTGTGTCCGTTCGTTTTCTGTTATTGGTCTCTTATATAAGGAGTCATTTGGCCTCGATTTTGATATACGTAAAATACTTCCTCTCTATATTCTGATTTGTTCTCTTTTGTCAGAAACAAATTGTTCTTCGAGAATTATCCCCGCAAAGATTTCGTGAACCCAGACAAGTATAGGGTCGAAATACTTTGTTCGGAAAGTGAACAAACACGATTCTTCGAAGATATCCAGGATTATCATACATAATTTCTAACAAACGAACAAAGTATTTTCTGATAATCATGGCTGGAGGAGGAAACACCGTCAAGGAGATGACTAAAAGTTTCGGAAAATTGGAAAAGTTTATTGGACAAGACTTCAGGCGTTGGCAGAAGAAGATGCACTTCATGTTGACGACATTGAAGGTGGCGTACGTTCTGTCTACACCGATTCCAGAAATTGGGGAGGATGAAATCGTCGAAAATCTGAGACGCCGATCAAAGTGGGAGAACGACGACTACATATGCAGAGAGCACATTCTTAACGAAATGTGGAGAACGTCAAAATTTGCCTTCAAAAAGATAAGTATCATTATCCTTTCTTAATTTATATGGTTGAACAATGAATTTAGGCATGTTTGAAAATTAAGTTAAATGCTCAGGGTTATTCATGCACAACGTGTATTAATCAATGCATAGAAATTTGAAATCAAATTGGTTTTAATATATGTTACAGACAATATATTTGATATTTAACGCAATTGAATATGTGTGCATATGAAAATTTTCTTAAGCCTTTAATCAGGAATGTGGTAACACCTGTTTCTTTATTTGTTGAAACGATGTGTGGTTTGGCGAAGGATTACACCGGTGCATGATGATGGGTTACGATTAAATCCATCTTATAGAAAGTTTTAGTGTTGATTTTAACAAGTATCATTGAAGGAGAAATAAACAAACATTATAACTATAGTGAAAGGTATACGATATATATGCATGATAGCATGATATAGAAACTATTCAAGTATATGAATTTTACCAAGTATGATTGAATTTGATTATGAGACAAATTTTTATGTTATCTTACTCTAAAAAAAAAAAAAAAAAGGAGTTTTCATTTGTCTATATGTTGATGACATGCTGATTTTTGGCACCGACCAAAATCAAGTTGATAAAACAAAGAATTTTTTGTCATCAAAGTTCTCCATGAAAGATATGGGAGAAGCGGACGTTATTCTTGGTATTAAGATTAAACGGGAGAATAAGGGGATTGTAATTACACAATCTCATTACATTGAGAAAATACTCAAGTTCAATTATGAAAATTGTTCTCCGGTAAGTACTCCCATGGATCCGGGAGAAAAGCTTATGCCAAATATAGGTAAACCTGTGGATCAACTTGAATACTCAAGAGCTATTGGCTCCTTGATGTATGCTATGATTAGCACTAGACCGGATATTGCTTATGCGGTTGGAAAGTTGAGCAGATTTACTAGTAATCCTAGTAGACATCATTGGCATGCGATTACTAGGGTGTTTAAGTACTTGAAGGGTACTATGAATTATGGATTGTCATATATGGGATTTCCTTCGGTGTTAGAGGGTTATTCAGATGCTAGTTGGATAAATAATGTTGAAGATTCATCCTCTACAAGTGGTTGGGTGTTCTTGCTTGGGGGAGGTGCCATCTCATGGGCTTCCAGGAAGCAAACTTGTATAACTAGTTCCACAATGGAATCTGAGTTTGTAGCATTAGCTGCTGCTGGTAAAGAAGCAGAATGGCTAAGAAATTTGGTATATGAGATTCCGATATGGCCTAAACCGATATCACCAATTTCTATCCGTTGTGATAGTAGTGCCACATTGGCTAAAGCATATAGTCAAATATACAATGGAAAGTCTAGACATTTGGGTATTAGACATAGTATGATTAGGGAATTAATCATGAATGGGGTGATATCTATTGAGTTTGTTCGGTCACAACAAAACTTAGTTGACCACTTGACGAAGGGGTTAGCTAGAGACTTAGTGCAGAAGTCGGTAATTGGGATGGGATTAAAGTCCATTTAAATCTATTAACTACGGTATACCCAATTCCCTTCTAATACAACGTTAGAAGCAGAATTCAATGTGGAAAGATCGTAATTAAAGATTGGAGCAATTGTGTTTATCTTCCCAAGGTATGTGCTCAGACCTGCAAGTGATGGATAGTTTGAAGTATATCTTCTTAATGGTTCTTTTGAAAAATTGCAAATGCAGGTGCAAGATTAAAAGGATCAACTATGTAAGCATGAAGTTTTGCCGCTTCAAGAAGTTTGGACTTGGCTTCCTATATGCTTATTAATGGATAAGGACACATGGCTTGTAAAGTGTCAAGTATGAGTAGTAGAGTATTGTAAGAAACATATGTGTACTATATCTTCAGATATTCAAATGGATTGACGGGTTCAATCATTGAGACACCCCGATTTTCGAGTATTTGGAATGTGTATATGTACTAAGATGAAAATTCAATCGCAAGACATTTTCGTCTATGCATCTGTTTGATCGTTATACATGTAAGTAAATCAAGGATTATACTAAAATGGGGGGAGTTTGTTGGTGATTTTAGTATCAACAATGTATTTTGGTAGTAATGTGATTTACTATAGGCCAATGCAATTATGCGTTAAGTTTGAAACGAGTCAGGATAGTGCGGAGTGCACGCTCGTCGAGCCAAACGTGTAATTGAATACGAATAATTGAAACGGGGTTCCAAGGGGTTTTTCCGAAAAGGTGTGTCCGTTCGAATAGTTGTACCTTTTCCCAACAGACATGACATTTCGTTTGAATAGTTGTACCCTTTTCAACAGACATGACCGTTGGATTAGTTGTACCCTTTCCCAACAGACATGACCGTTTTTCGGAAAAGGTGTGTCCGTTCGTTTTCTGTTATTGGTCTCTTATATAAGGAGTCATTTGGCCTCGATTTTGATATACGTAAAATACTTCCTCTCTATATTCTGATTTGTTCTCTTTTGTCAGAAACAAATTGTTCTTCGAGAATTATCCCCGCAAAGATTTCGTGAACCCAGACAAGTATAGGGTCGAAATACTTTGTTCGGAAAGTGAACAAACACGATTCTTCGAAGATATCCAGGATTATCATACATAATTTCTAACAAACGAACAAAGTATTTTCTGATAATCATGGCTGGAGGAGGAAACACCGTCAAGGAGATGACTAAAAGTTTCGGAAAATTGGAAAAGTTTATTGGACAAGACTTCAGGCGTTGGCAGAAGAAGATGCACTTCATGTTGACGACATTGAAGGTGGCGTACGTTCTGTCTACACCGATTCCAGAAATTGGGGAGGATGAAATCGTCGAAAATCTGAGACGCCGATCAAAGTGGGAGAACGACGACTACATATGCAGACAGCACATTCTTAACGAAATGTGGAGAACGTCAAAATTTGCCTTCAAAAAGATAAGTATCATTATCCTTTCTTAATTTATATGGTTGAACAATGAATTTAGGCATGTTTGAAAATTAAGTTAAATGCTCAGGGTTATTCATGCACAACGTGTATTAATCAATGCATAGAAATTTGAAATCAAATTGGTTTTAATATATGTTACAGACAATATATTTGATATTTAACGCAATTGAATATGTGTGCATATGAAAATTTTCTTAAGCCTTTAATCAGGAATGTGGTAACACCTGTTTCTTTATTTGTTGAAACGATGTGTGGTTTGGCGAAGGATTACACCGGTGCATGATGATGGGTTACGATTAAATCCATCTTATAGAAAGTTTTAGTGTTGATTTTAACAAGTATCATTGAAGGAGAAATAAACAAACATTATAACTATAGTGAAAGGTATACGATATATATGCATGATAGCATGATATAGAAACTATTCAAGTATATGAATTTTACCAAGTATGATTGAATTTGATTATGAGACAAATTTTTATGTTATCTTACTCTAAAAAAAAAAAAAAAAAGGAGTTTTCATTTGTCTATATGTTGATGACATGCTGATTTTTGGCACCGACCAAAATCAAGTTGATAAAACAAAGAATTTTTTGTCATCAAAGTTCTCCATGAAAGATATGGGAGAAGCGGACGTTATTCTTGGTATTAAGATTAAACGGGAGAATAAGGGGATTGTAATTACACAATCTCATTACATTGAGAAAATACTCAAGTTCAATTATGAAAATTGTTCTCCGGTAAGTACTCCCATGGATCCGGGAGAAAAGCTTATGCCAAATATAGGTAAACCTGTGGATCAACTTGAATACTCAAGAGCTATTGGCTCCTTGATGTATGCTATGATTAGCACTAGACCGGATATTGCTTATGCGGTTGGAAAGTTGAGCAGATTTACTAGTAATCCTAGTAGACATCATTGGCATGCGATTACTAGGGTGTTTAAGTACTTGAAGGGTACTATGAATTATGGATTGTCATATATGGGATTTCCTTCGGTGTTAGAGGGTTATTCAGATGCTAGTTGGATAAATAATGTTGAAGATTCATCCTCTACAAGTGGTTGGGTGTTCTTGCTTGGGGGAGGTGCCATCTCATGGGCTTCCAAGAAGCAAACTTGTATAACTAGTTCCACAATGGAATCTGAGTTTGTAGCATTAGCTGCTGCTGGTAAAGAAGCAGAATGGCTAAGAAATTTGGTATATGAGATTCCGATATGGCCTAAACCGATATCACCAATTTCTATCCGTTGTGATAGTAGTGCCACATTGGCTAAAGCATATAGTCAAATATACAATGGAAAGTCTAGACATTTGGGTATTAGACATAGTATGATTAGGGAATTAATCATGAATGGGGTGATATCTATTGAGTTTGTTCGGTCACAACAAAACTTAGCTGACCACTTGACGAAGGGGTTAGCTAGAGACTTAGTGCAGAAGTCGGTAATTGGGATGGGATTAAAGTCCATTTAAATCTATTAACTACGGTATACCCAATTCCCTTCTAATACAACGTTAGAAGCAGAATTCAATGTGGAAAGATCGTAATTAAAGATTGGAGCAATTGTGTTTATCTTCCCAAGGTATGTGCTCAGACCTGCAAGTGATGGATAGTTTGAAGTATATCTTCTTAATGGTTCTTTTGAAAAATTGCAAATGCAGGTGCAAGATTAAAAGGATCAACTATGTAAGCATGAAGTTTTGCCGCTTCAAGAAGTTTGGACTTGGCTTCCTATATGCTTATTAATGGATAAGGACACATGGCTTGTAAAGTGTCAAGTATGAGTAGTAGAGTATTGTAAGAAACATATGTGTACTATATCTTCAGATATTCAAATGGATTGACGGGTTCAATCATTGAGACACCCCGATTTTCGAGTATTTGGAATGTGTATATGTACTAAGATGAAAATTCAATCGCAAGACATTTTCGTCTATGCATCTGTTTGATCGTTATACATGTAAGTAAATCAAGGATTATACTAAAATGGGGGGAGTTTGTTGGTGATTTTAGTATCAACAATGTATTTTGGTAGTAATGTGATTTACTATAGGCCAATGCAATTATGCGTTAAGTTTGAAACGAGTCAGGATAGTGCGGAGTGCACGCTCGTCGAGCCAAACGTGTAATTGAATACGAATAATTGAAACGGGGTTCCAAGGGGTTTTTCCGAAAAGGTGTGTCCGTTCGAATAGTTGTACCTTTTCCCAACAGACATGACATTTCGTTTGAATAGTTGTACCCTTTTCAACAGACATGACCGTTGGATTAGTTGTACCCTTTCCCAACAGACATGACCGTTTTTCGGAAAAGGTGTGTCCGTTCGTTTTCTGTTATTGGTCTCTTATATAAGGAGTCATTTGGCCTCGATTTTGATATACGTAAAATACTTCCTCTCTATATTCTGATTTGTTCTCTTTTGTCAGAAACAAATTGTTCTTCGAGAATTATCCCCGCAAAGATTTCGTGAACCCAGACAAGTATAGGGTCGAAATACTTTGTTCGGAAAGTGAACAAACACGATTCTTCGAAGATATCCAGGATTATCATACATAATTTCTAACAAACGAACAAAGTATTTTCTGATAATCATGGCTGGAGGAGGAAACACCGTCAAGGAGATGACTAAAAGTTTCGGAAAATTGGAAAAGTTTATTGGACAAGACTTCAGGCGTTGGCAGAAGAAGATGCACTTCATGTTGACGACATTGAAGGTGGCGTACGTTCTGTCTACACCGATTCCAGAAATTGGGGAGGATGAAATCGTCGAAAATCTGAGACGCCGATCAAAGTGGGAGAACGACGACTACATATGCAGAGAGCACATTCTTAACGAAATGTGGAGAACGTCAAAATTTGCCTTCAAAAAGATAAGTATCATTATCCTTTCTTAATTTATATGGTTGAACAATGAATTTAGGCATGTTTGAAAATTAAGTTAAATGCTCAGGGTTATTCATGCACAACGTGTATTAATCAATGCATAGAAATTTGAAATCAAATTGGTTTTAATATATGTTACAGACAATATATTTGATATTTAACGCAATTGAATATGTGTGCATATGAAAATTTTCTTAAGCCTTTAATCAGGAATGTGGTAACACCTGTTTCTTTATTTGTTGAAACGATGTGTGGTTTGGCGAAGGATTACACCGGTGCATGATGATGGGTTACGATTAAATCCATCTTATAGAAAGTTTTAGTGTTGATTTTAACAAGTATCATTGAAGGAGAAATAAACAAACATTATAACTATAGTGAAAGGTATACGATATATATGCATGATAGCATGATATAGAAACTATTCAAGTATATGAATTTTACCAAGTATGATTGAATTTGATTATGAGACAAATTTTTATGTTATCTTACTCTAAAAAAAAAATAAAAAAGGAGTTTTCATTTGTCTATATGTTGATGACATGCTGATTTTTGGCACCGACCAAAATCAAGTTGATAAAACAAAGAATTTTTTGTCATCAAAGTTCTCCATGAAAGATATGGGAGAAGCGGACGTTATTCTTGGTATTAAGATTAAACGGGAGAATAAGGGGATTGTAATTACACAATCTCATTACATTGAGAAAATACTCAAGTTCAATTATGAAAATTGTTCTCCGGTAAGTACTCCCATGGATCCGGGAGAAAAGCTTATGCCAAATATAGGTAAACCTGTGGATCAACTTGAATACTCAAGAGCTATTGGCTCCTTGATGTATGCTATGATTAGCACTAGACCGGATATTGCTTATGCGGTTGGAAAGTTGAGCAGATTTACTAGTAATCCTAGTAGACATCATTGGCATGCGATTACTAGGGTGTTTAAGTACTTGAAGGGTACTATGAATTATGGATTGTCATATATGGGATTTCCTTCGGTGTTAGAGGGTTATTCAGATGCTAGTTGGATAAATAATGTTGAAGATTCATCCTCTACAAGTGGTTGGGTGTTCTTGCTTGGGGGAGGTGCCATCTCATGGGCTTCCAGGAAGCAAACTTGTATAACTAGTTCCACAATAGCTGCTGCTGGTAAAGAAGCAGAATGGCTAAGAAATTTGGTATATGAGATTCCGATATGGCCTAAACCGATATCACCAATTTCTATCCGTTGTGATAGTAGTGCCACATTGGCTAAAGCATATAGTCAAATATACAATGGAAAGTCTAGACATTTGGGTATTAGACATAGTATGATTAGGGAATTAATCATGAATGGGGTGATATCTATTGAGTTTGTTCGGTCACAACAAAACTTAGCTGACCACTTGACGAAGGGGTTAGCTAGAGACTTAGTGCAGAAGTCGGTAATTGGGATGGGATTAAAGTCCATTTAAATCTATTAACTACGGTATACCCAATTCCCTTCTAATACAACGTTAGAAGCAGAATTCAATGTGGAAAGATCGTAATTAAAGATTGGAGCAATTGTGTTTATCTTCCCAAGGTATGTGCTCAGACCTGCAAGTGATGGATAGTTTGAAGTATATCTTCTTAATGGTTCTTTTGAAAAATTGCAAATGCAGGTGCAAGATTAAAAGGATCAACTATGTAAGCATGAAGTTTTGCCGCTTCAAGAAGTTTGGACTTGGCTTCCTATATGCTTATTAATGGATAAGGACACATGGCTTGTAAAGTGTCAAGTATGAGTAGTAGAGTATTGTAAGAAACATATGTGTACTATATCTTCAGATATTCAAATGGATTGACGGGTTCAATCATTGAGACACCCCGATTTTCGAGTATTTGGAATGTGTATATGTACTAAGATGAAAATTCAATCGCAAGACATTTTCGTCTATGCATCTGTTTGATCGTTATACATGTAAGTAAATCAAGGATTATACTAAAATGGGGGGAGTTTGTTGGTGATTTTAGTATCAACAATGTATTTTGGTAGTAATGTGATTTACTATAGGCCAATGCAATTATGCGTTAAGTTTGAAACGAGTCAGGATAGTGCGGAGTGCACGCTCGTCGAGCCAAACGTGTAATTGAATACGAATAATTGAAACGGGGTTCCAAGGGGTTTTTCCGAAAAGGTGTGTCCGTTCGAATAGTTGTACCTTTTCCCAACAGACATGACATTTCGTTTGAATAGTTGTACCCTTTTCAACAGACATGACCGTTGGATTAGTTGTACCCTTTCCCAACAGACATGACCGTTTTTCGGAAAAGGTGTGTCCGTTCGTTTTCTGTTATTGGTCTCTTATATAAGGAGTCATTTGGCCTCGATTTTGATATACGTAAAATACTTCCTCTCTATATTATGATTTGTTCTCTTTTGTCAGAAACAAATTGTTCTTCGAGAATTATCCCCGCAAAGATTTCGTGAACCCAGACAAGTATAGGGTCGAAATACTTTGTTCGGAAAGTGAACAAACACGATTCTTCGAAGATATCCAGGATTATCATACATAATTTCTAACAAACGAACAAAGTATTTTCTGATAATCATGGCTGGAGGAGGAAACACCGTCAAGGAGATGACTAAAAGTTTCGGAAAATTGGAAAAGTTTATTGGACAAGACTTCAGGCGTTGGCAGAAGAAGATGCACTTCATGTTGACGACATTGAAGGTGGCGTACGTTCTGTCTACACCGATTCCAGAAATTGGGGAGGATGAAATCGTCGAAAATCTGAGACGCCGATCAAAGTGGGAGAACGACGACTACATATGCAGAGAGCACATTCTTAACGAAATGTGGAGAACGTCAAAATTTGCCTTCAAAAAGATAAGTATCATTATCCTTTCTTAATTTATATGGTTGAACAATGAATTTAGGCATGTTTGAAAATTAAGTTAAATGCTCAGGGTTATTCATGCACAACGTGTATTAATCAATGCATAGAAATTTGAAATCAAATTGGTTTTAATATATGTTACAGACAATATATTTGATATTTAACGCAATTGAATATGTGTGCATATGAAAATTTTCTTAAGCCTTTAATCAGGAATGTGGTAACACCTGTTTCTTTATTTGTTGAAACGATGTGTGGTTTGGCGAAGGATTACACCGGTGCATGATGATGGGTTACGATTAAATCCATCTTATAGAAAGTTTTAGTGTTGATTTTAACAAGTATCATTGAAGGAGAAATAAACAAACATTATAACTATAGTGAAAGGTATACGATATATATGCATGATAGCATGATATAGAAACTATTCAAGTATATGAATTTTACCAAGTATGATTGAATTTGATTATGAGACAAATTTTTATGTTATCTTACTCTAAAAAAAAAATAAAAAAGGAGTTTTCATTTGTCTATATGTTGATGACATGCTGATTTTTGGCACCGACCAAAATCAAGTTGATAAAACAAAGAATTTTTTGTCATCAAAGTTCTCCATGAAAGATATGGGAGAAGCGGACGTTATTCTTGGTATTAAGATTAAACGGGAGAATAAGGGGATTGTAATTACACAATCTCATTACATTGAGAAAATACTCAAGTTCAATTATGAAAATTGTTCTCCGGTAAGTACTCCCATGGATCCGGGAGAAAAGCTTATGCCAAATATAGGTAAACCTGTGGATCAACTTGAATACTCAAGAGCTATTGGCTCCTTGATGTATGCTATGATTAGCACTAGACCGGATATTGCTTATGCGGTTGGAAAGTTGAGCAGATTTACTAGTAATCCTAGTAGACATCATTGGCATGCGATTACTAGGGTGTTTAAGTACTTGAAGGGTACTATGAATTATGGATTGTCATATATGGGATTTCCTTCGGTGTTAGAGGGTTATTCAGATGCTAGTTGGATAAATAATGTTGAAGATTCATCCTCTACAAGTGGTTGGGTGTTCTTGCTTGGGGGAGGTGCCATCTCATGGGCTTCCAGGAAGCAAACTTGTATAACTAGTTCCACAATGGAATCTGAGTTTGTAGCATTAGCTGCTGCTGGTAAAGAAGCAGAATGGCTAAGAAATTTGGTATATGAGATTCCGATATGGCCTAAACCGATATCACCAATTTCTATCCGTTGTGATAGTAGTGCCACATTGGCTAAAGCATATAGTCAAATATACAATGGAAAGTCTAGACATTTGGGTATTAGACATAGTATGATTAGGGAATTAATCATGAATGGGGTGATATCTATTGAGTTTGTTCGGTCACAACAAAACTTAGCTGACCACTTGACGAAGGGGTTAGCTAGAGACTTAGTGCAGAAGTCGGTAATTGGGATGGGATTAAAGTCCATTTAAATCTATTAACTACGGTATACCCAATTCCCTTCTAATACAACGTTAGAAGCAGAATTCAATGTGGAAAGATCGTAATTAAAGATTGGAGCAATTGTGTTTATCTTCCCAAGGTATGTGCTCAGACCTGCAAGTGATGGATAGTTTGAAGTATATCTTCTTAATGGTTCTTTTGAAAAATTGCAAATGCAGGTGCAAGATTAAAAGGATCAACTATGTAAGCATGAAGTTTTGCCGCTTCAAGAAGTTTGGACTTGGCTTCCTATATGCTTATTAATGGATAAGGACACATGGCTTGTAAAGTGTCAAGTATGAGTAGTAGAGTATTGTAAGAAACATATGTGTACTATATCTTCAGATATTCAAATGGATTGACGGGTTCAATCATTGAGACACCCCGATTTTCGAGTATTTGGAATGTGTATATGTACTAAGATGAAAATTCAATCGCAAGACATTTTCGTCTATGCATCTGTTTGATCGTTATACATGTAAGTAAATCAAGGATTATACTAAAATGGGGGGAGTTTGTTGGTGATTTTAGTATCAACAATGTATTTTGGTAGTAATGTGATTTACTATAGGCCAATGCAATTATGCGTTAAGTTTGAAACGAGTCAGGATAGTGCGGAGTGCACGCTCGTCGAGCCAAACGTGTAATTGAATACGAATAATTGAAACGGGGTTCCAAGGGGTTTTTCCGAAAAGGTGTGTCCGTTCGAATAGTTGTACCTTTTCCCAACAGACATGACATTTCGTTTGAATAGTTGTACCCTTTTCAACAGACATGACCGTTGGATTAGTTGTACCCTTTCCCAACAGACATGACCGTTTTTCGGAAAAGGTGTGTCCGTTCGTTTTCTGTTATTGGTCTCTTATATAAGGAGTCATTTGGCCTCGATTTTGATATACGTAAAATACTTCCTCTCTATATTATGATTTGTTCTCTTTTGTCAGAAACAAATTGTTCTTCGAGAATTATCCCCGCAAAGATTTCGTGAACCCAGACAAGTATAGGGTCGAAATACTTTGTTCGGAAAGTGAACAAACACGATTCTTCGAAGATATCCAGGATTATCATACATAATTTCTAACAAACGAACAAAGTATTTTCTGATAATCATGGCTGGAGGAGGAAACACCGTCAAGGAGATGACTAAAAGTTTCGGAAAATTGGAAAAGTTTATTGGACAAGACTTCAGGCGTTGGCAGAAGAAGATGCACTTCATGTTGACGACATTGAAGGTGGCGTACGTTCTGTCTACACCGATTCCAGAAATTGGGGAGGATGAAATCGTCGAAAATCTGAGACGCCGATCAAAGTGGGAGAACGACGACTACATATGCAGAGAGCACATTCTTAACGAAATGTGGAGAACGTCAAAATTTGCCTTCAAAAAGATAAGTATCATTATCCTTTCTTAATTTATATGGTTGAACAATGAATTTAGGCATGTTTGAAAATTAAGTTAAATGCTCAGGGTTATTCATGCACAACGTGTATTAATCAATGCATAGAAATTTGAAATCAAATTGGTTTTAATATATGTTACAGACAATATATTTGATATTTAACGCAATTGAATATGTGTGCATATGAAAATTTTCTTAAGCCTTTAATCAGGAATGTGGTAACACCTGTTTCTTTATTTGTTGAAACGATGTGTGGTTTGGCGAAGGATTACACCGGTGCATGATGATGGGTTACGATTAAATCCATCTTATAGAAAGTTTTAGTGTTGATTTTAACAAGTATCATTGAAGGAGAAATAAACAAACATTATAACTATAGTGAAAGGTATACGATATATATGCATGATAGCATGATATAGAAACTATTCAAGTATATGAATTTTACCAAGTATGATTGAATTTGATTATGAGACAAATTTTTATGTTATCTTACTCTAAAAAAAAAAAAAAAAAGGAGTTTTCATTTGTCTATATGTTGATGACATGCTGATTTTTGGCACCGACCAAAATCAAGTTGATAAAACAAAGAATTTTTTGTCATCAAAGTTCTCCATGAAAGATATGGGAGAAGCGGACGTTATTCTTGGTATTAAGATTAAACGGGAGAATAAGGGGATTGTAATTACACAATCTCATTACATTGAGAAAATACTCAAGTTCAATTATGAAAATTGTTCTCCGGTAAGTACTCCCATGGATCCGGGAGAAAAGCTTATGCCAAATATAGGTAAACCTGTGGATCAACTTGAATACTCAAGAGCTATTGGCTCCTTGATGTATGCTATGATTAGCACTAGACCGGATATTGCTTATGCGGTTGGAAAGTTGAGCAGATTTACTAGTAATCCTAGTAGACATCATTGGCATGCGATTACTAGGGTGTTTAAGTACTTGAAGGGTACTATGAATTATGGATTGTCATATATGGGATTTCCTTCGGTGTTAGAGGGTTATTCAGATGCTAGTTGGATAAATAATGTTGAAGATTCATCCTCTACAAGTGGTTGGGTGTTCTTGCTTGGGGGAGGTGCCATCTCATGGGCTTCCAGGAAGCAAACTTGTATAACTAGTTCCACAATGGAATCTGAGTTTGTAGCATTAGCTGCTGCTGGTAAAGAAGCAGAATGGCTAAGAAATTTGGTATATGAGATTCCGATATGGCCTAAACCGATATCACCAATTTCTATCCGTTGTGATAGTAGTGCCACATTGGCTAAAGCATATAGTCAAATATACAATGGAAAGTCTAGACATTTGGGTATTAGACATAGTATGATTAGGGAATTAATCATGAATGGGGTGATATCTATTGAGTTTGTTCGGTCACAACAAAACTTAGCTGACCACTTGACGAAGGGGTTAGCTAGAGACTTAGTGCAGAAGTCGGTAATTGGGATGGGATTAAAGTCCATTTAAATCTATTAACTACGGTATACCCAATTCCCTTCTAATACAACGTTAGAAGCAGAATTCAATGTGGAAAGATCGTAATTAAAGATTGGAGCAATTGTGTTTATCTTCCCAAGGTATGTGCTCAGACCTGCAAGTGATGGATAGTTTGAAGTATATCTTCTTAATGGTTCTTTTGAAAAATTGCAAATGCAGGTGCAAGATTAAAAGGATCAACTATGTAAGCATGAAGTTTTGCCGCTTCAAGAAGTTTGGACTTGGCTTCCTATATGCTTATTAATGGATAAGGACACATGGCTTGTAAAGTGTCAAGTATGAGTAGTAGAGTATTGTAAGAAACATATGTGTACTATATCTTCAGATATTCAAATGGATTGACGGGTTCAATCATTGAGACACCCCGATTTTCGAGTATTTGGAATGTGTATATGTACTAAGATGAAAATTCAATCGCAAGACATTTTCGTCTATGCATCTGTTTGATCGTTATACATGTAAGTAAATCAAGGATTATACTAAAATGGGGGGAGTTTGTTGGTGATTTTAGTATCAACAATGTATTTTGGTAGTAATGTGATTTACTATAGGCCAATGCAATTATGCGTTAAGTTTGAAACGAGTCAGGATAGTGCGGAGTGCACGCTCGTCGAGCCAAACGTGTAATTGAATACGAATAATTGAAACGGGGTTCCAAGGGGTTTTTCCGAAAAGGTGTGTCCGTTTGAATAGTTGTACCTTTTCCCAACAGACATGACATTTCGTTTGAATAGTTGTACCCTTTTCAACAGACATGACCGTTGGATTAGTTGTACCCTTTCCCAACAGACATGACCGTTTTTCGGAAAAGGTGTGTCCGTTCGTTTTCTGTTATTGGTCTCTTATATAAGGAGTCATTTGGCCTCGATTTTGATATACGTAAAATACTTCCTCTCTATATTCTGATTTGTTCTCTTTTGTCAGAAACAAATTGTTCTTCGAGAATTATCCCCGCAAAGATTTCGTGAACCCAGACAAGTATAGGGTCGAAATACTTTGTTCGGAAAGTGAACAAACACGATTCTTCGAAGATATCCAGGATTATCATACATAATTTCTAACAAACGAACAAAGTATTTTCTGATAATCATGGCTGGAGGAGGAAACACCGTCAAGGAGATGACTAAAAGTTTCGGAAAATTGGAAAAGTTTATTGGACAAGACTTCAGGCGTTGGCAGAAGAAGATGCACTTCATGTTGACGACATTGAAGGTGGCGTACGTTCTGTCTACACCGATTCCAGAAATTGGGGAGGATGAAATCGTCGAAAATCTGAGACGCCGATCAAAGTGGGAGAACGACGACTACATATGCAGAGAGCACATTCTTAACGAAATGTGGAGAACGTCAAAATTTGCCTTCAAAAAGATAAGTATCATTATCCTTTCTTAATTTATATGGTTGAACAATGAATTTAGGCATGTTTGAAAATTAAGTTAAATGCTCAGGGTTATTCATGCACAACGTGTATTAATCAATGCATAGAAATTTGAAATCAAATTGGTTTTAATATATGTTACAGACAATATATTTGATATTTAACGCAATTGAATATGTGTGCATATGAAAATTTTCTTAAGCCTTTAATCAGGAATGTGGTAACACCTGTTTCTTTATTTGTTGAAACGATGTGTGGTTTGGCGAAGGATTACACCGGTGCATGATGATGGGTTACGATTAAATCCATCTTATAGAAAGTTTTAGTGTTGATTTTAACAAGTATCATTGAAGGAGAAATAAACAAACATTATAACTATAGTGAAAGGTATACGATATATATGCATGATAGCATGATATAGAAACTATTCAAGTATATGAATTTTACCAAGTATGATTGAATTTGATTATGAGACAAATTTTTATGTTATCTTACTCTAAAAAAAAAAAAAAAAAGGAGTTTTCATTTGTCTATATGTTGATGACATGCTGATTTTTGGCACCGACCAAAATCAAGTTGATAAAACAAAGAATTTTTTGTCATCAAAGTTCTCCATGAAAGATATGGGAGAAGCGGACGTTATTCTTGGTATTAAGATTAAACGGGAGAATAAGGGGATTGTAATTACACAATCTCATTACATTGAGAAAATACTCAAGTTCAATTATGAAAATTGTTCTCCGGTAAGTACTCCCATGGATCCGGGAGAAAAGCTTATGCCAAATATAGGTAAACCTGTGGATCAACTTGAATACTCAAGAGCTATTGGCTCCTTGATGTATGCTATGATTAGCACTAGACCGGATATTGCTTATGCGGTTGGAAAGTTGAGCAGATTTACTAGTAATCCTAGTAGACATCATTGGCATGCGATTACTAGGGTGTTTAAGTACTTGAAGGGTACTATGAATTATGGATTGTCATATATGGGATTTCCTTCGGTGTTAGAGGGTTATTCAGATGCTAGTTGGATAAATAATGTTGAAGATTCATCCTCTACAAGTGGTTGGGTGTTCTTGCTTGGGGGAGGTGCCATCTCATGGGCTTCCAGGAAGCAAACTTGTATAACTAGTTCCACAATGGAATCTGAGTTTGTAGCATTAGCTGCTGCTGGTAAAGAAGCAGAATGGCTAAGAAATTTGGTATATGAGATTCCGATATGGCCTAAACCGATATCACCAATTTCTATCCGTTGTGATAGTAGTGCCACATTGGCTAAAGCATATAGTCAAATATACAATGGAAAGTCTAGACATTTGGGTATTAGACATAGTATGATTAGGGAATTAATCATGAATGGGGTGATATCTATTGAGTTTGTTCGGTCACAACAAAACTTAGCTGACCACTTGACGAAGGGGTTAGCTAGAGACTTAGTGCAGAAGTCGGTAATTGGGATGGGATTAAAGTCCATTTAAATCTATTAACTACGGTATACCCAATTCCCTTCTAATACAACGTTAGAAGCAGAATTCAATGTGGAAAGATCGTAATTAAAGATTGGAGCAATTGTGTTTATCTTCCCAAGGTATGTGCTCAGACCTGCAAGTGATGGATAGTTTGAAGTATATCTTCTTAATGGTTCTTTTGAAAAATTGCAAATGCAGGTGCAAGATTAAAAGGATCAACTATGTAAGCATGAAGTTTTGCCGCTTCAAGAAGTTTGGACTTGGCTTCCTATATGCTTATTAATGGATAAGGACACATGGCTTGTAAAGTGTCAAGTATGAGTAGTAGAGTATTGTAAGAAACATATGTGTACTATATCTTCAGATATTCAAATGGATTGACGGGTTCAATCATTGAGACACCCCGATTTTCGAGTATTTGGAATGTGTATATGTACTAAGATGAAAATTCAATCGCAAGACATTTTCGTCTATGCATCTGTTTGATCGTTATACATGTAAGTAAATCAAGGATTATACTAAAATGGGGGGAGTTTGTTGGTGATTTTAGTATCAACAATGTATTTTGGTAGTAATGTGATTTACTATAGGCCAATGCAATTATGCGTTAAGTTTGAAACGAGTCAGGATAGTGCGGAGTGCACGCTCGTCGAGCCAAACGTGTAATTGAATACGAATAATTGAAACGGGGTTCCAAGGGGTTTTTCCGAAAAGGTGTGTCCGTTCGAATAGTTGTACCTTTTCCCAACAGACATGACATTTCGTTTGAATAGTTGTACCCTTTTCAACAGACATGACCGTTGGATTAGTTGTACCCTTTCCCAACAGACATGACCGTTTTTCGGAAAAGGTGTGTCCGTTCGTTTTCTGTTATTGGTCTCTTATATAAGGAGTCATTTGGCCTCGATTTTGATATACGTAAAATACTTCCTCTCTATATTCTGATTTGTTCTCTTTTGTCAGAAACAAATTGTTCTTCGAGAATTATCCCCGCAAAGATTTCGTGAACCCAGACAAGTATAGGGTCGAAATACTTTGTTCGGAAAGTGAACAAACACGATTCTTCGAAGATATCCAGGATTATCATACATAATTTCTAACAAACGAACAAAGTATTTTCTGATAATCATGGCTGGAGGAGGAAACACCGTCAAGGAGATGACTAAAAGTTTCGGAAAATTGGAAAAGTTTATTGGACAAGACTTCAGGCGTTGGCAGAAGAAGATGCACTTCATGTTGACGACATTGAAGGTGGCGTACGTTCTGTCTACACCGATTCCAGAAATTGGGGAGGATGAAATCGTCGAAAATCTGAGACGCCGATCAAAGTGGGAGAACGACGACTACATATGCAGAGAGCACATTCTTAACGAAATGTGGAGAACGTCAAAATTTGCCTTCAAAAAGATAAGTATCATTATCCTTTCTTAATTTATATGGTTGAACAATGAATTTAGGCATGTTTGAAAATTAAGTTAAATGCTCAGGGTTATTCATGCACAACGTGTATTAATCAATGCATAGAAATTTGAAATCAAATTGGTTTTAATATATGTTACAGACAATATATTTGATATTTAACGCAATTGAATATGTGTGCATATGAAAATTTTCTTAAGCCTTTAATCAGGAATGTGGTAACACCTGTTTCTTTATTTGTTGAAACGATGTGTGGTTTGGCGAAGGATTACACCGGTGCATGATGATGGGTTACGATTAAATCCATCTTATAGAAAGTTTTAGTGTTGATTTTAACAAGTATCATTGAAGGAGAAATAAACAAACATTATAACTATAGTGAAAGGTATACGATATATATGCATGATAGCATGATATAGAAACTATTCAAGTATATGAATTTTACCAAGTATGATTGAATTTGATTATGAGACAAATTTTTATGTTATCTTACTCTAAAAAAAAAAAAAAAAGGAGTTTTCATTTGTCTATATGTTGATGACATGCTGATTTTTGGCACCGACCAAAATCAAGTTGATAAAACAAAGAATTTTTTGTCATCAAAGTTCTCCATGAAAGATATGGGAGAAGCGGACGTTATTCTTGGTATTAAGATTAAACGGGAGAATAAGGGGATTGTAATTACACAATCTCATTACATTGAGAAAATACTCAAGTTCAATTATGAAAATTGTTCTCCGGTAAGTACTCCCATGGATCCGGGAGAAAAGCTTATGCCAAATATAGGTAAACCTGTGGATCAACTTGAATACTCAAGAGCTATTGGCTCCTTGATGTATGCTATGATTAGCACTAGACCGGATATTGCTTATGCGGTTGGAAAGTTGAGCAGATTTACTAGTAATCCTAGTAGACATCATTGGCATGCGATTACTAGGGTGTTTAAGTACTTGAAGGGTACTATGAATTATGGATTGTCATATATGGGATTTCCTTCGGTGTTAGAGGGTTATTCAGATGCTAGTTGGATAAATAATGTTGAAGATTCATCCTCTACAAGTGGTTGGGTGTTCTTGCTTGGGGGAGGTGCCATCTCATGGGCTTCCAGGAAGCAAACTTGTATAACTAGTTCCACAATGGAATCTGAGTTTGTAGCATTAGCTGCTGCTGGTAAAGAAGCAGAATGGCTAAGAAATTTGGTATATGAGATTCCGATATGGCCTAAACCGATATCACCAATTTCTATCCGTTGTGATAGTAGTGCCACATTGGCTAAAGCATATAGTCAAATATACAATGGAAAGTCTAGACATTTGGGTATTAGACATAGTATGATTAGGGAATTAATCATGAATGGGGTGATATCTATTGAGTTTGTTCGGTCACAACAAAACTTAGCTGACCACTTGACGAAGGGGTTAGCTAGAGACTTAGTGCAGAAGTCGGTAATTGGGATGGGATTAAAGTCCATTTAAATCTATTAACTACGGTATACCCAATTCCCTTCTAATACAACGTTAGAAGCAGAATTCAATGTGGAAAGATCGTAATTAAAGATTGGAGCAATTGTGTTTATCTTCCCAAGGTATGTGCTCAGACCTGCAAGTGATGGATAGTTTGAAGTATATCTTCTTAATGGTTCTTTTGAAAAATTGCAAATGCAGGTGCAAGATTAAAAGGATCAACTATGTAAGCATGAAGTTTTGCCGCTTCAAGAAGTTTGGACTTGGCTTCCTATATGCTTATTAATGGATAAGGACACATGGCTTGTAAAGTGTCAAGTATGAGTAGTAGAGTATTGTAAGAAACATATGTGTACTATATCTTCAGATATTCAAATGGATTGACGGGTTCAATCATTGAGACACCCCGATTTTCGAGTATTTGGAATGTGTATATGTACTAAGATGAAAATTCAATCGCAAGACATTTTCGTCTATGCATCTGTTTGATCGTTATACATGTAAGTAAATCAAGGATTATACTAAAATGGGGGGAGTTTGTTGGTGATTTTAGTATCAACAATGTATTTTGGTAGTAATGTGATTTACTATAGGCCAATGCAATTATGCGTTAAGTTTGAAACGAGTCAGGATAGTGCGGAGTGCACGCTCGTCGAGCCAAACGTGTAATTGAATACGAATAATTGAAACGGGGTTCCAAGGGGTTTTTCCGAAAAGGTGTGTCCGTTCGAATAGTTGTACCTTTTCCCAACAGACATGACATTTCGTTTGAATAGTTGTACCCTTTTCAACAGACATGACCGTTGGATTAGTTGTACCCTTTCCCAACAGACATGACCGTTTTTCGGAAAAGGTGTGTCCGTTCGTTTTCTGTTATTGGTCTCTTATATAAGGAGTCATTTGGCCTCGATTTTGATATACGTAAAATACTTCCTCTCTATATTCTGATTTGTTCTCTTTTGTCAGAAACAAATTGTTCTTCGAGAATTATCCCCGCAAAGATTTCGTGAACCCAGACAAGTATAGGGTCGAAATACTTTGTTCGGAAAGTGAACAAACACGATTCTTCGAAGATATCCAGGATTATCATACATAATTTCTAACAAACGAACAAAGTATTTTCTGATAATCATGGCTGGAGGAGGAAACACCGTCAAGGAGATGACTAAAAGTTTCGGAAAATTGGAAAAGTTTATTGGACAAGACTTCAGGCGTTGGCAGAAGAAGATGCACTTCATGTTGACGACATTGAAGGTGGCGTACGTTCTGTCTACACCGATTCCAGAAATTGGGGAGGATGAAATCGTCGAAAATCTGAGACGCCGATCAAAGTGGGAGAACGACGACTACATATGCAGAGAGCACATTCTTAACGAAATGTGGAGAACGTCAAAATTTGCCTTCAAAAAGATAAGTATCATTATCCTTTCTTAATTTATATGGTTGAACAATGAATTTAGGCATGTTTGAAAATTAAGTTAAATGCTCAGGGTTATTCATGCACAACGTGTATTAATCAATGCATAGAAATTTGAAATCAAATTGGTTTTAATATATGTTACAGACAATATATTTGATATTTAACGCAATTGAATATGTGTGCATATGAAAATTTTCTTAAGCCTTTAATCAGGAATGTGGTAACACCTGTTTCTTTATTTGTTGAAACGATGTGTGGTTTGGCGAAGGATTACACCGGTGCATGATGATGGGTTACGATTAAATCCATCTTATAGAAAGTTTTAGTGTTGATTTTAACAAGTATCATTGAAGGAGAAATAAACAAACATTATAACTATAGTGAAAGGTATACGATATATATGCATGATAGCATGATATAGAAACTATTCAAGTATATGAATTTTACCAAGTATGATTGAATTTGATTATGAGACAAATTTTTATGTTATCTTACTCTAAAAAAAAAAAAAAAGGAGTTTTCATTTGTCTATATGTTGATGACATGCTGATTTTTGGCACCGACCAAAATCAAGTTGATAAAACAAAGAATTTTTTGTCATCAAAGTTCTCCATGAAAGATATGGGAGAAGCGGACGTTATTCTTGGTATTAAGATTAAACGGGAGAATAAGGGGATTGTAATTACACAATCTCATTACATTGAGAAAATACTCAAGTTCAATTATGAAAATTGTTCTCCGGTAAGTACTCCCATGGATCCGGGAGAAAAGCTTATGCCAAATATAGGTAAACCTGTGGATCAACTTGAATACTCAAGAGCTATTGGCTCCTTGATGTATGCTATGATTAGCACTAGACCGGATATTGCTTATGCGGTTGGAAAGTTGAGCAGATTTACTAGTAATCCTAGTAGACATCATTGGCATGCGATTACTAGGGTGTTTAAGTACTTGAAGGGTACTATGAATTATGGATTGTCATATATGGGATTTCCTTCGGTGTTAGAGGGTTATTCAGATGCTAGTTGGATAAATAATGTTGAAGATTCATCCTCTACAAGTGGTTGGGTGTTCTTGCTTGGGGGAGGTGCCATCTCATGGGCTTCCAGGAAGCAAACTTGTATAACTAGTTCCACAATGGAATCTGAGTTTGTAGCATTAGCTGCTGCTGGTAAAGAAGCAGAATGGCTAAGAAATTTGGTATATGAGATTCCGATATGGCCTAAACCGATATCACCAATTTCTATCCGTTGTGATAGTAGTGCCACATTGGCTAAAGCATATAGTCAAATATACAATGGAAAGTCTAGACATTTGGGTATTAGACATAGTATGATTAGGGAATTAATCATGAATGGGGTGATATCTATTGAGTTTGTTCGGTCACAACAAAACTTAGCTGACCACTTGACGAAGGGGTTAGCTAGAGACTTAGTGCAGAAGTCGGTAATTGGGATGGGATTAAAGTCCATTTAAATCTATTAACTACGGTATACCCAATTCCCTTCTAATACAACGTTAGAAGCAGAATTCAATGTGGAAAGATCGTAATTAAAGATTGGAGCAATTGTGTTTATCTTCCCAAGGTATGTGCTCAGACCTGCAAGTGATGGATAGTTTGAAGTATATCTTCTTAATGGTTCTTTTGAAAAATTGCAAATGCAGGTGCAAGATTAAAAGGATCAACTATGTAAGCATGAAGTTTTGCCGCTTCAAGAAGTTTGGACTTGGCTTCCTATATGCTTATTAATGGATAAGGACACATGGCTTGTAAAGTGTCAAGTATGAGTAGTAGAGTATTGTAAGAAACATATGTGTACTATATCTTCAGATATTCAAATGGATTGACGGGTTCAATCATTGAGACACCCCGATTTTCGAGTATTTGGAATGTGTATATGTACTAAGATGAAAATTCAATCGCAAGACATTTTCGTCTATGCATCTGTTTGATCGTTATACATGTAAGTAAATCAAGGATTATACTAAAATGGGGGGAGTTTGTTGGTGATTTTAGTATCAACAATGTATTTTGGTAGTAATGTGATTTACTATAGGCCAATGCAATTATGCGTTAAGTTTGAAACGAGTCAGGATAGTGCGGAGTGCACGCTCGTCGAGCCAAACGTGTAATTGAATACGAATAATTGAAACGGGGTTCCAAGGGGTTTTTCCGAAAAGGTGTGTCCGTTCGAATAGTTGTACCTTTTCCCAACAGACATGACATTTCGTTTGAATAGTTGTACCCTTTTCAACAGACATGACCGTTGGATTAGTTGTACCCTTTCCCAACAGACATGACCGTTTTTCGGAAAAGGTGTGTCCGTTCGTTTTCTGTTATTGGTCTCTTATATAAGGAGTCATTTGGCCTCGATTTTGATATACGTAAAATACTTCCTCTCTATATTCTGATTTGTTCTCTTTTGTCAGAAACAAATTGTTCTTCGAGAATTATCCCCGCAAAGATTTCGTGAACCCAGACAAGTATAGGGTCGAAATACTTTGTTCGGAAAGTGAACAAACACGATTCTTCGAAGATATCCAGGATTATCATACATAATTTCTAACAAACGAACAAAGTATTTTCTGATAATCATGGCTGGAGGAGGAAACACCGTCAAGGAGATGACTAAAAGTTTCGGAAAATTGGAAAAGTTTATTGGACAAGACTTCAGGCGTTGGCAGAAGAAGATGCACTTCATGTTGACGACATTGAAGGTGGCGTACGTTCTGTCTACACCGATTCCAGAAATTGGGGAGGATGAAATCGTCGAAAATCTGAGACGCCGATCAAAGTGGGAGAACGACGACTACATATGCAGAGAGCACATTCTTAACGAAATGTGGAGAACGTCAAAATTTGCCTTCAAAAAGATAAGTATCATTATCCTTTCTTAATTTATATGGTTGAACAATGAATTTAGGCATGTTTGAAAATTAAGTTAAATGCTCAGGGTTATTCATGCACAACGTGTATTAATCAATGCATAGAAATTTGAAATCAAATTGGTTTTAATATATGTTACAGACAATATATTTGATATTTAACGCAATTGAATATGTGTGCATATGAAAATTTTCTTAAGCCTTTAATCAGGAATGTGGTAACACCTGTTTCTTTATTTGTTGAAACGATGTGTGGTTTGGCGAAGGATTACACCGGTGCATGATGATGGGTTACGATTAAATCCATCTTATAGAAAGTTTTAGTGTTGATTTTAACAAGTATCATTGAAGGAGAAATAAACAAACATTATAACTATAGTGAAAGGTATACGATATATATGCATGATAGCATGATATAGAAACTATTTAAGTATATGAATTTTACCAAGTATGATTGAATTTGATTATGAGACAAATTTTTATGTTATCTTACTCTAAAAAAAAAAAAAAAAAGGAGTTTTCATTTGTCTATATGTTGATGACATGCTGATTTTTGGCACCGACCAAAATCAAGTTGATAAAACAAAGAATTTTTTGTCATCAAAGTTCTCCATGAAAGATATGGGAGAAGCGGACGTTATTCTTGGTATTAAGATTAAACGGGA
This sequence comes from Trifolium fragiferum, assembly GCA_954870985.1. Lineage (NCBI taxonomy): Eukaryota > Viridiplantae > Streptophyta > Magnoliopsida > Fabales > Fabaceae > Trifolium > Trifolium fragiferum. The sequence continues at coordinate 40,700,995 of OX940794.1, forward strand.
GAATAAGGGGATTGTAATTACACAATCTCATTACATTGAGAAAATACTCAAGTTCAATTATGAAAATTGTTCTCCGGTAAGTACTCCCATGGATCCGGGAGAAAAGCTTATGCCAAATATAGGTAAACCTGTGGATCAACTTGAATACTCAAGAGCTATTGGCTCCTTGATGTATGCTATGATTAGCACTAGACCGGATATTGCTTATGCGGTTGGAAAGTTGAGCAGATTTACTAGTAATCCTAGTAGACATCATTGGCATGCGATTACTAGGGTGTTTAAGTACTTGAAGGGTACTATGAATTATGGATTGTCATATATGGGATTTCCTTCGGTGTTAGAGGGTTATTCAGATGCTAGTTGGATAAATAATGTTGAAGATTCATCCTCTACAAGTGGTTGGGTGTTCTTGCTTGGGGGAGGTGCCATCTCATGGGCTTCCAGGAAGCAAACTTGTATAACTAGTTCCACAATGGAATCTGAGTTTGTAGCATTAGCTGCTGCTGGTAAAGAAGCAGAATGGCTAAGAAATTTGGTATATGAGATTCCGATATGGCCTAAACCGATATCACCAATTTCTATCCGTTGTGATAGTAGTGCCACATTGGCTAAAGCATATAGTCAAATATACAATGGAAAGTCTAGACATTTGGGTATTAGACATAGTATGATTAGGGAATTAATCATGAATGGGGTGATATCTATTGAGTTTGTTCGGTCACAACAAAACTTAGCTGACCACTTGACGAAGGGGTTAGCTAGAGACTTAGTGCAGAAGTCGGTAATTGGGATGGGATTAAAGTCCATTTAAATCTATTAACTACGGTATACCCAATTCCCTTCTAATACAACGTTAGAAGCAGAATTCAATGTGGAAAGATCGTAATTAAAGATTGGAGCAATTGTGTTTATCTTCCCAAGGTATGTGCTCAGACCTGCAAGTGATGGATAGTTTGAAGTATATCTTCTTAATGGTTCTTTTGAAAAATTGCAAATGCAGGTGCAAGATTAAAAGGATCAACTATGTAAGCATGAAGTTTTGCCGCTTCAAGAAGTTTGGACTTGGCTTCCTATATGCTTATTAATGGATAAGGACACATGGCTTGTAAAGTGTCAAGTATGAGTAGTAGAGTATTGTAAGAAACATATGTGTACTATATCTTCAGATATTCAAATGGATTGACGGGTTCAATCATTGAGACACCCCGATTTTCGAGTATTTGGAATGTGTATATGTACTAAGATGAAAATTCAATCGCAAGACATTTTCGTCTATGCATCTGTTTGATCGTTATACATGTAAGTAAATCAAGGATTATACTAAAATGGGGGGAGTTTGTTGGTGATTTTAGTATCAACAATGTATTTTGGTAGTAATGTGATTTACTATAGGCCAATGCAATTATGCGTTAAGTTTGAAACGAGTCAGGATAGTGCGGAGTGCACGCTCGTCGAGCCAAACGTGTAATTGAATACGAATAATTGAAACGGGGTTCCAAGGGGTTTTTCCGAAAAGGTGTGTCCGTTCGAATAGTTGTACCTTTTCCCAACAGACATGACATTTCGTTTGAATAGTTGTACCCTTTTCAACAGACATGACCGTTGGATTAGTTGTACCCTTTCCCAACAGACATGACCGTTTTTCGGAAAAGGTGTGTCCGTTCGTTTTCTGTTATTGGTCTCTTATATAAGGAGTCATTTGGCCTCGATTTTGATATACGTAAAATACTTCCTCTCTATATTCTGATTTGTTCTCTTTTGTCAGAAACAAATTGTTCTTCGAGAATTATCCCCGCAAAGATTTCGTGAACCCAGACAAGTATAGGGTCGAAATACTTTGTTCGGAAAGTGAACAAACACGATTCTTCGAAGATATCCAGGATTATCATACATAATTTCTAACAAACGAACAAAGTATTTTCTGATAATCATGGCTGGAGGAGGAAACACCGTCAAGGAGATGACTAAAAGTTTCGGAAAATTGGAAAAGTTTATTGGACAAGACTTCAGGCGTTGGCAGAAGAAGATGCACTTCATGTTGACGACATTGAAGGTGGCGTACGTTCTGTCTACACCGATTCCAGAAATTGGGGAGGATGAAATCGTCGAAAATCTGAGACGCCGATCAAAGTGGGAGAACGACGACTACATATGCAGAGAGCACATTCTTAACGAAATGCGGAGAACGTCAAAATTTGCCTTCAAAAAGATAAGTATCATTATCCTTTCTTAATTTATATGGTTGAACAATGAATTTAGGCATGTTTGAAAATTAAGTTAAATGCTCAGGGTTATTCATGCACAACGTGTATTAATCAATGCATAGAAATTTGAAATCAAATTGGTTTTAATATATGTTACAGACAATATATTTGATATTTAACGCAATTGAATATGTGTGCATATGAAAATTTTCTTAAGCCTTTAATTAGGAATGTGGTAACACCTGTTTCTTTATTTGTTGAAACGATGTGTGGTTTGGCGAAGGATTACACCGGTGCATGATGATGGGTTACGATTAAATCCATCTTATAGAAAGTTTTAGTGTTGATTTTAACAAGTATCATTGAAGGAGAAATAAACAAACATTATAACTATAGTGAAAGGTATACGATATATATGCATGATAGCATGATATAGAAACTATTCAAGTATATGAATTTTACCAAGTATGATTGAATTTGATTATGAGACAAATTTTTATGTTATCTTACTCTAAAAAAAAAAAAAAAAAGGAGTTTTCATTTGTCTATATGTTGATGACATGCTGATTTTTGGCACCGACCAAAATCAAGTTGATAAAACAAAGAATTTTTTGTCATCAAAGTTCTCCATGAAAGATATGGGAGAAGCGGACGTTATTCTTGGTATTAAGATTAAACGGGAGAATAAGGGGATTGTAATTACACAATCTCATTACATTGAGAAAATACTCAAGTTCAATTATGAAAATTGTTCTCCGGTAAGTACTCCCATGGATCCGGGAGAAAAGCTTATGCCAAATATAGGTAAACCTGTGGATCAACTTGAATACTCAAGAGCTATTGGCTCCTTGATGTATGCTATGATTAGCACTAGACCGGATATTGCTTATGCGGTTGGAAAGTTGAGCAGATTTACTAGTAATCCTAGTAGACATCATTGGCATGCGATTACTAGGGTGTTTAAGTACTTGAAGGGTACTATGAATTATGGATTGTCATATATGGGATTTCCTTCGGTGTTAGAGGGTTATTCAGATGCTAGTTGGATAAATAATGTTGAAGATTCATCCTCTACAAGTGGTTGGGTGTTCTTGCTTGGGGGAGGTGCCATCTCATGGGCTTCCAGGAAGCAAACTTGTATAACTAGTTCCACAATGGAATCTGAGTTTGTAGCATTAGCTGCTGCTGGTAAAGAAGCAGAATGGCTAAGAAATTTGGTATATGAGATTCCGATATGGCCTAAACCGATATCACCAATTTCTATCCGTTGTGATAGTAGTGCCACATTGGCTAAAGCATATAGTCAAATATACAATGGAAAGTCTAGACATTTGGGTATTAGACATAGTATGATTAGGGAATTAATCATGAATGGGGTGATATCTATTGAGTTTGTTCGGTCACAACAAAACTTAGCTGACCACTTGACGAAGGGGTTAGCTAGAGACTTAGTGCAGAAGTCGGTAATTGGGATGGGATTAAAGTCCATTTAAATCTATTAACTACGGTATACCCAATTCCCTTCTAATACAACGTTAGAAGCAGAATTCAATGTGGAAAGATCGTAATTAAAGATTGGAGCAATTGTGTTTATCTTCCCAAGGTATGTGCTCAGACCTGCAAGTGATGGATAGTTTGAAGTATATCTTCTTAATGGTTCTTTTGAAAAATTGCAAATGCAGGTGCAAGATTAAAAGGATCAACTATGTAAGCATGAAGTTTTGCCGCTTCAAGAAGTTTGGACTTGGCTTCCTATATGCTTATTAATGGATAAGGACACATGGCTTGTAAAGTGTCAAGTATGAGTAGTAGAGTATTGTAAGAAACATATGTGTACTATATCTTCAGATATTCAAATGGATTGACGGGTTCAATCATTGAGACACCCCGATTTTCGAGTATTTGGAATGTGTATATGTACTAAGATGAAAATTCAATCGCAAGACATTTTCGTCTATGCATCTGTTTGATCGTTATACATGTAAGTAAATCAAGGATTATACTAAAATGGGGGGAGTTTGTTGGTGATTTTAGTATCAACAATGTATTTTGGTAGTAATGTGATTTACTATAGGCCAATGCAATTATGCGTTAAGTTTGAAACGAGTCAGGATAGTGCGGAGTGCACGCTCGTCGAGCCAAACGTGTAATTGAATACGAATAATTGAAACGGGGTTCCAAGGGGTTTTTCCGAAAAGGTGTGTCCGTTCGAATAGTTGTACCTTTTCCCAACAGACATGACATTTCGTTTGAATAGTTGTACCCTTTTCAACAGACATGACCGTTGGATTAGTTGTACCCTTTCCCAACAGACATGACCGTTTTTCGGAAAAGGTGTGTCCGTTCGTTTTCTGTTATTGGTCTCTTATATAAGGAGTCATTTGGCCTCGATTTTGATATACGTAAAATACTTCCTCTCTATATTCTGATTTGTTCTCTTTTGTCAGAAACAAATTGTTCTTCGAGAATTATCCCCGCAAAGATTTCGTGAACCCAGACAAGTATAGGGTCGAAATACTTTGTTCGGAAAGTGAACAAACACGATTCTTCGAAGATATCCAGGATTATCATACATAATTTCTAACAAACGAACAAAGTATTTTCTGATAATCATGGCTGGAGGAGGAAACACCGTCAAGGAGATGACTAAAAGTTTCGGAAAATTGGAAAAGTTTATTGGACAAGACTTCAGGCGTTGGCAGAAGAAGATGCACTTCATGTTGACGACATTGAAGGTGGCGTACGTTCTGTCTACACCGATTCCAGAAATTGGGGAGGATGAAATCGTCGAAAATCTGAGACGCCGATCAAAGTGGGAGAACGACGACTACATATGCAGAGAGCACATTCTTAACGAAATGTGGAGAACGTCAAAATTTGCCTTCAAAAAGATAAGTATCATTATCCTTTCTTAATTTATATGGTTGAACAATGAATTTAGGCATGTTTGAAAATTAAGTTAAATGCTCAGGGTTATTCATGCACAACGTGTATTAATCAATGCATAGAAATTTGAAATCAAATTGGTTTTAATATATGTTACAGACAATATATTTGATATTTAACGCAATTGAATATGTGTGCATATGAAAATTTTCTTAAGCCTTTAATCAGGAATGTGGTAACACCTGTTTCTTTATTTGTTGAAACGATGTGTGGTTTGGCGAAGGATTACACCGGTGCATGATGATGGGTTACGATTAAATCCATCTTATAGAAAGTTTTAGTGTTGATTTTAACAAGTATCATTGAAGGAGAAATAAACAAACATTATAACTATAGTGAAAGGTATACGATATATATGCATGATAGCATGATATAGAAACTATTCAAGTATATGAATTTTACCAAGTATGATTGAATTTGATTATGAGACAAATTTTTATGTTATCTTACTCTAAAAAAAAAAAAAAAAAAAGGAGTTTTCATTTGTCTATATGTTGATGACATGCTGATTTTTGGCACCGACCAAAATCAAGTTGATAAAACAAAGAATTTTTTGTCATCAAAGTTCTCCATGAAAGATATGGGAGAAGCGGACGTTATTCTTGGTATTAAGATTAAACGGGAGAATAAGGGGATTGTAATTACACAATCTCATTACATTGAGAAAATACTCAAGTTCAATTATGAAAATTGTTCTCCGGTAAGTACTCCCATGGATCCGGGAGAAAAGCTTATGCCAAATATAGGTAAACCTGTGGATCAACTTGAATACTCAAGAGCTATTGGCTCCTTGATGTATGCTATGATTAGCACTAGACCGGATATTGCTTATGCGGTTGGAAAGTTGAGCAGATTTACTAGTAATCCTAGTAGACATCATTGGCATGCGATTACTAGGGTGTTTAAGTACTTGAAGGGTACTATGAATTATGGATTGTCATATATGGGATTTCCTTCGGTGTTAGAGGGTTATTCAGATGCTAGTTGGATAAATAATGTTGAAGATTCATCCTCTACAAGTGGTTGGGTGTTCTTGCTTGGGGGAGGTACCATCTCATGGGCTTCCAAGAAGCAAACTTGTATAACTAGTTCCACAATGGAATCTGAGTTTGTAGCATTAGCTGCTGCTGGTAAAGAAGCAGAATGGCTAAGAAATTTGGTATATGAGATTCCGATATGGCCTAAACCGATATCACCAATTTCTATCTGTTGTGATAGTAGTGCCACATTGGCTAAAGCATATAGTCAAATATACAATGGAAAGTCTAGACATTTGGGTATTAGACATAGTATGATTAGGGAATTAATCATGAATGGGGTGATATCTATTGAGTTTGTTCGGTCACAACAAAACTTAGCTGACCACTTGACGAAGGGGTTAGCTAGAGACTTAGTGCAGAAGTCGGTAATTGGGATGGGATTAAAGTCCATTTAAATCTATTAACTACGGTATACCCAATTCCCTTCTAATACAACGTTAGAAGCAGAATTCAATGTGGAAAGATCGTAATTAAAGATTGGAGCAATTGTGTTTATCTTCCCAAGGTATGTGCTCAGACCTGCAAGTGATGGATAGTTTGAAGTATATCTTCTTAATGGTTCTTTTGAAAAATTGCAAATGCAGGTGCAAGATTAAAAGGATCAACTATGCAGGTTCAATTATGAAAATTGGTCTCTTATATAAGGAGTCATTTGGCCTCGATTTTGATATACGTAAAATACTTCCTCTCTATATTCTGATTTGTTCTCTTTTGTCAGAAACAAATTGTTCTTCGAGAATTATTCCCGCAAAGATTTCATGAACCCAGACAAGTATAGGGTCGAAATACTTTGTTCGGAAAGTGAACAAACACGATTCTTCGAAGATATCCAGGATTATCATACATAATTTCTAACAAGTTGTATTGGCATTCAATTGCTCATGCCAAATATAAAAATAATATATATTGTATTAATTTTACTACAACACAAAAGAAAAAGTCCAAAAAAATGCACTCAACTTTTAAAAGTTGTGCTACCAAATCCTCAATTCTTTAAACTAATGCAGTAATGGTAATAATTTGTAATTAATCTTCATTAGTAATTGACATCTCTATATATATAAAATGTGAATCTTTTTTCAAATTCAAGTGTACACGTGACATTCCCATAAGCATTCTCTTCTCATATTGATTTACCATTAAATGTTTTTGTGTAAAAAAATCTCACAATAAAGGATGAATCTCATAATAAAGGATGAATCTCTATCTCTATATATATAATTTGAGAGCCTTTTTTCAAATGTAAGTGTACACATGACATTCCCACAATGATTCTCCTCCCATATAGTTTTAGCATTCAATGATCATAACCAATTTAATAAAATAATCAACATTAAAAAAAAATAATAAAAGCATAATCATGATAGGTCCCAAATAGGAAAATATAGATTTTCATATTCAAATTAATCACAATTATTTTAAATTTAATTAATTCAAATAAATTATATTATTTTAGTATTTAAATTACTATTATTATTTTAAATTAATTTATTTCAAATAAATTATATTATTTTCGTGACATATTATAAAAAATTATAACAAGTTTATATATTTGATAAAAATAATTTTTTGGTAATTTTTTTTTATAAGAGTTTTAATTCAGAAAATAATAAAAAAGATTTTTTATTATTATTTTCAATTTTTTTTACAAATAATAAATTACAAATAGTCTATTCAATTTATTCAACTCAAAATCAAAAATCATTAAGTGAGATTATTGATTTAATTATTTTTACCATACAAACAATTACTTTGCATTCAATTCTTTACTATTTTTATGAGATTCTTTGCTTCTTTGAAAAGTTTGTTAGTTAATTATTGATTTTCTACAAAAATATATATAAATCATTAAATATTTTCAGCAAAAATACAAACAAACAGTACAATATTAAATAAATTATGAATTTTATTTAAGAAATTTAAATAAAAAATTGTTTTTCTTCTTATTAATGAAATAATCAAATATAATTGTAAATTTAGTAACATAATTTTTTTATATCAAATAATGATAGAAAATATCATTTTTTTTTTAATTATATACATCAACAAAATCTGAAAATATTTTATTTAATTTGTTTGAATTTATTTTTAAATTAATAAATTCCTCAATTTAATTTCTCCATAATTTATTAATTAATACAAATACAGTGGTTTTTTTTCTTTTTTTTTTTTTTTTGTAAATCGTGCAATATAGTTTCATCATATAATAATTAAAATGCTTGACAATATAGTTTCATCATAAAAATAATGTGTTTTTTTATTACTTATTAAATTAACGTGTGATGTTCTTTTAATTTATTTAAATTGTTTAAAATTGGGAAGCTTTATTTAATAGATTTTGTTTATAATTCAAAATTATAAATATTTTCGTTAAAATAATTATTATTTTTATTCATACAGAAAACTATTTTTTTGTTGTAATTTTTACGTGACTTATATTTATATATTATTACAGATGTTTACTCTGCTGGAACATATTTATTTGTACCCATATATTAATATCGAGGCAATTGTTTTGTTTTGTTTTTTGTAGTTTTTACAAAATTTATATTTTTTTGCTCATTCGAGGATTATTTTTTATTTAAATGAGAACTTATATTTCTATTCATACATTAATATATGGGGTCTATTTTATTTTTGTAATTTATATTGTAGTTTATATTTCTACTCATGTTAATGCGAATACTTTTTTTAAGAGATCTATACTTCTACTCACATATTAATACAAAAGACCTTTTTTTTTAAAATTTATACGAGTACTTATATTTTTATTAATATATATATATATATATATATATATATATATATATATATATATATATATATATATATATATATATATATATATATATTAATATGTAGACCCATCTTCTTCTTCTTTTTTTTTTATAATTTTTTTTTTTGTGAAATCCATAATGTTAATTACTACATAAACTTTTTTTTTTCATATATTAATACAGGATCATTATTCATGTATTATATAGGAGATTATTACACATGAATAAAAAGAAGACGGATAATAAGCTGCGCTGCTAAAACTTTTTGTATGGCAAAATTCAATATTTGAAAAACTACATTCATAAACCTAGGCGACATAAAATTTATATGCATGACATTTTGAACCCTTTTTAGAAGGTCTACCGCCTCTGGTGTTAGAAAGCCAAAAGTGTCAAACGCAAAAGGTATAAAACATGTTGATTGTCAGAGCACGCTTTCCCATGTTTAACCATTTTTCCTAAGGATAGTACGATACTCTAATGGGAACATGTGTTGGCCTAACCCGTCAATGGGAATAGCTAGGAGAAAATCTAAAGCATGTGCTCCTTTCAAGCACCTCAAAACAGTTTTTTGCCTGGTGGTCATTTCAAAATCAACTTACATGTCCTGAACAATTTTACCAAAAATGGCACTCGCCAAAACATGTTCGGCTTTAGGCGGGACGATGTCTATTTTTTATTGTAATTTCTACGGGAACATATGTTTCTACTTATGCATTAATATGGATAAATTTTTTTATTTATAATTTCTACGGGATCTATTTTATTTTTGTATTATAGCGTGGTTTATAATTTTACTCATATATAAATGCAAAAGTCTATTTTTTTAAAAAAAATTTTTGTGTGGCATATCTTTCAACTAATACATCAACAAGGGGATTTTTATTATAATTTCTACGGGAACATATATTTCTACTTTTAATACGGATATTTTTTTTTTATTTATAATTTTTACTCAGATCTATATTTTACTCATATATTAATAAAAGAATCTATTTACTTTATAATTTTTATGGAATCTATATTTTAAGTCATATATTAATAGGGAGATTTTTTTTTATTATATATTTCAACGCGATCCTATATTTTTGCTTAAATATTAATACGAGAATCGATTTTTTTGTTATTTATATTATAGCCTATATTTCTACTCATTTATCGATACACGAATATTTTTTTTGTAATTAATGTCCACCTGAAAGTCTTTTTACGAAACCTATAAGTTTCTTCCTTATAATTCATTACAGTTAGTTTTTATCAGAAATGGTTATTATAATTATTAATCATATAAGATTGTAAATATTTATGTAGTTGCAAGTCATTAACTATCTTTTATTAACAATTAAAATTTTAATTTTTGAGTTTATTGTAAAATATATTAAAAGGGAAATAGTCATTTTAGTCCTCCAATGTGTACTTCGCTGTCATTCCGGTCCCTCATTGAGCAAAAACTACAAAACAGTCTCTCAATCAGCATTCCGTTAGTCAATTTAGTCCAAACTATTAGTTTGGCTGTTAAAGTGAACAAAAATGCTGATTTGTCCCTTTTTTGGACACATGTCAGCATGGTGAAGTGACATTAGTTTACAGGTAGCTTATGACATGGAGTGAGGGACTAAAATGATAGTGAGGGACTAAAATGACAGTAAAAAAAAAAAATTCCCAATTGAAATCCCTACCACCCAGATCTCATTCTTCATCATTTTAGTCCCTCATTATCATTTTAGTCACTCACTCCATGTCATAAGCTACCTGTAAACTAATGTCACTTCACCATGCTGACATGTGTCCAAAAAAGGGACAAATCAGCATTTTTGTTCACTTTAACGGTCAAACTAACAGTTTGGACTAAATTGACTAACAGAATGCTGATTGAGGGACCGTTTTGTAGTTTTTGCTTAGTGAGGGACCAGAATGATAACGAGGTACACATTAGAGGACTAAAATGACTATTTTCCCTATATTAAAATAGAAATCAATAAATCTACAAACGCATTTTTACCCGTGCTTGACACGGGTCTGGATACTAGTAATAAATAAAGGATGAACAAATCATTATATTATACAAATGTGTACATTATAAAGGAAACAATTCAAATTATAATTAAAAGGTATAATTAAAATTTTCAATTTTTTTTTTCAACTTCAAATTTTTTTTCTTGGGACCAACCAATATAGCGAAATTAAATTAATGAACAATTTTTTATTTTAAATATATAAAACTTTAGATTATTAAAATTGAAATATAAATAGGACCTAATAAATAAACGAATATATATTAAGCATACACAAAATAAATAAGAAAAATGATTTATTATTATTTTTCGGAACATTATTTTAAGTTTTTTTTTAGGTGCAAATTTGAAGTTAATAAATTCCTCAAATATTTTTTGGACATAAATTTCTCAATTTTTTTTTGAAACTATATGTTGAGTATTTAGTTAATTGATTAATCCAAATTTGATGAAATTCTTGACTTATTTTTCTTTTGTCGTACATTATTAGCATTCATTGTTTCCGATTTTTACTAATTTTATTTTTCTTTTATAAGTTTGTATATTATTTAAATCCAAATTTTATAAAATAAATTTAGAAAAAAAACGTAAATTATAAAAATTAATAATAAAAGAAATTGAACAATATAGTATAAAAACAATTTTATTTAAGAAATTTAAATAAATAACCAAATTTTTTATTATTAGTTTCTATATATTATGTTTTTTTTCAACAAGATATATTATGAATTTTGAAATCTAAAAGTTTATTGGTTGATATTTTACACCACCATTAATCAACCATTATTAGTTTTCCTTAAAACAATCATATAAATATGTCAATTTAAATCTCAAATAGGAAGTTTCAAATTTGTTCATCATTTTTTTTTCTTCGTACAATATGCATCATTAATTTAATTTAAATAAAATAGGAATTTTTAAATTTTTCCACCATTCATTCAATTCAAAGAAGAAGTACAATAAGGAGTACAATTTATTTATAGTACAAACGTTCACCACATTTTTTTATATAAGGGACATGAACGGTAATGAGTTTTCATTTTTCAACTCATTTTTCATATTCATTTGTGTAATTTCAACGATTCTTTCAATGTTTCATTTTCTTATATTCAGCTGAATAACTTTATTTTGTTTTTTTTGCAAATACATTGGGTGTTTTTAAAGATTGTAGTTTCAATTGTGAAAATTATTATAGGGTTTATTTACTTTTGTTTCTGTATCTGACCGGTAATGTTAATTTTTCATAATTTTCATTAGGAGAACATCACAAAGGCCATCAGACTTCAAGACATTCAACTTTAGCAGTATAGTAACTTTTAGCTGAAATTTTACTCTTGATTGAGATATTTGAATCATATTCATAGATAGCTGAAATTTCTCAAATGTATTTTTTGGACAACACATGCATTTGATTTACTATTGATCATCTTAATTTTAATATGCACTAAAATTTAATTTTAAAATCCAAATTACCTTTATCGATTTGTTGCCTTTTAATTTGGTTGTTAAATGGATACACTTTGACATTAATATTTTTGTTATTCACATAATCTCGCTTACCTTTATTTTAATTTTAAAAATGGTGAATCTTATGACAGTTACGTTACACGAAAAATACGAACCACTCTTTGCTACCACTACAAGAAATATCGTTTTTGGCAGCGACAAATGTCGCTGCCAAAAACGCAAAGTTGCTGCAAAAAGTGTTTTTTGCAGCGAAAAAAATGTTGCTGCATGTCGCTGCCATAAGTGCCGTTGCGAAAAGTTTTGCAAGGACAATTAATGTCGCTGCCATAACTAGTGTTTTGCAGCAACAATTGATGTCGCTGATAAAACTAGTATTTTTAGCAACAATTAATGTCGCTGGCATAACTAGCGATTTTTTGCAACAACATTTATTGTCGTTGTCATTACTAATGTTTTTTGCAACGACAATTATTGTCGCTGGAAAAAAAGAAGTGTTTTTTGCAATGAAAAAAATTGTTTTTCAAGGACAATTAATTTCGCTGCTATAACTAGTGTTTTTCGCAGCGAAATAGTTATTTTTTGTTAACAATATAAATTATTGTTATATCATTTTTACCTCAGCAATAAAAATTGTTGGAATATATTATATTTTTCAAAAATAAAAGATATACAACATAAACCAACAAATTAGATTCACAATAAAAGATATACAACATAAACCAACAAATTTATTTCCCAATATATTTTGTGAAATAGATCAATTTAAAGATAACAAACAAGTGTTTTAAAAATCATAATAATACAATTTCTAAAGATAACAAATCTAATGATAACAAATCAATCTTTAAAATATAATCAGATAAGCTCCCTACTCGGAACAAGCTTGTTACAACATATTTCCTACTTGAAAAACTTGCAAAAACGGTCTCCATTCGTAAGCTCCCTTCTTTGTATCTCTTAATTAGTCATAAAAGCTTGTTATAACTCAACTTACAGGAACAACTGTTTAAATTCTTCATTTGTGAGACACAGCTTAACAAACTTGAAAAGCACAACAAACTCAAAGAAAACTGAAAAAGAAAACCGCGACTTTTTCTTTTAGTAATGACTATTCAAAGGTAATTTATTAATGCGATAAAAAAAAATCTATTATATTATGAATTAAAGTAACATATGAATTCTTGTACCAAAATAAATAAAGAAAAAAAGTAACATATGAATTATTATAACAATAATTAGTAAGTAACTATCCATAATATTAGTTAACTTTACTATGTTGTTTTTTTTATTCCTCTCAATTAGTTACATCATAACTAGTATAACTCCATTATACAAAAGCCACGAATTAATCAATAAAAACATATTATGAATCATAAACTCAAAGGAATCAAAATATTGAAAAGAAAAGGGAAACAAACAAGGGAAAATGGAAGGAGGGCAAGGTCCCCTCTACTATTCTCATAGTCAACACTATCCCTATGCATGAGCAATCTCCTCCCTTACTTAGAATTTGCAGAAACTTCCTCTAGCTAAATTGGATATCTAACAAACGGAATCGAATTCGGACTTCGGATGAGAAAGTTATGAGTATTTTAGTATTGCTCTCGAAATCCACTATTTGGTCTTAAAGGGTTCACGAATTTTTGTTTGTAAATGGTGGTAATCCTAATTCTAAATTATTTTGCTCCATTTATAGAGGAAGTTTATGTTTTTCTTTTCCTAAAAACAAGCAAGATTCATAACGGATTTGTTTCTATTTTAATTCCCTAAAAACTCTCATCTTATTCCTCATGAAAATTCAAATCTTTTATTTTGATGATATATTCCTAAAATATATTGTATTTCAAAATTATATCTATGATTCTAAAATATATCTTAATTAATTCTATCTTTCAAATTATTCTCCTATTCTCACTATATTAAATAAATTCTAATTTATCAAATAGTTTACTTAGCACATAATCACTTAAATAAACTATATTCTAAATAAATAACTATTTTTAAATTTTAGGTTGTTACAAAAATATCCAATTAGTATAAAAAAAAATAGAATAAAAATCATGCATATCCCAAATAACATAATTTCTATTTAATTAATAGATTTAGTAAAAAAATAATTAATAGATGACAATTGAACGTTTTTAGGCATCAATTAAATGTTTATGTCTATCCAATTAGTCAAAACGTACAAATATTAATTTTCAATTAGAATTAAAAAAACAAAAAAAAACCAAAAAAAATCATTGTAAATACTAACAACTAACATTGCTTATAAAAAGAAGAAAAAAAAAAGATCATGTGTATCTCAAATCCCAAATAACATGATTTCTTTTTAATTAAAAGATAACATAAAAAAATGAACCTTTTTCATTTAAATTAATTATTCTATTTAATAATTAACAATAAAAAATAAAGTAGTTAGAAATTAATAAATTACATAATTAAAAAATAATTAAAGATAGTCATATAAATATTATTATTAATAGCAATTTTAAAAATAGTAAGCATTCTCATTAGATGACAAATGAAAAATTTGTCAAAGAATCATCTTGCTTTATTATATTCAAATTAATATAATGTATTTCTATTCTATTAACAATATATTAAAAGGAACAAAAAAAACCTTAATTTGTTCTCATCAAGTATGATAATATTTCAAATATTAAATCCTTAAATGTAATTATTAAAAAAAAGATGCAAAACATAAAAATAGTAACAAAAATAATAATTTTATGTTAAAAGAAATTTACGCATAAAAATAGGAACAGAAACCACGATAAAAGATAATATAAAAAAATAGTAATTGAGTGGTATCCCAGCGACTTTACAAGGTTGATGCAAAAAGTTATACTATTAGCGACAATAATAATTATTGTTGAGATAATTAACTTTTCCCAGCGATAATGTAATTGTTGAGAAAAAGACTAACTTATAACAACAAATTTAATTAGTTGTTACTATATGTATATTTTTATCAACAATTTGAATGTCGCTGCGAAAAAGTCGCTGCCAAAAATCTTATTTCTTGTAGTGTACAAAGTGAGAGATTTGTTTTGTTATCCTCACTCTCTATTCTTATTTAATTTTTTCTCGCTTTTCTCTATTATTTAAAAGTAAAATGAAATCTAAAGATATAAAAGGGATTATGGGTATATCTGTATATACACAAATAGACCACAATTAAATCGATCGGATGACCTCATCATTCCTTCATCTTTTGTTCCCGCTAATCTATTATTTTCAGCACTCTCTTTTACTTTTAAATTCATTGATATCATGCAAATTGTTGATATCATATGATATATATATATATATATATATATATATATATATATATATATATATATATATATATATATATTCCTAGCTCCTCATATGAGTGTTATTGGACTTGTGGAAATTATAAATTCCTAGGTAATTTATTAGTCTGTGGTAAAAAAAGGTATTTTTTTACGAAAAAAATATGATAATTTATTAGTTCAAATTGATGAGATATTAGTAGTGGTGATATTTTAGTTTATTTATTTTTAGTCATAAAATAGTAAAATATCGTCCTATAAGTGTATCTCAAATGATAGCTATCAGGAACATTACTGGATTAGTCATTTAAATGTGTGAGGGTTGTCATTAGGCAACTTGATAAAAAAAAAAAACATATTTGTAAGCACATAGGTCTACCTATTATTTATTATTATATTGTATTTGTGATCTGTGATTTTTGTTTGGTCGACAGAAAAATGATAACACTTTTTTTTTCTCTTTACATTCTAATAATATATAAACAAAGTATTCTCCATATAATACTATTTTTCAAGATATTTAACATATAAATAAATAAATTAATTTTGTGCACTACACATATAGATGCACAATTAAGTTCTTGATTTCACAAAACACAATAATGAATTAGTACTGTTAAAGAAATTGGTATATTACATATGCATTATTAATTTATCATGAACCTCTCCATTTTTGTTTATTTCTAAAAATGAACCGCTCAACAAGTTTAAATTCTCTTGCTTGAAAAGGAAAATTTATAATTATCAAATAACACATATAATTAAATTAAAGGAATTATTGGATGGCAATGAAATTTTTTTGAATTGAATTAAATGAAAAATAACCAATCAAATAAAATAATAATAATAATAGGTACACTAGGTAATTGTTTTTACTACAAATTAAAAAATCTACAAACGCATTTTTACCCGTGCTTGGCACGGGTCTGGATACTAATTTATTATAATTTGTGCACCAAATACATGACAGGATGAGTGACTATCCTGTCAGTGCCACTATCCTATTCTTATCCAACTCTTTATCCTATCCTAACAATCAAACAGGTCCTTAAATTTTTATCTAGACACATTTAAGTTTTAAAATCACCTTTTGAAGGTAAATTTTAATACAAACCACTTTCACCATCAACTATACTTGAAAATATTTAAAACTTCAATGATAACATACGTAATAATGTCATTTTTTTCGTTGAACAGACAAAAATGAAATATATATATATATATATATGTTATATATGACCACAGAAACAGATAGTTCCCTCAACATAAGGTGTGCCGAGGATAACTATAAAGGTTTACATAAGAATACAAATGAAACAAATATATGATAAAAAAATCAATCGATTCTCAAATATAACAATGAGTTTGACCATCAACAGTGGAGACATTTTTATTTTTACATCTAATATAATAAAAAAAATATTTTGTCCAAATGAAAACTTAATAGATGCGAGTTTGGTAAAAATTTTAAAAAATAAATTAAATATATATTTCATATTGAAAATCAAATCACCATCTTATTTATAAAGACGAAGAAAGTTATCATTAAAATTTTTAATAATAATTTTAATTGTTCTTCAATATACTGTTCAAAAGTTAATTGTATAATTCACTTAAAATCAATCGTAAAAGCAAAATTACTCTAATCCATACCTAAGAGAAATGCTATTACAGGCACAACCCCAAATCAATAATATTTAGGCACACACACATCAAAATGAAAAAATTAAAGATAAATAATTATGTCACATTAACTATCATAAATCAATTCTTTTATATTTAAATCTTTTAAAAGTATGTGAGTGTGCCCAAATGACAAGTGTTGGGGTTGTGCCCAACCAAGTCTTCCTCCCATGAGAATGGATCCTTTCAAGTTGGAAAAAAAATTGAGGAAATAAAGTGGAATTTTAAACCATTGGATTATAAATATAAAGTAATATTTAAATTGAAAAGAAATGAGGAAAAATTGATTGATGGTTGAGATGTGAAAATTGAAAAAAATTGAGGAAAAATAAATTGAGAGGATCCATTCTCTCCTCCCATACCTAAATATAGTAAAGCCATTTATTGTAATCCAGACCTAAACATAGTAAAAATATAACACCCCATAGATAAATCTAGAATAATCATGGAATATTATTAAAGGTACTGAATTCATTATTATTACAACAGAAGTTTAATAACACACACAGGTGTTAAATACATCAAGAGTACATGAAATAACAGCGGAAACAAACGATAACACGATAAGATAAATAAGGAAGCAAGAATCAAATGCAATCCTCCAAACAGCAGCAGCGACTCCAACACCAAGGCTTACCTAATCAACCTGTTTTCCTGTTTCAAATAGGGAGTGGGGTGAGACAGTCACTTCGTCCCAGTGAATTCTACTACCCTCCTAGGCTATAAAGCCGGGGTACCTAATCAGTCCATAGTTGATAATCTATCATAATAAATATCATAATCATAATTAATAATAGTGTAACACACAAAAGTATCTTGTTGATTTTATTCCGCTAAGACACTTCGAGGTGAGCATGTCTCGAAGGTCCGCCATATCCGCTGACCGATTCGACCACGGCATTAAGCTCACAATCAATTTCCTAGTGGGTTGTTCCATTGGAAGCCCATAAGCAGCATACTAAACCGCGCATGATTGACTGATTCTAAATGTTGAGTTACATACTACCATAATTATCCCAAAACCCGGGGAACATGCATCCTTAATTCTAAGTTATCCCTAATTTTCAGAATTGTGTCTGACTTTCCGT
Source organism: Trifolium fragiferum (assembly GCA_954870985.1). Classification (NCBI taxonomy): domain Eukaryota; kingdom Viridiplantae; phylum Streptophyta; class Magnoliopsida; order Fabales; family Fabaceae; genus Trifolium; species Trifolium fragiferum. The sequence goes on from OX940794.1 coordinate 40,719,514, forward strand.
ACAATATTAAATACATTATACAACTGCAATTTATCTTTCTCAGGTTATGATATAAAACGAGTGATTAAATCATTTTTAAAACTGAAAAAGTGAAGTAATTCTGGGCTAGCTCGCTACGGCGAGTTAGCAAGCTCGCCATGGCGAACTTACAGGTACTGGCCTAAACAACTCGCTAGGCGAGCTGGAGCTCGCCATGGCGAAGTTCTTCAGCCCAGAACCTTGAGCTCGCCATGAGTGCTCGCTAGCAACTCGCTATGGCGAGTTAAGTCAGAAAGACCCCTGTTTTACGAATTTCCAATATTTTCAAAGATTCACCTACAACCAAACTCTGAGAAAGTGCAGTTATATAATATAGTCAATATATAACAGAATAGAAGAGAATTTGGGAGCTAATTCTCCTCACACAATTAATTCCTTATTTCTTAAGTTAACATGCAAATTCATAAATTAAGGGAATTCTAACTAAACTAGCCTAAGAACCCACCTGGTAATTGAAGCTTTAACCTTTAACTAACTCTACAACAGCTACTGCAAGCTCCCAGCAAGCCCCACGAACCCCAGACCAAGAATTGGATTTGAAACTTGACACTTGAAACCTTAAGCTTGCTCTATAAATTGAAGGATTGTGTGGTGAGTTGAACCTCTGAAGAGAGGGCTATTTATAATAGTTACTACTGAGCATGAACAGTGCTGGGTTTGGCTCTAACCAAGACATGCATGCATTAACATTGGTTGGTATTGAGGTGAGGTGAGAGGGGTTGTTGTCTTGTGTCATGTGAGGCTTGATGTATAGTGTTCAGTTTAGTTCTTGGTTTAAGATGTTGCAGATAAAGAATCTCTGCTGAACTGAGGCTTGGAGTAAAGCATGTGATGATAATGACAAAGTCATGTGAAGGAAGGTAATTGAAGAAATTGGTGCTATGTGATTTGTTGTTTTTGGCGTGAGAGAAGATAAGAGGAGAGTAGTGGAGCTTCAGTTTTGATGCTGAGAAGATAATGAATGGTTTGCATGCAATTGGGTTGGTATAATCCATGTAAAGGGATTTCCATTAAGTGGAATGGTGAGTCATAGGAGGGAGGGATGAATTTGAATTTTCTTAGCTTAATTAATCACACTCATGAAATTAAGGTGCTAACTATGTAGTATAATTGAGCTAACAAATTCTAATTCTCACGAATTAATTAACTAATCACCTTTAATTAATTTAAATTTTGATAGGCAACCTCTAATTAAATTAATTTAGGCAATTTAAAAATTGGGGATGTTACAAAAAATTAGCATTTCCCTTAAGTTAATGTACTAGTCAGTTTTTAAGTCTGAAAAGTGAATTCAACATGAACCACAATACTATATTGTTTTTGAGGAAGGTGACAGAAAGCAAGAACCACGTCGTACTTCACATAAGCAGTAGTCACAAGTCACAACAGTATTGTCTGTGGTGTGGTGTGTTGTGTTGTACTGTACATCATTGTTACTACAGTAGTACAATTTTCAAAACGCAAAGAAGAATCACTTCAGCATTCAACTTATTCAACTCACAAGTCACAACCATATCCACTTTCACCATGAAAAGCCATCAACCAAAACAACAGCTTAAAACTCAACTATTCTCATGTGGCTTTTTTCGACAGTGTGGCCAAACAGTCCTTAGTCCAACTGCCACAGCTCCAACTCCACCACCACTCACTCTCACTCACACCTCAGCAACATGCGAATCTTCCACCTCTTCCTCTTCTAATTCAGCAACCACTTCTCAAAGCTTCACACAGTGGCGTTTTTCTATTCCCACCCCCACTTCCACTCCAAACACACCCCCACCCACTCATACACCTCCACCACCACCACCTCCTCCTTTTCTCTCCACTGTTACAAATCTCCAAGAACTCTTCCACGTGTCAGACCTACAATCAACCACAGACCTTAACGCTGCACTTCATCTTCTAGAACGTTCTCTTGTTCCCAATCCACCACAAGAACAACCACCATGTCCACCCAATCTCATGCGCGCACTCATAAATAATTTACGCGAATCCAAACCTGCCACTAAAATTCTCTTCGCGCTTTGTCTCTCAGAAGCTAACCGTCGTGTCGCGGTTGAATCCGGCGCCGTTGGCGCCGTCGTCGAATCTGCTCCGGAGCTAGACGGTCCTCCTGCTGAGAGAGCTCTTGCTGCGTTAGAGCTTATGTGTACGGTGCCGGAAGGTGCGGAGGAGGTTAGAGCTCACGCGCTGGCGGTTCCGGTGATGGTTACTGTTATGGGGAAAACAGGAGCGCGTGGGAAGGAGTATGCTATTGGTGTGCTGGCTGTGATTTATGGCGGTGATGCGGCGGATCAGCAGACGGCTCCGCCAGAAGATGTGGCGCGTGCGGTGGAGTTAGCGCTTCAAGGAGAGTGTAGTGCCAGAGGAAAGAGAAAAGGGGCCCAGCTTTTGAAGACGCTGCAAAATCTGTCTAACCCGCACTCTCAAGAGACAAGAGAGTGAAACCACTTGCGTTCATATAATTAAATTAAATTAATTAAATTAATAATGTATGTATTCATTCAAGTGTCAATGTGTTTGTTCAGTTTTATGTCATTATTATCGCTTGCTGCATATGCATCATCATGTTTGTAATTGCATTTTTAATGATAGAAGTACTATTAATCTGTGGATTTGGAGGAAATGGATTGCAAGCAGTCGATTGTCAAGCAGTCAGGGTGCAATCAATGTATCAGAGCCGTCTGATTTAGTATTGATATTTTAAAATATTTAAAATTTTGATGTTAAATCTAAGCTGTTTGATCTTAATCAAATGGTTTAGATTCAACTAAATGCATGTGTAATGACCCAATATTTTAAGGTGAACACTCCGGTACACATATTATGTAGCGGTGTATCGGTACATTATTGATATGGATAATTATGATTGGTTTACATAAAGGAAAATTCTTTGGTAATTGTTGACATGATTAACAAATGACAAGTAATAAATGCAGATTTTGTTTCTTTTATTGATTTTCTATTTTAAACGCTACTTTTTAATATTTGCAAATGTATCTTTGGCATAAATATAACCATCAATAATGTTCCACAATAAATCAAAGCATCAATCAAATCTTTTAACCTAGTTTTTTTTTTCTTTTAACAAGATTCAAATAGTTTTTTTGGTAGAAATATATTGTAATTCATAAATTATTAAAATGTGAATCCTTAATTTGTTTTTACCGTTTGATTAAAATATTCACCCTTATAGCACCAAAAATAAAATATTGTTCGCCCTTTTGTATCCTTCAAATATTTTAATTCTTTTTTTTTTTTTTTTTTTGGTACTCTTCAAATATTTTAATTTGGCTAATGCTACGGTGGTCCACCTTCACAAGTGATTTATGTTATTGAGACACATCAAGATTTATGTTATTTAACAACCGTTAATCTTGATATGTCTCAATAACATATCAAATGATTTTTAATTTTTCAAAATTTTTCTATAGATGATCTATATGATATAAACTTTCAATCTAACGGTGGATTTTGTAAAATTCGTACTCGTTATAATGTTATTTGTGATTGGTCCACCATGGACCACTTGATGAAGTGGTCCATATTAGAATTTACCTTTTAATTTTTAAGTTAATAAAATGTGTATCCTTATGTAGCCTTCAAATTTATTTTTTTAAATATTATTAGTTTAAAAATTTTAAAATTTATTTACCATTTAACCAAAAATTTATTTTTTTGTACATTTTTTTAAAAGAAAACAGAGCAGCTTTTGCAAGGAGTGCTCTCTTTGATGTAAAGGAACCTTCTCCTTCCTCCATTTAGTGGCGATTTGAATAGAAGAAAATACACCGTATTTTGTTGTGTGAATTTGCAAGAATGATACATGACTATATATAGAAGGGTTATATTTTTGAAGAACATCAAAATCGAAAGATTTTATCAATTTTAATTTAGAGAGGTAGTATTTTTGAAGAAAATCAAAGTAGAAAGATCTTGTTGATTTCTGTTTACAAGAGAAGTATTTTTGAAGAAAATCGAAGTTGAAGATCTTGTTGATTTTTGTTTGTTTAGAAGAGTAGTATTTTTGAAGAAAATCAAGTTGAGATCGTGTTTTCCAACTCACTGTGCGCGACGGCGGAATTATGTTAGGGAAGATTCAGTTTACGCTAAATTTTTTTTATTAACAATATAAAACAAAAAATTAATATAAAATAATAACAAACAATTTCAATTAACAAAAGGATCACTAGTCTTGTTGGTATGTTGTATGCTTTGCTAAAGGATCAATAATGATTAAATATTAACTAATTGAACTAACAGTTACTGAATAATCCTTCACGAACCAAATTCTATTTTTTTTAGCTTATACTTATCTCAAACAATTAACTTATTTATGATAATCTAATGGTAACTGAACTTTTTAATTAAGAATCTTAATTCCTATGAAAGGACAATTAAGTCTCAACTAATTCTACCGATTGTGATTTCTCAAAACAATAGTTTTCTCGATTGTGCCAAAGGAAACCAAATTTTCTCTCAAACAATTCAATACCACTTAATTGGAATGACGCACATACTCAAAAACCTAGTTACCAGAAACGAATTACTAAGTCTCTACCAATTCTCCCGATAAGAACCAAGGAAATAAATTGACCAAATTAAATAGAAAACACTTTACAGTTTAAATGTCGACAATCTAACAGTTCAACGTCAACTAATTAGATTAATTACGACTATGAGAATCAACTAATTTTCTCAATTGTGACTATGAGAATCAATTCATCTCGGTTATTCTACTCTACTTGACCTAATTGGAATAATAAACACTTAAGAAGCTGAATTTCAACAGTCTAATGGTTCAATCTAATTATTATGAAATTATTGTTAACTCACAAACCAACTAGATTGAAATGGATTAAAAAGATCAAATATCCCCAGTCTAACTGTTCAACTTGACCAAATTGAAATGAGAAACACTTAAGAATTCAAATTTCGACAATCAAACAATTAAGGCTGAACCTGCTATATTAAATATGAAACCAGTTCATAAGAAAACCTAGTTAAATCTCAAGTAATAATGTCAATTGTGACTAAAGAAATCAAAATTTCTAGATCAAAACCTAATAATGTTCTACACATATTTGCAAAATAATCATAAATACACATCAACTTAATAACATGACTAAAATTGCTGCATAAAAATTTAGTACGAATGAAAAAACTTAAGAAGATGGGAAATTAAATTTAATACTTTTGCATAGATAAAACACTTATTTAACTCTATAAAATATTACGAATCACTAAAAATTAACAATATTATGATAAAATATATACACATATTAAATTTTTTAAAAATAATGTACAAAAAAATAAATTTATGGTTAAATGGTAAATAAATTTTAAACTTTTTAAACTAATAATATTTAAAAAATAAATTTGAAGGATACACATTTTATTAACTTAAAATATTTGAAGAGTACAAAAAAAAAGAAGAAAAGAATTAAAATATTTGAAGGACACATAAGGGCGAATAATATTTTATTTTTAGTGCTATAAGGGTGAATATTTTAATCAAACGGTAAAAAAAAATTAAGGATTCACATTTTAATAATTTATGAATTACAATATTTTTCTACCAAAAAAACTATTTGAATTTTGTTAAAAGAAAAAAAAAACTAGTTTAAAAGATTTGATTGATTCTTTGATTTATTGTGGAACATTATTGATGGTTATATTTATGTCAAGGATACATTTGCAAATATTAAAAAGTAGCATTTAAAATAGAAAATCAATAAAAAAAAATAAATCTGCATTTATTACTTGCCATTTGTTAACCATGTCAACAATGTACCGATACACCGCCACATAATATGTGTACCAAAGAATTTCCCATATTTTAATTATATCTTTATTTTTAGTTTAATTTTCACATATGAAGAATTTAATAATATGGTGATAGTACCTGTTTTATTTATTTAATTTAATAGAAAGCTATTTTATTTTATCAATGTGGTGTGACCACGATCAAAGGATCATTCTTTGCATAATGGATTATGATTATATTATATTTATACATATTAATTTTTAATTATGTGAGAATAGCATATATAGTTTTCATTCTATTCTAAAAGCTCACGCCTAGTCTCTCTAATTTAGTGGCCTTAATTTCATTTCATTGTTGACTATTAAATAGAAAAGAAAATTGTCCTCTCTCTCTTGATTTTATAGTATTAATTATTAATTAATAAGAATTAAGAGAAACAATTGAGAGTCATGATCATTCTAATGCACTAAAGGGGATTTAATTGACCATTACAACTCACTATTGCCCATCATTTTCGGCTATTCATTTCAAGGCTAATGCTACGGTGGTCCACGTAAAGGTGGTCCACCGTGGACAAGTGATATACCGAATATGAATTTTACAAAATTTTTTGTTGGATTGAAAATTTATATCGTATAGATCATCCATAAATTTTTTAAATTTTTTTGAAAATCATTTGATATGTTATTGAGACCCATCAAGATTTATGTTATTTAACAACCGTTAATCTTGATGTGTCTCAGTAACATATCAAATGATTTTTAATTTTTCTAAATTTTTCTATAGATGATCTATATGATATAAACTTTCAATCCAACGGTGGATTTTGTAAAATTCGTATTCGTTATAATATTAATTGTGATTGGTCCACCATGGACCACTTGATGAAGTGGTCCATATTAGAATTTACCTTCATTTCAATATATATAATTGATCATTTTTAGCATGTGTTTTGGGTCGAATACACCACACCTTATATCTTTCCCAAGTAGTTTCTACTTCTCCTTCCAAAACCGATCAACCATCCAACATCAGTTCTTTCATTTTGTATTCTCTTAAGTGTTCATCATGAACATAAGTTTCTTTAAAGGCTTGAGTTGCGTAAAGTGTTTAAGGTAAGAGTTTTTTTCCCATACATTCATGCACATAGGGTTTATGTTATAGATTAATAATTGAATATTTAACCATTAAGAAGGAATAATAATAGAAGGAATGAGAGAACTATTTTTATAACAATTTTATGCTATTTTTAAATACCATAAGTTATGGTGTGACTGGTCGTATATTTAATTCGATGATTGTTTTAATTGTGATTGATTGTGGAATTGTGTATTTTGTTAGCTTTGATTAAATGAATAATTGGTGTAGTGTGAAGAGAGTTCAACTTTGAATTAATTTGGTGAAAGTGGTGATGGTTTTAAAAGAAATTGTGTATATTAAGTGCCAATTGGGGCGATTGAGAAATTGTGTATATTAAGTGTGGATATAAAGCATAACATGCATATAGTTGTGGTTTTAGGTGCCAAATGTGGCGATTTGTTACTATGTGCCAATTGGGGCGATTTTATTAGTAACTTGTTACCATGTGCCAAATGGGGCGATTTTATTGGTAACTGCCAAATGGGGCGATTTGTTTTCTAGGTGCCAAATGGGGCGAATACGCTTCTTGGAGCGTTAAATCCAAGTGCCAAATGGGGCGATATCCGGATCATGGTCTAGTTGCATTTCATGCATTATTAATTGTATAAATTGTTATTAAAAAGAGTTTCTTGCATCGATTTTATTTTATTACTTCTTATGGCCGAGTATTTTATTATTATTTTGTAACATTTACCTTCCGTTCGGCATGATTCAATTTGGATAAGGAAATTGACCCTTATATGATTATTGTTGTAGGTGTTAAAGAAGAAGTGTGAAGTTGATATGTTGCTTGTTCGTGCGCGGGGATAAAGAAAATGGGTTTTATTAACTTGTAATTTAATTAATACATTTTGAACATGACGTAATTATTGTTTATACCTGTAACTAGTCATTATTCTTCGACGAGAAAAATAATAATTAATAGTCTCATTTTTAAGAAATAAAGTTTTTCTAAATATTTTATTTATTAAAAATCCGGGCTGTTATAGCATGCAGTCAAGGGTGCTGACTGCATCCAATCTAGATCCGGATTTGGATCCTCTTCAATTTTCTCTTCAATGTTTTCTCTCCAATGTGATCATAACCATTCATTTGCTTATTTTCTCTCTCTTCTTAAGTATTATTTTATTTCTTTATAATTTAACAACCATTGGATTAAGAAAAGGAGATAAAACATTGGAGAGAAAATTGGAGAGGATCCAAATCCTTAATTTGTGTACAGTGCTATTTTTTTTAAGCTTATGTTTTAAAAAATGGACGGGGTTACGAAATAAATATAATCTGACTAAAAATTTGTGTACAGTAATATTTAATATATATAATTTTTGAATAAAATGTTAAATATCTCTTGCAATTTTGAAATAGGCAAAAATCTTCTGTAATTGTAAAATATCAATCAAATATCTCTCTCCGTGATAATAAATTCTCGTTGATCGAACTTGAACTGAGAGATTTTAATTTTTCGACCTATAGATTACGTAACGAAACCACCATCTCATTGATCACAGGTAAATGTTTCTATTAACCGGCATAGAAGGTATATATTTCAAATTTTTGAGCTGCAGATTACGTAAAAAAGCCGCCATATCATTGATCGAACTCGAGTCGAGAGATTTACTCAGCGACTGAGCCATTGGAGACATTAGCGGGGACAGTGACTCCAGTGGAGTGATCGAAACAGGAGAATAATTGATAAATTTATAATTGATTGACATTTTATAATTGCAGGGAGTATTTGCCTATTTCAAAATTTCAAAGGATAATTGATAAATTTTAAAATTGCAGAGGATATTTAACATTTTATAAATCTATAATAATTAGTTGATGGATATAGAATTAAATTTCGGGTAAGAACATTTTTTATGCAGTTGAATGCTGGTAGAAGTCATATTCTTGCTATTTTGAGTCAGACCTATCTTCTTGGATTGAAAGCTTGCTTCATTGATTCCTGAACTTAAATTGAAAAATGAAAGGGGCAGCTGGCAAGGCAACCATTGTTTCGGTGTTTATGTTACTATTTTTAAAAATTTCAATAGATATTTTGATATACTTACCGTAATATTAAAATTGATGTTTAGGCAATGTAGTTATATCCTGAAATTGAACGTGTCAGATTCACGTGGAGTGGGGTTAACTTTCTGGAATTGCTGAAAATGTGAGTTGGTTTGTGTTGGAAAAATGTCAGATTTATATATGAAAGAATAATAGTGATGGCTCCATTTCCTGAATCCTTTACACATGTTAACATATTGTGGGACTCTACTTAGTTTACGTGAATATTTTGTTATGATTTGGTCTATATTCTCGGGTTGTGTATAGGGGTGGCAAAACGGGCATGCCCGTCCCATTTAGCCTCGTTCCATTTAAGTCCGGTAAAATATGAGGTGGGGTGGGGCGAGCCAATTTAGATGTGCAGGTTTAAAATTCAAGCCCGTCCGTTTATCGGTGGGGTTGCGAGTTGGCGGGCATGCCCGCCAAATACTTTTTTTTTTTTTTTTGTTTTTTTTTTTTTTTTTTCGATTTGAATTACGACTCACAATTAAATGTTAAAAAAATATTAAACAAATTGAATTATAATAACTTCACAATTCCTTACAATTCTTACCTCCTATTTTAAAACTAACAATAATACTATAATATGGATAATTAAGAGAAGCTTGCAGCATAGAATAGAGATAATTAAACTAAAAGAAACATTAACCAAGTTAATAAACAATTCCTTATAATTATGCTTAATTAAACTAACAAATCATCAACTAAGTTAATAAGTACCCCTTAAAATATAAGATAAAACGATAAATACTAGAAAGGGGTGGAAAAACGGGCATGCCCGCCCCCGTTTAGGCCCGCCCCATTTAAGCCCGCTAAAAAACGGTGTGGGGCGGGGCGGGCCAACTTAGGTGTGCGGGCCGAAAACCTCAGCCCAGCCCGTCAAAAATTGCGGGCCAAACGGGTCGGCCCCGCTGGCTCGACCCGTTTTGCCACCCCTAGTTGTGTATCTCTCTTTCTTTTGATTTCCTCTTTATGAAAAATGTTAATTACGGAAACAATTAAGAATTTTGTAGAAAAATCGAACTTAATGCTTAGAGTTGGTTTGCACTGTGGCTATTAGGAAAATAGGCATGATAATGGTGTGGGATGAGGATGAGTTTTATCCTCTCCAAATTTAAACTTCAAAAGTTTGAATATTTCTATATCGGTCAATGTTACGGAAGACCACCTCATCAAGTGGTCTATCGTGGACAAATGATTAATTCTATTATAACGAATACGAATTTTACAAAATTTAATGTTGGATTGAAAATTCATATCATATAAATCATTCATAAAAAATGTAGAAAAATTTAAAATAATTTGATATATTATTGAGATTCATAAAGATTAACTGTCTATTAAAAACGTAAAAATATTAACGAGTCTCAATAACATATCAAACGATTTTTAATTTTTCTAATTTTTTTATGGATGATCTATATGATATAAACTTTCAATCTAACGGTGAATTTTATAAAATTTGTATTCGTTATAGCATTAGTCCACCATGGACCACTTAATCAAGTGGTCCATATTAGAATTTACCTTCTATATCCGTCTTTTTTTTAAGTAAAAAAAAAAGAAGAGAAAACAAAGTAGAGTAGGTAAAGACATCCCATCTAGGTTGGCACCCCTTTATAAACCCAACCAAGAAGCTAACTCTATCATATTAATAAAGAAAATAAAGATACAAAAACATCAAACTTGGGGGGACTAGACCAATACCCCAGTGGGAACGAAATAACATACAAATGCCTCATTAAAAACCTTACTTGTAAAACTCAAATAGAAAAACCAGGTGAAGGAAAAAAGAGTGCAGTGCTCCACCCCATAAAAATAAACAAGAACCTAAAAAAATGGAGGGGACTAGACCAAAACTCCATTAATGTAAACAATACCTAAAATTAGGTAACCCCATTTTATTCTTTAATAAACTGTCTCCAGAAAACAACGGGGGTACTGTTAGAAATTTGTGTTGGGGGTCTGCTGTAAATACTTGAACAAAAGAAGATGAAGAAGAACATAATAATAATTCCATTGTTATATATCATTGTTTGTTGGGAAGAGGCTGCTGCACTTGAAAACCTGAAAAGTTTAATGATTATGCACGTAAATCTCAAAGTGTGTGGGGTTGCCACACTAACCTTTAGGTTCGATTCGCCCCCAACAGTTTACGTAAACCGGATGCAAATGGGTTCAACTGGCGAATCCCCTTCAGGATACTTTGAGAACCTTAACGTGGTTTGCACACTCACACCAAGCATATCGATCAATGTTAGTTTACAGAATAAAGTTCCTTCAATTCCTTTCGTGCACTAGACAAATGAAGAAATGATTTAGGAATATTTTTGACAGAATTCTGACTCATGAAATTCATAATTTTTGTTGTTGTCTATTTTTCTGCCTCATGAGTACCTCTATTTATAGAGAAACTCGTATATGTTGATGAAGGGAAGCAATCCTTGAAAGATATCATGCAATATTAATATGAAACAATGTTATGATTCATTCTTGTTCTCAAAAGGTTGCAAGACTAAACCAAGAGACATATTATTTCAAATCAACCATTGCATCTTTTCAAGTATATTTTGGAAATTTTCCAACAATCCCCCACCATTTTCAAAATATATCTAAATCCATTATTCCGGAAATCTCATGGTTTCAGATAATGGTATCTCACGATTTGAACCACTACTTAGTAAGAAATGGGTTGCACTTATCCCGAATAGACATTGGTAGACAAGCTTTGAACCAACTATTCATTAGCATAAGTGTGCAAAACTTACACATGAAATCTCGGTACCATTGATCGAATTATAAGTATGACACATTTGTTAAGGCCTTGTGTCTCGTATCCTTTTCATGAGAATTTAAGAGTCAAGCCCTTGAACTCCGTGAAGCGGCCAAACTTCATTCTCATATAGGTAGACTATATCGGGAATGCCCCATAAGTATGCATTCCAGCAAATATATGCTATATGTCCATTAAGAGGAAAACCCCATCCTACACTTTTTCTTCTTATGGTCCAAGTACTTTTACCCCTTGGGATGTTATTTATTATTGTCAAGTACTTCAATCACTCTAATAGTGTACTTTCACCATTGAACTCAAGACTTGATGCTACTCAAGTGTGAGTTGAGTTTCCACCATTGGTGATCAATTATATCTGGGCTTGTACCACATCCCTAATGATGTCTTCAATGACTTAACCATCATATCTGAAAACCATCATATCCTTGTCAATCCTTTCATCAAAGAATTGCAAGATTTTTCAACTTTATTACTTTGAATATTCAATCAACCACATAGCTATGATTTTTAGAAACTTTGAATATTCTTTACGTATTCTTGATAGTTTTAACCACTATCACAAAACCATGACCTTTTGTCATTTCATTATCATTGTGTCAAACGCACAAACTTTATGTCATTCTTCTTTTGCCATTACATATTTAATAGTCATTTCAATCTTCTTTTTGCCTCACTCACAACGGCTATTTTGGCACTCTCAACTGTCATATTTGAAGTTCAAATATCCAAGGGACTTCTTTATCTATAAATAGCATGTGAAGGCAACATTGAAGGGCATGAGTTTTACAAGCAATCAAAATCTTATCACTTGCAATCACAAAGCAATCTAAGCTCTTCTTTTCACTCATACTCCAAAGCTCAAATAGAACATAGGATCTAAATATCTTTTGAGTATTTTGAGTGTAATTTATTTAGCTATACTAACTAGTTTAGGTTGGTATAAGCTTGAAAGATCCATTTCATATACAAATCTTTTGTAAGTTGTAAACTCAAGTCAATTGGGAAGAATTGATTGAGTAGTGAAGATTAAAATCAGTAGGTGTTTACTGATTGGTTTCTTAACCTTGGAATTAGGTTAAGGGTTTGAAGTTTGATTGTAATCTTGGTCTAGATTATTATTGGATAATCTCACGCAAGTGGGGACTGGACTAGCCCTTGTCATTTGAGGGTGAACCAGGATAAAATCCTTGGTGTTTGATTCTCCCTTTTATTTGTCTTTATTTTAATCAAACACAAAATCACACACCTCACTCACAACTTAACATATCAAGAGAACGTTCTCTAAGTGGTCTCCGAACTGTGTGATTTTATTAACCATTTTATCTAACAGCTTTTAGTGTTGCAGCAAAATTTTAAAAGGTCACAATTCAAACCCCCCCCCCCCCCCCCCCCCTCTTTCTTGTGACAAATCTTGCTACTTCAATTGGCATCAGAGCTCTGCCTCTCAAGGTTGAGCATCTAACAAGTGCTAGAGGAAAAGATTCAGGAAGGAAGTAATGACAAAAGCTGCAAAATTCATTTCTGAAGGAGGATCCTCAAATAGGCCACCTCTATTTGAAGGAGATGACTATTATTACTGGAAAGACAAAATGGAATTGTTTCTAAGATCTCAAGACAATCACATGTGGTCTGTCATAGAAGATGGAGATTATATGCCATGCATCAAAGACACAAACACTCCAAAGCCTCAAGCTGAATGGCTCACTGCAGAAGCTGATAGGGTACTTTTAAATACTAAAGCTAAATTATTTATTAAATGTGCTTTGTGCAGGGAAGAATATGACAGGATTATGGAATGCAAAACTGCTCAAGAGATGTGGAACACTCTCCAAACTCATCATGAAGGAACCAGTCGTATAAAAGAAACAAGAATAAATATTGGCATAAGAAAATTTGAACTGTTTGAAATGCAGGAAGTTGAGACTGTGGATCAAATGTATGGAAGATTCACAATAATTATAAATGAGCTAAACTCTCTTGGAAAGAAATACAACTCACATGAGAGAATTAGAAAAATACTGAGATGTCTTCCAAAACATTGGAGACATATTGTTACTGCTATCATAGAATCCAAAAATCTTGCTGAAATGAAATTAGAAGATTTCATTGGATCTCTTAAAGCCCATGAAGCCATATTACAGGAAGAAAGACCTCAAAAGAAGAAAATGATTGCTCTTGAATCTCAAGTTAAAGAGCAATCAAAGAAAGAAGAAATTCAAGATGATGATATGCTTCAAGATGATAATGAAGAAGAACTAGCCTTCCTAACAAGAAGAATACAACAACTGATGATGAGAAGAAATCATTTCAAAAGATCATTCCCAGCAAGAAGAAATGTCTCAAAATCTGAAGTTGATATGAGTCAGATAAGATGTTATGGTTGCAATCAACTTGGACACTTCAAAAATGAATGTCCAAAGCTGAAACAAAACAAACCACCTTTCAAAAAGTCAATGATGGCAACATGGGATGATCTAGAAGACTCACCAGAAACATAAGAAGAAGAAGCAAATGTTTGTCTGATGTCAAAATCAGATAAGGAAGAGGTAACACCAACCTTGTTCTTCTTGCATAAAAACTGAACATCTTTTTGATAATCTCTTATATGACTGTCAAGTTACCACTGAAGAAAATAGTAAGCTTAAAAATGAGATCACTAAAATAACTCAAGAAAGAGATCTTTATAGAAAGGAAATTGAAACCTTAAAGCAAAAACTTTTACAATCTGAAAAATCTGGAAAAATCTTAGACAACAGTCTACAAAAGGAAAATACAAGTCTAAAACAAAATATGACCATATTAGAAAAAGATCTAAACAAATTTGTAACCTCTACTAAAACATTTGAAAACATTACGAGCTCATAAAAGGGAATTTTTGACAAATCTGGTATAGGTTTCAAAACTCATCAAAAACAAAAGTTATATGAAAACTTTTTACCTATTAAAGAAAAACAAACTAAAAAACTATTTTGCTCCTTCTGTCATAAGCATGGTCATGTTAAATATTTTTGTTTCAAAAGAAAAAAACTTCATCACAGAAGAGACCATTCTCTGAACGGTCTCCCAAGGAATATAAACAGACAAATGTCTAGAATCACTAACTCTCAAGGACCCAAGTCAGTATGGGTACCAAAAAACTTACTAACCTTAAATGCAGGAATGTCTTCTAACAATCAAGAGAAAGCCTTGGTACTTGGACAGTGGTTGCTCAAGGCATATGACTGGAGACAGACATAGCTTTCTTTCTTTTGAAAAAAAAAACGGAGGTTCAGTCACTTTTGGAAACAATGAAAAAGCTAGCATCAAAGGTAAATGAATTATTGGTAAGATTAACTCAGCTAAAATTGAAAATGTTCATTATGTTGAAGGTCTTGAACATAACTTGATCAGCATTAGTCAACTATGTGACAATGGTCTTGAAGTTATCTTCAAAACTCAAACCTGTGAAATAAAACAAACATCTTCTGGTAAAGTACTCTTTTATGGATCAAGAAAGAAAAATGTGTATGTTCTATACTTAGATAAACTGCCTGCTGAATCATGTTTTGTGTCTCTTGAAAAAGACAAATGGATTTGGCACAAAAGAGCAGGACATATAAGCATGAGAACAATGGCAAAACTTTCTCAGCTTGATCTAGTTAGAGGATTACCAAAGATAAGTTTTGACAAAGATAAGTTATGTGAAAGTTGTACCAAGAGCAAACAAACCAAAAGCAGTTTTAAACCTAAAGATTTTATCTCAACAAAGAAACCTCTTGAACTACTTCACATTGACCTTTTTGGTCCTGTCAAAACTACTAGTCTAGGAGGGAAGAATTATGGTTTTGTCATGGTTGATGATTACTCAAGATTCACCTGGGTTCTTTTTCTAAAACAAAAAGATGAATCTTTTGAATCATTTAAAACTTTCTGTAAAAGGATTCAAAATGAAAAAGAAACAAACATCATCTCTGTAAGAAGTGATCATGGTGGAGAATTTGAAAATTATCAATTTGAATCCTTCTTTAATGAAAGTGGCATTTCTCATAATTTCTCTTGTCCAAGAACTCCTCAACAAAATGGAGTTGTTGAAAGGAAAAATAGAACCCTACAGGAAATGGTCAGAACAATGATTGATGAATCAAATGTTGAGAAATATTTTTGGGCTGAGGCAATCAATACTGCATGCTACATTTTAAACAGGTGCACTATAAGAAATTTTTTGAATAAAACTCCTTATGAATTACTTAATGATAAAAAACCAAACATATCTTATTTTCATATTTTTGGATGTTATTGCTACATTTTAAACACCAAAGAAAACTTAGGAAAATTTGATGCTAGATCAGACAAGGGTATATTCTTAGGATACTCTCTAACCTCTAAACCATATAGAGTTTACAATTTAACATAAAAAACCTTAGAGGAAAGTATGCATGTTAAATTTGATGAATTTGAGGATCTACCTAGTCAAACTATAAATGATGAAGAAGAGGAACATCTTCCTGTAAAAGATCAAACTGAAGATATCTCAACTCCTTCTCAAGAACCTCCTAAAACCTGGAGGACAGTAGGATATCATCTTCAAGAACAGATTATAGGAGATACCACAGATGGTGTAAGAACAAGAAGATCCTTTCAAGCTACAGAAAATAATCTAGCAATGATCTCTCAAATTGAACCAAAGACAATTGATGAAGCAATCATAGATGAATCATGGATTGATGCCATGAAAGAAGAATTGTTACAATTTGAGAAAAATGAAGTCTAGAAACTAGTGCCATATCCACAAGATCATTCCATTATTGGTACCAGATGGGTTTTTAGAAATAAACTTGATGAAGATGGTAATGTGATAAGAAACAAGGCAAGACTTGTTGCACAAGGCTACAATCAACAAGAAGGTATAGACTATGATGAAACTTTTGCACCTGTAGCAAGGTTAGAAGCAATTAGAATTTTACTTGCATATGCATCTCATAAATGTTTTAAACTTTTTCAAATGGATGTCAAGAGTGCATTTTTAAATGGTTTCCTAAATGAGGAAGTTTATGTACATCAACCTCCTGGTTTTAAGGATGAACATAAACCAAATCATGTTTTTAAACTAACCAAAGCTCTCTATGGACTTAAGCAAGCTCCTAGAGCTTGGTATGAAAGATTAAGTACATTTTTACTTGAAAATGGTTTTTCTAGAGGAAAAATTGATACCACTCTTTTTAGAAAAACTAATAATGAAGATCTATTGATAGTTCAAGTATATGTTGATGATATCATATTTGGTGCTACAAATGAAAAAATGTGTGAGGATTTCTCAAGCCTTATGCAAAGTGAATTTGAAATGAGTATGATGGGAGAACTCAGATTCTTTCTTGGCTTGCAAATCAAGCAACAAGAAAATGGAATCTTCATTAGTCAAGAAAAATATGTTAAAGATCTCCTTAAAAAATATAAGATGAATGAAGCAAAAATCATGACTACTCCCATGCATCCTTCAATTAGTCTGGACAAAGATGAAAATGGCAAACAGGTATCTGAAAAGGAGTATAGAGGGATGATTGGATCACTTCTATATTTAACTGCCAGTAGACCAGACATTGTCTTCTCAGTTGGTCTATGTGCCAGATTTCAAACTTCTCCAAGAGAATCACACCTCACTACAGTTAAAAGAATATTCAGATACTTGGTGGGAACCCCTGATGTTGGTCTTTGGTACAAAAAGGGAACAAATTTTGATTTGAAAGCATACTGTGATGCTGACTATGCTGGAGATAAATTAGAAAGAAAAAGCACAAGTGGAGCATGTCAATTTCTTGGTGAAGCTCTTGTTAGTTGGTGCTGCAGAAAGCAAAACACCATAGCACTATCAACAACTGAAGCAGAATATGTATCAGCTGCAAACTGTTGTTCTCAAGTGATATGGATCAAAAACCAACTTGAAGATTTTTCATTAAGGTACACAAATATTAAAATTCTATGTGATAATACTAGTGCTATAAATTTGTCAAAGAATCTCATTCAACATTCTAGGTCAAAACACATTGAAATTAAGCATCATTTCATACGTGATCATGTTTGCAAAAAAGTTGTTGAATTAGTGTTTGTAGATACTGAATATCAATTAGCTGATATTTTTACAAAACCTTTAGTTGAAGATAGATTTAATTTCATTAAAGATAATTTAAAAATTATTAAAAATCCCAACTGACCATTGTTGATCAAAATCTAGAAACCTGGAGACCGTTGAAAGAGCGTTCTCTCAAACAAATAAGCATAACATATCTTTGTTGAAAAAATTGTTGTCTTATTACTTAAAATTTTTAAACTTAAATCTGAAAACTCTTCCTCTCCTCGCTGACAACTCCTTCTCTCACCTCACCTCATAATTATAATTATTTCTTTTGTTTTTCCCAAGTACATCTAAATAGTGGCATTAGTACTAACCTACACCTAATCTATCTCAAGCTTTTCCTATTCTCCATACACTCTCTCAAATCATTCCCTTTTATTTATCCAAAACAACACTCCATTTACTCCCCACCTTACCCAATACTCGTTTTCTCTCTCTCTCTCTCTCTCTCTCTCTCTCTCTCTCTCTCTCTCACTCTCTCTCTCTCTCTCTCTCTCTCTCTCTCTCTCTCTCTCTCTCTCTCTCTCATAAAAAAAAACTTCTTCCCTTTCACTGCAATTTCTCTTTCCCTTTTCACTATTCATCCTTAATCTTTCTCTCATCTCTCACAAAAATGGCAAGAACCAAGAGGCCTGGAATCAAGTACAGAAAAGAACCCTCATCATCATCATCATCCACTCGTTCTCCTTCACCACCTTCTGCTACTTCTCCAAACTCCTCAGGTAAACAAACTTCTTCAAACTCCTCTTACAAATCACTTTCTGACCACTATAATGAGTTTGAAACACAACCTCGTGCTCTAAACGTCCAATTTCCTGAACAAACCAAACCAAACTCCTGTCAAAACCCTTGAAATTAGACAAATTTATATTGGAACCGTTCCAATCCCTATCAGTACTGTTCCTACTGTTCATGTAACTGTTTCTCAAAATGTTGAACCCATTCAATGTTCCCAAATCAACATTAACACCACAATCACTCCTGAAAATGTAACTGTCACACCACAACCTTCCCAATCCAAAATAGTTACCAAAACTGCCTCAGTCTCTCACAAAGCAAAAAGGTCAAAACTTTTGATTCTTCAAAAATTCGTAGGTCAAATAGGATTGTCTCTGGTGGAGGAAGAAAATCAGCCATTGACACAAATGTTTATGAAATCTCTGATAATATGATCCTGAAGGAGAGTCCTTAGATTCACCAAAGTCTGCTCCAATTTCTACTTACACAAGAAAAATCTCTTCCTCTAAAACTAAACCAACATCCTCCAAGAAACCTAAATCATCTGAGAATGATGATATTCCTATTAAACAACTCAAAAAATCCACCCCTCTGATTCTTGAAACTCATTTGGAAAGTTTTGAGAAATTTGCTAAAAATAAACCTATTCTTCCTGGTAGAGTTTATAACTTTGATGAACTCATAAACACCAGTCATGACCTAACCAAATACACAAATCCCCTCGGTTGGACTCATCTTTTCACCATGAGAGAAACTCACTATCCCTCTTTAATTAAAGCTTTCTACTCCAATGCCTCAATATCCTCAGAAAGAAACCAAGTTGTCTCTGAGATTAAGGGCAAAAAGATTAGAATCACAGAAGAGTTGCTTGGAGAACTCCTCAATCTTCCCACTGAAGGAAACAAGATCTATGGATCTTCATGGTTTGGTCTGATAGACATAGAGAAGAAAAACCTTATGAGTGATCTGTTTGAACCCAACACTGATTTTTCAAAACCACCATACTCCTCCAACCTTAAACATGAATTCAAAATGCTTCACAATATGTGCCTTCACTCCATATTTCCCAGAAAAGGTAGCAAGGACAAAGTGACTGAAAATGACATGATGATGATCTATCATATGTCAAAAGGGATCAAGCTAAACCTTCCCTATGTCCTTATCCAACACATGATCTACACCATTGAAAATGGATCTAGGAAAGTCACTCTGCCCTATGGGATGTTCCTAACCAAAGTGTTCAAACACTTTAAAACTGATTTTGCTGGAGAACAAGGGTTAAACTCTTCAACCACTTTTTCATTGAAAAATATTGGAAGAATGAAGCATCCAGTTGATTTTGAAGACCACACAATTGATGAACAAGGAACCAAGAGGAAAAGAGAAGCTTTTGAGGATCAAGAAGTTTTTATGGACAACCTAGAGCTTCTAGCTGAGGCTGTAACTACAACTAGAGACCATTCAGAGACCATTCTCCCTGCCTCTGCAACAACTGCCAAAGGCAAAGAAATTCTTGAAGAAGGTAACCAAGTTCCTCCTCAAAATCCTTCTGTCTCCTTAGAGTTTGATCATGTTTTAGATTCCACCATAAATAGCTCTGTCAATAAATTCACTACTGTGTTACTTGACAACCTGTCAACCATGGACAATCCTGTAAACACCACCATGTTTCCCAATCTAACAACATCACCACAATCTGCTTTTGAATCATTCCAAAGTTCCGAGTTCCTAAGATCCTTAATCAGAACTCCTCTTCCCAGTTTTCCTCAAATGCCACAACCAATTTTTACAGATGCAGGGACATCATTACCCTCTTTCCCTCAGAATTTTACATCTTTCAACTCTTTATGCACCAATCCTCCTGTCAGTAATCCTATTGCTTCTCACTGTTTTGACAAGATTTCTCTTCATGACATAAGACATCCTAAGAGGTCTAAATTTGAGAAAGATATATCTAGGACTAGGAAGGATATGGTCAAACTGTTTGAAACCATGAGTATTCAAAATACCATGATGACTTACATGCTGAAGGAACATGAAATTTTTAGAACTTGGCTATTAAATTTATGTTTTAAAGATGACAAATAATCTTAATTAAATTTTAATTAGATTCTGATCATCTTGTAATCTAACAAGTGCTTTTGAGTGATTTTATATAAGACAGATATAAGGAATGAAAATCACTATCTCTTATTCACAAGTTAAAAAGAATCTCAAATTCTGCCCTGGAGAATGATCTCAGAACGGTCTCCTGGACATACGCAGCATTGAATAAGCACTTAATTAAGTCAACGTGATACAAGACAACAAAGAACTTTTCATATGAGTTATTTATATTATCACAACAGTTTGGAATAAGTCATTTAAGGTAAGGAATCATTTTTGAGTAATGAACCTTCTTCATGGAGCAAAGTTGAGAACATCAATGTCTCAAATAATTATAAAGGCTTTATGTTCTCCCAAGATATCATTAGAAGATTTAATCTAGACCAATGAGAGTTAGAAAACATGCTGTACCGGTTTGAGAGGGATATTTGAATTTAATCATAGTACAAACACTTGGCAAGATAAGAAGAAATAAGTACCATTATACTACTATTCACACGTCCTTGCAAGGACACATGAATAGTTGCTACTCTACAAGGTTCTTGCTGTTTTACAACTGTCATACAACTTGCAGCAACTTATCAAACAATTGGGCGCTACTCTCTCATGAAGTATCTATGGTCTCCAACATCCAGGAGAATGGTCTCCCAGATTTTGTTCATACAAGCTTCATTCTTATCCAAAATAGTACCTATCTATTTCCACATGTGGACTATTACTTATCAACGGATATATGATCAAATACAACCCATTACAGTTGTCAAGAACGGATAAATCTGACATCCTTTCAATTGTACCTTATAGAGACCATCAGAAGAATGGTCTCCAGAACTACCTGAAAGTACAAAATCTGACTGGACTTTTTGCCTCACTCACAACGGCTATTTTGGCACTCTCAACTGTCATATTTGAAGTTCAAATATCCAAGGGACTTCTTTATCTATAAATAGTATGTGAAGGCAACATTGAAGGGCAAGAGTTTTACAAGCAATCAAAATCTTATCACTTGCAATCACAAAGCAATCTAAGCTCTTCTTTTCACTCATACTCCAAATCTCAAATAGAACATAGGATCTAAATATCTTTTGAGTATTTTGAGTGTAATTTATTTAGCTATACTAACTAGTTTAGGTTGGTATAAGCTTGAAAGATCCATTTCATATAAACATCTTTTGTAAGTTGTAAACTCAAGTCAATTGGGAAGAATTGATTGAGTAGTGAAGATTAAAATCAGTAGGTGTTTACTGATTGGTTTCTTAACCTTGGAATTAGGTTAAGGGTTTGAAGTTTGATTGTAATCTTGGTCTAGATTATTATTGGATAATCTCACGCAAGTGGGGACTGGACTAGCCCTTGTCATTTGAGGGTGAACCAGGATAAAATCCTTGGTGTTTGATTCTCTCTTTTATTTGTCTTTATTTTAATCAAACACAAAATCACACACCTCACTCACAACTTAACATATCAAGAGAACGTTCTCTAAGTGGTCTCCGAACTGTGTGATTTTATTAACAGCAAAATTTTAAAAGGTCACAATTCAAACCCCCCCCCCCCCCCCCCCCCTCTTTCTTGTGACAAATCTTGTTACTTCTAACAATAGGTCTAAATTGCTCAATAGAAGTAGCATAAGCAGTTTTTGGAATTAGGGCAATAATATTAGAATTGTATCCAGGAAGAATCCAACTAGTATTAGAAAATTCCAACACTGCACTCTTAATCTCATGCTGCACAATTTCCCAATAGTGTTGAAAAAATAAAACTCCAAAGCCATCAGGACCTGGAGCACTTTCATTGTTGAGGGCAAACACAGCTGCTTTGATTTCATCACGCGAAGGGAGCATATTTAACAAAGAATTGACATCATTGTTGATCACCTTGGGAATTACTTCATCAACAAGAAGAGAATCATGCACCACAGTATTAATGCAAAACAGGTTTTGATAATAGCTCACCACATGCTCAGCTATCAGGTTTTGGTTAGTGATAACATTATCACCATCTTGAAGAGATGATATATATTTCGTGGAAGTTTTGATTAAATTTTGACTGGTTGCTTAGAATTCTTGCAGATATCTGTCTGACTCGCTACTATTAACGTCTCCTAAACCAAGCATGACTAAGCATGATCGCTGCGGTAGGAATCAGCGGTACCATTGCTGAATAATACACAAGGTTGTGAAATTCCTATCATCTTTATTTATCTCTTAACTCGCTAACGATCTTGTCTGACAACATATTACTTGAGGACAAGCAACAGTTTAAGTTTGGGGTTGTGATGACAGAAATTTTTGTAGTATTTTAGGTAGTAATATTAGTAATAAATGACTCAAGACAAGCCCAGATACGAAGAAAACCTGAAGAATCAAAGCAAAGAGCTAAAAGGAGCAAAAATACAAGGAAATGCCAAGAAAGAAGCAAAAATCTCAACTTGTGCAGCCATCGCAGTATGATGACTCCCATCGTACTACGATGAGAGTTACTTGATGGCCAAGACGTCTACGCGCAAGATTTAGTTTTTATTTTTGCAGAAAATCAACCTATCGTAGTACGATAGGACCATCGCAGTACGATGGCTTGCTGAGGTCCGTTTAGAAAACTATAAATAGAGCTCCTCTCCTTTATTATTTTTCATTTAGAAATTTGAGAACTTCTCTATTACTATAGACACTACCACAAAAAAGGGATTTAATAACACTTTTTTAAGGCTTTGATAGCGCTTAAAAGCGCTATTGATGTTGCCGCTATTAAAGGTATGGTGCCTTTAATAGCGCTTTTGAAAAGCGCTATTGTATAAAAAAAAGCGCTATCGAAAGCTGTGATTTCACGCTTAAAACATATTCTGGCAACACCTTTTAATAGCTGTTTTAAGGAAAAGCGCTATTAAAAATCCAGTTATAATAGCGCCCGTGAGCAAAAAGCTATCAAAAGCTGCAGTTTCAATAGCGCCCGTGAGTAAAACGCTATCAAAAGCGGCAGTTTTAATAGCGCCCGTGAGTAAAACGCTATTAAAAGCTGTAGTTTTAATAACAGTTTTTTCACAAAACGCTATTGAACGTCTGACTTTTTAAAAAAAAAAAATATATATTTATGAGCTGAATTTCAAATTTAAAAACTAACAAATATTACCAAGTTTTCTTTATAGAGAATAAATAGTGGCAAATCAAAGAATAAAAAGTACAATTTCAATATAACATACTTTATAAATAAAACATTAAATTGAGTACCACACCAAAACAAATTTGTTCTAATACAAATGTGTTATATATGATCTCTCATAACCAAAGTACTTACTCCTACCACACCAAAATAAACTTAATTAGTTATCCAAATTAAAATTAACCTAAACATTCCTCTACCATTTTCCAACAAAGCCGGCACCTCATGTTTTCAAGAAGTCCCTAAAAAAAAAAAAAAAAAACTCAATATAGTTAATATCTTATGTTCATGAGAGATTGATCCAAATTGTGTTTCAAATTGATAATATTAAAGACAAAATGATTATAACATCATATGCAAAGAAGAGAAGGCTGAAAGCCAATCACCTCAAAAAAAAAAAAAACAATTGTAACGTTATATGCACAAACTTATCCACTTCATATTATATCTAAAATAAATTTCAACAATCATAGCACAAGATCATGTACATAATAAGAACACTAACAACTATTTTTAAAAAACAATATCATGTCACTGATGTGAGTTCAACAACACTAAACTAAACAAACTTTCAACAATTGATGATTATAAAATGTGGAGAAGCACTCACCACCGAATTCTATAAACCAGAGAATAACTCAACTTCTCTGCTTTGTTCCTTTGTTTGCGTAAATCCTCTATTTTGCTCAGCCTGAAACAGAAGGCAAAGATATCAGCCACCATTCTTGGCGAAATTTCAAACAGGTCATTCATATGAATCAAAGGATTTCACATAACTAATGCTATGTTATTATGCAAAATTATCCATTTATACCACCCTAACATAGAAAGATGTACAAAGGATATGAATAAATTAATATTCAAATAAAGAATTGAGAACATAACTTTTTTTTTTTGAAACATCAAAAATTATACATTATGTATTAAAAGAGAGAAAAGCAAATATTCCGAGCATAAGTAGTGCAAGGGAATACTGCTACAGCAAGACAACAAAAGTCTTTAAGGCTACAGAAGGGGAGCAAATCAAAAAACAAGCAAGTGGAAACAAAACCAGAACTGAATATAAAACCAGAAACAGACCAAAAAGAACAGCACTATCTAGCTAGACAAACAGATTCACAGTAAAACCAGAAACTAACAGATTCACAGTGCAACCACTGTACTCATCCAGCAACTTCCACCATATACTTCTCAGCAACCAACGACTTTCCACAAATAATTACTTAGTAACATTTTCCACGTTCAGATTATATATATATAAGGAAGACTCAAAAGGTGTAGAAAAAAGCAATGAACTGAGCGAGGAACAAAACATAACCAAGTATCTATCTCAATGGTTTCATCATTCAGTAAGGCTTCTTCACTTTTTTAAGAATCTATGGTTGTTAAATTGTCTTCACAATTCACTTTTTTATCCAACATGTATAGCTTTTATCAATTCCATTAATAATTAAGTGATTTGCCAAATCCTTTTGACGAACGGCTCTATAACAACATTGTAGACATGGACAAATGATTTTACTAGTATAGGAATTTAGCTTACATGGTGATGGCTTAACATCTTGGGATGGAAACAAGGCAACCAACTGATATGATTCTCCACACTAATTGGAAGAATTTGACTACAAATTAATTTTTTTTTTCTTTTTTTGAATGGTACATGGTTAGCTGATATCAACTCGATGATGTCTGTTGCTAATGTCACATGGTTGGCTGATATCAAAGAAGGTATACTCAATGAAGCTTGGATCAATTACAATGCTAGTTCACTAAATCTAAGTATTATATTCACTGGTTTTAATAATGATACTTCCACAATTGTGATTCAACATCTATCTTCCATAGTTGATCTTAGGCTTTATCTGCCAGAATTTGTTACTGTTGGCTTAGAATACTAAAGACTAAAGAGAAACATATTCCCAAATTAATATGGATATATGTTTACATTAGTAAAGTTTCAGTGATATATCAGAATAATTCTATCCTATATCAGAGTAATCCATTGTTTACATATTGCCACTGTTTACATATTGCCAAGTTTCAGTGAAGAATTAATTCTATTCAATATCAGAGTAATCCGTTTTATGAAGGCACTTATCTTTGTTATATTATATTTGACACACTCTAAAATCTACAAATACAAACTTGTTTTCATAGTTTCCATAGTTCACCTGCTAATATTGAGAAAAATTACAACAATACTTTCCAGAAAGCATTGTTGGCTAAAAAGCAGACTGCAGAACAAAGAACAGACACCAAGACAGAGCAAGCAAAACGCATGACAGTAGAAAAACAGCAGCAGCAGCAGACTTAACGATCGAAACAGTTTCCGGGGTCCCAAACAAAGTAGTGTGAGTGAATGATGAAATACCAAACTCTTTCATTAAGCTTAAACTTCCAATTATCGTAAATCTAAACCCTATTTGGTAATGTCTCTACTAATTGACATTAGGTAGTGTATGAACTGGTTCAGTTAGGACAAGCCAACAAACTAGTCTAGGAAAACAAACACCAATGCAAACCAATTACTACAAACACCCCCCAACAAGAAACACAATCAGTCACCAAACAACAATTGGAAGTTGATCACATGCTCTCTACCTCAACTTTCATGGTTGTCCGAAAGACAACTTGTTGAATCCATTATCTCATCAGCAACCGCCGATCGATTAAGTAGCATAGTAAGACAGGAAAAAAGTTTTGTGCATTTATATTTATATATGATAGAAAATATGAAAGTTGTTTAATTCAAAATGGGCAAATAAGTTTAATCGGCAATAGTATAAAAAAAATTGATTAAACAAATCACAAGAGAATAAATAGTGATACTTGAATCAATTTGGGTAATTTACTGCAAAGAAGATAAGCTAATATATTTTGTAAAAAACACAAACACAAACCTATATGTTAGACATACAAGCTTATTCTTTTCTATTTCAATCATTGACTTTTCCATTATACTCTGTATAAAGCTTCGCAATATAATAAAGGGTTCACACATATCATACAAATAAAGCCTTTATATAATAATTCCATCAAAATGCTTGACAATATGCTTTTAATCTTTTCACTGAGATAGTAATAAGAACTTCCACAATTGAATTGAAAACAAACCACACAGTCACATCTCATACAAAGTTATCATCTTATACAAAATC
Organism: Trifolium fragiferum; assembly: GCA_954870985.1. NCBI lineage: Eukaryota > Viridiplantae > Streptophyta > Magnoliopsida > Fabales > Fabaceae > Trifolium > Trifolium fragiferum. The sequence continues at coordinate 40,746,573 of OX940794.1, forward strand.
AAATCTTTGTCTAATGTAAGACCATTATGTCAGAAACTACGGGCAAGAAGATTTTATAAGTAGACTTTACACAATAAATATATTAGGTGTTGTTTTGAACTATATATGAATGGCCAACAATAAGTTGAATTAATAGATTAAGTTTTAATAACACATAAGTAATATAGAGAAGATGATAACTTTGTATTCAATTATTCACTTTTGATCAATCAAAGTAACAAATTATAATTCAAAAACAAGATAGTTTATTTACCACAAATCCAATTTAAGAAGGTTACTATAAACACCACCAACAAGAAACAAAATCAGTCACCAAACAACAATCTAATCCATTAAATTGAAATATATCAATAAATTTAGTATTTCCATCAATATATGTCTGTTAGTAAACATCCACCAAAACTAGTAAAAGACATACATTTGGACTTAAATTGCTATTTCACAAATTTATGGTATATGTTGCAATGATATTTAGAATTAGAGAAAATTGAATCGTATGAGAGGTTCACGATACCTTAATGACGGCAGTAAGTGAGTTGTGAGAACACGACGACGAACGATTACGAAGACAACCTCTCTGAGAAACGATTGAAGGGAACCTCTCTGAGAACACGACGACGATGACGAACCCAGTTGTGAGAACCTCTCTGAGAACACGACGACGACGAACTCAGTTGTGAGAACCTCTCTGAGAACCGTTCTAACTTTGATTTTTGTGAAACAAGTACCGATAGCTCTGAGATTGGTTCCAGAGAAACAATTTCTCTGAGTTTGATTCCTTTGGGTTAGAAGCTACGAGACAATCAATTTGAGTTCAGTAGCTTGATGATGGTTTGAAGAAGGTGGAAGAATCCTGACGGGAATTGATATGGTTTGGCGATGGTTTGGAGAAGATTGATTAGGGTTTGAGTTCAGTAGTTGACGGCAATTGGGTTGATGATCGTGGGTTGCAGAATCCTGAAGGGTGAAAGATTAGTGCGGGAAACGAAATTTGTGATAAGCGCGTACTGTGTCATTCTATTTCTATTATTATTAATTATTTGTTTGTTTTTTTTTTAAAAAAAGTGTCAAAAAAAAATATCAGGGTCATGGGTTCGAGACTCACCTACATATAGTTTTGATTTCATAATTTCCTATACTATAGCGGTTATGTAAAAACCGCTATTGTTTGCCTGCGCAATTCTAGCTTTAATAGCGGTTTTTTAGAAAACGGTATTATAGTGTACTCTGGTGCAAGGTTTTAATAGCGTTTTTCCTAAAAGCGCTATAATAAGCGTCCGTGTTTTTGTTTTAATAGCGCTTTTTAAATAAGCGATATTAAATGGGCGCTATTAAATTCCTTTTTTGTGGTAGTGAGAGTTGGTCTAGAGGAGCTCTACGAGAGAAACTTTCCCTCTTTACGGGAAAGCCATCCTCAACAAGGTAATCTCTTTCTTTAGGTAGCATGATTTTTATTCTTGTAATTTAAATTATGTAATATTTTGTAATAGATCCTTAGGATTGTGGTGGAGAAGATGAACTCCCCTATGAATATTTGGAGTATTTTATTAAGTCATAAATGTTTTCTAGTACTATTTGTCTTATTTATTTTCCTGCTTTAATCATGTTTCCTAAATCTTGCCGGATAGAGAAAACGCTCATAAAATCGATTATTAGGATAAACTAATAATGGTATGAACTGGTAGTAAATAAATCTAGGGGTATAGAGACGGTAACATCCTAAACTACATTCGAACTGAGACGGTAGAGGAGGAATCAAAAACTAGTTGTGAACTGAGCAATTAGAGGCTGAACAGTCTGATACTAGGCCCTAGAGGCAATTGTCGATGGGCATAATGCATATAAATAAATAACTCAGGTTGTAGTTAGGGTATGTGACAAACGAGATAAACACTTGTAGGCATACTAGTTATAATTTTGGGAAACTTTATATATATTAGGGCAATAGTAAGGTATTGCCACATCAAGGATAGAATCGACGCCGCTTGTTAGTCTAGTTAACTATGTTATACACTGATCATGCTGAATAATAGTAGGGGAGGGACTCTAAACCACCATACATATCATTTATATTTCTGTTTTAATTTTACTTTTCTGCAAGCATTTCGCTCTTTTAAAATAAAACCTTTTTTAAAAACTCAAAGCGAATGCAAAATCGCAAGCTTAGACTGACCGTGCAATTGACACGATCTTTGTGGATACGAACTCATTTTAGACACTTATAGTGTGAATTATTACTCGACGACAGACTGATGCACTTGCTAGACCGTAGTCAACATATTTTTTGTGTGTGGTCAAAAACTTGATGAGCGAACAACTTGAATCTCGAACCCTATCAATGAAAGACATACTGAAGTTGGCAAGGAACGTCTTCTCGCAATGAAAGACGTACGGGGGTAAAGTTGGACCAAGCGTATGTAATGAGGTTAATCAATTTGGGGAAAATAAGATTGTATTATTTAATAACTCAATTACAACTTCCAGTGTGTGAATTAGAAGGAATTGAGAGAAAAATTACAATCTAAGATGAATGAATATAGGAAAAGGAGAGAACTCTCAGTGCAGAGAAAGAAGAGAAGAATTCTCATAAATCATTCACACCCACATTCTCAATCCTAAGGCTATATATATATCCCCATCAAGTATAACAATCCTTCAGTCTGCAAGATGGAATACGAGGCCTCATTCCCTTCCTTACTCCCTGAATTTGTGGATCCATAACAGAATTTGGTATCTCAGCATCTTCTAGAATATTGCCCAGCTGTCCACCGCTATGACGTGGCATTTTCATTACAATACCCTCCCCTTCAATATCAACCTTGTCCTCAAGGTTGAAAGTAGGATAGTTTTCAGCTATGTCATCAACATCTTCCCAAGTTGCATCTATGTTATTCAAGCCTTGCCATTTGATCAAAACTTGTGGAATGACCTGCTCATTTCTCAAGATATCTCTTCTCTTTAACACTGCCATTGGTTGTAAAATAGGCCCTAGTTCATTTGTAGTTAATGGCAATGGAATATAAGGATCGAAAGCTTGCCCCTTGAACTGCTTCAGCTGAGAAATGTGAAATACTGGATGAATCTTAGCTTCAGCAGGCAGCTGCAGTTTGTACGCCACTTTCCCTACTTTCTCAATGATTGTGAATGGTCCAAAATAACGCATGCCCAGTTTCTGATTCTTTCTCAAAGCTACTGAACTCTGCCTGTAAGGTTGTAACTTAACTAACACTTGTTCTCCCACCTCAAATTGCACATCTCTTCTGTGCTTATCAGCTTGTGTCTTCATGACCTGTTGAGCTCTTTTGAGGTTGTCCTTCAAGGTAGCTATTAATACATCCCTTTCCATCAATTGTTGCTGAACAGTGAAAGTATCACTAGGTGAATGAGTGTATTTGACTAAGGTAGGAGGAGTTCTACCATATAATGCTTGAAATGGTGTCATGCCCAAACTAGTATGATGAGCTGTATTGTACCAATATTCAGCCCAGTCAAGTGCTTTTAACCATGTTTTTGGATTTTGGAAAGTGAGACATCTCAAATACATCTCAAGACATTTATTGAGAGCCTCTGATTGTCCATCGGTTTGTGGGTGATAAGCTGATGACATGGACAATGTGGTGCCTTGCAAATGAAAAAGTTCTTTCCAAAATTTACTAATAAAAACCTTGTCTCTGTCAGATATTATAGACTTAGGCATTCCATGTAGCTTGACCACAGTTTTCATAAATGCTTCAGCTACAGTCTTACTATTATAATCCACTTTCAAAGGGCAGAAGTGACTATATTTGGTTAGTCTATCAATGACTACCATGATCACAGTATAACCATTAGAGGGGGGCAAACCTGTAATGAAATCCATTGCTATATCCTCCCATACATGTTCTGGTATTGGCAATGGTTGCAATAGTCATGCAGGGGCTTTAGTATCATGTTTTGCTTGCTGACAGATCAAGCAATTCTGGACAAAGACTTTAATTTCTTGCTTCATGTTTTTCCAGTAAAATTGAGCTGAAATTCTTGCTATTGTTCTTGCTATTCCTGCATGACCACCCACAGGGGACGAATGAAACTCCAGCAATAATTTGTTTTTTACATCATGATCATCCGGTATCACAATCTTGTCCTGCCAATAGACCAACCCATCTCTCCACACAAATTTGTGTCCATTTACAGTATCAGATGTATTTATCAACTCCTGCACTTGACTGTCTTTCTCTATGCATCTTCTTACCTCATCTAAAAAGGCAACTTTAGGTTCTGACCAAGCCATTAAACACACTCTAGATAGAGCATCTGCTGCTACATTCTCTTTTCTTGGCTTGTACTCTATAGTAAAATCATAACCAATAAATTTATGAACCCATGCTTGTTGCTCTGGAGTTTGTAGTGACTGATCCATCAAGCTCCTCAAACTCTTTTGATCTGTCTTGATGATAAACTTGTGACCCAGTAGGTAATGTCTGAACTTAGCAATAGCTTCAGTAATGGCAAATAGTTCTCTAGTATAAGCTGACTGTTTCTGCATTCTAGGGACCATCTTTTTAGAGAAAAAAGCAATTGGATGACCTCCTTGGCTCAGCACAGCACCTACCCCAGTACCAGAAGCATCTGTCTCAATGGTGAAGGGCAAGGAAAATTGGGGAAGCGCTAACACAGGTGCAGTAGTAATAGCTATTTTAAGATTTTGAAAAGCCATAGTAGCTTCTGCAGTCCATTTGAACCCTTCTTTCTTCAATAAATCAGTTAAAGATGAAGCTATAGAAGCATACCCTTTAATGAATCTTCTGTAATATCCTGTCAGTCCCAAGAATCCTCTTAACTGTTTGACATTGCTTGGTTGAGGCCAATCCAACACAGTTTGTATCTTGCCTTTGTCCATTGCCACACCCGTGCCAGAAACTGTGTGGCCCAGATAATCAACTTCTTCCATTCCAAAGGAGCACTTGGATAGTTTAACAAATAATACATTATTTTGTAAGATTTGTAAAACTGTCTCCAAATGATGTAAATGATCAGAGAATGATGGGATGTAGACAAGTATGTCATCAAAAACACTAGTACATACTTCCTTAACAATGGTTGAAATATCTGATTCATTAAACATTGAAAAGATGCAGGAGCATTTGTTAACCCAAATGGCATAACCAACCATTCGTAATGCCCTTGATGGGTTCTGAAAGCTGTTTTATATCTATCACTAGGTTCCACCAAGATTTGATGGTAACCAGACCTCAAATCCAGTTTAGAAAAGCATTTTGCTCCAAACAGTTCATCTAACAATTCGTCTACTGTGGGCATAGGGAAAGAGTCTTTCACAGTTATAGCATTTAGAGCCCTATAATCTGTGCAAAATCTCCAAGTTCCATCTTTCTTTTTCACTAACACAATAGGTGATGAAAATGGACTATTGCTTGGTTGAATGATGCCTTCAGCTAACATCTCTTGTATCATGATTTCAATCTGCTCCTTCTGGCTTTGGGGATATCTATAAGGTCTCACCTTGACAGGTCCTTTCCCTTCCATCAATGGTATAGTGTGGTTTTGTAACCTTGGTGGTGGTAACCCTGTAGGTTTGTGGAAAACATCTTTAAACTTGTTCAGCAGTAGTACTAATTCTGGCTCCATATTAGTAGGTAACTCTAACCAACGGTCCTGGTTAGTAATAGGTTCAGCTCTATGAATGGCAAAACAAGCTTCAATAGCATCAGTTTGGTACAAACGCCTCATGATGGCTAACTAAATGAAAATAAACCATTTTCACAATTTTTTTGATGAAGTTTAGACTTGTGTTTGAAAGAGCTAAAAAGGGCCACGAAAATTACTTGTAAAATTTAGTTTTTAATAGAATGCAAATGAGGAATTAAAGTGAAGAATTGGTGGAAAAGATTAGAAATGGGGCGCCACACTCTTTCTATTGAGTAGAAAGGATGATAAGCCAAAATGAGGATCACCACAAGAAACTTGGTTTCTTGATAAGATCAAAAGCTTGGTCCAATCCAGAACCAAAAAGAGGCAAAGCTCTCAATTCACACAAAGTGTAAAATTCTGCAAAATTCACTCCTTTATTCATTAGATTTCGCCCCCTATATATAAGGAAAGGCTACAAGGTTTCTAAACATAAAAGATAACAATAAAACTGATCATAAACTCCCATTAGTGCTTGGAGGCGCCACTTATGGTAGTTAATCAGATCATTTACTCACTAGGTGGCTGGTTATGGAAGGAAGAGTTACACATTGAATTTGAGCTATAAATGGAATATTATGACTAGCTGTTTTTCTTCAGCTCCATCCCTTGAATTTCGCCCATCATAATCATCAATAATTGATAGAATGATTGCATTTCCTCTCCCTTGATCAGCTCTTTATTTGCACGAAAAAAACACACCAAATGCCTAATTAAAGCTTTAAAAAGCTTATAATTGGCTAAAACACAAACTAAAAATATTCTAAGTGTTTTTGGCCTAATTTAAATAATTTGGACCTCGCACTTTTATTACACCACAAAATTAAATAAAAACTTCAAATTTGGGCAGCATGCCCTATTCCCATGCCATCTTCACTTAAAATGATCAAATTGACGATCTTTGCCTCCATTTCATCATTTTGATCCTTTGCCGCCATTAAGCTAATCAAAACTTCTTTAACCTTCTTAACTCGTGCCCTTGTCATAGGACCTTCCAAATCTTGGATTTCATCATTAAGGACTTTTTGGTTTATGTCCTCATCATTCCCTCCTTCTTGAAGAGAATTCGACCTCGAATTTAAATCATTACCTACATCAAAAGGAGTCAAGTCAGCAACATTAAATGTAGCACTAACACCATACTCATCTGGAAGTTCTATCTTGTAGGCATTATCATTAATCCTAGCAAGTACTTGAAAAGGACCATCCCCTCTTGGTTGAAGTTTAGACTTCCTTTGCAACGGGAATCTTTCCTTTCTCATGTGGACCCAAACCCAATCGCCGGGTTCAAAAACTAGTTTCTTTCTACCTTTATTGGCATTTTTAGCATAGCTTTCATTCCTCTTTTCAATTTGCAATTTTACTTGCTCATGCAATTTCTTCACAAATTCTGCCTTAGACTTCCCATCCTTATGCTTCAAAAGAGAATTGTTAGGTAATGGTAATAAATCTAGTGGAGTTAAAGGATTAAAACCATACACAATCTCAAAAGGTGAGTGATTGGTAGTACTATGGACAACTCGGTTATAAGCAAACTCCACATGAGGCAAACATTCTTCCCACAATTTTGAATTCTTTTTAAGAACAGACCTAAGAAGAGTAGAGAGAGTTCTATTCACTACCTCAGTTTGCCCATCTGTTTGAGGATGACAAGTGGTAGAAAAAAATAATTTTGTTCCAATCTTACCCCACAATGTTCGCCAAAAAAGACTCAGGAACTTTGAGTCCCTATCCGAAACAATGCTCCTTGGCAGCCCATGAAGGCGTACCACTTCTTTGAAGAAAAGATCAGCAACATAGCAAGCATCGTCCACTTTCTTACATGGTATAAAATGTGCCATCTTTGAAAACCTGTCAACAACCACAAAAATAGAATCTTTCCCATGCTTGGTTCTAGGCAGCCCCAAAACAAAGTCCATAGAAATATCAACCCAAGGAAATTCAGGAATAGGTAAAGGAGTGTAAAGACCATGGGGCATAACTTTTGATTTAGCCCTCTTACAAACAATGCATCGGTCACAAAAATTTTGCACATCAATTTTCATATGGGGCCAATAAAAATGTTCTTGTAAAAGTTCTAGAGTCTTAGAAACTCCAAAATGCCCCATTAAACCTCCCTCATGCGCCTCCTTCACAAGTAATTCTCTAATGGAACTTTTGGGCACACAAAGTCTTTTTTCTTTAAATAAATAGCCATTGTGCCTATAAAATATCCATTGAGGGCAGCATGCTCACAAGCTAAATATTTTGAAGAAAAATCAAGATCGTTTTCATACAATTCTTTGATATGCTCAAGACCAAAAATTTTAGTTTCAAGAGTAGAAAGTAAAACATATCTTCTTGAAAGTGCATCTGCAACCACATTAGCCTTACCTTTCTTATGCTTAATCACATATGGGAATTGTTCAAGAAATTCAACCCATTTGGCATGTCTCTTGTTTAACTTACCTTGCCCTTTTAAGTATTTCAAAGATTCATGGTCACTATGAATGACAAATTCTTTGGGCAGTAGGTAATGTTGCCAAGTTTGCAATGCCCTAACTAAGGCATACAATTCCATATCATAAGTAGAGTAATTTAGGGCAGCCCCTTTTAATTTCTCACTAAAATAAGCAATTGGATGTCCTTCTTGCATCAAAACAGCCCCAATTCCAACATTGGATGCATCACACTCAATTTCAAAAGATTTAGAGAAATTTGGCAATGCAAGAATTGGTGCTTGAGTTAGTTTTTCTTTTAGGGCAGCAAAGGCTTGCTCTTGTTTTTCGCCCCATTTAAAACCAACTTCCTTTTTAACAATTTCATTAAGAGGTGCAGCCAAGGTACTAAAGTCCTTTACAAACCTCCTATAGAAACTAGCTAAGCCATGAAAACTTCTTACCTCACTTACATTTTTTGGTGTTGGCCATTCTTGAATTGCTTTCACCTTGCTTTCATCAACATGGACTCCTTTAGAGCTTACAATGAAACCTAAGAAAATCACATGATCGGTGCAAAAGACACATTTTTCCAAATTTGCATACAAATTTTCTTGTCTTAGCACTTGCAAAACAGCCCTTAAGTGAATGCAATGGTCCTCTAAATTTTTGCTATATATCAAAATATCATCAAAATACACAACAACAAATTTACCCAAAAATTCCCTCAAAACATGGTTCATTAGTCTCATGAAAGTGCTAGGCGCATTAGTTAGTCCAAATGGCATAACTAACCACTCATATAAACCATATTTTGTTTTGAAAGCAGTTTTCCATTCATCCCCCTCCCTTATCCGAATTTGATGGTATCCACTTTTCAAATCAATTTTAGAAAATAAGTATGCACCAAACAATTCATCAAGTAAGTCATCTAGCCTAGGAATAGGATGCCTATACTTAATGGTAATGTTATTAACAGCCCTACAATCAGTGCACATTCTCCAACTACCATCTTTTTTTGGCACTAAAATTACCGGGACAGCACATGGACTTAGACTTTCTCTTACCCATCCTTTACTTACCAATTCAGCCACTTGCTTTTGTATTTCTTGAGTTTGTTGTGGGTTGCTTCGGTAAGCTGGCCTATTAGGCAAGGATGCTCCCGGATTGAGATCAATATGATGCTCAATTCCTCTTGTAGGTGGTAAACCACTTGGTACCTCCTTTGGAAACATGTCTTCAAATTCCTGCAAGAGAGTTTCAACACAACTTGGCAAATTTTGTGTGTTAGGAGTGTTAGCTATTAATGCCACCTCTTTGCAAAATAGCAAATATAGGGGCTGTTGTGAAACAATTGCATTTTTAACGTCTCCTTTTTTTGCAATCAAACTCTCTTTCTTTTCATCATTCTTTTTTTTGACACTCTTTTTCTTTTCTTTTTCTTTTTCTTTTTCTTTTTCTTTTTCATTCTTTTCTTTTTCTTTTCTTTCTTGCTCATTTTTTTCTCTCATTTTCTTTTGGTCTTCTCTCACCTCACTAGGCTTCAATGGAACAAGAACTATCTTTCGGCCATGATGCATAAAAGAATATTTGTTGGAATACCCTTCATGACAAACCTTCTTATCAAATTGCCAAGGCCTTCCTAATAACAAATGACAAGCCTCCATAGGTACTACATCACACAACACAACATCCTCATATCTCCCAATTTTAAAACAAACCTCAACTTGTCTATTAACAACCATTTCAACACTTTCATTAAGCCATTGAAGTTTATACGGCTTAGGATGAGGTTTTGTTTCCAAATCAAGCTTTGATACTAAACGAGTACTAGCAACATTAGTACAACTCCCACCATCAATAATTAAACAACATACCTTTCCTTGAACTAAACATCTTGTGTGGAAAAGGTTTTCTCTTTGAGTGGTGTCTTCTTCCTCTTTTACTAAATTCCCCAACATCCTCCTCACCATGAGAATCTCTCCATTAGCTACTTCTCCTTCTTCTTCATCATACTCTTCAACATTCTCACCTTCCTCCTCTTCTGGACATTCTTCATTTCCCTCCATAAGCATAGTTCTCTTTGTTGGACATTCAGATGCAATATGCCCTTTGCCTTGACATTTGAAACATGTAACCTTTTTGTTAGTTGAAACACTTTGAGAAGGTGTAATAGCTTTACCTTTGTTTTCAACTATGGATTCCTTAGATGATGAAGATGAGGCACCTTCCTTCTTTAGCTTGTCTTTCCAATTTTGAGAATTCAAAGTGGTAGAACTTCTCCTTGCTTGGCTCTTTCTTTTGAGTTGTTGTTCCACTTTGATAGCTTGGTGTACCAAGTCATCCATCTCAACATAGTGATGAAGTTCCACTATGTCACTAATGTCACGATTTAGACCATGAAGAAACCTAGCCATGGTTGCTTCATTATCCTCCTCCACATTAGCTCTAATTTTGGCAACTTCCATCTCCTTGAAATATTCTTCAACACTTTTAGAACCTTGAGTGAGTCTTTGCAATTTGTTGTGCAAATCCCTATGATAATAGGAAGGAACAAACCTTCTCCTCATGATTCTCTTCATCTCTTCCCAAGTATCAATTGGTAGTTCACCATACCTCCTTCTATCTTTGATCAATTGATCCCACCACACCAAAGCATACTCCTTGAACTCAATGGAAGCAACCTGCACTTTTTCAACATCAGAATAATTATGACAATTAAAAATTTGCTCAATTTTAGTCTCCCATTCTAGATATGCCTCCGGATCACTCTTCCCAACAAATGATGGAACTTTAATTTTTATGCCCCTCAATTGTTCCCCCCTTTGTCTCCTTCTACGCCTTCTTTCCTCCTCATCACCACTACCATCATTAGAAACATGAGACCTCCTTTCTAATTCATCAAATCTTTGTTGGAATTGTTCACCTTGTTCTCTTAACATCCTCTCAAAATGGCCACGCATGGCATTCATTTGAACAGTTATAGCTGCTGTTCTAGGTGAAGGTGGACTAGACATGGTTGTGAAATTAGTAACAAGTGTTTAAAATGGACCTCGCCACTCTACTCACGTGTTTACACTCAATCACTCGTGTTTCACTCACTTTTGGCTTTTTTTTTATAATGAACACTCTTGCCTTTTACCACTCAATTGCTCTTTTCAGTTCTTTAAAGAAACCAAACTCAATCACACAAGAAAAACAAATTTCAAGTAATAAACACACAAAAAGGCTGTAAATTGAAAGGAAGCAAGAACACAAAGACAACAAATATGGAGACAAAATAAACAAAGTGAGGTATGAACAAATAACTCACAATTTTAAACAAACTAGAGTGTGGCAGCAAAAATAACTTTGAAGGATCACAAGCCTAATAAAATCAGAATTTTTTTTTTTTGTATATTTTTTTTTTCGATTTTTTTTTTTGTTTTTGTATTTTTTTCTAATTCAAACAGCACTATGAATAAATAAAATTGAAATTTGTGCTAAGAACTGGTCCTATACGAACCTCGCTCTGATACCAAATGATGGCTAACTAAATGAAAATTAACCATTTTCACAATTTTTTTGATGAAGTTTAGACTTGTGTTTGAAAGAGCTAAAAAGGGCCACGGAAATTACTTGTAAAATTTAGTTTTTAATAGAATGCAAATGAGGAATTAAAGTGAAGAATTGGTGGAAAAGATTAGAAATGGGGCGCCACACTCTTTCTATTGAGTAGAAAGGATGATAAGCCAAAATGAGGATCACCACAAGAAACTTGGTTTCTTGATAAGATCAAAAGCTTGGTCCAATCCAGAACCAAAAAGAGGCAAAGCTCTCAATTCACACAAAGTGTAAAATTCTGCAAAATTCACTCCTTTATTCATTAGATTTCGCCCCCTATATATAAGGAAAGGCTACAAGGTTTCTAAACATAAAAGATAACAATAAAACTGATCATAAACTCCCATTAGTGCTTGGAGGCGCCACTTATGGTAGTTAATCAGATCATTTACTCACTAGGTGGCTGGTTATGGAAGGAAGAGTTACACATTGAATTTGAGCTATAAATGGAATATTATGACTAGCTGTTTTTCTTCAGCTCCATCCCTTGAATTTCGCCCATCATAATCATCAATAATTGATAGAATGATTGCATTTCCTCTCCCTTGATCAGCTCTTTATTTGCACGAAAAAAACACACCAAATGCCTAATTAAAGCTTTAAAAAGCTTATAATTGGCTAAAACACAAACTAAAAATATTCTAAGTGTTTTTGGCCTAATTTAAATAATTTGGACCTCACACTTTTATTACACCACAAAATTAAATAAAAACTTCAAATTTGGGCAGCATGCCCTATTCCCATGCCATCTTCACTTAAAATGATCAAATTGACGATCTTTGCCTCCATTTCATCATTTTGATCCTTTGCCGCCATTAAGCTAATCAAAACTTCTTTAACCTTCTTAACTCGTGCCCTTGTCATAGGACCTTCCAAATCTTGGATTTCATCATTAAGGACTTTTTGGTTTATGTCCTCATCACCTCATGTGATGTAACTGAGCTTGCTGTGGAGTTTGACTTCTTTCCCCTTGTAGTGTCACAAACTTATCTTTATCAAAAAACTTAATGGACAATGACTGATAGTCTGCTACATGGGGTCCCAAGGTAGCTAGCCATGTAGCTCCTAATATTAAATTTGCCCCCACCATTGGCAGCAAATACACAGAAATTTTGATGTCATGGTCTTGGACAGCTACACAAAGTTCAGAGATGGACCCCTCAGGACTTAGGGAATTTCCATTTCCTACTAATACTTTAAAGAAAGGTGCAGGGGCTATATCAAGTTTCAAAAAATGAGCAATTCTAGGTTGTAAGAAATTGTCTGAACTACCCCCATCAACCAAGATTTGAATTGGCATTTTACCAATATGCCCTGTGAATTTAATTGTGCCTACACCAGTTGCCCCTCTTAAAGCATTAAATGATAAATGCAATTCAAGTTGTTTATCTCCTCCTGTGTCAACTTGGTTCTCATTTGCATCCTCATTGTCACTACTATCCTCTTCTACTTGTAAAATCATCAAGCCACGGTTAGGACATTTGTGACTGAATGACCATTTCTCATCACAAGTATAGCATAGCCCTTTTTCTCTTCTGATTTGCATTTCTGCTGAGCTCATCTTTTTGATATTTTGGTTTTTTGAATAGGTATTTGTGGGTTTTGTATTTGGTGTTGGTAATAATGGAGGTGTGGTGGTTCTGTTTGGGTTAGGATTGTTGAAGCTATTTGGTTTGGTAGTTGAATTTCTGGTTAAAGGTTTGCATTTCTCTTCAAAGAGTTTAGCCAATGCTACTGCTCTTTGAATCGAACTGGGTTCTTGGGCTATGACTTCTCTCTGCAAATCAGGTTGTAATCCACTAACAAAACAGTCTAATAATGCCTCAGTACTCACACCATAAACTCTATTTGCTAATGAAGTAAATTCCAGATAATATTCAACAACACTCGCTTTTTGTGTCAATTTGAACAAAGTCGCGCGAGGACAGTCATAACAGGAAGGGCCAAAATCTACCTCAATTGCGCGTGCAAACAATTGCCATGACTGGAACGGGTTGGTACGTTGCATCATCTGGTACCACGGCACCACCTTCTGATCCAAATGAACTGCAGCAATCGTCAAACGGTCCGCATCTGGAGTGTTGTAGTACTCGAAAAATTGCTCAGCTTTGAAGATCCATTCGATTGCGTGTGTGCCATCGAATCGGGGAAATTCGAGCTTCACGCTTCTGGTGTGAAATGGAGCTTGGTTTTTGCGTGAGTTCATTTCATCACGTTGATCTTCTGCTGCACGCTGTAGTAACGATTCCACCGCCGTTTCGATTCTAGTAAGGCGTCCTTCGTTACCCATTTCGAGTAAGTCGATGCGTTGAGCATGATCTCGATCTCGAATATCCATAGCGTCCATGAACTTCTGGAGCTGAAGTTGGACGGTGTTCGTAATCTCCTCCTGTAACTCCTTCAAGCGTGCGTTATCAGACATGATGAGATGAAAGCACCAATGTAATGAGGTTAATCAATTTGGGGAAAATAAGATTGTATTATTTAATAACTCAATTACAACTTCCAGTGTGTGAATTAGAAGGAATTGAGAGAAAAATTACAATCTAAGATGAATGAATATAGGAAAAGGAGAGAACTCTCAGTGCAGAGAAAGAAGAGAAGAATTCTCATAAATCATTCACACCCACATTCTCAATCCTAAGGCTATATATATATCCCCATCAAGTATAACAATCCTTCAGTCTGCAAGATGGAATACGAGGCCTCATTCCCTTCCTTACTCCCTGAATTTGTGGATCCATAACAGAATTTGGTATCTCAGCATCTTCTAGAATATTGCCCAGCTGTCCACCGCTATGACGTGGCATTTTCATTACAGCGTACACATGCATGTTGGACTCCTCGGCTCTCTCTTTTTTGATCAAAACGTATAACTAAAGGTGTTCGGATGAAAAACGGCTGTGTAGAAATATCTTTTCTCGTGGGATTGGTGCACTTCCCTCCACACTCAAAAGAGCTTTTAGGAGTTGTTGAGTCCTTCGTATTGGCTGCATTTTTGGTGATCAGGATGTTATGCAAGATGCTCCAACATCGTGTTCGTCATCGTGTACTCTGAAGGCGCGCGTTCTATTTATGGAATGATTTATGTTTTCTCTTTCATGAATCTTGCATGGCGCGTTTGTGTTTGGACTTTATTGAGGATCATCATTTATTACTTCAGATCCTTGACTTGACTAATTAATGAAGAATATTCTTGAAGATTATTTTAGGAAAGAATCCTTTTTAATTAATGTGGTCAAAGGCTTGAGTCAAGAAGAATCAAGGTCTTAATTGTTTCAGAATCAAGGACTTTGCTGGAGTATATATATGTAGTGCAAAACCTAATTTGAGGTTGTTGTTCACGCCGTTGTTATTGAGTCTAGTGCTTAGGTTTTGCGTGTGTTATTTGTGAGCCTTCCTTGTGTCACCTTGATACAAGCTAAGGACGTGTTTCTATTGAGTTGTAACTTGTGATCCTCTCCTAAGCTTTGAAGTATGGAGTTAGGGTTATGTGTGTTGTGTGCACTCTAAGCCTTTAGGTACGAGTGTTAGTTTTTAGGAGTGTGTCTCCAAAACTTTTCTTGTGTGTGTTAAAAATCCTTGCTGTTTGTAAGGTTGCAAGGAAGTGAGATCAGGTATATCTCAGATCTAGGCTAGGACCCTAGGTTATAGACAATAGGGGAGTTGCTAGATGGAAAGGGCATAACTTGAGAGTTAGTGTCATCAGTCTAGGGCTATTGCTTATTGGACATCTTCCTGGATTGGTATCCCCCAGACTAGGGCTTGCTTTGAGCGCCGAACTGGGTTAACAAACACCAAGTGTCCTTTACTTGCTTTCTGTTATTTGGTTTATTTATATTAAGTTACCAGCGCAGCAGGATGCTATAGCATCGTGTGTAGCATCACGTTTTGAGGACCAAGAAGCTATAGCATCGTGCTTAGCATCGTAACACGCGTGCCAGGAATTTCAATTGGCATCAGAGCAGGCACCCTGCCTGTTTCTAGGGTGAGATCCAGGACCTAATATTTCTGGCATTATGGAGAAGGAAGGAGGATACATGAATAGACCACCATTGCTCAATGGATCAAACAACTATGATCACTGGAAATCCAAAATGACCGCATTTTTAAGATCCATTGATAGCAAAGTTTGGAAAGCTGTTTTGACTGGATGGGAACATCCCACTGTTGCTAGCAAGGAAGGAACCTCAACAGGAGTGAAGAAACCAGAGGTTGAGTGGACTACAGAGGAAGAGGCTGCAGCTCTTTACAATAACAAAGCCATTTATGCTTTATTCAATGGGGTTGATGCAAATGTTTTCAAGTTGATCAAGAACTGTGTGTCAGCTAAGGAAGCATGGGAGATATTGAAGACTTGCTATGAAGGTACCACAAAGGTAAAGCAATCCAAAATTCAACATCTCACATCTAGGTTTGAAACTCTCAAGATGAAAGATGATGAGAGCATTCAAGATTTTCATATGACACTCTTGGATATTGCAAACTCTTTTGAAGCCTTGGGAGAAAAAGTATCTGATGAGAAATTGTCAAGAAAACTACTCAGATCCCTTCCCAAGAGATTTGACATGAAGGTGACAGCCATTGAGGAAGCACATGACATTTCAACTATGAAGATGGATGAATTGGTTGGCTCACTTCAAACCTTTGAGACTGTTCTTGATGAGCGTGGTGAGAAGAAGACCAAGAGCATTGCATTTGTCTCTAATGCTGATGATAACAATGATCAAGATGAAGATGAGGAAGAAGAAAGCATTGCTGATGCTATAGCCATGCTTGGCAGACAATTCAACAAAGTACTGAAGAGAGTTGATCGCAGAAATCGTCAGAATGCTCCTGGCATCCGACCCGACATCAACAAACAACAGAACAATTTCAAGAAATTCAAACCTGAAGAAAAGAACAGCCAAAGCAAGGGTGTTCAATGCCATGAGTGTGAAGGGTATGGTCACATAAGAACAGAATGTGGAACCTATCAGAAAAGACAGAAAAAGGGTTTGAATGTTTCTTGGTCAGATGAAGATTCAGAAGATGAGCATGAATCAGCTAAGCATGTAACTGCACTAACTGGAATTTGTACTCCAGACAGTGATACTGAGGAAGAAGGAGATGTGGCCTATGAAGAACTGGCAAGCACTTACAAGGAGCTACTGTCAAGATTTGAAGAAATGTGTAGAATTCTTGAGAAGCAGAAAAAGACAATCAATCTGCTTCAATCAGAAGTAAAGGCTCAAACTGAGAAGGCCTCTGAAGCTCAAGAAGAAGCTGCCCTTGCAAATGCTCAAATGGAGGACTTGAAGAAACGTGTGGGTCAATTAAGCTCTGGAACAAATATTCTAGAGGAAATTCTTGAAGGTTTACCAAATGGTAAGGCTAAAGCAGTAGGTTACAATTACTCTCATTTGAACAAATATCAACAGAATCTTGAGACAAAATTTAAATCTGCTGAAGATGTCTTTGACCCTTGCACTGGTGCCACGATGCTAAAGCATCCTGCACAGCATTCCAAAACCTATCCTGTTCCCAAGTTTGCTTTGGAATCCAACCCAAAAGGTCATCAAAGGCCCAAAATCCAAAGAACATACAGAAGGTGGGTTTGTCATTACTGCGGAAGAAGAGGTCACATCAGGCCATTTTGCTACAGACTTCATGGTTACCCTGTTCAGCAACCTGAAGCTAATGAAACAAAGGAAGATGTGAAACAAGAAGTCCCTGTGAAGAAGGAGTGGAGGACTAAGACAGAAAATGTAGGTTTGATTGCACATACCTCCTTGAGAGCATCATCAAGGGAAGATTGGTATTTTGACAGTGGGTGCTCCAGGCACATGACTGGTGAAGAAAAGTTTCTCAGAAACCTAAAGCCATACAAAACCAGTTTTGTTACCTTTGGAGATGGTGCTAAGGGAGAAATTCTTGGAATTGGAAATTTAGTGAAACATGGACTGCCTAATTTGGAGAATGTTCTGTTAGTAAAGGGACTCACAGCAAACCTAATAAGTATCAGTCAATTGTGTGACCAAGGGTTGAAGGTTAATTTCACCAAGACTGAGTGTACTGTGAACAATGAAGAGAATCAATTGTTGATGAAAGGAACCAGGTCCAAGGATAATTGCTACCTCTGGATACCTCATGAGGAAGATCTGAACACCACCTGTCTCAGTACAACTACAGATGAAGTGAGACTGTGGCACCAGAGATTAGGCCATCTACACTTAAAGGGGATGAAGAAAGTTATTACATCAGAAGCCATTAGAGGCTTGCCCAAACTGAAGATCACAGAAGGGAACAAGTGTGGAGAGTGTCAGATTGGTAAGCAAGTCAGGATGTCACATCCAATGCTAGAGCATCATACAACCACCAAGGTTCTTGAGCTACTTCACATGGATCTCATGGGTCCCATGCAAGTTGAAAGTCTTGGAGGAAAAAGGTATGCATCTGTTATGGTAGATGATTACTCAAGGTATACCTGGATAGATTTCATAAGGGAAAAATCAGATACCTTTGAAGCATTCAAGGAGCTATGTCTGCAAGTTCAAAGGGAAAAGGCAAGTAGTGTGGTAAAGATCAGGACAGACCATGGAAAGGAGTTTGAGAACTCTAGGTTTGATGAATTCTGTGCCTCTGAAGGAATCAAACACGAGTACTCCTCAGCTACCACTCCACAGCAAAATGGGATAGTTGAAAGGAAGAACAGAACTATTCAAGAGTCAGCAAGAGTCATGCTTCATGCCAAGAATGTCCCCTACTATTTTTGGGCTGAAGCTATGAACACTGCCTGCTACATTCACAACAGGGTCACTTTGAGAAAAGGTACCACATCTACTCTGTATGAACTATGGAAAGATAGGAAACCAACTGTAAAACACTTCCATGTATTTGGAAGCAAGTGTTACATTCTGGCTGATAGAGAACCTAGGAGGAAACTTGATCCAAAGAGCCATGAAGGGATTTTTCTAGGATATTCTCCAAACAGCAGAGCCTACAGAGTATTTAATTCCAAGACTCAGGTAATGATGGAATCCATAAATGTTGTAATCCAAGACTCTACTCTGGAAGAAACTGTTGATAAATACCAGGGTACTCCTGTTGTACATGATGCTGAACAAGATGCTACAGCATCTGAACATCCAGTTGAAGGTCAGTTTGATGAAGAGATTGAAGAAGAGATTAATGCCACAGATTCTGGAGATCAAGCTCAAAAGAAAGGACCTTCAGTACGTGTACAGAAGAACCATCCCACAGAGTTGATCATAGGCAACCCAGAACAAGGGATAACCACTAGAAGGACAAATGATGTGGTTTCAAACTCTTGTTTTGTGTCACTATTTGAACCCAGAAATGTCAAGGAAGCTTTATCTGATAGTGCATGGATAGAGGCTATGCAGGAAGAGTTGAATCAGTTCAAAAGAAGTGAAGTGTGGGATTTGGTCCCAAGACCAAAAGATGTGAATGTGATTGGTACCAAGTGGGTGTATAAGAACAAATCAGATGAAAATGGGATTGTCACCAGGAACAAAGCAAGGCTTGTGGCACAAGGATATACTCAAGTTGAGGGATTAGACTTTGAAGAGACCTTTGCACCTGTGGCAAGGTTAGAATCCATCAGACTTCTCTTGGGAGTTGCTTGCATCCTCAAGTGCAAGCTCTACCAAATGGATGTAAAAAGTGCCTTTCTGAATGGGTACCTACAGGAAGAAGTGTATGTTGAACAACCAAAAGGCTTTGTTGATCCTGAGCATCCAAACCATGTCTACAAATTGAAGAAAGCTTTGTATGGCTTGAAGCAAGCACCCAGGGCTTGGTATGAAAGATTAACTCAGTTCTTAGAAGATCAAGGCTACAGGAAGGGAGCCTCAGACAAAACTTTGTTTGTTAAGCAAGAAAAAGGTGAATTCATCATAGCTCAAATTTATGTTGATGATATTGTTTTTGGTGGGATGTCAGACAAGATGGTACAGCATTTTGTCAAGCAGATGCAATCAGAGTTCGAAATGAGTCTTGTTGGGGAATTGACATATTTTCTTGGGCTGCAAATCAAGCAAATGGATGATACTATATTTATCTCTCAGAGTAAGTATACAAGAAATATTGTCAAAAAGTTTGGTATGGAAAGTGCCACATCCAAGAGAACACCAGCACCAACTCATCTGAAGCTCACTAAAGATGAAAAAGGAATAAGCGTAGATCAAAGCTTATATAGAAGCATGATTGGAAGCCTGCTATACTTGACTGCAAGTAGGCCTGATATCACCTATGCTGTTGGGGTTTGTGCCAGATATCAATCTGATCCTAAGGTGAGCCATTTGACTCAAGTCAAAAGAATTGTGAAGTATGTGAATGGAACTAGTGAATATGGAATAATGTACTCTCACTCTGAAGATTCTAAGCTTTTTGGGTTTTGTGATGCTGATTGGGCTGGGAGTGCTGATGACAGAAAAAGCACTTCAGGTGGTTGTTTCTTCTTAGGAAATAACCTAATTTCTTGGTTTAGTAAGAAGCAAAACTGTGTGGCCTTATCTACAGCAGAGGCTGAGTACATAGCTGCTGGTAGCAGTTGCTCACAACTTGTTTGGATGAAGCAGATGCTGACTGAGTATGATGTTGTACAAGATGCTATGACATTGTATTGTGACAACATGAGTGCTATAAACATCTCAAAAAATCCTGTTCAACATAGCAAGACTAAACATATTGATATTCGCCATCACTTCATAAGAGATCTTGTTGAGAGCAAAATTGTTACTTTGGAGCATGTTGGCACAAAAGAGCAAGTGGCAGACATTTTTACAAAAGCTCTTGATGCTGTGCAGTTTGAGAAGCTGAGGGGCAATTTAGGAATTTGCCTCCATGAGGAGTTATAGCAATTACCGTTAGTGGCGCGTGCAGCAGTTATTTGCCTTCTTCAGAGGCTGCACGTTAATCAAGGCAATCATGGCCTAATTTCCTCCTTAAACACGCCACTACACCTAGTTGGTTATTTTTGTTTCAAATCTTTAACCTTTGATTCTTTCCCTTTTTATTTCACTCTACACTATAACTTCTCCACCTCTCCATCAAATCTCTCCATTCAACCCTCACAACTCTCTCACTCCCAATCCTACTTTCTCATTCTTGCCGTCACAATGTCTTCCCCTGTTAACTCTCCCACCGTCGCCTCTCCTGCACAATCTCCACCCCATGATCAACAGCCCGATTTCATCACCAATGCTGTTCCCCTCACCACCATTCATCCTTCTGTTGCCTCTGTCCTTAACAAAAGCTCTTCCTCTAAACCCTAGTCATCGAAGAAAGGCAAATCCACGGGGAGTAAGAAACCAAGGGTGAAGAAATCCAAATCTCGTTACAACTCCGATTTCGACATGCAAGCTTTTCTTTTGGCCAATCAGGGCTCTGAGGAGTTGGTTGTTCCATCTGTTGTTACAGCACCCACTCGTAGTGAGCAGATCGAGCCTGATACTGTTCAAATCCCTAATGCTGAAAAGGGGGAAACTGAGTTGGAAACTGAGAAGACACAATCCCCTGCTCCTAACGTTCCACAAGAAGATGAACTCAATGAGGAAGACCATATTGTTGGTAATGTGCTACAATCCTTGGCTAATAGCATCTCTCAAGAGGATGCTGCTCCTGATGCTTCAGCATCTCAGGTACAAGAAGAAGCTGACAAGGATGTTGTTGAAGATGCTTTAGCATCTGATGCTGAGCCTGACCAAGGTGCAGATCTGAATACTGCTGATGTGGAAGCAAGTGAGGAAGAAGAAGTGGTTGTGATCAAGTCTGTTGGGTCTTCTCTTGCAGGCAAGACTGGCATTGGTAGGCGTCTCAGGGAAAGAAAAGGTAAAGAAACTGAGGTGGTAAAGGAGACACCTAAGTCTGTGAAGAAGAAAGAGGTTGTGGCCACAAAGTCACCTAAGAAGAAACTTGTGGGGCCCAGTAGAAGCTCTAGCAAGGTTGAGATTCCTGTTCAACTAAAGAAGAAGGCTTCTAAAAGAAAGAATGTGAGTGACTCTGAGTATGAAGCTGAGCATGATGCTCCTATCATTACACCTTCTCCTCAGAAAAGGTCCTTGAAAAGGAAGAAGGTTATTACTGATGTGTCTGATGATGATGATGCTGAACATGATGCTCCTAGCATCACAGCATCTCAGAAGAGAGTTGGCAGAAAACTCGTGCCAACCAATGTTCCTGATGTCCCCATAGATGATGTTTCCTTCCACTTTGTGGACAGTGCCAAGAAGTGGAAATTTGTGTTTGCAAGAAGGATAGGGCTGGAAAGAGAGTTGTCTGATGAGACTTTGGCTTGGAAGGAGGTAGTTGAACTGTTGGAAGATGCTGGGCTGATGAGAACTGTCAGTGGCATGAGCACCTGCTATGCCAAGCTTGTAAAGGAGTTTGTGGTCAACATTGCTGAGGACTGTGACAATCCTTTCAGCACTGAATATCAAAAGGTCTGGGTTAGAAACAAGTGTGTGGAGTTCTCCCCAAAAATCATCAACAAATATCTGGGTAGGCAAGAAGAGGATTACACTGCTATTGATGTTACCAACAATGAAGTGTGCAGAACCATCACAGCCAATCAGGTCAAGGTGTGGCCATCTAAAGGTAAAGTACCCTCTTGTATGCTGTCTGTGAAGTATGCTGTTCTGAACAGAATAGGGTCTTTGAACTGGGTTCCTACAACCCATACATCTCATATTGCCACTGGTCTAGCTAGATTCATATACTCTATTGGTACTGGCACTGTTGCTGATTATGGAGCTTACATTTTTGAGCAAACCATGGCTCATGGCAAGTCTTGGGCAATCAAGATGCCTATAGCTTTTCCTAGTCTCATCTGTGGAATTATTCTTGATCAACACCCTGGTATTCTGAAAGCTACTGATGAACCTCTCAAAAGAGAACCACCTCTGTCTCTACATTTTAGGCTGTTTGAAGGGACCCATGCTGCAGATATAGCAGGGCCCATGATTAAGAAGTCTGTACCTAGGCAAGATCCTCCTCCAACTCTGAGTAAGAAGGAAATGATTGCCTCTTTGGAAGCAACTGTGCAAGCTCTGGATGAGCAAAAGAAAGGGCTTGAGCTTGTTATATCTGCCCTGAAGAAAGAAGAAGCTGAGGAAGCAGGTCCTAGTTCTGGTACTGCAGTTGGTAATGATGCTGAGCAGGATGCTGCAGCATCTGATGCAGAAGAGAATGAAGATGCTGGTGGTGACACAGAGGAGCTGGAGGTGACTGATTCCAGCACTTCTGAGTGAAGACTGTCTGCTTGTGGAGCTGATTAGCTACTTTTTGTTACTTTTGTTCTCTTTCTTTTGATATTTTGATATTTTTGTTACTGTTCTGATTAATGGGCTGAGACTCTGACACCCCTAATTCCTGTTTTGTAATAAGCTCCTGAACCTCATATGTCTGTACTGCTAAATTTGTCAAATTTGTGGCAAAAAGGGGGAGTATAATATGGTATTGATATTGAGTGTAGTATGTATTTGCGTGGCCTTGTGTGATCTGATGTCTGATGTGTGTGTGCATGAGTACCCTAGAAAAATGTGATGTGATCTGCAGGGGGAGATGTTGGATAAGATGCTCCAACATCCTATGCATATGTGCAGGGGGAGATGTAGTATGAAATGTTGTAGCATTCCCTACAGCATCCTGTTACTTTTGATTGTTCTGACCATCTAAGGCTAAGTTGTTTTTATGTTCCGCTGTTGCATGCCTCTCTGATGTTCTTAAAAGATACACATATATTCTTGTCTGTTGGTCTCCATGGAGATGTAGTATGGAATCTACTTTGAAGAATAGTCTCTACAGATCTTTATGCTTATGTGTTTATGTTGAGAAAAAGATGTGTAGTTGAAGTATCTATTTAAGTATCTGTATGGTCCTTATTTGTTTTAGCCAAAAATTTGCCAAAGGGGGGGTTTGTTGAGTCCTTCGTATTGGCTGCATTTTTGGTGATCAGGATGCTATGCAAGATGCTCCAACATCGTGTTCGTCATCGTGTACTCTGAAGGCGCGCGTTCTATTTATGGAATGATTTATGTTTTCTCTTTCATGAATCTTGCATGGCGCGTTTGTGTTTGGACTTTATTGAGGATCATCATTTATTACTTCAGATCCTTGACTTGACTAATTAATGAAGAATATTCTTGAAGATTATTTTAGGAAAGAATCCTTTTTAATTAATGTGGTCAAAGGCTTGAGTCAAGAAGAATCAAGGTCTTAATTGTTTCAGAATCAAGGACTTTGCTGGAGTATATATATGTAGTGCAAAACCTAATTTGAGGTTGTTGTTCACGCCGTTGTTATTGAGTCTAGTGCTTAGGTTTTGCGTGTGTTATTTGTGAGCCTTCCTTGTGTCACCTTGATACAAGCTAAGGACGTGTTTCTATTGAGTTGTAACTTGTGATCCTCTCCTAAGCTTTGAAGTATGGAGTTAGGGTTATGTGTGTTGTGTGCACTCTAAGCCTTTAGGTACGAGTGTTAGTTTTTAGGAGTGTGTCTCCAAAACTTTTCTTGTGTGTGTTAAAAATCCTTGCTGTTTGTAAGGTTGCAAGGAAGTGAGATCAGGTATATCTCAGATCTAGGCTAGGACCCTAGGTTATAGACAATAGGGGAGTTGCTAGATGGAAAGGGCATAACTTGAGAGTTAGTGTCATCAGTCTAGGGCTATTGCTTATTGGACATCTTCCTGGATTGGTATCCCCCAGACTAGGGCTTGCTTTGAGCGCCGAACTGGGTTAACAAACACCAAGTGTCCTTTACTTGCTTTCTGTTATTTGGTTTATTTATATTAAGTTACCAGCGCAGCAGGATGCTATAGCATCGTGTGTAGCATCACGTTTTGAGGACCAAGAAGCTATAGCATCGTGCTTAGCATCGTAACACACGTGCCAGGAATTTCAGGAGTTGAAGCTCAAGAACAGATGAGGATTGAAGTTTAGCTCCAACAACTTTGTTATCAAACTCAGCCCTTGTATTCCACGTGGGTTTCTTTAAGTAGACTTGGCAGAAGTTACAAAGAATAGGATTTTAGTTTGTTTATTAAGATAGATAACTAAACACATGAGTTAGAAATGATAAATTGTATGTTTGAATTGAATGAGCATTCCCCTTTGCCCATAGACTCATGTTTGTGTTGTTAAAATGTGGTTAAAGGTTAGGTTTATTATGTGGTATAAGTTAGGGGACATTGGGCATTAATAAAGAACTGATTTTTCAACTAAATTTCATGAAAAACTCAATTTTGTATTGTGTCAATTAATTGGCCTTTTGCCACTGATTTGGCTAATCAATTCTCCACCGTGTAAAGTTGAAAAATTATTGTTTTAACAAGAATGTTAACTTGTGCCCTTAAGGTCACATGTTAAGAATATCAATATGGAAAAAATTTATTACAACTTGTGTATTATTTAATTGTCTAAACATTAAATTCTCTATATCATTAAATGCATATTTCTATTTTTAGATAGTTTATCATGTGCCCTAAGGGCACATGTTAACATGACCCTTTACAAAATTATGAAGACGAGAAACACTTGGTTAGGCACGACACCAAATAAGAGGTGTTGGGCACACACACAAATTTTAGAAAAATTTAAAGATAAAATGATTAGTTAATGTTAGATGATGTGACTAAATTATTTAATATTTATTTTTTCTCTTTCATGTGTGTGTGCCTAAATGTAATTTATTTGGGGTTGTGCTCAAGTAAGAATTGCTCTATGAAGACTAATAACCACGTACACACAAGGTTGTTTAAAATATGTTATAATTATATCCACTACAATATGTTTTAAACAAAAGGATAAATTTTAATACAAAAAAACAAAAGGATAAATTTGTAAATTGAATTTTATTTTATTTTTTAAAGAAAATATTAGAAACATGTTTCCTTAATATTTGCCAATTTCTCTTTTTTTTTATTTCTTAATTAATTAGAGATTACTTAAACCATAACTTTAGTGAATGTCTTATTAATTTTGTTAAAAAAAAAATAAAAAAAATCAATTAACCTGTTCTTATCAGTTTTAATAATATTTAAAAATGTGTTTCCTTCATTGTAATTTTATTGTAAAATAAAATTGTGAAAAGAATAAAATGAATCTACTACTAAAATGATATTTATTATATAATATATAAAAATTAATTACTACTAATTTTACTAATTTGTCCTCATGAGTTTCAATAATATTTCAAATTTTATCTCCTTCTATGTAATTTTACTTTAATAAGAATATATGGATAGAAATAAGAACAAAACTGAAATAAGGATACAATCAACAATATATTTAAGCACAAGTATAACAAAATTAATTGCTATCAAATTTCAGAGCAAATTTTAAATATTTTATTTTAAATAAATTTTCTATTTCAATCTATTCGAATACATACTATTTGAGTAATTGAGTGTGTGTGCGCGCGCGCGATATTTTATAAAAATTTATAAACCGTTAATTTTAATAGGTCTCAATATAATATCAAATTATTTTCAATTTTTCTTAATTTTTTTATGGATAATTTATATAATATAAACTTTCAATTTAACGGTTAATTTTATAAAATTTGTATTCGTTATAATGTTGTTAATGATTGGTGCATCATATAGATGAGGAACTTGTGAATTTTATTACTGTAAGAGGGATCATTACAAATAACTTAGAAAGGTGCTGTGTTTTGTGCTTTAATAAGGAAGAAACTATTGAACATGTCTTCCTACAATGCCAAGTTACAGATCGGCTTTGGCACAGTATATTGGTTGGATGTTGGTCCTATTATGACAAGGAATGTACAAGATCACTTTAATCAATTTGGTGATAAAATAAAGGAGAAGACTAATAAGAGATTGAGACACATTATTTGGCTAGCTACGACATGGAGCTTGTGGCGTACGCGTAACAATATTCTTTTTCAAGGGGAAATTGTTAACTTATCGTTATTAGTGGAACAAATTAAGTTTATGTCGTGGTTTTGGTTAATTGGCCGTGCTAGTAATAATGGTGATCTAGAGTTTTCTTCTTGGTGTACTAATCCTTTAGGATGTCTACAAAGCATGTAGATGTTTGTTTCTTTTTTGAATTGTAAGGATTGAGTACCCCTTATACTCCTTATAATTCAATACTTTGCTTATAAAAAAAAACGTAGTTCAAAGATATTGTAATTCAAAATTTAATGGCCTGTTTTTTATTGACCTAGCTAGCTAGTACTGTATTAGTGGGTTATTGATTACAAAATGTGGGTAATTAGCAGCATTCCTGTGAAAAAATTTTTTCCTACCCCAACAATCTTTTCTGTACCCCTACAAATTTTTAAATATTCCTATTTTACCCTTATGTTACTATTTATATAATATTGTTATTTTACTATTTTTAAAATTTTATTTTTTTTGGGTATTTTTCAGAGTTAAAGCGACACCGGTACACTTTTTAAAAGTATACCGGTATTCTCAATTTCCATAATCCACCGGTACTCTTTTTAAAAGTATACCGGTATTTTAAATTTTCCAGAACACACCGGTACACTTTAAAAAGAGCACCGGTGTAGTTAAGTTAGAAGAACATACCGGTACACTTTTAAAACTGTACCGGTATGTTGTTCGAAAACTGTACCGGTACACTTTGGAAAAGTGTACCGGTACAGGTTTTTTTTTTTAAAAAAAATTTTAAAACTTTATTATTATTCACTTTTTTTAAAACTTTATTATTTTTTTTTGTACAACAGATATGGCTCAAACTGGCGATGCAGATCAAATATCAGTAGATACCACAGCTTTTTTTACGACCAACGAAAAATTTAATACACGAGATGATGTTATAACATGGGCACAAGATGTTGGAATTGCCAATAAAGTGAGTATAATAATTACTAGATCAGATACAAAGAATGGAATAAGAGGAAGAAATGACAAATTAATTTTGGACTGTGATAGAGGTGGAAAATATGACTCTTCGAAAAGTTCTACGTCAACAGCAACAAAAAAATGTAATTGTCCATTCAAAGTTAGAGCCACACCTTCAACAGATGGTTCGGGATGGAAAGTTCAGGTTAAATGTGGAGTTCACAATCACGGACTACCTGATCAATATGCAGGTCATCCTTGTTTCTCTTATTTGTAATGTTATTTTTTTTCATAATATATTATATTTATCTTTGCAATTCAAAAATAAATAAAAAAATATGCAGGTCATCCTCGTAAGGCGCGTTTAACCGTGGAAGAAAATAAACGTGTTGAAGATCTGTCAAAGTGTAATGTAGCACCAAGGAACATCGTTTTAGACTTAAAAAGAATTAATCCAGATTCTCTTGTTGATGCCAACCAAATATATCGAAAAAGACACATGCTGCAAAAACAAGAAAGAGGTTCTATATCAGAGATGCAACACGTGCTGCAATGTTTAGATGATAAAAAATATGTCACGTGGAATAGAAGAAAAGATGATGGGTCTGATATTTTGAGTGATATTTTTTAGGCACATCCAGATTCAATCAAGTTGTTAAATTTGTTTCCAATTGTTTTGGAAATGGATTGCACATACAAAACAAATAAATACAGACAACCATTGCTTGAAATTATTGGTATAACTTCAACCAAATTGACATTCAATGTTGGATTTGCTTACTTGGAAGCTGAGAAGACGGACAATTATTGTTGGGCATTAGAGAAGTTAAAACAGTTGTTTATTAAGCAAAATAATGTTCCTCAAGTAATTTTGACCGATAGGGAGCTTGCTTTGATGAAAGCAATTGAAATTGTATTTCCACGTACTGTAAATTTGCTTTGTACGTGGCACATAAACAAAAATGTGACTGGAAGATGCGGCGTACATGTAATTAAGGATATGCGAGAGTTGGTGAAAAATTTATGGCAAAATGTTGTACGTAGTACAAATGAGGCGGAGTATCATCAACAGTTGAATGCGCTTGAGCAAGCATGTGTTAACTCAAGTACGTTTTTTGACTATGTTAGTAAGACCTGGTTGACCCCTCACAAGGAAAAATTTGTTGCAGCATGGACTAATAAAGTGATGCATTTAGGAAACACAACAACTAATAGGTATGATTATGTCAATTTCAAAATTGAATTTTTTTTCTATTTTTTTTCTTCATTTAATTGACTTTTGTGTGGAATTTAATATTTAGAGTCGAGTCATCGCATTGGAAATTGAAGCAGATGTTGGGAAATAGCAAAGGTGACTTATTCAAGTGTTTGACATCCATGAATGACAATATAATTCTTCAAGTTGGCAAAGTGAAGGCATCATTTCAAAAAAGTTTTTATTATACGGAGCCTCTACATAGCAGTCCGTTTTTTAAGAATTTAAGAAGCTTTGTGTCAAGAGCCGCTATGAATCTAATTTCTGAGGAGTTTCAGAGAGTTGGCATTGTTGGAACCGACAAGGACATTTGTGGTTGTATACTTAGGTCAACATGTCAGTTGCCTTGTGCATGTGAATTGGGTGGGTATACAAAGAGCGCTGAATCGATACCATTAGAGGCAGTTCATGGTCATTGGAAGAAATTAACTATGGAGGAACCATTAGAGGATGACACAGATGATATATATGAGTTAGACATGAGTCGTGCAATAGATGCAATATGGAGTCGATTTCGATCACTTGATACTGTTGGTAAAAGAGCGTTAAATAGTAAAATGTTTGAACTTGCTTATCCAAATACAAGTTCCTTGATTTCACCGCCTGAAAAAATTAAAACTAGAGGTGGAGTGAAGAACAAAGATAAAGGCAAAGCACCAGTGGGTTATGATGTGTATCGTGATCCGTCATTCTTTGAGCATGTTGAAAGAGAAGAGCGTGAATCACAAGGTGCATCGAAGAGGTTGTGTATACAACCATCACAGTCATCTCAGAAGCAACCATCTCAATCATCTCAGAAGCAACTATCTCAGTCATCTCAGAAGCAACCATCTCAATCATCTCAGAAGCAACCATCTCAGAAGCAACCACCTCAGTCATCTCAGAAGCAACTATCTCAGTCATCTCAGAAGCAACCATCTCAGAAGCAACTATCTCAGACATCTAAAAAAAATATATTTCAAAAGTATTTGTCACAATTTCCAAAGCATATACATCCACATGTTGCTCACATTATTGAAGTCATTGCAGATGGAAATTGTGGTTTTAGAGCTATTGCATCTTTACTTGGTTACACAGAGGATGGTTGGCCCATGGTCCGTCGAGAGTTAGACAATGAATTGAAAAGTAATATCAGTTTGTACGAAAAGTTATTCGGCGAACGTATACAACTCGTGAAAGAATCGTTGCTGATATCAGGATTAGGCGCTCAGTCAAAAGATAGATGGTTCACCATACCTGCCATGGGTTACTTGGTTGCAAATAGGTATAATGTCATTTTGGTCACTTTGGGTAAACCTAGCACGACTTTCTTTCCTATGATGAGATCATATTCCCCTTCAGCAAGGTTTTTCTGTATCGGTTATGTCGATGGAAATCATTGGGTTCAGGTAAATATGAATTTATATACACATCATCAATCGTTTTAGTAAACTTATATTAAAGATTATTACACGTAGCGTAATGTGGTTATTTGCTTTTTTGGTTTGAATCGTGTGATTATTTTAGGACATGAAAATAATTTACGTAAATAAACAAGTGCAAGAAATAACTGTAACAAAAATTTCACAAAAGTACATAGATAAGTACACAAGCAAATGTTTGTCAAAAAATATCACAAGCAAATATCCAATAATGCTAAAAAAAAAAAGTACAGAAGCAAATGCATCAAGGCACATAATGATCAGGATCAACCTCTACACCTTGGCAAATATCCAATGCCATAAAAAGATCATAAAAGGCGTCATCCTCTCTCTGAGCGTCAATCTGAGTGATATATCTCTCAAGCGCGGTAGCAGCTTCATGTCTCCAATAATGCTCGCCTCGTGTTGCATCCTCTGGTATTGGATCATCCTCTGATATCGGATCATCTTGCTGTGCTGGCTGCTGTACTGGCACATACTGGGGAACTGGCTGTACTCCATGTGGTCCATCAACAGGGCGACATAATATAGGATGTGACACCGTATAGTACCACGGCAGATAATCATCTGTAGCCTCAGCAGGATATGTCGCTGCACGTGTCGCCTGAAGGATCTGATCAACAGAAATATTATAACCGATCCAATCGCTATCAATGACAGCAGTGGCAGGAGCTGAAGGTGGTGGTGGTGGTATATACTGTAAGAATCCATACTGCCTAACACACCTCTCAGGCAAATGAGGAACTACCGCACAACCACGCAGATAACCACTATACATACAAATCGGGTCATAAGGTCTAATACCCCTGTGATCTTCAAACGGACGCCAAATCACATCAGACGGGGTCAGTGCATCCATGATCGGTCGATACTCATGAACCTTCAGTTTCCCCTGCTTATATCTCCATCGCATAGCTCGAGGGAAACCGGGTGCATTACAAGAAAACCCGGAATCCGCATCCCCCCGCCGACCAAGGCCAGGGAAATACTCGTGAATCCAACACTGTTACAACAAAAATAAAAAATATGTCTATGCAATGAAAAAAAATATTAAATATTAAAAAAAAAATCGCATACTAAATTACATTCTAAACATGCAATATGCATACAAAAATGTCCAAAATTAAATAACATCTACAGTACCGAAAAAGAAATGTTACCTGTAGAAGTGTCGCGTACCCTGCAAAAGCCTTTGTGGAGAACATGGAGGCATCATTCAAGTTATCATATAAACAAACTAACGCAGCACTGGCCCAAGAATATGTATGGCATGCAGATAAATCTCTAAACATAGGCAGCCATTTTGCGTCCACGCGCGTGTAGCTTTTATCCGTGAAAATAGTACATCCAACCAACAACAGCATCCACGCCCTACCAGCAAAAACAAATCTCCCGTGTTGGCAATTATTCTTATAACACTCATATAGCCACTGCTGAGAAAAATATCCACCCCTCTGCTCTGAAGTTTCTACCAATGCGCTCTCAATACTGACCCCCAACAACTCTGCTGCAAGTGATGCAGCTTCTTCCATGCTAACTGATATCGGAGTGTAAAAATTACCCCTAACAGGCAGATGCAACAGACATGACACATCGTCGAGTGTAATCGTCATTTCACCAAATGGCATGTGAAATGACGATGTCTCCGGATGCCACCTCTCAATAAATGCTGCTAAAAGGTTTGGATCAACCTTTGTCAAACTCGTATGCTCAAGCCAGCTCAATCCAGACAATTCCAACCAATTTTTAATAACTGGTGGACGTTGATCAGAAACCCAACTAGCTAACTTTGCTCCTAAAGATGCTATCCTCAAAAGTGGACGATCCTGCATATATTTAAAAAAAAAACATTATCAATAATATTTTAACACTACTGTTGATATAACTTCATCAATATAACTTAACAAATAATAACAAAATAAACAATTAGTTACCTGATCAAACCATACATGACGAGATACATGCTGCTCGTATCGTGTCAGAAGTCTGGTATCAATGGGACCTCCAGGCCAGCCCACAGCCGCAGGCTGCTCCGGCACAGGCTGATCCTCTGCCTGGCGCTCACGATGATCGCCACGACTAGTCCCTCCCATACGTCGAATTCTACCGTCTCGTCCTCTGTTGCGCACCACTGAAAAAAAAATTAATTTTTAGAAAAAAAAAAAAAATAAATCTTCAACTGGACCGGTATGAACATACATACCGGTACAGTCATTGAAAGTGTACCGGTATGAATATGCATACCGGTACAGTTGCACAAAAGTGTACCGGTATGAATATGCATACCGGTACAGTCGCACAAAAGTGTACCGGTATGAATATACATACCGGTACACTCAAACCAACTGTACCGGTATGCAAGTTTACATACCGGTATACTTTTACACAAGTGTGCCGGTAAACTCACTTTCTCTGCTCTCTCGGTACACTTTGTTTGCAAATGGTAAAAGTGATAAATTTTTCACTCTTTTAATTTATATATGAGGGCATTTTAATCATTTCAATTTCAAATGTTGGGGTATTGAAAAGATTGTTGGGGTAGGAAAAAAAAATTTCCATTCCTGTGGGTAATGCAATTGCTGTTTAATCAGGTAATTACATTCTTACAGTACATTGTAAAAAAACGAGATAGGGATCATCATCATCATAAAAAAAGACACACATTGGTGTGGTTTATTTTATGACATTTTTGAATTCAATCCAAGGTCTTGTCAACAAACAAAGCTGGTTCTAGTAAAGTTTATAGCTAGGTAGTATTACTTTATAGTTTCTTCAATAACATTATGCCTCCTATATGACACATGTAGCTTTTTATTTTTTTATTTTTTTCAAATAACCTAGTGGGAAGACCAAGGTTCGAACACCTACATATATCATATAATATTCTTTCAATTGAGCTAAGCTCACGGTACGGTATTTTTTTTTGCTACTCACAAAACATTTATTGCTAAATCCGTTTAACCAACGATTAATGTCTAAAACCAGATCACGTCAAGGTCTATTAGAATCTGAATTAACTAAATATTGACATCTGGCCATTACTACTCCCTCCGTCCCATTTTATTTGAGTCATTTTGACTATAGACACTATTTATATATCTTGTTTTGACTCTATTTTTCTATTCATAGATAAAGATAAATATTAGCATATAAGATCTTGTTGGATTCGTCTCGATTTGTAACTTTCAAATATCAAATTTTTATAATTTTTACTATTATACAATTAAAGATATTAATCGTTAAAGTTTTACATTGACAAACGTGAGGCACTCAACTGACTCAAATAAAATTTGACGGATGGAGTATTTAAAGAAAGAAAATAAATTAAAGCTGCTATACCAACATTGGACAACATTAATGGCTCTTTAATTTGCTGTATACAAAAGTTATTATTCATGAAACTCTTACCAATAAAACTACAATCAACATCATTATTGGAATTGCTTTTCTTCTTAGGGTTTGCACCGAGTCACAAGGAAAATTATCTCCTTTCACAAATTGAATGTATACTGTTCATACCTTTAATTAATTTCTCTTGTTTTTTTATAAAAGGAAATTACTTAAATATTTTTAATAAAATATGATATATGTTTTTATATGTGCACCCAAAAATAAAAGTCTAATTATATCGATTCAGTCCAAATTTAATCCGCCTTTCAAATATATATAATACCAACAAATTAACATTTAATTATCGGTACATTTCAAAATAAACCTATTATTTGTGGTATTATAATTTTCTTTAAATAAAACTAGAAGTACTACTGTACTAGCATACCCTTTTTTTTATCCACCGTATTAGAATACTTAACAGGGGTAATAAAGTGGGCGGCCCGCACCGTCAAAAGTCCGTTTAAAAATGAGGCGGACAATTTTAGGCATTTGAACTTAAATGTTAAGTCCGCTCTGTTTATTAATGAGTTAACGGGTCGGTTTGTCAAATAATTTTTTATTTTATTTTTTATTTCTACTTATAGATTTATTATATTTACTATTTTTTCTATGAAAAAAGGTATATTTTTCAACAATGTATAATATAAAATAACTTTAAAAATTAACAAACTCAAATCATCTACTATTTTAGGTTTCAATTTGATCCTTTCAGTTTTGTCACATGTGGCAGACGATTTGCATACATTGATAGACACGTGGACACGTGTCCAAATTAAACGGTGTTAGTGACAAAGTTGACGGAGAGGACCAAATTGAAACCTAAAATAAACATAAGGGACCAAATTAAAACTTTTAAAACATAAGTGACCAAGTTGAAACCTAAAATAAACATAAGGGACTGAATGTTGAATTAAACCTAATATTAAAATTCAACATGAATCACCAAATTGCTTCATGTAAAGTATTAAACGTTAATTTAGTTTTAATTTGCTACATCCTCATAATATCGATGTTATTCTTCAAAATAGAGAAGTCTCAATAAAATAAAACACCAATAAAAATCCAATAGCAATAAACAAGACTCTCAAAATAAATTCAATCACCTAAATAAGTGACAAAATCAAAATAAGTTGATTGGGAATAGATATAATGCAAGTAAAGTTTAGTTTAACCATCTTTGTCTAAAAATGTAAAAAAAAAAAAAAAAGATTAAAACTCATCCATAAAGTTTAACTCTTTCCTTTATTTTTCATCTCAAGTCCTAGAAAAAAAAAACTAATTAAATTAAAATACTCGGTCCGTTCTGCCCCATTTTTTAGCAGGTTAGGCAGGACGGACCAACTTAAAACGTGGAGTCAAAAACCTAAATCCGACTCGTCAAAAATGTTGGTGGCCGACCAGCAAGTATAACCCATTTTGCCACCCCTAATACTTAATATATTAATATACATTAGTACGATAAAGGAGTGTGACATTTGAGTTTGTGGTTTGTATGTTTTCCCCATTTTCAATCTTATTATTTTATGTAAATCTCTGTTATACCCTTTATATAAGTATATTTTCAAATTTTATTAGAATCGAAATAAATTGAGTTTATTGTAACAGAATCGGCACACACTTATGTGTCTGCCGGTGTGCAAGACATTGGGTCTCAAAATTTTGAGATTTTTTTTAAGGTCTCAAAGTTTTGAGATTTTTATAATTATTATATATTTTTAATGTTTATAAAATATCAAAATGTGAATTATTAAATTAGTGGTAGTCTTTAATATTTTTAAGTACAAGGTCCTTAGTTCAAATTTTTACAATGTCTATTTTTTTCATCTTTTAATTCTAATAATTGATCATGATGACGCCTATTTTTTGTGTTTTTTTTTAAATTATTTACAATTTAAATAGAGAAATAAATTATTATTATTCTTTTACTTTTGATTATGTGTCATTTTCAATATTTGAACAGAATTCTAAATAGTGGGAGGCGACCCTACTTTAATTAACATTGACTAGTAGAATAGGAAGAATAAACGAATCCAGCCCCCATTGATGAACGAGATCTCTTGAGGAAGTCAAGCATTTGATCGATTTGCAAAATGGAATGTTCATAATCACGAGACAAGATCTTACTTGCTACTCATATGGTCATATCCAATATATATGATACTCCCTCCGGTCTTATATACTATAAGAAACATTTGACTTTTTAGATTCATTGTAAAATGAATGTATTTAGATAATATTATAGTCTAGATTCATCTATTTACAATGAATCTAAAAAGTAAATTTTTTTTTATATATGAAACCGGAGGTAGTACTCTATATCAGTATCTTCTTAAATTTTAATTTCCTAACACAAGATTACAGATTTCTGGATTTCGATTTGTTTTGTGGATTGGGAATCTAGTACTCCCTCTAGTTCTTAATATAAGAGAAAATTCACTTTTTTAAATATATCTAATTAATAATATAGTCTAAATGCATCAATTTTTAAATGTATCTAAAATGTGATCTTTTTCTTATATTAAAGAATGGAGGGAGTATAATATTTCAGTGTTATTTATGATGTAACTCGTACTTCTTCCGTCTTAAAATAAAACGATTAAGTTTGACCATATGGATTGTTTATGAATTTTATTTTAACCATACTTTTATTAATAAAAGAAAACAAATATTAATATATAAGTATAAGATGTTATTAGATTTATTTCAATAAATATTTTTTAAATATTAAATTTTTATAATTTTTACTATTATATAATAAAAGGTACTAATAATCAAAATTATCTATTAATATGTGTAAAATAGTCGACAACATAATTCATTATGAGACTGTATTTATTATTTAAAGTTGATAAATAGAAAAAGCATCTAAACGCAAACAAAAAGCTCAGACTCTGTCGTTAATGGTTGTCCCGTTTTTTCGTCTCCAATTTTCCTCCCAAAACCTGAAACTAGCTTTTTGTTTTGCCTTTCCATCGCTAAAAAGGTTTTGTTTTGTTTAGTTCATTGTTTCATGTTAACCATTTTTTTATGTACAGTTGAAATGATCGATTAACAAATATAAATGTATGACCTGTTATTGTGTTTCTTTTTTTTTTTTTTGATGAATGTTATTGTGTTTCTTATAATTATATATAAGTACATATATGTTTTTATTAATCCTCCAGTTTTGAATAAGTCGAAATTTCCGGACTCTAACTGATGTATATATACAATAATATGATATCTCTAACAATTAAATTATGCTCACACGAATTGAAATAATCATCTTATTTGAGACTTCTTACATATTAAGTTGAATATCTCTTTTTAAGTTAAAATTTTGAATTATTTTTGGATCACAATGTTGAGCCTTAATGTGCATATGGCAGATATTCTATATGAATTTTGTATCTGTAACAAAAATTATTTGTATTTTACACTTATTTTTATAATCACTTTTTATTTCTTCTTTTATCTCTTTTTTTTAGTTTATTTCAATTTTCTTAACTTATGTTCTTAAAGTGGCTAATAAATCAGATAGCTTAATTAACACTTTAGGTTTATCCTGGTGAGTAGTCCAACTAATTTGAATTAAGGATTAAAAAGTGTTAGAGGTCTCAGATTTAATTATAAGCGAAGGAGTCAAAAATATTACCAAACAAATTAACCATTAACATCCACCGTTTAATGCTTAAAATACACTGATCATTTTAAAAAAACACTTTAGGTCTAAAACAAATAAATTATCAAAGCTAATTCTATTAACCAAGTAACCTAACAATGAATAAGATTTTTATTATTCCATTTAGTTTTTTTTATATATAAGAAAAATTGAATCATAAAGAGTAAAGAGTACAAGAGGTACTCAACCCTTACAATTCGAGAACAAGCATCAAAATGACAACAAACGTTATCGTAAACAAAAGGGACCCTTACACCAATCAGAAAAAAAGTTACATTATCCTTGGTCCCTCCCCTTCTTATACATCAAAACCAAGCAATATAAATGATTTGATCCACTAAAGAAGGAACATTGACCAACTCTCCTCGAAATAATATATTGTTATGCGTACGCCATAAACACCACGTCGTAACAAGCCAAATAATATGACGGTGCCTCTTGTTGTTGCTTCCTTCGATCAAATTTCCAATGATAAAGAAGTGATTTTGGATATCGACAAAAGGAATACTATTAACTCTCATCCATCGAAAACCTCTGCCAAATTTAAATTGATGTGTTGCAATTAAAAAAATATATGATTGATATCTTCAACATCCTTAAAACAAAAAACACAACATCTCTCAAGAATATTTTTGAGTATACTTTTATTGTAAAGAGCCTCCCTTGTTGGTGGTCTTTCAATCAACAAACGCCAACCAAATACACTCACTTTCTTCAAAACTGTCGTCATGTTCGCATCTAGAATCGAAGTTCCGTAGCTGCTGTCATGCGCTATTTCATAAGCTGTTTTGACTGAAAAACAGCCCATTTTTTGAGCTTTCTATTGATGTTTATCCCTTTCCAATCGTTGCGGCCGAACCTGGTCTAACAATAACATAAGATGAGCTGCTGTTGCGGCCTCCATATCGTCCAACTCGACAGCCCATCGCAAGTCACATGCCCACACATCATTGTGCCACTCCCCCATCATTATTCCGTTTAGTTGTTTTTCTTCTGCAATTCAGTGGACATATCTAAAACCATGACCTTTTGTGTGATAAACACTTTTAATTAAACTGTGAATTTTATAATATAATTGTGGTAAAATAATTATCAATGTACGTTGAATATTAAGTTTGACATTGTGGGTTGTGGTGTCAAATTGATCACAACTTTATATATATAGTTTGGCCTTTCAAAGAAAAAAAAAATTTGTTGCGTTGCAGGCAATGAAGTCCCGGTACTCTAAAAATGGTGAAGTATCGTATTTGATACGTACTCGATATTGATATTCATCTGATACATTCCAATATTCGTATCGGAAAAGTATCGATTAAATCTTTATTTGTAAATAAAATAATAATATTCGATACGCGTCTATACTCGGTTAAATTTTTATTTTGACTCTTGTATTTTGAGACTCAAACTGTTTTGTTCTTGTATAAGTTTATTGACTTGTTTGTACTACGTATAATGAACTATTGACGTTTATAATAATAATAATAATAATAATAATAATAATAATAATAATAATAATAATAATAATATTAATTTTTTGTCTGTCAAAAAAATTATCATTATTATTATTATTATTATTATTGATTTTAGTCATGTTTATATATTGTGTATTTATATATTTAATTTAAATTTAATTTTTAAATAACGTATCGCAGCAATATCGAATAGAGATTTTTTAAAAATTTCCCATATCAATATTATATCGTATCAATATCGTGTCACGTATCAAGACTTCATATATTGCAGACATAGGAGACAATTCATTTGATCAACACAACAATTAAATTGATCACAACTTTTACATACACATACATGAGCATGAGCAAAACAATCGTGTTGTGTTGCAGGCATAGGAGACAATTCATTTTATCAACAAACCATAAAATAAACTTGTCCCCTTCCTCCAGCCAGGAACTATTGCTAAGACATGACTTCAATATGGTCAACAGCTGTCTGATGTTTGTAGTCACCACACTTGAAGATTAGTATTATCTTTAGCTGCTCAGAAAATCCAAACCACTGAATGTTAAATTAGTGTTAAACTTTCCTAACATTTTCCTTTTACCTAAGCCACATATTTAATTTATATTAAACTGAAAAGGAAAACTCACACAATGTACTCATAATGAGTGCATTGAGATATCTAAATTGATCCGTCTTCGATATAAGACCTCCTTAACCGGAGAATTATTAAGACAAACATCAAAATAAAAAGAATGAACTTCCATTGTTGATCTTCTTACTCAAACAATACACCAAATCGAATAATTTTATTGACTTTGTAGACCCAAGTTCAAATCATGGCCACATTTTCTAATTTTTATTTACAATGCAGCCGAATATCGAACTCATAACCTTTAACATATTATTCAAATTCTGCACCACTAGACCAAACTGCTTTATAATAATCTACTTTTAAAGATGGAAAAACATGTTTATTCCTCTCTATCTCTTCCATCTTTTATTTTTTCTTTCATCTTTTTCCCTCCATGGACCATATTTATCTATGTCTTTCCACTTTCTTTTGATTTGTGTCTAAACTAAAGTCACCCCAAAAGTATGAATCCTAACTTTAGGGAATCCTATTCGCTATATTATATACATCAATTCACTTAATCCAAATAGTTTTTGTTTCCTCTTTAGCCCCCCTTCAAGAAATCTAAGTTGAAATTGAACCATTATTTTCCACACTTTTATTTCCTCTTTGACTCCTTGTAGGAAAAACTCCCGAGGCTAACTCAAACCCTCTTCACGTGTAGAGACACACTATGAGTTCATCATGGTAAATAAGAATAAAAAGAACCAAATTTGAAAATAAAACAATTATAGATTGATTTTGTTTTCTTATTCAAAATAATGAAAATACATGTCAAATAATCAAAACACAAATATTGTAATAAGTTTTTAGTTATTAACTTATTTTTGACGATTTCTAATAATAGTAAACAAAACACCCTGAATTATAGGTTCAATATTGTTATTTGGTATGAATAATTTTTAACATGGAATGCAAGATACATGTCAAATTTTTAAAAAGAGAACCAACATCGAGTTAAAAGAGACCAATCACAACCAACTATATAGTTTGATCTAGCAAAAGAGACTAAATTCTCACAATTTGTTAAACAAAAGTCCAAATTTTAGTTGAAAGAGGTATCCATATGAACCTATGAAAACAAACATAAAAAGACCAATCACGTATTGCCACAGCTTTCACATACTTTCATGAAATTATTGTTACAGACAAACAGCATTTTCCTTTAAGTTTTGTACGAAAAACTAACATCTCAGCAGCAAATTGGATCTTTTACCATGGTTAAGCGCATGTATGAATTGTAACCATAGTGTATTAAGTCTATAGGGGTCAATTTTGAGTTTTCCCCGTGAACTTTATGACATCATACTGATACTTTAATACTAAGGAGATATAGGTAGGCTCCCCGTAAATTATACGACACCAACAGAATATCTGAAGCACGTATTGTTTACTAATTACAACATGTTAACTGCATAATAGATGTATGAGACTCTTCTATTAATCTGTCGACGTGGCATCTTGCTAACTCCTTCCAGAGCTGAGTTAACCGATTTGAGATTGCAAGTCATAGATCACCTTCTACACTGAGATGAGCGGCGTTTGCTATTCGTTGCATGGAAGACTCGACCTGCTGAAGTAGTTGAATAAGACAGAAAAACTAAGGTTTATCAAAGAAATCCTGTAGTATTAATTTGTAGCTAAACAATAAAATCAGGAGATTCAAAAGAGCTACCAAATCATAGAATAATGGAGGATTTCAGTGTTTTGAATGTTCTTTCATTTTCATTCCCTTCAAATTGCTCTGCTGCTTTTGTCCGCATGGAATAGGGAAACGATACTTGTTTTTGGGGCAACTCTTCTCAAATTTCAGATCCTCTCCTCTGATCATATAGACATTTCCTATTTCCGGAACGGTGAAATCAGCTGGATTTCTGTTTACCGTACACGAAATGCCAGATGTGATCTTTACCGGCATAGAGGTATGAATACCTTGAACTTCCAATCTGCGTTGCAGTGAAGTGTCTGTTTCACTATAAGATAAGCTACATTGCTTAACAAATCTATTCTGAAGGGATGAGTTGGAGCTCTTCATCTTTTCTTTCTTTCCAAACTTTGTTGAATTTTGACCATTGGAACCAGCATCTTTCGTAAACTTATTACCATGCTGGGCTGATGAAGATGCGCCGAAGGTTTGAGAGCCAATAAAACAGCCATGTGGTTTATCCGGTAAGTAACTTCTGTTGTAATAGTCAGATGGCTGCCTTTTCAAGGTACCATTGGCCTTAGATGCACCTATCTCCAACTTGGTATTGCAATCACCAGGATAAGAGGGCCTTTTGAGCATTTGACCACTAACACCGACATTGAAGGGTGTACGGGACTGCATGCCTGCATCCATAAGGCTAAGTAAATGCATGGCAGGTATTGTCTCATTAGAATACAAATCCAAAGATCCCCTCAAATTTTGATGAGGCTCCATTCCATTATGTTTGCATGGAAATGGGTATTCTCCATTCACCCTGTTGAAGACTCCAGGACCTGTGTTCCTACTATGCTTTTCTTGGCCTGTACCATTGATATTTGTGTAGTTAAGATCAAAGTCCCTCCTCATGTTCTGTTTATGTACTGCACCAGACCGGGGTGAAGATGTGTCCATGTTGCTACTACTAGGCTGAGAAACAACCTTTTGTGATCCATCGTACCCTAAGGAAGAGTGGTTTGGGGTCAAGGATGCCCAAATGCGAGAAGCTTCATTATCCTGCTGCAATATATTCTTATGTAAGCTACATCCTCTCAGGGGTTGCAAAGTAGCGTTAGAGGACACACGCTCTTCGAGACTCCCATTAAACTTGATATTTCGTGCACCACCAAGCTGGTTAGAAATCATAGGTGAAAACTGAAATCCATTTGACTGCTTTGTTTGGGATTGAGGAACTTCAAATCCGAAGGAGGGTTGAGGTGGATATGGATTATTCACTCCCAAATTACTTCCATCAAATGGAGAAAAGTAATGCTTTGGCTTTCTTTTGTTAGGCTTCACAGTCTCTCCTCTTGTGACCGTGTTATTTTTCCTGGGTCTTCCTCTTGATTTCACCTTCTGCCCTTCTTTTAACATGCTCATCTTCCCTTTGCCATAAACAGCAGTACCAGCTGTCATCTGTGTGTTCCTACTGATAGAGGATTTTTCAAACATTGAGCATCTATTTTCTACGTCAGGGAGACACCTCTCGTACTGATGCTTTGCCATGAGTTCCACAATTTCCATCGGTATGTCATCCGGTGTTCCCTGCTCAGACACCTCAGCAGATTGTTCATTGTAGCTTTTCTTAATACCTAGTTGTTCCACAGCTTCAACAGTTTTTCCAGTGTTTCTTGCACTAGTAATTTCCTGCAAAAAGGAAATCATGATCTTTCTAGAAACGTGTTTAAAGAAGTCTATAAAAATACAATACTGATTAAAAATACTAAACTCTGCTCAATGCTCACAGAAACGAGAGGAAAATTACATAATACCATTATCTGGTCCAAGAAATTAATTTATTTCATCCAA
Source organism: Trifolium fragiferum (assembly GCA_954870985.1). Classification (NCBI taxonomy): domain Eukaryota; kingdom Viridiplantae; phylum Streptophyta; class Magnoliopsida; order Fabales; family Fabaceae; genus Trifolium; species Trifolium fragiferum. The sequence goes on from OX940794.1 coordinate 40,789,428, forward strand.
GAGACATACTCTTTTTTTTGAAAAAATCCAAGAGACAAACTTATTCAACTAATCACGGAAAGTATTCTCGGATGATTTTTGTCGCAACTTACTTTACAGTGAACTCCTTTTCCAGACATAGTGTTTGCTGTGTGCCTGGAAGGAATGCTTGGTCCTCCAAAAACATTGGTTTCACTGTCTTTTCTATTAAACTGAGGTACTCTTGAAGTGCTCTCTTGAAATGGCAATGAGAAGGGAAGGCGGTTTTCTATTTGATGGATACATTTCTTGTTGTAACCATGTTCTGACATATAACTGTTCAAAGAAAGATGCAAACCCTCCTCCGGTCCTTTTCCATTCATCATTCCTTGGTCCAAAGGAATTGGAACATCTGCAGGAACACTAGATCTGATTTTTACCCCTGAATATGCAAACGAATCTCTGACAAGCATGTCATTTCTGTTGCAAGAAAAAGAATTGAGTTCTTCATCGGTTTGCAGCATTTTCCCCTTTTCTTTGTATGAATTGAAATCATTTTCTATTCTTGGGGTGTAGAAAGGAAAATTATCCACCCCTTTCCTTGTGAACACAGGAGTTAAACTAGAAGAAACAGTTTTAGATGCATATGCCTTATCTGTAGTATACACAGTGTCCTCATTTTGTTTTCTTTGTCCTTGTTGTAGCTCAGGAATCAAGTAATTGTCTGCAACTTGATTCTTTTTGTTCTTCTTCTTACCCACGATATGGCTTCTTTCATGTTCAGATTTACTCCAGATGCCTTTCTCAGCAACTTGTAAACCAGTCCCTGCTAGTACATCTTTGGAATTGGATCTCTTATTAAACACTGTGTCAGTTGTTTTTGCAATCCCCTCTAAGTTTTGAGCTTCAACTCCAGCCCTCTGAAAACGTGTACTTTCCGTACTCCGTACTTCATCCACAATAATTTTCCTTTTTCTACTCTGACTCATATTTGTTAAAGTCATATCTCCTTGAATATCCACCTTTCCTTGGCAAAAAGAGCGTGCCTGTGAAGCTGCAGAAGTATTGGAAGTTCCGTGGGATGCGGATTCTTGTACGGCACCTTTTCCAGCCTTCAATTCACCATTTTCACGCAACAAATCAATCATCAAACGCACCTTCCGAGGTCTCCTACGAGACAAACTACTTTCTGAATGATTATCCTCAAAATCGTCTTCAACCATGTTGTCTGTACTTCCTGCGGGCACAGCATGATTACAATCAAATGATTCAGTAGGTGGTCCAGTTGTGTGATCATATTTATTATCTTCCTCCATGGCTGTTGTCACCAAATCTTTCACGCATTGGTTATCTTTAGAAGAAGTTGTTCCCCCATTACAATTCTCAGAACAATTCTTATCCGTGCATTTAAGATTGTTAGCAAGCTGAACATAAGAAGCTCCACTACTTTCACCACCTGTCCCAATAAAAATAAAAATCTTCTAGTTATTTTGAAATCAAGAATATATTACTATAATATACACTAACTTGCCACTTCGATAATACAAAAAAAATAAAAAAGGGTGCTGCTGTTTGACAGTCAAATGTCCTATTAAGTTGAAACTACCTCTTTCAGTTGTTCTCACTTCTTGTACAAGGCCTTGATAAATTTTAGGTGATAGAACACTAGTTACTTGGTGACTGAGATTATCCTCTAATCCGTTCTCAAGGTCTGGAGGAAACAAACAAAATTAAACCACCAACATTAAAATAATAAACAAGACACTCTTATAAAACTGATATTGAAATTACCGATTCTGCTGCCTAGTCCAACTCCGACTTTGTTTTCTTTCTCAATACTAACTGGTAAGAAACCATCGACACTGCTCAGGTTTGTATTGAGATCAATGTCTCTTCTCACAATAATGTCAGATATCGGATCTTTCCGAATAAAAGGTTCGAGAGCTGCATTACTACAGTTAGTATCTGATCTGCCTCCTGTACTAGGGCAAGTAAAGTCTATTTGGTTATCTTTAGGAATGTCTTTAGCAGCATTATCTTGTTGAGAGTTTGGATATCGGCAACATATGTGTTTTGGCACATCTAACGGTGGAAATGACGGTTGCTCGTCAGACTCATCTACTGGAAATGGCCAACAAAGTTTCCAGTCTTTTTTCCGAACTTCTGAGACATATTCACTGCACTAACAATAATTAGGATAGTGTTAAAGTTTCTGAAAGGGAATCAAAAGACAGTTTCTGATTCCAATAAGAAATTAGGATAGTGTTAAAGTTTTTTAAAGGGAATCAAAAGACAGTTTCTGATTCCAATAAGAATTTTTTTTTTTAATAAAAGAAAATGTAATCTTTAATTTTTAATCTAGAGAGAAAGTTTGACATCACTGTTGTCATGCATTAAAAAAAAATGAAAGTGTTCTAGCTTCAAATATTATTGTTGTTTTTATTTTTGAAACAACAAAGAAATTCATTAAGAAAAAGGAGCACTAGTTGTACTCTAATCTGAACAAACAAAGGACAGAAAACTAGCAAGAAAACAGCAATTACTTCCTATTCAGACAGTATAGAAAACTAGTAAAGCAGTTACTTCAAATACTATTGTAAACATACACATTGCAGTATTATAGTGAATAAAAATTCAACTACAGACATCAGCTAAGAGTCTCAGAAAGAGTTTCCCATTGATATGAGTTGGGAGTTGGGACACCGTAAGAGTTATATGTAAGGGGTTCAGTGTTCGATATCTGCTACTAATATATCCTCCTCCACTAACAAAATAACTACTGACATTTGCAGATAAGAAAAAGATATGTTAAGACTTAAACTATATAACTCAATATGCTCCCCTCACCCTAACAGAAGTATATAGTTTTGTTATTAAGAATATGCAGCGTCAACGCTTACCGTATTGAGAAATGTTCACATTTGCCTGCATCCCTCTTACCAATAGGATTGGCAAGATCAATAGAGATGGAGTCAATCTGGATAAAGGACGATCCCATGAACTCAGTGATAAATATTGCAACAATATTAGAATCACCTTGCAAATAATCCTCCACTACTGTGCATGCACATCTGCACAGTACAAGTAACCGCAACTACAAGCACCAATAGTGTTTCCTATTCACACATTTTTTAAAGTCAAAATGAAAACAATTGGTCAAAATGTCTAACACTTAAGTCAAACTATTATTATTAATAAATAAAAAATAGTTGCAAATATATACCAATGTGAGAAAAACACTACGATCATATGATGATAACATCTTTAATCAAGCTTTGAAGGGGGAAAAAATAATTAGGGTTCATGCAAATCTAGTCACAAATGAAAAGGAAAGACAAGGTCAACAAAGTCAAAGTCCAAAATAAACCTATATAGAAGCAATGAAAACTCAAAACAAAGTGATTAATCGCATCACATCACATAAAATGATAAAATCCAACATTATGAAAGTTCCTAAACCCTAGGTTTACATTGAATAAACCAACGAAAAATACTCTAAAAATTAATAATAGAATATTTGAAACGCAACTACAATAACAAAGTAACAATCTGAAATGATATAATTAGTTCAATGAAAGAGACAGTTAACAAAACCCAGCAAAGCACTAGGGTTTTATTTTAAAAAAATTGAAGGAGAAAATTGTCATCTTACAGCAAAAATATCATCGAATTATATACGAATTAATGCGTGGCAAGAAACGCACCTCACAAATCGCATGTAAGAAGCTGAAAGAAACGATGATGAAACTATATATGCACAAATATCCATAAAGCCAAATTAATATCCTAGGGTTCACCGTTTAAAATAAAATTATCTCTCTCATCAAATAGATAAACATGAATTAACTAACTCGGTGCGAATTAACAAAAAAAATTAGAAAAAAAAGGAGCGTGAAACGGTAGCACAAAAAGCAAGAGGCAAAAAAAAAAAAAAGGAAAATGCAAAGTAAAAGCTGAAGTGGACACACCATAAACAGTACAGTGAGCTTAATATTATTATCAAAGAAAAATCTCGAGATTTATCGGAGAACAAGTTTCCGATCAACACGGATTCAATCACCGAATTGTAAAAACGAAGCGAAAATTATTGATCTAATAGAACAAGGTACACGCGAACTCACCTGCGGATCACCGTACACGATCTCTCTCCCAGAAGCTTAACCGATTCTCAACGGCTTTGAATAGAAACGACACCGTTTGATAGACCTTTCAACGGAGAATCAATATAGCTTAGCTCGGAGTAGTGATTCGCTACAACGCCGGCATAATTTAAGCGCGCTACACGCACAAACCCTAGAGAGAGAAAGAGGCTTTCGATTCTTTCGGGATGAGAGAGAGAGAGTGTGAAGATATAGATGAGAGAGAATTTTTATCTTGTTGTGTCCTTGGAAGAAGATGTGTTTGTTTTTTGTAATAAATTTAAAACTTTATATTAAAATTTAAAAAATTTAAAAAAATTAAAAATGAAAATGAAAAGAGAGAGAGAAAAATACCATAGCAAGTGATGTCTATGTAGAAAGAGAATGTTAGGAGAGAGAAAATAGATCCAATGAAGTGTTTCCACGTGTCGATAATGTGCGGCTCTTATCACTAACCATTTATAATGGGCTTTGTGTTGTGGACGGCGAGGAAACCCTAGATAGAAGGGTGAAAATAAAGCGGGTACAGTGTTCGCGCGTTAGTGCCACGCGTTTCTTTTTTCAGCGTTTCATTTATTAAATTTGTACCTGTCGTGTCATCTAAGGTTAAAGGTACTGATCATTGCCATTTGCACATTAATTGATTTTGATTGGTACGTGTTTTGCACTATCGGTTGTGGAGAGTGGATTTAAGTAGAGATTTGGATGTTATTTGAGAAACCCTAAAATTTTGGTATTTGTTTTGAAGGGTAAGGTAACGGAGGATGAGGCACGTTTAACCCTAAACATGTTGCAGCACACAATATCTCCATTCTGTCCTAAACTAGTATAGTGGTGGCAGTAATTAATAGAAAAAACGTTATTGCTTTTATCGATTAATAAAAGAATGATATTCTCAAATCTGCAACTTCAATCAATGGGTGTGTAAATTTTCGGTCCTATTTGTCATTTTGTTACTATAGACATAAAAAGAAATCTTGAGTTAATGGGTGTGTCTAGTAAGCTATTTTATAGTTTATTAGATTAATTTATAAGATTGTTTAGGAAAAATAAAAAGTTTTTTTTTCACTAGTTTATAAGTTTTTTTAAATGTTATTTTAAATAGCGTTTGAGCTTATAGTTTTTTTAATTTTTAACTTTTAATTTATTTTTTTTAAACTATCCACTAACACATAATATTTTTTTTTAGTCATTTCATATTTACCAAATATTTTAAAAATTAATTTTACTAAATACTTTTATTTCAATCAATTAGCTTCTCAGCTATTAGCTATAAGTTAATTTTTCAGCTATCAATTAACTTATAGCTTAGTTTTATCAAACAAAATCTAGTATAATATTTATGTTTGAACATTGTTCCCTATCAAATAGACGTGATGATTTTAGTAATTAAATTAAGTTTTTGGAGATACAAATAGCTTTTTAATTAAGAAAATTATTGTTAATATTTTAAAAAAAAAAATATAAATAACTAGTTCCGGTATTATAGTCTTATGAGTAGTACCATTAGAATATTTTTTTTTTTGAAAGTTGGTACCATTAGAATATATAACCAACATCTTATGAAAAATATATGACCGACAATAAATTGATCTCGGAAGTAATAGAATTGATTTTTATAGTGGGTCTTCGATCCTCTTTTATACAAAAAATAAGAAAATATTGATTTTTATTTTTTGGATTCTTTTATAAACCATTGCAGTATTTCTTGGTACATCTTATACTGAGGGGCCTACTGACTGGTGTGTTTTTTCATATTGATTTTTATTTTTTTTAATCAAAATAATAGAATTGAGTTTCATAATTATGTATGTAGAAGGTGGTTTGACTCTTGATTTATGTATAAAAATAAACTTACATACATTGAGAGAGATATAATGTCACATAAATAAATAAATCAAAACATGCTTATAACAAATATCATTACTTTACGAATGAGTAAAATGTTTGTAATTTGTCTCTATAAATTTAGTTCAGTTGATTGCAACATCATATATATATATATATATATATATATATATATATATATATATATATATATATATATATATATATATATATATATATATATATATATATATTTGAATTGAAATTTAAATTATGGACATTCTATTTATTAATATTTAAAGTGAACTTTCTAATCACTATGATACCTTGACAAAAAACATGTGTACTCTTAGTTCATACCAAATGAATACCGTCTTTGAGAGAAGAATGATTAATATATAGGTTGAGATAAACGTATAACCCTAAATAGGTTGAGATGCACATATAACCTAACTCATAAAACATATCAATGCAATAAAAAAATTAATGATTGTACCAAAAAAAATTGATGAAATTCCCATACAGTTAATGGTCGTTAATGGTTTTGTTCTGATTCTTGAAATTAATGACATGCAGTACGAATTAAATAATATTTATGTTATATAATTTCAAACAAAAATAGAGTAACTTTTTTCCCCAAATTCCGGACAATTTCTTCTGGGGTTTTATTAATATGAGCTGGATATACAAGTAGAGTAATATTTATACCAAGAAGGGCCTAGATTCATTAGATTACCATGCATAATCATAATCATGTCGTATATACTAATAAAAATAAGAATGGTATGTTCTAGTATGCTACTATATATAGAGTTTATATCACCCGAAAGTTTCTTACCATATACTCCCTCCGTTCCTTTTTACTTGTCTTTTAGGGTTAGATTTAGCGTTTCTATTTAATTGTCCTTTTGATATTTTACGGGTATGATTTGTCAATTATACTCTTAGTCAATTGCTCTTATCTTTTTCAATAAAACCAATTTTTTTTTTTTGTAAAAGGCTAATTTATTGATAGAGATAGTACAAGCAGTACTATAAGTATTTACAAGAGGGAAACACCAAGCCCCATCACAGCACAAAAACTGGCCACACCCAAACATACAAAAACACACAGCACCCACCTAGGCACAAGCACATAACATAAAAAACGCAGCACCCATGGAAACTGCAGGAAAAGAAAAACACACGCACCACACCAGCAGCAGCCCACGAAAAAACGCAAGCGGCAGCACAGAGGCACAAAACAGCTCCACAATTCCACAGCCCAGATTACACTTTTCGGCACAAACAAAGCCTCGGATCCCAACACCATTCGTAGAATAAACACGTTGGGATTTTGTGTCGGCTAAGTCCCCATTTCCACGACAAGCGTTTAATCTCATCCACCACCTCTAGAACGTCCACAACCCCGTTTGAAAAAGTAATATTATTTCTCGACCTCCATAGCGCCCACAACGTGGCATGCCAAATTGAAGCATAACCATTCCGCACCCTCTTCTTGGCAGCAGCCCCTGTTAAGATCTCAAATAGCATAAACAAATTGTGGGGAATAATAATTACCAAGCCAAGCCACCTAAAAATTGCCTTCCACACTTGGGATGCAACATCACAAAACAAGAAGAGGTGAGGTTCATCCTCCTCTGTAGCATTACAGTGGACACAACTAAGAACACCCCCACTCACCTCAATCCCTCTACGTGCCAAATTAACCTTCGTCGGTAGCATTTCAATAAAACCAATTAATACTATATATTTGGAAAATTAAATCTTTTTTATTTTTTTTGGAACATAACATATTAATTTTTTTTTTTTTTAACATAATATATTAAATTTATTGGAAAGAGAAAGTGTGTAAAAAAAATAAGAATTTATTGGTGGATTAAAACGAGGGTATAATAGAAGGATAAAGTGTAAATATACACTTTCTTAATTTTGTGTTACTATTCTAAAAAGACAAGTAAAAAGGAACGGAGGGAGTAATAAGCACTATTATGTTTTTCTTATGAGACAGCGTGTGAGCATTATTGCTTTTTATGAATGAGTATTTTCTAAGTGCAATTTTAGAGATTAATTTTTAAATATAATGAGTAGCAAAATTCTCTTTTAAGAGAATAAACACGGTAGCATTTGGATTAAATTCGAATTCAAAACATTTGGTAAAGTTAGAGGAGATCTTTTACAATCTCATTCAAGTGTTCTTAAATATATAAGCACTACTATGCTAATTAACAAATCATAGAAAGGAGTTGGGTTATGGCTGATCATCAAAGTTATGTTGTTGTTGTTGTTCATGCAAATTTCGAACCAAATACTTTATGGTTAAAGAATAAACTTCATACTAAAATTATAGCAAACTTCAAAATTAAGAGATCGAGATTTATGCCGAATATGTCACTTTAATGGTACCTAGGGATCGAATTTCTTATTTCTTAGTAGAGAGTTTCCGATGGACTGAATAGCTTCTCTTCTATTACTACATGGTTTCAATTTTGGAGTAGACAGAATTGATTCTGGACGTGTAGAATTGATTTTGACTTGTTTAGTTTATCGAAAGTAGAATTGATTCTGCCTCGAAAATTGATACTTAAAGCTAGAAAACGTAGTTTCTAATTCTAGAATTGATTTTTACATTTAAATATTTTGTTCAACTTACTTTTGCATTGATATATCAAAACATAAACCACTTTAACTTAAAATCAATTTTGACCAAAATCAATTTTACAAAATCAATTCTATCAAAATCAATTCTTATCACCTCACAACTAAATTGTATCTTCCATCTCCTAGTACAAATATGAGAGTGGTGTTTTGTTTTGAAGTTAAAAATGTTATTTGCAACAGAAAAGTACAAAGAAATGGCTACATGACCCATGTGGTCATATATATCAAATGAAAGCAATGTAATTAAAGAAAGCAGTACAAAATTTTCGCACTTGTCCAAAACCTCCACACCTACCCCACGTACCATCATAATATACCCAAATAAAACGACCCATCTATATAACACAAAAGTTTCATTTATTTTGTCCTTGCATATAATTTAATTTATATGTATCCTATAGTGGAATCTAATGCTTTTTCTCTGTCAACTTTAATTTGTACAACTTTGCTCCGTATGATTCTCATTTAAACGTACCCAAATATACATAATACAAGCTAGTTTAATCATTTATATAATGGAATATTTATTTCTGTTCAACCACAGTAAGTTAATTGTTGGGTTGATAATTAAATAATTAAAAATAAAATCAATTAACCAACCAACCACACAGTTTACCTTGTTCAATGTAATTGGAATATAAACAACTGACAAATTGGCCCATATTTATTCGGTTAGTTCGGTCCATTTTTAAAGCATTGAAGATGAAGATTATTATGGATTTGGATCCTCTCCAATTTTCTCTTCAATGTTTTCTTTCCAATGTGATCATAATCATTCATTTATTTATTTTCTCTCTCTTCTTAAGTATTATTTTATTCTTTATAATTTAACAATCATTGGATTAAGAAAAGGAGAGAAAACATTGGAGAGAAAATTGGAGAGGATCCAAATCCGATTATTATAGCAACATAAAAACAAAATAAATGAAAATAGCACATATATATTAAAGAGAGAAATAATAAAGGATATTGGGAACGCATCCCATTCATGATCGATACAACCAAAATATCACCTCCAAGACAAAACCTTAACACTGTCCACTATAGTAGTCGAGACCATAGAGACGCAGCAGCAGCAAAAAGTATAGTTTGGCGGTCGTTATTACCAACTAGAAGAGTTTTGGGTAATAAAGATATTATTGATAATTCCCGTGATTTAGTTTGTGCCTTGTGTTTGATGGAGATGAAGAACATCAATCATCTCTTCTTTAATTGTGATTTTTCAAGAAGAGCATATTCAGATGGGTTGCAGGTTGATGATATAATTTTTTAGGAGAGTTTGATTCATTTCAATGCTTTTGAGTCTTTGGTAAAAATCAACAAATATGTTAAAGTCTGACACTTAATTTGGTGTTTAAGGAACAACATAATGTTTAGAAAACAATTGCCGAATTTATCAAAAATTGTGGCCACATTATATATATGTTCTTATTTTAGTTCATAGGTCGTGTAGAGATCAATTATTCTTAGCCTTAATATATTTTTAGGTCCTTATATGTTCACGAATTTTTCGTTTTAATCCATGTATCTTATTTTGTTATAAATAAGTCACTGAATGTATAAATTTTTTTGATTTTAATCCTTAAAGTCAAAATCCGCAGAAAAATTTTCAGGAAAAACTCTACCAAAACTGGAAATTTTCCTGCGGATTTTGACTTTAGAGACTAAAACCAAAAAAATTTATACATTCAGAAATTTATTTGCAACAAAATAAGATATCGAGACTAAAATCAAAAATTCGCGAACATACAAAGATCAAAAAATCTATTAAACCTTATTCTTATTGCTATAATAATTGTTAATTAAGTTTATTTCTATGACATTTAAAATGATTCATGAATCAAAAGGATTTTGTCATTTTGTGCATATATACTCATGTTCAATCTTTGTTTATAAAAAAAATGCGAGAATCAAAAGAGAGTAATATCGAATAGGGAGTGAAAAAAATATAATGAGTATTAAACCCATTTATCTAGATTTATTGAAAAAGAATACAGTTGTACACAGTTATTAATCACAATTATTTGTCTAGATTAAATAATAATTTTATCACTTTTTAAAAATTTTAACCGTTAGATTAAATCGGATGGTTAAGAGCAATAATTGAATATCATACAATTACTGCAAGAAATTAATCCGATTTCTTGAATCCATAGTTTAATTGCAGTATCTAAATTTGATATTGAATAAATATATTAGTTGTGTTGTCTAAGTGCGGGTACGGTAGCGGTACGAGGTACGACATTTTTAAAAAAAATTAAGGTACGGATATGTGCGTATAATTTTTTTTTAATATAATTATATAAATAAAATAATTGAACTATATTGTCAAAACAAATAATTAAACATAAAAAAATACCACATAAGTAATTTAAAAGCAATTAGATAAAAAGATTTAAATTGTTTCCCTCTCCATCATCATTAAAAAGAGCGACGTCTAGTTCAGATTCTTCGCAAGAAAAACTTACAACTTTAAGAATACCGGTTACATCAAATAGATTTCATTTATCTCTACTAATATCGCATACTTTTGTTGTTCCTTTATTGTAAGTAATACTATTTCTCTTTCTCGAGAGTAGATGAAGATTTGTATGGATAAAATTAGATTGAACCTATTTTATTTCAATGAATGGGTGAAAAAATTCACCTACTACTTTGTTATTATTTATTAGTAGAAACATAAATTGCTACTTTTATATTATAAACAAATAAGAAACATAAATTTTTTAATAAATAAAAACGAATAAAAAAAAGGAAATAAAATTGTATTTTTTTAGATTCGTGTACCATACGCGTACCACGCGTTTACCACAGGAGTACCACGCGTGTACTCGTTGCAAAATAAAAAATAAAAAAGGTCATGTTAAACAGTGTCCCCGAACACTTGTTAAACATGCTAAAAGAGGAAATAAAAAATAAAAATAATAATAATAATAAAACAAATTTTTATACTTTTGAGACATTGAATGTATACATTCTAAGATAAAATTTCTATATTAACATGCTTAACTAGTGCCCTGGGGGCACTATTTAGCATTTTCCAATAAAAAATAGGTACGCCATCGGTGCATACCCAAAAAGTACCGTACGCGTACCAGTATTCGATACGTACCCTGTACCGATATTTTTTCTAAAATGGAGTACCCGTATAGTATATTAGTATAATAATAGTGACAGATGGAATTTATACATTAATTATCCTATTATTTTAATATATTTGTAATAAGTTTTAAAAAAGATGGTTAGAAAAGTAAAGGAGATAGTATAGTAGTAGTATAACACTATAACAATAGGTAACCTAGTTGCTAGCTAAATTGTGAACGGGATCTGTGATACGACAAGTTTCGTGATGAACAGTGCAGTCAAGGAGCTTGAGAGGCTTTCATAGAAATAGTTACAGCTGAAGAGATATTTGACAGGATGCATTATTGGCACCTTTGTGAATATATGCGGATGCAACTAAACATACAGAGTTCTTAGTACCAACACAAATAGGAGCATGTGTGGTTTTTATTCTTGTAGGTCACTATTTTAATTTGGACCAATTCAACATACTTTGAGATCCCAAATTAAGTAATTATAAGATATATTTAAAATTAATATTGTTAAACAAATATAAAAACTAATAACTACTTTTATAGTTTGTGTTGTTCATTAAAAAGGAGAAAAGTAATGATCTGGATCCTTTTCAGTTCATCATTTTATGTTGTCCATATTGTCATCATCTCAAACATTCATTTATATTTTTTTTTCTCTTTATAAAACTTTTTTTTTATTGTCAGTCATTGGATAAAGAACAGAATAAATTGCAGTACATAAATAACATTAGAGGATCTAATTCCAAAAAGTAATAGTATAAGCTAAAGAAAAAAAACCAACATTGTTTCAGTAAACACAATTATGAAGAAATGAGACGCTTTGTTGTATGGGTGATGAAAAAATAGAAAACAAGAGAGATAAATAGATACATAAATGCTATGAAACCCGGATACGTGACACGATATCGATATGGCGATACGGGAAATTTTTTAAAATTCTTGATACGATACGATCGTGATACGTTATTTAAAAATAAATTTAAAATTAAATATATAAATATACAATATATAAACATAACAAAAATCGAGAAGAAAAAAAATTAATATTTAAATTACTCAAACTGAGCAAACAAGTGATAATTACATATCTCAAGTTAATTAAGTCTACCCAAAAAGAATAATTATTACTATCCAAAAAACAAAACATCATTGGTACAATCCAAAAAACACATGATTGTCAATCCATAAAGAACATCATACTCTAACATTCACTATTTAAAAGGAAACACAAATTGTATCAGCCTCATCTCCTTTATTTCTATCATAAAAAAAAATTATTTTCCCAATACTTCTCTGATACGTGTATCGGAGAAGTATCCGACACGTATCGATAATTATTTTTTTAAAAAAATAATTTTAATTGTCCGATACGAGTATCGAAAAGTATCGAATGAATATCGATATCAAACACATATCAAATACGATACTTTACCATTTTTAAAGTATCGGGGCTTCATAGCATAAATGTATTTGGTTAAAAGCTTTTTGTATGTGTTTAACTTTGTCAATGTTTGAAGTCAAACAAATTCTCATATCAAGTCAAATCACACCAAAGGATTACTTTTACAGGTTTGTTTCTAAAATATCTTTGCATATATATATATTTACATGACGTGATTTTATTAAATTCACGTATACAATAAATTTAAATTTTTTAAGCATACAAATTAAATACTAAAATTGATAAATAAAATTGTAAATTAACTAGAAATCATTATCACGTCCGTTCAAATCGAATTGCATTAGGGTTATATTCTCTAACCCACTTTTCATACATAAATTTGTTAAGATCGATCCATATAGATTTCAACCTAATATTTTTTTGGTAAAGAGATTTCAACCTAATATAGAAAATATGAGTTGAAATATGTACTTTAAATAGTATATGGCTAATATAATTTTTAAAAGTAAAATATGTTTAGAGGCACTCTCCATAATATTTCATAAGCAAATTTCACTTTTTAAAGTTCATTGCATAATTAATGTATCCGAAAAATAATAAAGTTCAAATACATTAGTTATGCAATGAATTTAGAAATGTGAACTTTGTCAATAAAAATGTCATGAGGGAGTACAATCTTAAGAGTTGATCCAATTTCTATTTTTTTAAAACGAAAAATGAAATTTATAAGTAAAATAAAAATGGTACAAAATTTGTGTAATTTTTTAATGAAAATATAATATTATTATGAAATAGAAAGAGGAAAAAATTTTGAAATACAAGTATAAGACATACTCAAAATAATAACTCAAACGAACAATAAGAAAAGTCAAATAATACACAAAAATACTAAAAATAGTCCTAAGACCAAACAAAAACCTGCACAATCAAAGAAGAGGAATTGAAACCAAACCCTAAAGAGAAGCAAAAAAAAAAATCATAAACAAAAAACCTAGTGTGTTCTACAAACCTCTATCGAGCCCAACAATACTAATTCAACTCATTACAATTCGAGCACAAAAGAAAAAATATATGAACTAAAGTACATAAGAAAAACCGTACTATATACCCCAACTAAAATAAATGAGAGAATTGGTTGTAATGGCGTGTGTTATCTAATTATAGGGGTAGTGTACGTGTAATAATTAACTAATGTGAAGCTCAATTTATTAAATGATATTGAGTTATGAGTAATAATAGGTATATATAGAATTGTGAATGTAGTCGCTTCAATATGTAGTGAAGAATTTCATCAGATAATTTGTCCAAAAAAGTAGCGAATTAAAGGGTAAAACTATAAATAAGAAAATATGAATTAGATTAAGACAATGAGAAAAGGAAGGCGCCATAACTAGAAAGTTGACAAGCTAATGACGAATGGCCGCAGTCGTATAAAGAAGTTGTTGAGAAGAATCAAATAAGTTATATAATCCAAAAAGTTGAAAGAGGAGACATTGTCCATTCATTTAAAACTAATCATTTAAAACTAAATTCTCTCGAATGACGAGGTTACAAATACACAAATACATACTTATAGCAAAATCCATCCTAAATCTAAATGGACCATAAGTAACACCCATTTGGAATCATAAAGGACACATGCATCATATCATATTTTCCTAAAATAACTATATATAAGGAATTGAAGTTCCTACGCTTACAAATGTCATCAATTCAATCTAAATTAAAATAATTATAGACAACTCAAAATGAAAATAAACTAATAATTATTATCGTCTTGATGGGTGCATCATCGTCTGATATCGTTATGAATAAAGCTTCCACATTTTTTTAAAGAGTCTAGCGGCAAAATTACGGATTCAAATTTATGGTTCAGCCTATCAAATAATTTTGCAATATTTTTTAGCAAAAGAAATCTAATTCAATAATATTATTTGTCCAATATAAATAATGTGTGTCTAAGTATTACTCTGATTATGGATATTGAACTTTGAGAATGATTTTTTTTTTCTTTTCAATTTTCACTTTTCATCCTTAATCAACTTTTTTTATCTATTTCTTTCAAATTTAAATATTAATTTATATTCTATACTACTCAAAAATCATATTTTCTATAATCGGGATATAGGTCACTGTTCAATTAAAATATAATAGTTAATTTATTATGAAAAATGCTAAATAGTATGCATTGAGACGCTAGTAAAATATAAGAAAAATTATCTTAAAATTTATACATTAAATATTTTAAAATACAGAAAACACTGTTTAACATCACCTTAATTTTTATAACACGGAAAAAATACTACTTTGAATCGGATTTGAATCAAACTGATACACGTGACTTGAGCAAAGCAAATCCATGTCCCACCCTCTTCCTTTGAATCGAAGTTTTGAGTTCAATTCAGAAAATTTTGTTCTTCTGGATCTAATGGTTTGCATATCAGATCTGAGAATTAAAGACATGGGGCTCTAGTATATCTATTTTCACCTAACTTTGTTGTGAATGTGCAAGTGTCATCATCCAGATAATAAAGAACCAATTCAGCCTCGCCCACGTAACATCTGATTAAGGATAAATAAATGATTTTAAGACAGAATTAATATTGGGTTTAATGATTTAGTTTGACTGGAGAAAAGGGGGATCGATCGATAGCATAGCAAGGAAATGAATTTTGATTACAAACAAGCTGTCACGTCGTTTTCATGTCGTCTCTAATAATTCGTATCAGATGAATTGCCAGTATGTTTCAGAAAAGCTGAGGAATAGGGCCCTTTCTTTTTATTTTATACAGAGCTAGCTCTACTGCTATTTTTGTAACTTGCCAACTATACTTTTTTTGCCAAACAAGATACACTATCATTTCAATTTCAATTTCAAACATATTATATTAAGCTGCATTTATCAACAACTAAAAAGGAACAGACTTGCTTAAGTTAAAAACTAGTATGATCTTCGTGTTTCTCCACGGAAAAGGTGTTATGCGCATTTCAAAATTAGTATTACAAAATTAATATCTTTCTATTTAACAAAAATAACGGATGACTAATATGCTAACTTATGGTTGATGATTGATAGCTTATAACATAGTTGATGGTTGATAACTGATGATTGATAAACTGATTGAAGTGTTTGGTAAAATTAACGGTTCAACTGACTGGTAAATATAAAATGACAAAAAGTGACATATAAATTTTTTTATAAAAAATCATTATTAAATCTATATTTAATTAATATTTAAGACACTTCAAATTTAATTATTCAAATTTATTAATTTAATATATCTTTTATATATTATTAATTTTTTTATATAGAATTAAATTTTATTTTTTGAAATTTTATTTAAATTTATTTTCATTTCAATTATTATATTTTATATAAAAGATTACACATTACATTTTTTAGGATTTTATACAAATACATAAAAGATAGATCAAATGTACTTAAAAAAAAGTAAGTACAATATAGTAAAAATAATAATGACAGACTAGCATAAAAAAAGGTACGGAATTTTCCTATTTTATTTTAAATTGTAATAATATATTTTGAAAGATAAAAATAAATTTAAGATACTTTAATTATTAATGATTAATTATGTATTTTAATTATTTATTTATAATTAATTTTTAAACATTTATACAGTATTTTAATTTATTCCAAATTAAATCAACATTTATCTTCATTATTTTTTTATAGGATATTTATTTTCATTACATATAAATAAACTAATATTATACATAAATGTATATTTTTATTAGTGAATATTATCTAATGTATTTTCTTCCATCTAGTATAGTATATTAAAAACTAACGACGTCGTAGAACATAGTGTAAACTATATAAATTAAAATATAGAAAGGTTATTTATTTTATTTCATAAGCATTTGAAGTAAAATGTAAAAAAAAAAAAAAAATTGAAAGCAAAGGAATGACGTTTTTTATTTTATATTATAATAAATTAAAAAGGGTAAAAATGGATTATAAATAAAATGATAAGGGTAAAAATGAAAGAAAAGATGATAAGCTATAAGCTCATAAGCTGATTGAAATAACTTCTGAAAAATAAGTTATAAATCAGTAAAATAAGCTATAAGTCAGTGTTGAAAAAACTGTTACCAAACAGGTCTTTTAGCTTATAAGCTATAAGACATAAGGTGTTGCCAAAGAGACCTTAAGATCCCTAAGGGTCTGTTTGGCTAGCCAAAAAAGCTAGCTTATAGCTTATGTCTTATAGCTTATAAGTTAAAAGACCTGTTTGGTAACATATTTTTCTGTATGAGCTTATAGCTTATTTTACTGACTTATAGCTTATTTTCCAGCTGCTATTTCAAATAGCTTATAAGCTTATAGCTTGTAGCTTATTATTTTTTCTTCCATTTTTACCCCTTATTATTTTAACTAATGTTCACTCTTAACTTTTTTTTTTATTTCACTTTAAAATAAACCATACCTTTTTTTTTTTTGCTACTGATAAACCATAGTTTTTTTTAATAAATATAAACCATACTTTTTTTTAATAAACCATGTATGATCATTCATTATTACCTTATGACAATTTTTACGTGAATATAAACCTTATGTATGCACTACCAAAAAAAAAAACTTATGTATGCTACTCACTATAAAAAAATAACGTTGCTTTATATAAAATAAAAAATAAATAACGTTTCTCAGTTTTATAAAATAGCCTAATAATTATTGTTTTGGACCAAAATATAATAATAAACCATATTTTTTTAATCTTGTAAAAAAAACCATACTTTTTTAATAAAAAAGTCAATAAGAAAACCCATAATTTTTTGAAAATAAAATTTCAACCAATAACAATTAGTTTAGTAATATAAAAAATATATATTATATTAGTACATTTAATTTTTAAATTTCAAGTATATTAAATATTAATTTGACATAAATTTTATTTTGAATTAACAATACCTTTTTATGTCATTTTACATTTATCAACTAGTTGAACCGCTAATTTTACCAAACACTTCAATTAACTTATCAGCCATCAGCCATAAGCTATAAGCTATGAGTTAGCTTATCAGTCAACCGCTAATTTTGCCAAACAGAGCCTAAGTCAAAATTAGCTTTTTGTCAAAAAAAAACAAAAGTCAGAATTAGCTTGAGGTGAAAAATATTTCAGATTAAAGATAATCTGTAAAAAAAAAAAAAAAAAGAAATCTTGTAAATTTGTAGTGGTTATTTATATAGGTCGACATACGTTGTATTGAGTCGATAAATGCAGCCCAAAATTTTAGTCCGTAATATCTAGCTATTATATATAGATATATTTGATATAGATTAAAAATAAGAAGTAATTTTTTCTATATCTTTTTTAAAATGATTTTTACGACAATTTACTAAAAAGTAAGGGTGAAACTAAAATGGTATTCTAAAAAATGGTCCAAAGACGGATTCTATTGAAATTTACAAAAACCGTAAGACCTATCTTTAGATCATTTTTTAGATGTCCATGTTAAACGCCTCCAAAAATAATAGAATTTATTTTTAAATCATTTGAAAGAAATTTAGTTTTAACATTAATAATTTAGATATTCATCGTTCAGGATTTTAATATAATAAACATTGCATATTGTTTAAAAAGATATATATATATATATATATATATATATATATATATATATATATATATATATATATATTTTAAACAGCTTAAAAAGATATATCTTAAAAATGATTTTGCTGAAAAACTAATCAAAAATAGCTTCTCGTTATAAGTATTCTTTGAAATTTTACTATCCATAAAATGTTTGCAGAAGGATGAAATGTTTAAAATAATCTTTTATGAAAAATTATTCAGACCAATTTCTCATTTACAGTTTTAATTTAATAAAAAAAATCAAATTAATGTATAATACAAAGATGATACACTTCAAAAATTTACTTTTAAGAAAAAGTTGTAATAAACAGGTTGTTGGTGTGCTTCTAGTTTTTGTGATGATGTTTTTGTTCTCGTTTTTGCTCTTCGCATTCGTGTGTTTGTAGTTCAGGTGTGTTTGTAATTTTTTCTGGCTGTTCGTTTGGTCTTGTCTTTTCGTAGTCAAGATTCAGGTTGTGAGTACTTCTTTTACTTGGTACCCCTTGTACTACTGATATTTTGTCCCTATTTTATCTATATAATTATATTTGTCATTGAAAAAACGAACATCTAATTCTCAATTTAAAATCTTATTCAAACTTTCAACAAATTAAATGTCAAAACTTTGTATTGCTAAATATATTTCGCATTTTAAAATTTGACGCATACAGATCTCTAAAAAATAATCTACACGTGAATTCTTATGATTTTAAGTAAATGTTAATCAAATATGACATTTTTAAATTAGTATAATAAATTGCTATTATCCATAAAAAAATGCTATTACCCGCAAGGTTTAAGGTTTTATCCAGTATCCACAAGCTCTATGGAGAGCTCTCCATAGGATTCGATTGTAAGCAAGTGATTTATAGCATCTCTAGCAACATCTGTACCAACTTCGAATCAGAAGCTATTTTAAGTTTTTGTAAATGTTTGTTTTTATATTTTTATCAAACTTTAAGATAAATTTTTTTATTGGGTGATAAACAATGTGGATCATTTTGTTAGAAAGGTCATTATTTTCATATGTTTGATCTCATCGTCATGATTATATATCATCTTTTATTGAGAATGATATTATGATTTAAATGAGTTAATTTGATCTTTTATTCAGCATACTAAAGAGTGAAGACTACTACTAGTAACACCAGTACACACCAATATCGTTTCTATCTACATCAATCATATATTCAATATTCTCTTCAAATTGTCTAATTTATTTACCTACGTTCACCAAAGTGTAAAAAAGAAGCAAATTGAGTGATGATATTGATAAGTTTATATGTTTCTATTTAAGTGTAGGAACTTCTCTGAGATTATCTAAGCTTCAACAACCCAAAGTGAAGACTATCATTGTTCCTCCTAGGCCTTGGACTTGGAGCATGTATTTTTGTTTTTTTTTTTTGATCGGCAAAAGAAATTTTATTAAAGCACAATTTAGTACAAGGAGTACTAAATAGGCCACAACAAAGATACAAGTACAATCAAGGCTTGGGATGGAAAAGCATCCCCACACCTGCTAGAAGCAGCAGTAAACGAAAACAACAAAAAAGGAAAACGCAACAGCAGCTAAACACCAATTAATACAGCAGGACCAAGTGGAAAAAAAGTGGAAAAACAACTGAACAGAAGCAGCAGACACACCAACGCCGGTAAGCCAAAAGCGCAGCACCAAGGCAGTACACACCCATGTTATCGTATCATGCAATCTCCCGGGTTCCAAACCCACTTGTACAATAGGCTTGAACCCTTCGCTACTTTGTTCAAATACCATTTCCATGACAGCCGCTGAATTCTGTCCATTGCTTCTTCAATCATCCCATCCGCATTATTAAAAACCTTATCGTTACGCATACTCCAAACAACCCAAATAAAAGCAAGCCAAACTATGGAGAACCCTTTTCCAATCTTCTTGTTCCCACCGCACCTTACCAACTGCCCAAAGGACATCATTGTTGGTGTACAAGGTGATGAACCAATGAAACAGTACAAAGGAGAGAATAAAGACAGCAGCCACAAAAATATGAAAGGGAGAATTAATTGCATTGATAAAAGAGTAGCTATTTATACAAAGAGTAAAGTTTGCCACATAGGCCCTAAAAATGAAAAGACTTAACATAGAAAATACTAAAATACCCTTAAATATAAATTACTTCTAACACCATCCCTTAATTTATATTTAGGCAAAACTGACAACACCAATTCCATCCCTCAAACGAAGAAATTGATCAGTTTTGATAGCCTTTGTCAACACATCTGCCAGCTGCTTCTGAGTGCTACAGTGCACAACTTCAAGCACTCCATTCTGAACCTGATTCCTCAGAAAGTGATACTTGGTCTCAATATGCTTGCTTCTTCCATGCAGCACTGGATTCTTGGCAAGATTGATTGCAGACTTGTTATCAATCATCAGCTTCAGAGGCTTGTTTACCTTGATCTTCAGATCCTGCAGTAAGTTCAGAAGCCACACAGCTTGGCATGCAGTCACAGCGCCTGCAATATATTCAGCTTCACAGATTGATAGAGCAACAACAGGTTGCTTCTTGGAACACCACGAAATAGGACCTCCCAGAAATTTAAATAAATATCCAGAAGTGCTTCTTCTATCAACTCTGTCTCCACACCAATCAGAATCTGAATAACTCAGAAGTTCTGATTCGGTTCTTCCTTCAGAGGGAAATAGCACTCCATGCTTCAGAGTCCCCTTGATATACCTCAGAATCCTGACAGCAGCTTGGTAATGGGACCATTTTGGTTTACTCATAAATCTGCTAACCATTCCAACTGCAAAACAAATATCAGGTCTGGTATTACACAAATACCTCAGAGAACCAACCAACTGTTTGAAGGTTGTAGCATCCACATCCTCTCCATCAGAATCGGAATCCAACTTTTGATTCGTATCAGAGGGTGTGATAGCAACTTTGCAATTTTCCAGCTTAAATCTCTTCAGAAGCTCAAGTTCATACTTCAACTGATGCAAAATGATTCCTTTCTCAGAATATAGAAATTCCATCCCTAGAAAGTAACTCATTTTTCCAAGGTCTGTCATCTCAAACTCATTCATCAGAACCTTCTTGAACTTAGCTATCTCTTGTTCAGAACTTCCTGTCAGCAATATATCATCAACATACAAACATACCAGAATCATATTGCCTTCTGAAGTGTGCTGAACATAAACACCATACTCCAACTCACATTTCTGAAACCCTTGCTTCTTGAAAAATGAATCAATCTTCATATTCCAGGCTCTGGGCGCTTGTTTCAATCCATAGAGGGCTTTATGCAATCTATACACCATCCCTTCCTGATTCTTTTTCTCAAAACCAGGAGGTTGTGACACATATACCTCTTCTTGTAATGGACCGTTCAGAAATGCAGATTTCACATCTAAATGCATCAGAGGCCAATTCCTGTTAGCAGCTATTGCAATTACCAGTCTAATTGTTTCGTGTCTTGCTACAGGTGCAAACACTTCAGAATAATCTAGTCCAGGTTTCTGCAGAAATCCTCTTGCTACTAACCTCGCTTTGTGTTTGCCAATTGAGCCATCTGGCTTTAGTTTCTGCTTGAAAACCCATCTGACGCTGATGGCTTTCTTGCCTTTTGGAAGTTCTGAAAGCTTCCAAGTCTTGTTCCTCTTTATAGCATCAAGTTCTTCTTTCATGGCCTGCAACCAGACTTGTTGCTTAAGAGCATCTTCTGTGCTCACCGGTTCAGAATCTACTAACATTGCACACTGAATAATTTCTCCCTCAGAGTCTACTTCAGTGTCTTGCAACATTTCAAATCCTGCAAACCTTCTTGGGATGTTTCTGATTCTCTGTAGCCTCTGAACACCTTCAGAAATTCTTTCTTCAGAATTCTGACCTTCATACTCCAAACAACCCAAATAAAAGCAAGCCAAACTATGGAGAACCCTTTTCCAATCTTCTTGTTCCCACCGCACCTTACCAACTGCCCAAAGGACATCATTGTTGGTGTACAAGGTGATGAACCAATGAAACAGTACAAAGGAGAGAATAAAGACAGCAGCCACAAAAATATGAAAGGGAGAATTAATTGCATTGATAAAAGAGTAGCTATTTATACAAAGAGTAAAGTTTGCCACATAGGCCCTAAAAATGAAAAGACTTAACATAGAAAATACTAAAATACCCTTAAATATAAATTACTTCTAACACCATCCCTTAATTTATATTTAGGCAAAACTGACAACACCAATTCCATCCCTCAAACGAAGAAATTGATCAGTTTTGATAGCCTTTGTCAACACATCTGCCAGCTGCTTCTGAGTGCTACAGTGCACAACTTCAAGCACTCCATTCTGAACCTGATTCCTCAGAAAGTGATACTTGGTCTCAATATGCTTGCTTCTTCCATGCAGCACTGGATTCTTGGCAAGATTGATTGCAGACTTGTTATCAATCATCAGCTTCAGAGGCTTGTTTACCTTGATCTTCAGATCCTGCAGTAAGTTCAGAAGCCACACAGCTTGGCATGCAGTCACAGCGCCTGCAATATATTCAGCTTCACAGATTGATAGAGCAACAACAGGTTGCTTCTTGGAACACCACGAAATAGGACCTCCCAGAAATTTAAATAAATATCCAGAAGTGCTTCTTCTATCAACTCTGTCTCCACACCAATCAGAATCTGAATAACTCAGAAGTTCTGATTCGGTTCTTCCTTCAGAGGGAAATAGCACTCCATGCTTCAGAGTCCCCTTGATATACCTCAGAATCCTGACAGCAGCTTGGTAATGGGACCATTTTGGTTTACTCATAAATCTGCTAACCATTCCAACTGCAAAACAAATATCAGGTCTGGTATTACACAAATACCTCAGAGAACCAACCAACTGTTTGAAGGTTGTAGCATCCACATCCTCTCCATCAGAATCGGAATCCAACTTTTGATTCGTATCAGAGGGTGTGATAGCAACTTTGCAATTTTCCAGCTTAAATCTCTTCAGAAGCTCAAGTTCATACTTCAACTGATGCAAAATGATTCCTTTCTCAGAATATAGAAATTCCATCCCTAGAAAGTAACTCATTTTTCCAAGGTCTGTCATCTCAAACTCATTCATCAGAACCTTCTTGAACTTAGCTATCTCTTGTTCAGAACTTCCTGTCAGCAATATATCATCAACATACAAACATACCAGAATCATATTGCCTTCTGAAGTGTGCTGAACATAAACACCATACTCCAACTCACATTTCTGAAACCCTTGCTTCTTGAAAAATGAATCAATCTTCATATTCCAGGCTCTGGGCGCTTGTTTCAATCCATAGAGGGCTTTATGCAATCTATACACCATCCCTTCCTGATTCTTTTTCTCAAAACCAGGAGGTTGTGACACATATACCTCTTCTTGTAATGGACCGTTCAGAAATGCAGATTTCACATCTAAATGCATCAGAGGCCAATTCCTGTTAGCAGCTATTGCAATTACCAGTCTAATTGTTTCGTGTCTTGCTACAGGTGCAAACACTTCAGAATAATCTAGTCCAGGTTTCTGCAGAAATCCTCTTGCTACTAACCTCGCTTTGTGTTTGCCAATTGAGCCATCTGGCTTTAGTTTCTGCTTGAAAACCCATCTGACGCTGATGGCTTTCTTGCCTTTTGGAAGTTCTGAAAGCTTCCAAGTCTTGTTCCTCTTTATAGCATCAAGTTCTTCTTTCATGGCCTGCAACCAGACTTGTTGCTTAAGAGCATCTTCTGTGCTCACCGGTTCAGAATCTACTAACATTGCACACTGAATAATTTCTCCCTCAGAGTCTACTTCAGTGTCTTGCAACATTTCAAATCCTGCAAACCTTCTTGGGATGTTTCTGATTCTCTGTAGCCTCTGAACACCTTCAGAAATTCTTTCTTCAGAATTCTGACCTTCAGAATTAGCTTCAGAATTCTGACCTTCAGAATTGGCTTCAGAATTCTGACCTTCAGAATTGGCTTCAGAATTCTGACCTTCAGAATTGGCTTCAGAATTCTGACCTTCAGAATTGGCTTCAGAATTCTGACCTTCAGAATTGACTTCAGAATTCTGAGCTTCAGAGTTGCCTTCAGAATTCTGAGCTTCAGAATTGCCTTCAGAGTCAGAGTCAGATTCAGAATCACCATCAGACTCAGAATCACCATCAGAGTCATCTCCATCTTCTGAATCATCTTCAGAGCCTTCAGATTCTGACTCACCTTCAGAGCCATCCTCAGAGATTCTCACATCAGAATTTGATTGAGACTTGTTCCAATCCCAAGTTTCAGATTCCTTCACAATGACGTCTCTGCTGAATTCAATTTTATTAGTCTCTGGACAATAAAGCTTGTACGCACCTGTACTGTGGTACCCCACCAGTAACATTACTTTGCTTCTATCATCCAGCTTCTGTCTTCTGGCTTCTGGAACATGTTTATAGCATACAGATCCAAACACCTTCAGATGACTAACACTTTGCTTCTCTCCAGTCCACTTCCGAATAGGAACTATTTCCTTCAGCTTCTTCGTTGGACATCTGTTGAGCACATATGTTGCAGTGGCAACAGCTTCTCCCCATAAGTGATGAGGAAGCTTCTTCTCTTTCAGCATGCTTCTCACCATATCAAGCAAAGTACGATTTCTTCTCTCAGCAAGACCATTGTGTTGAGGAGTATAAGGAGCTGTAACCTCATGCTCAATTCCATTCTCCTCACAGAAAGTTTTAAACTCATTAGAATTAAACTCACCACCACCATCAGTTCTGAGAATCTTCAGCTTCTGACCACTCTGTTTCTCAGCCTTCACCTTGAACTTCTGAAACGCAGCAAACACTTCATGCTTGAACTTGATGAGTGTTACCCATGTCATCCTTGTGAATTCATCAACAAAAGATACAAAATACTTGTTTCCTCCAAGTGAAGGTACTGGAAATGGTCCACACACATCAGAATGTACTACTCCCAAGGCATGTTTTGCTCTTGGAGCTACTTCTGATGCAAACGGCAGTCTTGGTTGCTTCCCTTTCATGCACACCTCGCATGATTTTTCAGGCTTCTTGATTATAGGAATTCCATGTACCAGATTCTTTGACTTCAGACGCCCCAAGCTTCTGAAATTCAGATGACCAAATCTTCTGTGCCACAACTCACTATCCTTCTCAACACTTGTTGCACTAAGACATTCAGAATCTGCAGTTCTAACATTCACCTTGAATGTTCTGTTCCTTCCCTGTTCTGACTCCATAATCAACTTCTGATTACCATCATACAGCTTCAGAAGATTGTCTTCAATAGTAACTGAAAAACCTTTCTCAATCAATTGACCCACACTCATCAGATTGCTTTTCATGCCTGGTACATACCACACGTTCTGAATCAATGCTGCTTTCCCATTGTTCAGAATGACTTTGACATTTCCCATACCTTTAGCGTTGAGGTATTTATCATCAGCACATCTGATCTTTGTACTCTTTCTAGAGTCAAAATCAACCAACCACTTCTTGTTTCCAGTAAGATGGTTTGAACACCCTGTATCCATATACCACCACTCTGAATTCACATCCTCAGATTCAGAAGCCATTAGTAAAACAAATTCACTATCAGAATCATCAGAACTTCTGGCTATATTTGCTTCTTCTGACCTTCTTTCTTTGTTTGACTTGCACTCAGATGCAAAATGGCCAAACTTCTGACAAGAGTAACACCGTACTTTTGTCTTGTCTTTTCCCTTCTGAGCATACTTCTGCTTTCCAGAAGTTGAGGTTTTTGGATTCTGAGCTCCTTCAGATCTATTCTTGGCTTCTGACCAAGGCTTCTTCTGAACCTTCTTCTCAGAAGCTACTTTCAGAGCATGCTGCTCTACTTCTCTTTCAGAGTTTCTCTCAGTTAGACGCAACTCTTGTGCTTCTAGACTGCTCTGTAACTCTTCTATTCTCATGGTTTCCAAATCTTTGGAATGTTCAATAGATACAACAATGTAATCAAACTGAGGGGTAAGAGATCTCAATATCTTCTCAATGATTACTTGTTCTGAAAGAGTTTCTCCACAAGCTTTCATCTCATTAGTAATCAGAATGAGTCTGGAGATGTACTCACAAACCTTCTCATTGTTCTTCATGTTGAGATTCTCATACTGTTTTCTGAGGGTTTGAAGCTTTACCTTCTTTACTGACGCGTCACCACCGTAACACCTTGTCAGAAGATCCCAAGCCTCCTTCGCCGTCACTGAATCAGCAATCTTCTCAAACACACTCTCATTCACACACTGATGAATGTAGAACAACGCCTTCTGATCCTTCTTTTTTGTAGCTTTCTGCGCCTCTTTCTGCTCCTCTGTTGCATCTGCTGCAACAGGAACGTATCCTTCAGTGACAAGCTCAAGCACACCTTGAGCACCGAACAATACAAGCATTTGTTTCATCCAACGATTCCAGTTTTTGCCATCAAACACTGGAAGCTTGATACTCATGCCACCGTTTCCGTTCATCTTACACCTTGTACAGTACACTCAAATCTCACTAACACTCGTGTTTCCCAATCCCACAAAATCAGAAAAAGTGATTTTGTTCAGATTTTTGTTCAAGATTCAACACAAATCAAGAACCAAAAATCAAACACACAACTCACGTTTCACTCGTGTTTCCCGTGGATTCGAACCGGAGCTCTAGATACCAATTTGTTGGTGTACAAGGTGATGAACCAATGAAACAGTACAAAGGAGAGAATAAAGACAGCAGCCACAAAAATATGAAAGGGAGAATTAATTGCATTGATAAAAGAGTAGCTATTTATACAAAGAGTAAAGTTTGCCACATAGGCCCTAAAAATGAAAAGACTTAACATAGAAAATACTAAAATACCCTTAAATATAAATTACTTCTAACAATCATAACCCCGGGTGGTAACACAACCATCGTACCTAACCATCGATTCATCCGATACCAAATAGTTCCAGCAAACGAACAATGCAAAAACAAATGCTGAGTTGTTTCCATCGCATCACCGCATAAAGGGCACCTAGTGTCATCATGTCTAACTATCCCTCTTCTATTCTCATGGTTTCCAAATCTTTGGAATGTTCAATAGATACAACAATGTAATCAAACTGAGGGGTAAGAGATCTCAATATCTTCTCAATGATTACTTGTTCTGAAAGAGTTTCTCCACAAGCTTTCATCTCATTAGTAATCAGAATGAGTCTGGAGATGTACTCACAAACCTTCTCATTGTTCTTCATGTTGAGATTCTCATACTGTTTTCTGAGGGTTTGAAGCTTTACCTTCTTTACTGACGCGTCACCACCGTAACACCTTGTCAGAAGATCCCAAGCCTCCTTCGCCGTCACTGAATCAGCAATCTTCTCAAACACACTCTCATTCACACACTGATGAATGTAGAACAACGCCTTCTGATCCTTCTTTTTTGTAGCTTTCTGCGCCTCTTTCTGCTCCTCTGTTGCATCTGCTGCAACAGGAACGTATCCTTCAGTGACAAGCTTAAGCACACCTTGAGCACCGAACAATACAAGCATTTGTTTCATCCAACGATTCCAGTTTTTGCCATCAAACACTGGAAGCTTGATACTCATGCCACCGTTTCCGTTCATCTTACACCTTGTACAGTACACTCAAATCTCACTAACACTCGTGTTTCCCAATCCCACAAAATCAGAAAAAGTGATTTTGTTCAGATTTTTGTTCAAGATTCAACACAAATCAAGAACCAAAAATCAAACACACAACTCACGTTTCACTCGTGTTTCCCGTGGATTCGAACCGGAGCTCTAGATACCAATTTGTTGGTGTACAAGGTGATGAACCAATGAAACAGTACAAAGGAGAGAATAAAGACAGCAGCCACAAAAATATGAAAGGGAGAATTAATTGCATTGATAAAAGAGTAGCTATTTATACAAAGAGTAAAGTTTGCCACATAGGCCCTAAAAATGAAAAGACTTAACATAGAAAATACTAAAATACCCTTAAATATAAATTACTTCTAACAATCATAACCCCGGGTGGTAACACAACCATCGTACCTAACCATCGATTCATCCGATACCAAATAGTTCCAGCAAACGAACAATGCAAAAACAAATGCTGAGTTGTTTCCATCGCATCACCGCATAAAGGGCACCTAGTGTCATCATGTCTAACTATCCCTCTTTGGAATAAATTTTCTTTGGTAGGAATTCTATCCAAACATAATTGCCAAGCAAGCGCACAAACTTTAGAGGGAACCGGGGTCTTCCAAATTGAATTGAAAACAAATGATTCCAACTCGTTAAGTGCAACACGCGGCAAGAGCACATCATCAAGAATACCATTCATGGACTTCACCGTAAAGCCTTCCGCTTCATCTTCTTTCCATACCCATCTATCCTCCACCTCCGAAATAGTAGTTTGGCCGATGACTCCTTCCAAATCTCTCACTAACTCCTCTTCCCAAACAAAGAAGTTCCTCCTTCAAAGAAGTCCCCACCGCCACAAACCATCCACCCAATTACCCATCTCACTCACCAAGCTATTTTGTTGGGTAGAGATACCGAAAAGTCGTGGGAATCGTTGTTCAAGAGTTTGATCCCCTATCCACACCTCTTTCCAAAATTTAGTGTTGTTACCACTACCCAACTTTTTTATCACCGCATGGCCGAACCAAGTCGCTCCTCTCTCTAAATGACATATCTCTTTCCACCAAGCGGAGCATATTGTACCACATTGCGTGTCTTCCAACTTCGCCTTACCCAACACCTCTTCACCATATTTTGCTACAATTACATTCTTCCACATCTCATCACCATCAACAAGCAATTTCCATCTCCATTTAGCCAACAAACTCAAGTTCACTAAACGGAGATCCCTAATACCCAAACCACCTTCCCTCATTGGCTTACAAACATCGGACCACTTTACCCAATTAATTCGCCTCCTCTTAGAAAGACCACCCCAAAGAAATTGTCGTTGTATACGCACAATCTCCTTCCACACCTTCACCGGCATCTTCATATAAGAGAGAAAGAAAATTGGAATGGAATTGAGAACCGCATTGATCAACATGATTCGTCCTCCCAAACTAATATATTTATTACCCCAAGCATTTAATCTCTTTCTAATAGACTAGTCATTTAATCTCTTTCTAATAAATTAAAACAAAACATTATAATCACATGCATCAATTAATATTATTTAATTTTGTCGTTTTATTATTATTATTATTTTTACTTATGTATGTGCTCAAATATTTTTATTCTTCAATATAAATTATAAATACACTTCATAAAAATTAAGAAAAATAAAAATAAATAAGAGATCATTTTACCCAACTGTCTATACTCTATATTAACTACTATTAGATATATACAAATGGAAAATGAGGAATAATATGCACACAACATTAGTTAGTGTATGTTTTTTCTTGTGGTGACAAAAATTGACTTTCAATAAATTGATTTTGTAAAATTGACTTTGTTTAAAAAGGAATTGCATGTAAAATGATTTGTATATTTACATAAAAGTGAATCAAGCAACAGATTTTAGTATAAAAATCAAGTTTAGACTCAAATTACAAAGCATAAAAAAATCTATTCTTGAAATTAATAGTAATAATTATACTCAAGAGGAACTAAGCATAACAAGATCAATTCTAACAAGCCAAAACGTACAACCAAACAAAGTGACAATTGAAAAGTAAACAATTAAAGTTATATTAAAAATCTAAAGTGACAACTTTTGTACAACAAATTAATTTTATAATTGCGACACTTACTTTAGAATGCAGTTTTTATTTTCAATGTAAATTCTCAATTCAAAAAAGAAATTAAGATTGACTTGGTAGTCAGCACTAATTAGAATAGAAAAGCTAATATAAAGTGATATGGTGATATAAGATTTCATTTCCATTTTCAACTAAAATTAAAAATATAAATTAATGTTACGTGAATTTAATTCAATTAGAAGATATATTACATTATATACGTTGAGAGTCGGGGATTTAATCTCAGGTCGATTTAGTTATTTATTAAATTTTTAACCACAAGATTATATAAAAAAAATTACAAATTAATAATAAATGGATCATGCTAAACAGTGTCTTCGGGCACTTGTTAAACATACCAAAAATAGAAATAAAAAAATAAAATTAATATTGAAAAAATAACTTTTTACATTCTCGATGTATTGAATGTACAAGGTCCGAGACAAAATTTTCATGTTTATATGTTTAACTAGTGCAAGGACACTATTTAGCATTTTCCATAATAAATAAAAGGTTAATATGTCTTTATCTCTGAAAATAGGTGATTTTTATTTTTCCTATTAAATTTTTTTTTTTGAGATTATCCCTGTAATATTTTTTTATTTTTTCATAATGTATTTTACTCTCAACGGGAATAAAATATACTACGAACAAATAAAAAAACATTAAGTAATCTAAAAAAAATAAATTCAGAGTTGAAAATCAAAACTCGTTTATTTGCGGGAAGGAAAAACTTATTAACTCAAAAATAAATACAGTAAATAAAAAAGTGTTCACTTGTTTGCAGATTGGCTCAAATCCCCATATCGTTAAGATTAAATTAGCGCCAAAATTTATCTCCGTTACCATGTCACCAAATCCAACGAACACATAACACTTACATCTCCTCCAGATAATCTCAACCGTCAAACTAAACCATTCAACTTTCAACTGATAAATAAATTAAATTTTCAAAATCTCAAGACTCAGTGAGAGAAAAACAAAGTCACACTAACCAGTAACCACTCCCACGGCGGAGCCTTCACCTCAAAACAAATTCTCCGGCAACCGTTCTCCACCTACAATACTTCATTTCGCACCGAAAATTTCATTCTCTGCATGTTTTTTTCTCATCGATTTCCATAACTTTCTCTCACAATCGCGTCGATTCTTAACTTCAACAATTACAAATTACAATCCGTAACGCACGAGAAAGGTTTTTCGTTACTATTAGCTTCGGCAAAGTGTTTTTCGTATGTTTCAGAAACTCAATTTGAAACGGTGATTCGTTAAGATTCACACATTGTGATTTGTAATTTGAAATCGAAGCTTTGCGAGATCGATGTTTGTTTAGCGTTGAGCTTTTCTTTTTTACAGGTTTAAGAAGAAACGTTGATGGAGAAGAGTGAAACGACGCTGGATTTAGCTTCTAGGAAATCGGCGAGGCATTTGGATTTCACTGCCGTCTATGGAGGTCCGGTACACCTGACATTGTCGCCACCGACGCCACGGTCACTTTCACAAACTATTCTACAGCCGCCGACGCAATCACTTACTGCGGCGCAATTGCAATCGGATTTTCAGTTACTAGGGCGACGGACGTGGTTATGTTCACAGCCACGGTGGCAAGAGCAGAGAACGTCACAGTCTCTGCCGGTAATGCCACGTTTACAATCGCCGAAATCACAGTTAGTTTCGCCAGTTCGTCGAATACAGAAACTACCGGTGAAGAGGTTGCAAGCTGTGTGAGTATTCTTTATTAAGTCTTAAGAATTGAAATAAAAAAAGGAAAAAGTAGAAATGTAAAAAATAGCATTTTGATTTTATTTTTTCTGAATATGTGTTGCATTTAATGATAACGAATTTGCGGATGCTATAAAGTGTATGGACTATGGATTATCGGTGTAGCGATATTCATTTAGAACGTTGAATTGGATGTATTGGTGGTGTATTTTTTGAATTTTAGTATGGGTTGAGATAGTATAGTAAGAAATAGAAGGCTTTTGCAGGAAGTTAGTTTCTATTTGAAGACAAGGGTTCTTGTCTATAATTTGATTAGATGTGCAAAAAGCATGATTCTTGGAGAATTTTTAAAGGTAAGGATTGTCGCATAAGTACTAGTGTAAAGAGTATTTGGGATGAGAGGTTTGATTTCCTACCAATTGTAGTCAGTAATTCATTTCACTAATCATAAAGGTAAGGAGTATGTTTTTACATTTCTCATCAGTGTTTGAAAAAAAGAATTTGGTTTGCTTAATCTGAGCATTATTCCGAGGTTGGTTATAATAATGTAACTTGCGGGTAAAGTGAAAACAGTAATGTTTGAACTTTTTTTGGAAAGAAGTAGTATAAATTTGTCACAAAACTGCAGCCATTCGCTTTCATGAAAGGAAATGACCTAAATTTGTCAATAAAAACATTAAATATTTCATCTGTCCATTTAAATTGTCCTCTCAAAATGACTGTTTTATCTCTTACTCTATGATTGAATTTCGCTTCATAGTAAGAACTTTTGATTTGCATTTTATTGTGTTTGAATGCATTTGTTTTCCTCTCAGGAAGCACGAATCTTCTAGTCCTAGATCACAGTCTCAAAATAATGCAGGATTAAAGTACAACAACACCCCAAAGAAACAAAAACATTGCAACTGCAAAA
Organism: Trifolium fragiferum; assembly: GCA_954870985.1. Classification (NCBI taxonomy): domain Eukaryota; kingdom Viridiplantae; phylum Streptophyta; class Magnoliopsida; order Fabales; family Fabaceae; genus Trifolium; species Trifolium fragiferum. The sequence continues at coordinate 40,822,478 of OX940794.1, forward strand.
ATTCTCGATGCCTTAAATTGTAAGTACTTTAGCTTCTCTGTATGAGAAACTTCCATGAAGAAAATTTTATCACATTACCACACTATATTATCTGAACATCTTGCGTTCTTTTTCTGCGCTTTCTTTAACTAACAATGGCTAATTCTGCAACTGCAAGGTACTGTGAGTGCTTTGCAGCTGGGATCTATTGCGATGGTTGCAACTGTATAAATTGTCATAATAATTTGGACAATGAGACTGCCCGGAAGGAGGCCATTGGAATAACACTAGAAAGAAATCCAAATGCTTTCAAACCAAAAATTGCAAGCAGTCCACAAAAACCAGAAGTTTCTATGGTTAGTAATTAAATTCAAACCCCTCTAGTATTTATAATTGGCATCAGTCTTTTGAGCTAAAACTTTGTGGTGTTAATAACTATTCTGGATTTAACTGATATTTTAGCTGACTTGTGGGTGCATTTAAATGTCTTGAACAAACTCAGGAGGAAGTGTCTGAAAATCAAGTAATAGGAAAGCACAATAAAGGATGCCACTGCAAGAAATCAGGTTGCCTTAAGAAGTATTGTGAGTGTTTCCAAGCCAACATCCTCTGCTCTGAAAATTGTAAATGCATGGACTGCAAGAATTTTGAAGGAAGTGACGAACGGAGAGTAGTTTTTCAAGAAGAGTGCCGTCTAGTTCAAATCAGACAGGCAACTAATGCTGCCATTAGTGGAGCAGTTGGACCCTCCAGCTCTGGAACACATATAACACCCAAGAAGAGAAAAATCCAGGAAATATTTTCTGGCAAATCATTCGTAGATCACTCTGTTAACACGACTGCTCAATACCAACAGGTGTTTTCTACTTTGCATTATTGATAGGATTTACTTGGATTTATTTAATAATCATTTAGTTATTATTTCTGTTGTAGGGCCACCATTCAAATTCATTATGTTTGGATTTGAAATCAAATGAAACTAATAAGGAATTAACATTGTCATATAAATAATCATCGTAGACCACATATATCAATTTCTTAGTTCTATTTTTATCCCTTGGAGCTATCAATTTCCTTGTTACTTCCCTGTTAATTTAGTTATGGATTTCATCCACATTCATACATCCAATTGCAATTAATAATTTTTTTGTTATCTTGAATTTTAATCAGGAACTTGATCCTATAGCTTCATTACCTTTATCCCTGTCAGCTTCCTTTGTTTCTGATACTGCCAACACAAGAACATCAGAATATACAAAATCTACGTACAGGTATGTGATTTTTTTTTTCCCCATCATTAGGTGAGAAATTTATATTATGCTTGAAATGTGAATATAATTTTATTTTATTTTTGGAAATTAACAATATTTCATGCTGAAGGTATTTGTTGGCTGATGTCCTCCAGACACAGAGTGTGAAGAATCTTTGTTCCTTTTTAGTTGTTCTCTCCGGAGTAGCTGCAAATGCAGGTTTTGACTAACACATAGATGAATACTATATTAATCTTATAATAATTTGATTTATCTACTTTGTGGTGAATGATTGAGAATAATTTTGTTTTCATTTGCGAACTCTTCAAATTTTATGCTGTTAGGACATTTACTGGGTTGCATTAGTATTCTTGTACACTTCAATATTTTTGTATTTCTTAGCTATTCTCTAGCTTTTCACTCGTCCCCTACTTTTTCACACATTTGATACGTGAGACCGATTGACATTGTTATTGTTTTTCAACTTTCCAGAAGTGGGAGGGAAAGTGGTTAGGCAAATAGGCCCCAGGAAATATGAAGCTTCTATTGCTTCACCAGCTCAACCGCTGCAAGACGGATCTGTTCTCAAGCCTGTTTGTGAGAATCATGCAAATAAAGATGTTGCAGATGCAGTTGACATTGACATTCCTAATAGGCCACCATCACCAGAAACACTTGAATTGATGTGTGATGAACAAGATGGGATGTTTTTCGGTAATGGTTCTGCAAATGGAGTTGCAATTGACAACACTTATCTGAAGTCTTCCGATTCTGATGGATGCACCGATGCTTATGCAGAGCAGGAAAGGCTTATCCTGACCAAGTTCAGGGATGTTCTTGGTGGACTCGTTACTCTTGGTAGCTTAAAAGGTTAGGCTTTCATATTATGACGCTTACAATTTTGACATTGTTGGAACAAAATTCACCCAAGTTTTCCTCTCTTAAATATACCTATAATATTCTATGAATAGTATTGTGAAAAGCCAAACTTGACATAGCTGACAAATTTTTAATTCAAAAGGGTTTATAACGAGGGAGATAATTAACCCATGACCCATCTATAGATTTCTTGCTTTATCACACTCACATGTCCTCATGAGCTAAGAACTATTTTGCATGGCGTGATGGTTATACTGATTCAGCTGACCATGTAGTGTACTCATACCTGGCCTCTTTATGATGCATTACACATTTTAGCAATTTGTCGTACCCAGACTACTTTATAGAATGATCATTTTCATGAAATTAAAGTTGGAACATAAAGATTATGAAACCATATATTCACCCATAGCAGGGTCACCTTGTTGTCATGCATCGACTTATATCTGAATCAAGAAGCAGTTCTGGTCACCATTCACCAAGGATGAAAATGGTGACAAGTATGGTTTCATCATTTGTATGCTTGTAGAGATTGGTATAATCATTGTAATTTGTATCTATCTGTAAGTGTTTAGGCAAAAAGAGCTTTGGCTCTTCTGCTACTTTTTTTCAATAGAGTTATGCATTTCAGTTTACAATTTCCCTGTGTTCTATCACCTTGTCACTAGCCCATTCTCAAGAGAAATTGTTCTACACAGCAGAAGTATTGCATTGTTCTATAAACAGCAGCACACTTGTTTTTGAGACCTCTTGTTAGGATTTGAATTTGTGAATTTTAAAATTTTCCACAACTGAAAAATCAAGGAAGTGAATTGCTATTCGGTTAAATATGTTATGCCATTGAGGTAATGAAGAATTTTTCTATTCTTAGTGACTTAGCCCTAAATTAATTTTTCAAGATATTGACTGTGCATAAACCAAATTCTAGAAGCAGAAGTGGGAACAGAAATAAATGACCATGGTCTCTCAACCTATATTCTTGTCTTGTGTGATCAATTAGAACACATTTCACTTTCTTTTAAATATTCCCTGGAAAGGCAGACGGTTCTTGAAACTTTGTTTCCTCAGTTTATCTTTAGTCATATGTTTGATTGGATACTAGAATACCTAGAAATAATTAGTTGTCCCTAATAGTAGCTTTGATAGTTTATTTAATATCAGTCACCGAGGCAACTGAAAGAATAAAAATCAACTTGTTCCTTTAATCTCTCAAACTTCTTCATTAAGAAATATTGTAAGAACTTCACTAATTTTCATTTACTAATATTAGTTATCTTTAAATTTTTAGAAACAAGGTACTCTTCACTAATGAAGAAAGATGTGGGAATCAAGAAAGGACCTACAGACAATGGTGATAGTGGTGCTGAAACTGCACTGCCAATTGCTCCATCCCACCTATGCAAGAACTAATGGACATGGTTACCATTGATCTTTCATTGAGGTTACCTGCAGGTTGAATAGCCGGAGGTGATAATCTGAAGTAAAGTGAAAGGCTTCCGTTTTTTTACAGGACCGACTTTGAATCGTGAAAGACTTCCTAGTGACCTGACTTGTATATTGTAGTGAAAAAAGGGTTACCAGTGTTGTTGTTCAGTCTGTTACTGCTGCTGCTCTTGTGCATAGCTAGATTTCGGTCCGGTTTCCTTTCAAATAGTTTGTCTGAAATAACTATCAACTACATGTAACTGGAAACTCTTTCCTGACATGGACACAGATATCTTTTGTGCTTACTAGATCTTTCCTCTTAGCATTGTTAGATGCTTTAACCTTAAGAGGCAGAATCTTGATACCAATTGAAGTAGCAAATTTTTCACAAGAAAGAGGGGGTTTGAATTGTGAACCTTTAAAAATGACCTATTAAAATTTAATGGACAAACACTTTGACAAAATAGAATGTTAGAATATTTTGAGAACGTTTGTTAGTTATAAGTAGTAAGGTAGAGAACGTTCTCAGATCAATCTCAGAATAATAAAACAAGCAAATAAATTATGTTGTGATTGTATAAACATAAAGAGATAAGGGAAGAGAGAAACACACAACAATTTATACTGGTTTACCCCTTAATTTATGGGTTACGTACAGTCCTCACGCTCCTTGTGAGTTTATCCACTATGAGATGTTAACGATCCCAAAAATACAATCTTTTTCTTGCAATCTTCAACCAAGATCCAAGATCCCTTTAAGCCCTACAAGCTTAAAGATACCCCAATCCTCCAGACTAGTAAGGGTATTCCAAAACACTCAAACAATACAGCCCTATTGACTTGAGTACACCTTTTACAAAGTATGATGATAAAATTCTAAGCTTTAAACAAACTCACCAAGTGAGAAGCTTAGAGAAGTATAACTCTCAATTCACTCAAATGAATTTATACTAATCCTAGTATAGAATTACAGAGAAGGAGTGAAAGAGATCAAAGAAGAGCTTAAGAGAATAGCTTGTATGATGATGACAAGTTCGTAAAAGTTGTAGTAAAAGCTTTTGCTCTTCAAGGCCACCAAGAGACTCTATTTATAGCTGAGATATGTCATTTCTTTGCTTGGTGATAAAGTATAGCCGTTTGCAACGGATATATGCTTGAAACTTCTTCAATAAGATGACACCTCATTAAATTCAAAAGTTGCTAGGCTTCAAAGAATGTTCTGAGAATGTTCTTGAATTTGAGCCTTGTCTTTGAATCTCAAAGGAGCGTGGTAGATGAGCTGGTAGTGAGCTGTGATTGATTCAAATGAGCTTCTTCAGCAAGAAAAGACGTTGATGATCTTTTAGGCACGTGAAGCACAACTTTCAATGAGATTGGATATTTAAATGTTAAGAACAACATTCTCCAAGAACGTTCTCCAATCTGGGTTCATGATGAACTTGTTATTCAAGTAAAAACTCTCACACATGTGAGATGCAAGCTGCTACAGATTAGGCGTGTAGCTTTACAGTACAAACAAGCACTATTCACTTGTACTTTTGTCCTCAAAAGTCTTTGGAGATAGAGTTTACATGGGAGAATGTTCATTAAATAACTTCATAAAGTACACCTCTACTCATAGTCCCAAATTTGTTGTGCAAATCTGATTGGTCCATGAAAAATCTGTCTATGATCAAAATGGACAACTTGTGATCTTGTCTCTTGAATTAAATCCACTTGCACATGCTTATTCCTCAACATTGGCCAAAGAGGAAAGCTTCACATTTCTTCATAAAAATTTCTTGCCTTATTTGATATGTGAACTGTTGTGATCTTTGTGAGTTACTACCTTGAAAAGTGCTTCTTTGTCTTTGCACAATGTTCTCTTTAAATAAAAAAGTGATTAGTCTTTGAAGCTCTTGTTCTTGATTAATATGAGCATGGGATCCTGAGAACGCTCTGAGATCGTTCTCCCAATCGTGTTCTTATTCAAAATAAAATGAATAATCTTGATATAAAATGCTAAATTAATCCTGTCTTATTAAAACACTCACAAGCACTTGTTAGATAACAAAAAGATCAGAATTACATTAACATATAATCAAGATGTTTGTTATCTTTAAAACATCAAATTGAGATTTTGCCTCAACAAAGCAAAGGTAAGGTACGGTAATAAAACTTAGTGTAGAGAGGATCACAAATTTAACAATTTCACCAGACAAAAAGGTGAAATTAATCGAACGAGAAAGTAACAAGTAAGCAATAAGAGTACATTACAGTCGTGATTAAAGAAAAGAAAAGCATTAAAGAAAAGAAAAGCAGTTAAATAGAAGTCGTAACAAAGTTGAGATTAAATAAGAAAGGAATGGAGAAGAAGTAGATAGTGAGAGAAAGTGTTTACCGTATGAGGCTGGGCTAGGGTTTGTGATTCAAATTAGAAACAGAGTATGTTCTTCTGTGAGTGAGTCTGTTCGTGAGAGAGTGTTGTGAATGTGAGCATCAAGATATATAACACAGATAAAGGGGATACCTTGGACTGGTCTTGATTTGTTTCGTATTAATTGTGTCTTTATTCTTCTTGTTCAAGAATGCCAAGCACATATACATGCACCGTTTCTCTATCGGGAAAAGAATTGTGTTTTGTTCCTCATCGTTTAAACCAAGATGGTCCCATGTTTTCTACCACAAATACAGAGACAGTATAACCTTATTAATATGCCGGCCATGTGAATCTATAATGGCAAATTAGATGAATAACCGGATGAAGTTACCTTCAACTCGACAAAATCTAAACAATCAATGACATCTTCATTTTTGCTTAGACCAAGCTGGACCCATGTTTTCTACAACAAATAAAGGCAACATAACCTTATTAAGGTGTAGGTCATGCGTATCAAAGTTGGCAAAAATGAATAACTGAATAAAGTTACCGTAACATCCCCAAATTCTAATAGTGCCTAATTAATTTTAATTAGAGGATATCTATCAAAAATCGAAATTAAATAGAATTGGTTGGTTAATTAAGTCATGGGATTTGAGTGAGAAGTGTGTAAGGTTAAATGATTCCTCTTGAACATACACTACACACTAAACTTTAACCTCATGAATTTAATTAAATCAACATTTCTAGAATTCAAACTTCTCTTACTAGTGACTCACTCTCTTGTGAGCTAAACACCTCATAGCCAAGGAAGTGAGTCATGTTTCCACCCAAAGCTAACCTCTCACAACCACATGCAAGAAAAGACTCAAATCACTCTTTCTTTTCACTTCTAAGCTTCAGCCAATTTCTGAGACACAAAACCCTCTCTTTTGCTCTCCTTCTCAAAGCATCAAACTCCACCTCTCAACCCTTCTCAAGCACTTGAACTTGTCAATTTCCTTCTCATTAAACACAACATATTAATTTCCTTTCCAGTCTCTCTACTTGCAGCTTCAGAGTAAGGAATCATTCAGAAACCTCAACTGTCACTTTTTCTCAATCCATCACTCAAGCCAAAACCACAACAATCCAATCTTCATGTACTCATGAACACCTCTTTTGAAATCCAATCCCTTAAATCATAACCCCACACCCTTCTAATTCATGCTGCATGTGTAGTTATCTTCGAAAACACGAATCTTTGATCACTGGGTATGCTATATCTTCTAAGGAAAAGTGGAAAATCGGGAAAATAGCAAAAACTCGCATTTCACTCTGTCAAGCTTGCCATGGCGAGCTGAAGCACTCGCCTAGGCGAGTTCAGCAGCACAGGCTGCACACGTTTCTCTGTTCGTGCGGATTTCTGGGTTCGAGGGTTCCGGTGTGGGTTCATTGTAGCTGTTGTAGAGCCTTGGATTAAAGGATAAAGCTTCATTAACAGGTGGGTTCTTAGGCTAGTGTAGTTAGATTCCCAAATTTATGAAATATGCATGATAATTTAGGAATTAGGGAATTAAATTGTGTGATGAGAATTAACTCCCAAATTCTCGTCTATTCTGTCCTATATTATATCTATTATTGATTGTGATGATTTAATATGAGGATTGTAGGTGTTGTTCTTGAAATTTCTTTGAAAATCGCAAAACAGAGGGTTTACTGCATGAGCTCGCCATAGCGATCTGCTAGCGAGCACTCATGGCGAGACATCAAGTTCTGGGCTGAGGAATCTCGCCATGGCGAGCATCTGCTTGCCTAGCGAGTTGTTTAGGCCATTACAAGATCACTCGCCATGGCGAGCTAAGTCACTCGCTGTAGCGAGCAATGTGCAGAAAGCCTTACTTTTTCACTTTCTGGAAAATCACACTCGTTCTATATCCTCAATTTATTTCAGTTATTTCACAATCATGTAGTAAATATAAAATAGTACAGGAGGTCAAGCACAATATGACTATTAGGGTATAACTTAGAAATTTAAGATTGCATGTTCCCCCGGGCCTTGGGAAAATTATGGTAGTATGTAACTCTATTTTATAATCAGTCAATTATGTGCGATTTATGATATCGCTTATGGACTTCCTTCGGAAGCTTCCATCAGAAAATGTTGTGAGCTGTATGTCGGAAACACTTCGTGTTCAGCGGACAAGGCGGGCCTCTGAGAGATGCTCACCTCAGTGTGCCTTGCGGTTAAAATCAATAAGACTAATAATCTGTGATACACTTTTATTTATGCTTTATGAAATAATGTTATGTATATGCTATGATTGATTAGGATCCCCGGCTTATTAGCCTTTAGGAGGGTAGTAGAACTCACTGGGACGAAGTGACTGTCTCACCCCACTCCCTTTTCGATATAGGTAAGACAGGTTATTTCGGAGCAGGGACTAGGATGGATCTGACGATTGGAGCCGAGCTTGGATTGTCAGCTTAGAAGATTTATTCTTCTTCCTTGTTTTAGATTAGCTTGTTATTCTGTTGTTAACACTTCCCGATGTTTGTACTGAATATTATAAATATTACTCTAATGATATTGTAAGTATTCAGTTATATTTCTCTTAATTAATGTACTCAGATTCCAGTTATTAATGTTCCGACTAAATATTCTAGATAATTTTAGTTGGGGCGTTACAGTTACCTTCAGCTTCCGAAACAAGGAACCGTGTCTGTATGATCCAAGAAAATGCGTAAGAGCTTCGCGGACAATAAAAATAATAATATTCATGACACATGCTAAAAATATACTTGCAAAATTCAAATACCAATCATCTAAATGCAAAGTAGCATGGGTCTTACAAAATTCAAATACCAATCATCCAAATACATACTACATATAATAGTAGCATATTTTCCAAAATCCAAATACCAAATAAAGACATAAGTCTTAAGCAAAACATTGTAATAAAATTCAAGGAAACAAACAAACGCTTAATTCCAAACATCAAATAAAAATTCAAGAGTCATTAAAATTTGTGTCATCTTCATCATCACTTCCTCCTCCACTAGATTCATCTTCATCCACTTCATCATCCTCTCCATCTCCAACATAATCTTGATCAAGAACCAAGAAGAAAAAAAAATAGAAACAGAACATAGAAATAGAAAGTAGAAACAGAAGAACTTTTGAAAGAAGTGATGTTTAATTTTTTTGAAACAGAACATTTTGAAACAGAATATAGCAAGAATAGAAAGATGAAGAAACACAAAACATATAAGTGAAATAGAAACAGAACTTTTGGAAACATAACATGTTTAAGTTTGAGAAGAGAATTCAAATACCAAAACAACTCTTTTACTATTTTATTTTTATGGAAATAATTATTTTATTTTTTATTTTAATTGAAGGCTACTAAGGATGATACAAAATAATTCTTCCCCTTTTACTATCAAAATATTTTTGAGGAATGGTGCAAATATCGTGAAGGCCGTGATCTTTATAGGATAAAGTACTATAAGGTTTGTCGTTGTTAGGATTGCAAAATCTTCATTAAGTTTAGAAATCAATTTTATTTCAATTTATGCTTAGCTTGTTTTTTGTGTTCAAGTAGGGTTTGGCAAGCTTCACCAATTCTAATGCGATTAAGTTTTAAAGATATGGAATAGAGAAAAATTAATTTCTGGCTGGAAAGGGAAAGAGGATAAAGATGCAATACGTTTGGCCTTTGAGAAGGGTTGGATTGACAAACGTAAAGAATGGATGAAAAGTTATAAGGTGTGTAGTCAACAAATATGATATGATAATATTTTTGAAAAATATTATTTTATAAATTAAATGACATAATTTGTTATTTTGTTTAGTCTAAAATTTATGTTGAAAGACAAGACCAAACAACAAGCTATTCAGAGTTCATTCATCAACAATATATATCCTTTGCACTAGCCGTGAGAAAGGCAATCCCTTCCATTGTTCATGGTTTAAAACCATCACAAAGGAAAATCCTTTATGGCGCTTTCAAGAAGCAACAATGGAAAGAAATTAGAGTTGACCAATTCTTTGGTTCCGTGTCAGAACTCTCAGCTTACCACCACAGCGACGATTCTCTTGCCCTAACAATTATTTTGATGGCACAACATTTTGTGGGTTCAAACAATTTGAATCTACTACAATCTATTGGCCAATTTGGTGATGAAGATGACACAAATTTTAATGACTCTTGAATTTTTATTTGATGTTTGGAATTAAGCGTTTGTTTGTTTCCTTGAATTTTATTACAATGTTTTGCTTAAGACTTATGTCTTCATTTGGTATTTGGATTTTGGAAAATATGCTACTATTATATGTAGTATGTATTTGGATGATTGGTATTTGAATTTTGTAAGACCTATGCTACTTTGCATATAGATGATTGATATTTGAATTTTGCAAGTATATTTTTAGCATGTGTCATGAATATTATTATTTTTATTGTCCGCGACGCGCAAATAGCGCCCGCGATGGTCTCCGCTACCGCGCTGCGTCAATTTTTGGGTTGTCCGCGCCGCGACGCTATTCCGCTTTCACAACCTAGGCGGCCCCAAACAATCATTATGTTGTTGCTTTTCTTCAGATTTGAAACATAATGTTTACTCTTACTTGTGTTATGTTCTTGCTCACAAACAATCGTTATGTTTTTTCTTCCTACTTTTTAAGTTTTATTGCTTTGTTTGTTAGATACATGTTGCACTGGAACTTCAATGACCGTAGATGCTCTTACGCATTTTCTTGGATCATACAGACACGGTTCCTTGTTTCGGAAGCTGAAGGTAACTTTATTCAGTTATTCATTTTTGCCAACTTTGATACGCATAACCTACACCTTAATAAGGTTATGTTGCCTTTATTTCACTACAAGAAATTTGACTTGTACCTACGGACAAAATTCGTCACTAAAAGTCAAAAACCGTAGGTATAGGTTCCGTCTGACTTTGACCAACGGCCATTGTATCCATAAACTATGTACGCCGATTACCAACGCATATTTGGCCGTCTGTCATTGAGTGCTAGCCGTTAGTGAAAGTGTTTGAGCTTTAGCTACGAATTTCTCTGTAGGTACAACTCATAGAGCAATTTAAAAGAAAATATTTCTGCCCACAGTTTATGGTGTCACTAAAAGTAACCAATAATTTTATAATTTAATTTTTAATACTATTATACATTAAAATGAATAAATTATTTAAATTATTACTATTAAGATATTTAATTGATTAAAAAATAATAAAAAACTTAGAATATTTGATAACACAAAATATGAACAACAATTAATCATAGCATTTCCACTGTAAATATTTCTATAGGAACCTCATTTATAAACACAGATCACATGAAAAAAAATATCAAAACTAACATAATTAACTAAAAAAGTGAAAATAAATCCAAACCCCACCATGAAGCAAACCCTTTAGCTTCAAAATCACAACCAAAAAAAAAATCACAACCCACAATTCAAAACAAATATGGGACCATATCCAATCCTATACTTTATGAAAGCCCTGGCTACAATTATCCTTTTTTAATTTGAATTGGTCATAAAAATAAGATTTGAAAACTAATTTTATCTGGTTTTGTTGAAGCAAACAGACAATATGCATGTGTTTAGTCAAAGAAAAGAAAAACTTGCCTCAAATGTTGGATAATGTAAAAGGCTGTTGATAAATTTAAGCATACTTCAGCACAAACGAGATGATCTGGAGATAGCAGTTCCACATGTAATGAGAGCACAAACTCCCTACAATATGAGACCAAAAATGAAGGTAAATAAACATAAAAGACAACATGAGTAAAGGAATTCATAGCCGACGGTCAACATGTTTGCCGTGGAAAAGAAATCAAAAAATTAACTGGTACTTTGTAAGGGCTTTACATGATAATACTATAGAAAGTGGCCTGTGCACCTGAAGAGAGAACCAAAAACAACCATAAAAATTATGCAGCTAACAAAAGACAGACTTTCTTAGAAACTTGTAGAGAAAAAATACCTAATAACTTAGTGAAAATGTTTCAAGGCCGGTGATGCTAACAGACTCCTCCAGAATATCATTATTATTGGATTCTCTCTGATTAACTTCAGCAACATTAAATGTACCCAACCTTTTAGTTACTTGCCACAATACAGGTTAAGCCTTCATGATAAGGGTCGACAACAGCCAAAGCAAACAAAAGATAAAGGAAAGTTAGAGCCAAGCACCCATGCAAAATTAAAATAGGCAGATGACGATTGGAATTTAATAGGAGAAATAAATGTATATAAAGTGAATAATATCCTATAACTATACCTGCAGCTTTTCAACCGAGGCTTCATCATGTTTTTTGGCCAGCTCATCTCGATCAATATCCACAAAATGTTCTAAGAAATCGCCCTGTGTAATTATGAACATATATAAAAGTATCAATCAAGACGTGTTTCTGAAGAAGAGTAAATTATAAATGAGTATTTACGTCCATAAGGAAGGAAAAGCACAAAACCTCCATCAATCATGTTTCTAAAAAACACTGTAAAGATAAACATGATGAACAAAATAAAAGGATTATGGCAATTGAGAGGTACAACATACCAGTCATACTCATTTTTATTATTTTCCGAATTGAGAAATTCATCAGCGCCACTCGTTTATGATTTTCTTATATCTACGAGCAGAAATTCATAAAATCGTATTCAAATGCTTTTAGCAGAAAAGTAAACAACAAACACAAAGATTGTTATACAGATCAAACATGACATGGGAAACTTATGTACAAGGCAAATTAGGTTTTAGACCAAATACATGACATTAACAAAGTTGATTATTGTTAATGTGCTTGGCTAACTAAAAGCATTATCCTCACATAGATGGTCATTCCATAAATTGACACAGATACATGACAATGACATGCATGGTCAGGGAGAGGAATACACTTCATTGAGGTGACTGAAAAAAATTGAATAAACTTCACATAATCAATTATAAAAGGCTTGACATACCTTAGTTGCAAGAAGAGAGTTCAACAATTCAGTTTGTGACGATACTGTGAAATTCAAGGCATAAATAAGTATGACATCTATATTAATAACAAATTATCAAAAGTTGAAAAAATGAAGACACACACCTTTTATAGGGTTCCCATTAAAAAAGCACCTTTTTCCACGAACTGTTTTCCACGAACTGTGTTGAAATGCTACATACAACAATCCCAAATTTTAATTTATAATGTTTTCTCGCATGAGCTTAAGTAAATAACCCATTATTCAAGGACAAACATAGATAAATCATAAATAGCATAAGATTATATGTGCTGGAGTTCAATGAAATTGTACCAGCAAACAATTTGGTCCATACCAAAGTGATATCCCATGTTTCCATGTGCTACAAAGAAAACCACATAAGAATAACAATCATATCAACAAGATTTCAAAACTTCAAACACACAACTACATAATCAAGTGTCCACTTTTGGAGGAACCAAAATTGATCAAAACACACTAAAAATATTTTGATTGTAATGTCTCAGCACATGAAAATCTAACATTCCTCTTACCTCAAACCTAGTTGAAAAGATGCTATTAGTCTATGACTAGATCAGAAACCATATGACCCATGTTATCAAAAGAATGTAAAATTTTAGTTAAATATGAGTATGAACACATTGAACATATTGCTTCAACTGTTCATTGCTCTACAATATGAAAAAAGATGCAAAGGTTAACATTTAAAGTTATGAAATTACATTCTTGTAGAGGGTGGAAATCAGTAGCCAAAAGAACATATTGCTAATGGCAACACATGAGGTCAATGATACACTTTAAGCTATCATAGTCTAGCTGCAGAATATAAAAGGCCTCTAAATAGAAGTAAGGACCATCATCACTGACAGTTATTCTCAAAATGTTACGGGTCTACAAAATTTCGTTTAAATGAAAGAACTTAAAATTTTAGGAAAAATGGATTTCATAAATTGATATAATGAGATAGTTACATATACGGGAAAACATCTGCCCCCCTCCTCTCTCTGGAAATGAACTACTTCATCCAAAAGTTACCGAATAATACAAAGTAATAAAGCCATAAATATGATGAACCTAGGTATAACTGACCTTTTTCTGTCCATATAGAATTTCTAGTTTTCTGGCCTGTTAGTCTATACAATTTGAACAGCAGGATATGGAATGTTCAACTGCAGTAAGTAAAAAAAAATGTAACTACACAAGAGAAGATGTAAAATTAAAAGGAGGGCAAATAAAGCTTACAATTTAGGTCAAAAACAACTAAGGAATAGTCTATTTGCAATGACAACATAATGTACAAGTACTTAGCCAATGCATAAGACGCACAATAATCATAAACACACAACAAAGTCCTATATATCAAAATTTAGACGTGTTTGGCATGTCAAAGACATGAATGTGGCTTAATCCCATAGATTAATTTTACCCTAGGATTCAACAACTACTCAAAAACTATATTATAGTATAATATATAACACCCTATCTCTTAGGCAAGGGGATTGTAAATTACTCTATAATAATTTCTTTTGAAATAAGCACTCAAATGAAAGAATGACTTTATAATGAAGGAAATCATCATACCGCCTTGTAAAACTCCTCAGAGTTCTTAAGCATTTCCTCATGCATGTCCCATGAATCATTGTCATTTGGGGAAGTAATACAAAACTGCTCCACTTTCTCAAATAACATAGTTTTCCAATTTTAATATTAAAGATGCAACTAAATGTAGCTCATGCATTTATATTCTTACAAATGAACTTAAAATTCTTGTAGTATGAAACTAAGATATCTATTGTAACAAATCCACTAAATAACCAAAATCAGTAAAATCCAAATCATCTCAAACTACAAAATAACTTCTCAAAATCCAAATTAGCTTAAACTACAAAATAACTACTCATTTAAAATTTTTTCCAAAATCAAAATAACTCAAACACTAAGCATGCTAAAACACCACAACCACAATTTTAACTCAAAAATTAAAGGGGAATTCAAACTCTCCTTCCTTTTCTTACCTTTATAGGAACTTGAATCCAACAATTTACCCCAAATCAAGAAATAATCAACAGTTTAATATTGAATCTGCATCAAATAAAATGATATAATTCAATTAGAACACTAGAAGCATAAAGTTCAGCTATATCTACATAAAAATACAATCACGTAAACAATTGAGAGTAGTTCGGAACGATTTGGAAGATTTGAACGATTTTAGGGTTTGAAAGATTGAGAAGAGATTCGATTGGGAGTGAACTGTTTGGAAAATTGAAAGATGAAGTATTCGAAGTGAACGATTTGGAAGATGGATGAGTTGAAATCGATCGAGAGAGAGAGAGAGAACGCGTGCTTCTGTGTTTTTTGCGAATGAACTCGTTAAACTAATAATAAATTAAATAAATGAAAAAAGTAAAACTCAACTTGTAGTGACAATTATTGGGCGTCCGTAGGTAAAACTCTTCTCACCTTTGGATAATGTCGGTGGGTATAGAGCTTTTTTCTTGTAGTGTTTGTTGTAGAAAACATGGGTCCAGCTTGGTCTAAGCAAAAATGAAGATGTCATTGATTGTTTAGATTTTGTCGAGTTGAAGGTAACTTCATTCGGTTATTCATCTAATTTGCCATCTTAGATTCACATGGCCGGCATATTAATAAGGTTATACTGTCTCTGTATTTGTGGTAAAAAAATGTGTTCTCTCTATCTTAGCACTTCAATTTTGTTACCAATTTGAGAGTTTCTTAATTGTGTTTTTTAATTGGAAGTACAATTTTGTTACCAATATGAGAATTTCTTAATTGGTTTTGTTTTAATTGGAAGTGCAATTTTGTTATCAGCTTGAGAATTTCTTAATTGTGTTTGTTAAACACCATGATCAATTTCTTATTCAAGAATTATTTTGGTGTCCTCTCTAATGTTTGTGTTGATACTAAATATATGGACAAAACTTAAGTTTAATGTCTGCCGCACACTAAGTGTATTGTTCTATTGTTTGTTAGACTTATAATTTACATAAAACTTCTGTTGTGATTTATCAATTGATTTTGTTCAAAGGGAACATAAGATTTATTTATTTATTTTTATTTATATTTTATAAGTTGAAATTTTCCTAATAAAGAGAAACCTTATTTAGTTTAAGAGTGATTAAGTATCATTAGTTCCTTCAAAATTAAGAATGGTCTTAACATTATTATTCCTTTGATTTAAGAATGATCTTAGTCATCATATGAAAATGGTATTGTAGTACTATTATTGATTGTTATTGTAGTATTAATACTGGTTGTATCGTAGTACCATTAATTCATAGATTGATATCGTAGTATCAATTCGAGTGGTATCGTAATACCACTTAAGAAAGTGTAATTCTTGACTGATTTCTACAAGTGTAGTAGCATAGCAATTCGGTATACAATTGAAATTGAGCTATTTTATCCTGGAAGCGATGTGGTTGATAATCTGCTTGCATAATTTTGAACAGTGCCACGAAACGTCTTAAAGAAAGTATATCGATGTTTGCAAGTCAATAATTTCTTCGGTGGCTAAAAAGAATACTGAAAACATGAATTCATACGTGTATAGAAGGTTTTGAAGTATGATTAACTCCATATTGCTCAAAAGAATACCGAAGTTTGCAAAGTCAAATTGTATATAATGAATTTCGTCACGCCAAATTTGATTGAATTTCACGTGTCAATTTTCCGAGCCATCTTTCTAATTCTATATATAGACTAAAGCTGGCATAATGTGGTCACATTCCACGACATGCTAATGCTATTTCCATACCATGCAACATTTCCCACATTCCACGAGTAAGAGCATCACAATGGTCAATTTTTCGAGCGTATACCCTTTTACTCGGTGCTCTGAGATATCATCACGTAAAAGACACTCATATTTCACGATAGATAAAGTGATTTTGGAAGGCTGATTATTTAACAGGCCCTTCGAATAGTTATAGGGATAGTTCATCTCATCTATCTACACGTGTAACTATTGTAAACATCACACCCTCAATTTTGTGTTGTCATCTTGCTAACACCGAAAGATAAGTAGTAGTACTAATTAACAAAGACCTAACTAACTGTAGCACTTGTTGATAAAGCCATGACCCGAAGCTTCCTTGTAATTAACTACATTTTTCCCTTCTTCGTGTATTCAACAAAAGACATAGAATACTTCTTTTGGCAAACATATAAAGTTTATCTCTATGGATATATTAATTAATTATCTATATCTCGTAGGGGTATAATCAATTCGATTTGAATAAGTTCTTGGTTAAAAAATTATTTGAACCAAAAAATAAAAATGTTATTTGATTTGGTTTAATTTTTATTATTTTTCAAAAATAAAACGAATAAAATTAACCGATTTGATTTGAAAGGTAGATGAACAATAAACATTTACAAACTTTGACATTAAACTTTTTTTAGATGACAATATATTAATTATTTAAAAAATTACATTCATAGATTTAAGGGACAAAACATCGTTATGCATATAATATTTTGAACTCTTTTCAGAAGATCACCAGTCTCTGATGCTAGCTAGGAAGCCAAAAGATTCAAACGTAAATAGTGTAAAAACATATTGATTGTTAGAACAAATTTTCTCATATTTAGTCACTTTGCTTAAATCATATTTATGGATGTTTGTCCCACAGTAAAATCTCAAGTACCACAAGTGAGTAAGTTCACACAAGCATGTCCCCTCCTACTCATTTATATACCATACCATATGTTGGTTGAAATGTTCATCTCCCCTCTTGTGGATGATTCAAGAAGTCATATGTGCCTTTTTCTTCACATGATTTTTTACATGTTTAAAAATATCAAAAATAACATTCTTAATCAAATCATATGTGAAATTGAAGTTTGGAAGCTCACTGCCATGAGTTGCATGTTTCTCAAAAATATTTAGAGATATATCCCACAAATAAAAAAATAATGGACATATGTTCGCGCATAGCAAACGTCTTCAATAAAACATAATGAAATCATATACGACGGTACTAAAAGATAAATATATGATACTCTACCTAGGACATGTGTTGGCTCAGAGCCGACCAAAGCCAAGACAAGTTTAAAAATGAGCTATATTTATTCACACATAAAAATGAGGCCTTTTATAACATATAATATTTTTCGTCAAAAAAAAAAACATATAATATTAGAATTTTAGCGAAATTACTAATATTGGTCTAAAAATTATTTTTCATGCACTTTGGAATACAAAATATATATTCAAATTAATGTAATTTTGTTTAATATTTTTTTAATTGATAATAAAATCAGTTGATTTAATCTTTATCGAGGCAATATTAATTTGGCTAAATTGCACATTCGATCTTTTAATTTTCATAAACTTACGATTTTGACAATTTAACTTTCATAATAGCATTTTTGGCCTCCTTATTTTAGCTCTTTTTGCAAAAGGTTAATCATGCTGATTTTGACCAAGTCAACGCACTCGTACGTGGACAGTGACTCACATGCTCCATCAAATGACTTGCTGATATGTCATGTGAGTTAACGTACATGTGTTCGTTGATTTGGTCAAAATTAGTATGGTCCAAACTTTTGCAAAAATGGTTAAAAATAAGAAGCCAAAACTACTATTATAAAAGTTAGAATACCAAAAGTACAAGTTTGTAAAAATTAGGATCTCAAAGTGCAATTCAGCACATTAATTTTAAAAGAGTAAAATATGAAGTTTTATATTTTTGGAGGCCTAAATGAATGCTTTGATGAACTTATCTTTAATATAGGGCCTGTTTGTTATAGATTTTTTGAAAATTTATAGTGTAATATAATTTTATGTAAACAAAATTTATATAGAAATTTTTTATAAAAACTTCAAATGAAAATTTGGTTTGAATAGTTATTCTTAAAATGTCATTTTAGACATTTCATCATTTTATTGAAACTTTTTTTGGATATCAAAATTTCAAAAAAAAATCACTTTTTTTAATTAAGCTATTTCAAATAGATTTTCATAAAAATCATTTTTGGAATACAACTTTTTGTAAAATTTAGATTTTGACTATGTTTTGATCTTAAATAATGTACATTTATGTTATATAATGTCAAAATTAGTGTTTGAATGTAAAAAAATCGAATATAAAAAAATTTATAATATTTTATAAAATAATTTTATAAAATCTATTTTTAAAAATACAAAGAATAAATCCATTTTCTTAAAGCTAAAACAAACGCACCTATAATCTATTGATGAAAATAGCTTTTTTTAAACCAACTAAAAATTATCTTCAACACCTAAAAATTATTTTATATCTTGTGGTTATGTTAAAAATTAAAACCAACTTCTCTCAACGAAAAAGAAATCCAACTTCCATATTCTTACCAAAAATCCACCATCTCTCATTACAAATCTTACAACACTCAAATTGGACCCTAAAACATATGAGGTGGCCTACACTGGTTACTACATACCCAACCCCGACATTAATTCTGCTTACTAGTGAGGGAAAACGTGACACAAAAATTCAAATAATCTTGTCTTGTCTTGTTGAAAATAAAGAAAGTATAGACAAATGAAGAAGCTACCTTCGTATAAGTACCACCCACTGGGTTGCAGAAGTTCAGCTAAACGATGAAAATCACACCCGCATATCCACTCCAAAAACTGCACGTGCTAACTCTGTTAACCCACACGTGCCCCCTTCACCATCTAACTGCTACCGTGCCCACTATAACCAACTCCCCCAAAATTTTCAACTATAAATTCAAAACCAATGCAACACGAGTAACTAGAACAGTAAAAGCCCAATCTCACACTCACATAGAATCTTCAAACCGCATAACAGAAACCAAAATGGAACAAAACAAAGAAGCCATTATTGAAGCTCAAAGCAAGTTCCGATCAGAGTTCCTGCAACTCCTCGGTACCAGAAGAACTCCTCAAGGTACGTACAAGTACAGCAATTAAATTTCTCCTCAATTCCATTATCTCAATCGCTATGTATATTGATTTTGCAACGATTCTTTGTTTTTATGATTCAGTTCCGTTAACCGTTGAAATCGGAAAACCAGTGGTGAATCAATGGTATCAGAAGAACTCTTCTCCGTCAACCGATGAGGTTAATTTCAATTTCAACTTTCAACACTTGTTTGATTTTCTTCTTCATTAACTTGTTCAATGGAATAACAATTTTATTGCAGGAGATTATGAAGTCTTGTCCTAAGAAAGACATTGAGAACTTCAAAGATTTGCTCAAGGAGGAGAATCTCTATTTAACCATAGAGGTAATTAATTTTTCTCTGGAGTTGAGTTTTGGATTAGTATTTTTGTTATTCGAATTTGATTTTTAGGTCTAGAGAATGATTTGTTGAAATTATTTAGGAAGGAGGTCAAGGACGGTTGCCTGTGTTGATTTTGAGTTTGAAGGAAAGTGATATACAGAGAAGAAGACCTGCAGTTGTTTTCCTTCACAGTACAAACAAGTATAAAGAATTTCTGCGTCCATTGCTTGAGGTTGCTTACTGCATTTTTTCTGTTTTCACTCATTGCTCATTTGTTTTTCTACTCCTATGAAATAGGATTAATGATTTGATTAGCTTATAGGAAAAATGATTTAGGATCGATTATAATGTGGATTTATATTTATTTTTGATTTCTATTTTCCGTGTTTTAGGCATATGCTTCGCGGGGATATATAGCAATTTCGGTTGATTCTCGTTACCATGGTGAACGTGCGAAGGATGCGACCACTTATCGCGATGTATGTGTTTTCTTTGCTTTACTCATGTTGTTCTAATCTATGAAGCAGTGACATGGACACTATCTGTGACATTGGTTGTACACTACACCCAACATTGGCTATACAAACAGCACTACATCCTATCACATAGACACATACATAGAAATAGTTTGAGAGATTCTTAGTTCCAAAATAGATTTTGATTTCCAAATGAATTCCAGACATAGGAACTTTAAAATAAATCAAAGCAGACGTTTTAGTGATTCTAAATAAACCGTATGAAAGTTTCCCTATAGAATTTAAGCTTTGCGATGAGTAATTTATCTTTCATATTTATCGTTTTTATGTTATCCCATCTTTACATAAAATAGAAATTAATTACTTTTCTCAAATATTAATATCACCCAAGATCCTTCACAAAGAGAAACTTACGAGTTAACACATCCGTATAAAATTTGAAACTGATAATTTGTTTTTCGCATTTGTCATGGTTACCCCTCGGGTTAAAATGAGCAGGCTCTTATTTCCGCATGGAAGACCGGAGACACAATGCCATTCATATATGACACGGTAAATTCCTTCCCTGTGCATCATGCTGCATTGGTGTTTAACTGAACCACTTTGTGCCCAGAATGATTTGGTTGACCTGTAGTTCCGTAGGTCATGGTGTTAATGCAGTTTGAACTCGTCATTAACTTTGGTTCGTAAACGGTGTATTATTCGTTGGTATGGCAGGTATGGGACTTGATTAAATTGGCAGATTATCTAACACAGAGAGAAGATATAGATCCCACTAGGATAGGAATCACTGGCATATCACTTGGAGGTTGGTTGTGAGAAGTTGAGATGAATATATCAGATACCAGGTTTGTTGCGACTCATCACTTACATAATTCCTTGATTCAGGAATGCATGCATGGTTTGCTGCAGCTGTTGATACTCGCTATGCTGTGGTTGCTCCCCTGATTGGTGTACAGGTGACATTGTATTGTTGAGTGAAGTTTATATTTTACAAGGTGTACTTATGAAACAATATCTTCAACACTTTTGTATCACATACTTGCAGGGATTTCGATGGGCCATAGACAACGATAAGTGGCAGGGTCGAGTTGACAGTATAAAGCCTCTTTTTGAAGGTATGATAATGTCTTGTTTTAGAAATTCTTTTTGTATTTCAGTGTTTTTTACTTTGCATTTTTTACTGCTCCTCCCACTTCATTTCGATTTGTATATGTGAAATAGAAGTCGCTATTCATATAATCCCAGTAATCATGTAGTACTGTTTTTATGGGTAGTGCTTTCACAAATTAAAATTATAGTTAGGATTTCACATGTAACGTCAAACAATTTCTTAAAAGATTAATGTTCTCATTTAGGATTTGTTATTTATAAATTATGGTAGACTGCCTATAGGTTATATTACATATTTGCATGGTGTTGTTGTAATGATGTTTGAATAAGACCTAGAAGGGAAATATGATATGAATCTGGGTCATATGGTTAAGCATACCAGCAATGAACGACTGAACAAATATTCTGAATGTGCCTTGGTAATTAGTAATTACATCCTATTGTTTTTGTGTTCATGTATGCAGTGGCTTGTGATGATTTGGGCAAAACTGCTATTGACAAAGAAGTGGTGGAAAAGGTCTGCTAAGTTTCTTTTTATAATTCTAACTAAGATTGTCTTGAGACTCCAAAAGAATTGCTATATGCTTTGATATGTTTACTACACTAACAAAGCATTCATGACAATCGTCGATGGGTGCCACAGTACATATAAGAGCTTTTAGTAGTACTGCTGGATAGTGGACACTAACCTCGAAGAGTTTATATTTCTGAATCAGGTTTGGGACAGGATTGCTCCTGGTTTAGCTTCCCAATTTGATTCCCCATACTCGATTCCATCTATTGCACCATGTCCGCTGCTTATTCTCAATGGCAAGATCCTTGTACTCATTGTTTATTTAGCATTTTCAAATTGTAGATGGCAACAATATTCATATACAAATTCATATATCGACAATTAAATTTAACCGCATTGCAAAACAAGTTTTGCACTTCTTTAGGGTATATCGATTTACTTATTAGACCTATGCATCCATATTAGTCAATTTAGATGCTTTTGGATGTTTTTAATTTAGCTTGGAATTGAAGCATTTGCTTGGGTGTTCATAACTCCAGGTGCAGAAGATCCTAGGTGCCCCCCTGCAGGCTTGGAAATTCCAAGGTCAAAAGCAAGTAAGGCATACGGAGAGTTTCACCGCTCAGATGATTTCAAGGTATGAACTCATATTGTATGGTCACTACTCACTACTATCACTTTGTTGAGAAATCTCACCTTCCAAAAGTGGTCTTCCATCATCAATTTGATAAAGATGCTTAGTTAACATTGGCTGCAACCTGCAATTTCCATTTTCAATGTTACACCATTTAATACTACTCATAATAATAGAAACGGTAATGAAGTCGCTTGAACTAAAGTTTTGAAATTGATTGCTTTGACACGCAGTTTATTGCGGAACCCGGAATTGGGCACCAGATAACGAAATTCCAAGTGAAAGAGTCATCCGATTGGTTTGACAAGTTTCTAAAGCCTCAGCTTGTGCCCAGATTGTAAAATTATAAGCAAATCGCTCTGGCTCATTCGAGTCGCCTTTATATGATTGTATGTGTCGTATTATGATTTTCTATTTAGTGTATCCCCTAGTCCATATTATTAGAATAAAATGAAGAGTGTCTCACTTATGCAACGAGACATTATTCTTTTTGGCTTTCTATGCACACCCCATGGTTATATTATCTTAAATCATTTAGCAAAGTTTATCTAATTAATTAAATCAGTAAAAATAAATCGAGTACTTTAACATATTGTTTAATTAAGTTCAAATAAAAAAATGAGTTTGGATCAGCTCCAGTCCTGTTATCCTCCAGTTCTATGTTCAGATGCATGGCATGTGGCAAATGGAAAAAACAATGGCTGTGATTAAAAAGCTTATAAAATCACCATTTTTTTTGGTTATACTAAACAAAATAAAGAGAAGTTCAAAGATGACTTTCTAGCCTCCTCGTCATTTCCTTGCTGCCGCCGCTTGCGGCCACCGTCTCACTGCCGCATCGCAACCGTCTCATCACTGAATTGCTGCTGTATCATCGTCGTGTTAAATCCACCACATGACATGATGTGTCGACAAAGCTTATACCGCCGCTGCACCATGACGAAGTCACTGCCACGGCGCCATTGAAATAGAAATCACCGCCACGGTTGTTTTAATTCCATTGTTTTATTAGCTTCTCAAGTCCCACTGCATCTTCCCCTTTTCACTTTAGGACTCAATTGTAAATTAAAACCATGTTATATGGTGTTGTAATCAATTCAAAATCATGGTGTGGTGGAAATGGTTTTGCTCAATCGGTAGTTTTTATCCAGAAAGCTTCTTCAAAAAGTTTTTATGCAGAAATATTGCAAGTTAATCTATTAAATTAAAAACAAAGACACATAATTATTAAAACGAATAAAAATAAAACACAAAGACACAGTGGCGGCGAGTTGTGGAGAAGCGATGGAACTTCACGGAAGAGTGAGGTGAGGTCGTTCAATGGAAGCAAGATGTTAAGTCCCAGAGCAGGGGTTGATGTCAACATAGAAGATGAATAGGTAGAAGAAGGCCAAATGGGAATTATTGAAAAGAAGAGGAACACGGAAAACTTTGTTTTATATTTTAATCTCAGCCGTGAATTGTTTTGTGCGACACGTGTCATACATCTGAACATAGAACTGGAAACTGGAGGATAGCAGAACTGGAGCAGATCTTAACTCTAAAAAAATGAGAACCGAGTGTTTAACAAATTAATCAAGTGAATTCATATAAAATGTAATTAATTTTGATTGATTTTTTTTTAACATTTAGGGGCATTCTTGTATATGTCAATACTTATTTATCAATTGGGAGTTGGCTCTAACGGACTACACTTTCATAATGTAACAAACCAATATTCAAATTTCGATTTGAATGTACACATTTAATATAGACACACCTTAAATACGATTGATTATCTCTGATAGAGAGAACCAATGAAAAAAAATATATCTCAAATGCTTATTTCACGGGTGAAGTGTGAGACGAGCTTGAAGTTGAATTAAACATCAAATTTTAATGTAAATCCTTAATGAGGTTTGTGCTTTTCACTTACCTTGTTCGAGATGTGTTTCCCTTAATATTTTTTTTAATTTTTTGTCGAGTAGTCTAGTGGTTAGATATTTCACTCTGAAGGTGGATAAATAGGATGACCAGAGTTCGAACTCTCACCCCTATATATATTATGCAATGTCCTACAAATTAAGTCAAACTCACGATTAATACCATACAAAATAAAGTTGAATTGAAACAGACTTAGGATTTGGATATCGCTTTCAACCCTTCCTCCCACGAAAGTTCTTTCTACTATTACCCATGTTGTTTTCTCAAGGGTAAAATATTAAATTGTCAGGTTTACAGAGGTTCTCTAAATTAATTAACGGTGAAAAAACATGAGTTTTTGCTTTGCAGATTGATGGGTTGATGCAAAGAGTGACATGGTTTGTGCTAAGGAGATTTCTTGGGTGAGAATTGGAAAAACTTTCTCAAACCCCAACGCAACATGAGTTCGGATATATACATTTAAAAAATCATTAATTTGTGATTTGAAAGAACACTTCTATGAAGAATGGGTACTCCATTTTAGGAAGAATACTGGTACCGGGTACTGATACGCGTACGATACTCCTTGGATACACACCGATGGTGTACTTATTTTTTTATTTTACAATGGATACACGCGTAGTACTCCTGTGGTACGCGCGTGGTACTCCTGTAGTGCACGAATCCAAAAAAAAAGTAATTTTTTCCCTTTTTTTATTCGTTTTTTTATTTATAGGAAGATTTGTGTTTCTTATACATTTATAATATAAAAGTAGCAGCTCTACAAATAAGCAATAACAAAGTAGTAGCTGAATTTATTCACCCATTCATTGAAAAAGAATAGGCTCAATATAATTTTATCCCTACAAATCTTCATCTGCTCTCGATAATGAAATATAATAATACTTATAATGAAGGAACAACAAAAATACACCATCCTTAACATTTTATAAGCAAAATTGACTTTTTAGATTCATTGTAGATTTAATGTATTTGATCTATATAGACCAAATATATTAAATCTACAATGAATCTAAAAAGTCAATTTTGCTTATAAAATGTTACGGAGGGAGTATGTGATATTGGTAGATATAAATGAGATCTATTTGATGTAGCTGATATGCTTGATATTGTAAGTTTTTCTCGCAAAAAACTTGAATTAGACGCCGCTCTTTTTAATGACGAAGGAGAGGGAAACAATTTAAATTTTTAGTTAATTGCTTTTGAATTACTTGTGTGGTATTTTTTATGTTTAATTATTTGTTTTAACAATATATTCCATTATTTTATTTATATAATTATATTAAAAAAATGGATGTACCCGTATCCTAATTTTTCTAAAAAAGTCGTACCCTGTACCAGTATCCACATCAGATATCGATACCGTACCCGCACCTAGACAACATAGGAACATTTCCAAATAATTTTTTTTGACGGAACACTTCCAAATAATTTATGCTCTCCAAAAATGTAAATTTGTAAACTATGAATTTTTTAGAAGTGATGGTGTAAAAATTTGGGAATTGGATCTCCTCCTGCTATGTTCTCTCCTTCTTTTCTCCTGCCCTATTGTCAGCTGTTGGATTAATCCAACGAATGAGATTAAAATAATGAAAACACAGAAAAGAAAAAAAAAATCAACTTTCTTGCTGAGAATCTTGTCGCCATACTCTCAGTCTCTCACACGAGCTTGCATCGTCTTGACCACACATAGAGACGATCGAATGCGGCACAGATTTGTTGGCGACGTCAACTTCGTACATCAAAAGCGGTGGTAACGCCTAGTTTTGTATGACGTTGACGGCAAATTTGCACAACGGCGGCGATATCGTGTTCGCAAGACGAAAGAGGCAATCATTTGGCCAGATCTTTCAGAGGAAGAAATTATATGATTGTGCTTCGCAGACAACATATAGGATAGTTATTGTAGTTTCTACCTTGTTTAATTCTTTCTGAAAGTAATTTTGTTTGTTTCAAATTAAGCTAAAATTGTTGATAAAAGATAAATTATATTCTAAATTGTTAATCATCTAAGTTGCTCTACATCAGAGGAGTTGAATGCCAATCTGAAATAATTTGAGAAGATCAAATTGAAAAATAAGATTTTAGAGGCGATGGAGAAGTGTAGCGTAGATGGGTTGAAGAAGAAACTCAACAAGGCAAAGCTTCATAAGTTTCTCTCTCTTCATTTTCACTTTTTTTTAAACTATTTTTGCATTTTGCCTCTCATATGTTGGATTAATCCAACAGTTGAAAACAGGGCAGGAGAGATAGCAGAAGAGAATATAGCATGAGAGGATCCATATCCAAAAATTTACGAGCAAAGAGAAGGAAGGCGGATGGCGCATCATGGGTGAAGTCCAATCGATTTATGGTGAAATAGTTTATTATCACACTTGCCACTCATGTCAACCAAATTTTTCGCTTGCAACTGACCATTATAAGAGGTTAAAGAATCCTATCATGAAAGCAAAGTACAATGGCAAGAGGTGAATGTACCCAGTTGGCCGACGTGAGATACATTGGGATAAGGTGTGTTTGGATAAGATAAGAGGAGGTCTTGGTGTTAGGAAGGTCAATGATTTAAATGTGGTGTTGGAGGCTAAAAAGTGAGGGTGGTTGTTTTTGGAGGCAAGTATTAGTTCATAAATATGGAGAGCGTTGAGGAGAGATATAATGAAAATAGTGGAATTGAGAATTCTAGAATTCAAAGTAGCAATATTGGTTGAATACCAATTCTATGCGTGTTATTCTTTTGTTGTTATTTTATACATATTACATATGATATATATATATATATATATAGTCAAAGCCAAGGCAGCGGTAATATAATATACATGGAAGTAACATTAATTGGCTTTATGACTATTGTTTAACTTTGCCTAAAACCAAACGGTAATAATATATGATATAAGGAAATATCATTAAGTGACTTTATGAGTATTATTTGGTTTGATTCCATGTATTAGAGCAATGCATTCAGACAAATTGCTTTTTAATGGTTTGTTTGATTTGTCTTGATTTGATCCATTAATTATGGAATCTTCATGATTCTTTACATCCCCTTTCAAGGTTGGCAGAGAATGCGGATGAACGCCAAGCTTGTATCGAAATGTTGCAAAGGAATCTTTACCCAATGCTTTGGTGAATACATCTGCAATTTGTTGAGTTGTAGGCAAGTATCGAAGTTGGAGATGATCGGCGGTAACTTTTTCTCTGATGAAATGATAGTCAATCTCAATGTGTTTAGTCTGAGCATGAAACACTGGATTATGAGCTAAGTGAATTGCACTTTGATTATCACAAAGGATGAGAGGACGTCGTTCAAATTTGATGTCGAGGTCGTGGAGGAGATATTGGAGCCATGTTAATTCAGCAACTGTGGTTGCTAACGACCTATATTCTGCTTCGGTGCTTGATCGAGAGACTGTGGGTTGCTTCTTTTAGGCCTAAGATATGCAATTTGATCCAAGAAAGATGCAATAACTAGTAGTGCTTCTCCTAGTATTTGGACATCCTGCCCAATCTGCATCACAAAAAGCATTAAGAGATAGAGAGCTTTGAGATAAATATCGAAGGCCGTGTGTCAAAGTTCCTTTGATATAGCGCAAAATGCGTTTGACTGCACACATGTTCCTTTTTGTTGGATTTTGAAAATGTTGGCACACAACATTAACAACATGTGTAATGTCTGGTCTTGTGAAGGTAAGATACTAAAGGTAAGATATTCAGTAGGATCCACAGACTCGTGATCATCAGATAGTTCAATGGCTTTGTGCGCAATTGGAGTGTTGATTTTTGAAGCTTCAAGCATGTTGGCTTTCTCTAAAAGATCACGTGCATATTTTGTTTGGGAGATTTTGATACCACCGGAAAAGTATCTAACTTCAAGTCCTAAGAAATAATGTAGTTGGCCTAAGTCTTTGAGAGCAAAGTCCTTGTTAAGACGTTGAGTAAGACTAGATATGAAGGTTGGATTGTTCCCTGTGATGATAACATCATCTACATAGACAAGTAAAAGAATAAAGTTAGTGTCATGATGATAAATGAAGAGTGATGAATCAGCTTTACTGCAGATAAATCCAATAGAAACAAGACAAGTAGATAATTTATCAAACCAAGCACGAGGTGCTTGTTTTAGACCATAAAGGGATTTATGGAGAAGGCAGATATGATTAGGATATTGCGAATGTACAAAGCCTGGAGGTTGTTTCATGTAGACACGTTCATTGAGTGTGCCATGTAGGAATGTATTCTTTACATCTAATTGTTTGAGTGGCCATTTGTAATGCACAGCTAAAGAAAGAATAACCCGAATTGTTGGAGCTTTGACAACTGGGATGAATGTTTCCCCAAAATCAAGGCCAGGAATTTTTGTATATCCTTTTGCAACCAATCGAGCTTTAAACCTATCTATTGTTCAATCTACTTTCATTTTTGTTCGAAAAATCCATTTAGAACCCACAACATTGGCGCCAGGTGGGTGAGGAACAAGAGACCAGGTATGGTTGTGATGAAGGGCATCAATTTCATCATGCATAGCAGTTCTCCAATTTGTGTATTTAAGTGCAGTTTTAAGAGTCTTAGGTTCTTCAATAGAGATGATAAGGGCGTCATGGGACTGTGGAGGTTTGTTGATAGTTGGGCAATCATAGTCATTTAGGTAAGATGGAGGGTGTTTATCTCGAGTTAGTCGACTAGTATTAGAGATAGGATTAGCATGATTATTGGATAAAGAAGGTACATTATCGATTAAAGGAGGGCCAACCATTGTAGGAGATGAGTGAGATGGTAGAGATGTGTTTGCCTCAAAGTTGGAAGATGTGCTTGCTTCAAATAGAAGTGACTGGGTCTAGATTGGTAAAAGTTAAGGGTGATGGAGTTGTATTAGGTGAAGATGGGTCAATTTGATCTAAGACTGGAGTTTTAGAGGTAATGATGGATGATCCTTTGGCTGGTAAAATATCTTTGAATACTAAAGTATCATTTATATTTCCTGAAAACCATTCATCAGAGTTAGGAAATGTAGTAATGGATGAATCATAAGAATATGAGTGTGTGGATTTTATGTGAGATAAATAAGGAAAATAATTTTCATTAAAAACTACATGACAAGAAATGTAAACACGGGGAGTGTGTGGATGAAGGAAGCGATATCCTTTATGAAGTGAACTATATCCTATAAAAACACAAGAAGCGGTTTTTCTAGAAAATTTATGCAATCCAGGTGTCTTCAAATATGGAAAACATTGACAACCAAAAGTTCTAAGCCTGGAATAATCAGGATGCCTGCTAAACAATTTAAAGTATGGAGTATTCTTACCAGTGGATGAAAGAGGTAATCTATTAATAAGATAAACAGAAGTCAAGAAGGCATATCAACCCAAAATTTTAAGGGAATATTTGCATGAAAAAGTAAAGTTAACCCTGTTTCAACAATGTGACGATGCTTTCGTTTGACAAGACCATTTTGCTCTGGTGTGTAAGGACACGATATTTGTTGAGCAATGCCACTATAATTCAGATGATTCATAAACTCGTTGGAAGTGAATTCACCACCACCATCGCTTTGAAATATTTTGATCTTCCTGTCAAAATGTTTCTCAACAAATGCTTGAAATTTAAGAAAGCATGTATAAAAATTTGATTTATTTCTCAAAGGATATAACCATGTGTAACGAGTAAAATCATCAACAAAGATTACATAGTATTGAAACTTTTGCGAGGAAATTGTGGGAGCAGGTCCCCACAAATCACTATGAATTTTTTCTAAAGGAAAATGAGAGGTTGAATTAGATTTATTAAAGGAAAGTTTACAACGTTTTCCAAATTGACATCTAGTACATAAAGTATTTTTTGTCAACCAATTTGAAACATTGATGACTTGCATATTTTCTAAAGTTTGCAAGAATTTAAAATTTGGATGATCTAAGCGAGCATGCCAAATCTCAGAAGAAGCTTCTTTAAAAGTAGAAAGAGCTTCAAAATATCCCCCTTTTAGTGCATATAGGTTGCCTTGTTTATGTCCTTCGGCTAAGATCCTTTGTTTCTGATCCTTAATAACAAAACCATCAGAGTTAAATTAAAAAATACAATCATTATCATTAGAAAGTTGACTAACTGATAATAAGTTCTTTTTAAGGTTAGGCACCACCAAAATATTGTTGACATTAAGGTTACCTTGTCTAGTTTTAAGAAAAATTCGACCTTTATGAGTGATAGGTAAGGCTTGCCCATTTCCAACAAAAACTTTGTCAGTGCCTAAATAAGGTTTAAGATTTTGTAAGTTACCTCCTTGGTTTGTCATGTTGAGTCTTTGGTGATTGGCTGCATTTTTAGTAAAATAAACTTTGTAGTAGGATGTGTGATAAGATGCCTCAACATCGTATCACGCCTTTGGAAGTGTGCGCGCGCGTGTGTTCTATTTATGGAATGTTTGTTTCTCTTTCATGAATCTTGCATGGCGCCTTTTTATCTGGCTGATTATGAGGATCATCATTTAATGCTTCGAATCCTTGTCAAGAATATTTTTTATGAAGAATCTCTTTGAAGTATATTTTTGGAAAGAATCTCTTTTAATCAATGTGGTCAATTGCTTGGGTCAAACAAATCAAGCCTATGTTTAATTCTGGATCAAGGACTTTTGCCTGGAGTATTTAAAGATTGTGCTAAACCTAATTTGGTTGTTGTTCACGCCGATTGTATTCGTGTCTAGCATTCTAGGTTTTGCGTGTGTGTTATTTTGTGAGTCTTTCTTGTGTCTCATTGATGCAAGCTTAGGACGTGTTGTTTTGAGTTGTAAGGTATGGAAGGCTGTTTTGACTGGATGGGATCATCCCACTGTTGCCAGCAAGGAAGGCACCTCAACGGGGGTGAAGAAACCAGAAGTTGAATGGACTACAGAGGAGGAAGCTGCAGCTCTCTACAACAACAAAGCCATATATGCCTTGTTTAATGGGGTGGACACAAATGTTTTTAAGCTTATCAAAAACTGTGTGTCAGCCAAAGAAGCATGGGAGATCTTGAAAACTTGTTATGAAGGTACCACGAAGGTGAAGCAATCAAAGATTCAACATCTCACATCCAGGTTTGAAGCACTGAAAATGAAGGATGATGAGAGCATTCAAGACTTTCATATGACACTCTTGGATATTGCTAACTCGTTTGAAGCCTTGGGAGAGAAGGTGTCTGATGAAAAACTATCAAGAAAACTCCTCAGATCTCTTCCCAAAAGATTTGACATGAAGGTAACAACAATTGAGAAAGCACATGACATCTCTACTA
Organism: Trifolium fragiferum; assembly: GCA_954870985.1. Classification (NCBI taxonomy): domain Eukaryota; kingdom Viridiplantae; phylum Streptophyta; class Magnoliopsida; order Fabales; family Fabaceae; genus Trifolium; species Trifolium fragiferum. The sequence continues at coordinate 40,854,542 of OX940794.1, forward strand.
TGAAGATGGATGAGTTGGTTGGATCCCTTCAAACCTTTGAAACTGTCTTAGATGAACGTGGTGACAAAAAGAACAAGAGCATTGCTTTTGTTTCAAATACTGATGAGGACAATGCTCAAGATGAGGATGAAGAAGAAGAAAGCATTGCAGATGCCATTGCCATGCTTGGAAGACAGTTCAACAAGGTGCTGAAAAGAGTTGATCGTAGGAATCGTCAGAATGCTCCAAGCATCAGATTCAACATCAATAAACAGCAAAATGGTCTGAAGAAATCCAAGCATGAGGAGAAGAACAGTCAAAGCAAGGGTGTTCAATGTCATGAGTGTGAGGGATATGGACATATAAGATCAGAATGTGGAACTTATCAGAAAAGACAGAAAAAGGGGTTGAGTGTGTCTTGGTCAGATGAAGATTCTGAGGAAGAGCATGAGTCTGCTAAACATGTGACTGCCTTGACTGGAGTTTGCATCACAGACAGTGACACTGATGAAGATGGTGATGTTGCTTATGATGAACTTGCTAGTACTTACAAAGAACTACTCACTAGATTTGAGGAAATGTGTAAAATCCTTGAGAAGCAGAAAAAGACCATCAATCTTCTTCAGGCTGAAGTGAAAGCTCAAGTTGAGAAGACCTCAGAAGCTCAAGTTGAGAAGACCTCAGAAGCCCAAGAAGAAGTTGCTCTAGTCAATGCTCAAATGGATGACTTAAAGAAACGTGTGAGTCAGCTAAACTCAGGGACAAACATACTTGAGGAGATCCTGGAGAATCTACCAAGTGGGAAGGCCAAGTCAGTTGGTTATAACTACTAAAATCTAAATCAATATCAACAGAATCTTGAGACAAAATTCAAATCTGCTGAAGATGTTTTTGATCCTTGCACTGGACAGACGATGTTGAAGCATCCTGCTCAGCATTCTAAAACATACCCAGTTCCCAAGTTTGCTCTTGAATCTAATCCTCGTGGTCATCAAAGGCCTAAGATTCAGAGAGTGTATCGTAGATGGGTTTGTCATCACTGTGGAAAACGAGGACACATTAGACCTTTCTGCTACAAACTTCATGGCTATCCTGCTCAACAACCTAAAGCTAATGAAGTGAAGGAAGATGTAAAGGAAGATATACCTATCAAGAAGGAGTGGAAGCCCAAAACAGAAAATGTTGGGCTAATTGCTCACACATCTCTGAGAGCCTCATCAAGGGAAGATTGGTATTTTGACAGTGGATGCTCCAGACATATGACTGGTGAAGAAAAATATCTCATGAGTATGAGGCCCTACAAGACCAGTTTTGTGACTTTTGGAGATGGTGAAAAAGGAGAAATATTAGGAATTGGAGATCTTGTAAATCATGGATTGCCCAACTTGGAGAATGTGCTTTTGGTTAAAGGACTCACAGCTAATCTGATTAGTATAAGCCAGCTGTGTGACCAAGGCTTAAAAGTCAACTTTACCAAGTCTGAGTGTCTTGTTAATGATGAGTGTCTTGTTAATGTCTAAAGATAATTTCTACTTGTGGATATCTCAGGAAGAAGCTCATAATACCACTTGTCTTAGTTCAGCAGCTGATGAAGTTAAGCTGTGGCATCAAAGGCTAGGTCATCTACATCTGAAAGGGATGAAGAAAGCAATATCATCTGAAGCTATCAGGGGTTTACCTAAACTGAAGATTATTGAAGGTAACAAATGTGGTGAGTGTCAGATTGGTAAGCAAGTCAGGATGTCGCATCCAATGCTGGAGCATCAGACAACTTCCAAGGTTCTTGAGTTGCTCCATATGGACCTTATGGGACCCATGCAGGTTGAAAGCTTAGGAGGGAAAATGTATGCTTTTGTGATGGTGGATGACGACTCAAGGTACACTTGGGTGAACTTTATTAGAGAAAAGTCAGATGCTTTTGAAGCTTTCAAGGAATTATGTCTTCAGATTCGGAGGGAAAAGGCAAGTAATGTGGTAAGAATTAGGACAGATCATGGAAAGGAATTTGAAAACTCCAGGTTCAATGATTTCTGTTCTACTGAAGGAATTAAGCATGAATACTCATCTGCTATCACCCCACAGCAGAATGGAATAGTTGAAAGAAAAAATAGGACTATCCAAGAGTCAACTAGAGTCATGCTCCATGCCAAAAATGTTCCTTATTATTTTTGGGCTGAAGCCATGAACACTGCTTGTTACATCCACAACAGAGTCACTCTAAGAAAAGGTACCTCTTCTACTTTGTATGAGCTATGGAAAAATAGAAAACCAACTGTTAAACATTTTCATGTGTTTGGAAGCAAATGCTACATTCTAGCTGACAGAGAGCCTAGAAGAAAACTTGATCCTAAAAGTCATGAAGGAATTTTTCTGGGATACTCTCCAAACAGTAGAGCTTACAGGGTTTATAATTCTAAGACTCAAGTAATGATGGAATCTATAAATGTTGTTGTCCAAGATTCTCCCTTGGAAGAAAATGTTAGTACAGATCAAGGTATTCCTGTTGTTGACAATGTTGAACAAGATGTTGAAGCATCAGAACATCTGTGTGATAATCAATCTGATGAAGAGATACCTGAAGAGGAAAGTGAGGCAAATGCTGAAACACAAGCTCAAAAGAAAGGTCCCTCAGTACGTGTCCATAAAAATCATCCCATAGATCTGATCATTGGTAATCCTGAACAGGGGATAACCACTAGGAGATCAAATGATGTGATTTCAAATTCTTGCTTTGTGTCACTATTTGAACCTAAGAATGTCAAAGAAGCTTTAACTGATGAAGCCTGGATAGAGGCTATGCAAGAAGAATTAAACCAGTTCAAGAGGAGTGAAGTGTGGGATTTGGTTCCAAGACCAAAAGATGTGAATGTGATTGGAACAAAATGGGTCTATAAGAACAAGTCAGATGAGAATGGTGTTGTAACAAGAAATAAAGCAAGACTTGTAGCTCAGGGATATACCCAGGTTGAAGGCCTTGACTTTGAAGAAACATTTGCACCTGTTGCAAGACTAGAATCCATCAGACTTCTGTTGGGTGTAGCATGTATTCTTAAGTTCAAGCTTTACCAGATGGATGTAAAAAGTGCGTTTCTAAATGGATACCTACAAGAAGAGGTGTATGTTGAGCAACCAAAGGGATTTGTAGATCCTGAACACCCTAGCCATGTCTACAAACTGAAGAAAGCTATGTATGGCTTGAAGCAGGCACCCAGGGCATGGTATGAAAGGTTGACTCAATTCTTGGAAGACCAAGGTTACAGGAAGGGAAGTTCAGACAAGACCATATTTGTTAAACAAGAAGGAGGTAAGTTTATTATAGCCCAAATCTATGTTGATAACATAGTGTTTGGTGGGATGTCGAATACGATGGTCCAACATTTTGTCAAGCAAATGCAATCAGAGTTTGAAATGAGCCTTGTTGGAGAATTGACTTACTTTCTTGGTCTTCAAATTAAACAGATGGATGATACCATTTTCATATCTCAGAGTAAGTATACAAGAAACATAGTCAAGAAGTTTGGAATGGAAAGTGCTACTTCCAAGAGAACACCAGCACCCACTCACTTGAAACTTACTAAAGATGAAAAGGGAATAAGTGTTGATCAAAGTCTCTATAGAAGTATGATTGGAAGCTTGCTATACTTGACTGCAAGCAGGCCTGACATCACTTATGTTGTTGGGGTATGTGCCGGATATCAAGCTGATCCTAAGGTGAGCCACTTGACTTAAGTCAAGAGGATTCTAAAATATGTGAATGGAACTAGTGACTATGGAATAATGTACTCTCATTGTGAAGACTCCTCCCTCTATGGATATTGTGATGTTGATTGGGCTGGAAGTGCAGATGATAGGAAAAGCACCTCAGGAGGATGCTTCTTTCTAGGGAACAATCTGATTTCTTGGTTCAGCAAGAAGCAAAACTGTGTGGCATTATCTACAGCTGAAGCTGAATACATAGCTGCTGGGAGTAGCTGCTCACAACTTGTCTGGATGAAGCAAATGCTGAAGGAATACGATGTCGAACAAGATGCTCTAACATTATACTGTGACAACATGAGTGCTATAAACATCTCAAAAAATCCTGTTCAACATAGCAAGACCAAACACATAGATATTCGTCATCACTTCATAAGAGACCTTGTTGAGAATAAAATTGTGACTTTGGAACATGTTGGCACAAAGAAGCAAGTGGCAGATATTTTCACTAAGGCACTTGATGCTACTCAATTTGAGAAGTTAAGGGGCAAGTTAGGAATTTGCCTCCATGAAGAATTGTAGCAGTTACCGTTTGAGGTAGTGGCGCGTGCAACAGTTAGTTTTAATGTCTCTCATAAAGTGTTGCACGATGATCAAGGTAATCATGGGTTCAATATCTCCAAAAACACGCCACTATCAAGGGTTGGTTACTTTTATTTCAAATCTTTTCACATTATTTGTTTCCTAAATTACTTCATTCACTCTTACAACTCCCCCACTCCTCTCTCAAATCCTTTCATCAAACCTACAAATTTTCATCTCCATCAATCCTACTCTTTCAAACACGCCGTCATCACCATGTCTCAATCTTCTCCTCACAACTCTCCTGCAACCATCTCTCCCAACCACCCTTCACCGTCGCAAGACACTCCCTTGTCGCGGTGATTTTTGGATGTCAAGCTATAAGGAAGCGTTGAATCACAAAACATTTAAATACACCACCGAGCTTTTTATTTTTCCGAAGAAGGGAGAAAAGTCCGTTAAAACACCCTAAATAAAGAGATCGAGGTAAGGGGGTTGGTTACGCAAAGGGAAGGTATTAGCACCCTAGGCGTCTATAGTACTCTATAGGAACCTCTTGTATTCTATCTTAAGCGCTTTGTTTTTATGTGTTTGAAAATATGTATAAGATTTAGGGCTAATTGAGTATTTTATTGGGAAAATGAGTTTTGAGTGACAAAATGCACTTGACTTGAATTCCAAGGTTTTTATCTAATGAAAATGAGTTTTGAAGTTGAAAATAAGACTTGATTTGAAAAATCAAGTGTTTTCACCTAAAGAAAATAAAGTTTGATTGATTGAGGACTTGGTTTAAAATCCAAGTTGTTTTGTGAAATGTTTGATTAATGACATGGTTTAAAATGCAAGTTGTTTTTGCTTAAAGAAAATAAAGTTTGATCGATTAATGACTTGGTTTAAAATCCAAGCCGTTTTGAAAAAATGTTTGTGATAGATGACATGTTTTGGATATTTTTGAGAAGAGGTGTTGACCTCTATTTTTTGGCTAAAAAAGGTTAATGGTTCTAGCGATGGTTCTAACGCTTTAACTAAACAACCTAAAATATTGAATCGCGCTTAGACTTTTTGCAACGACATATGGGTCGAGGTTTTTTCCTTTCTTCGGATTAACATATTAAATATACTAACGAACAATAATGAGCGGGAATTTAAATCACACAATACATCCGGGGGGGAAACATGCAAGGGGGGATAGAATTAAATAAGTAAAAGCAATAAATAATGACTAAAAATAAATCGCGCTAATAATGCGCATTTAAAATTACAACCGGGGGGGAAACATGCGTAGGGGATTTGAATAATAATAATAATGATAGCATAAACATAAATAAATGGGATATGAAATTAAAGCATATAATATAATGTAAATGCTAGAAACGTAAATATAAAGCATAATAATCATGAAGCATAAAATGAACATAAAGCATATAGTGAATAAATAAATGTGAGGTGAACAATAAAATATGAGTGGTGTGTGAAACATGAAAGTGAATAACAATTAATAACGAAATTAGCACATAAGACATGAGAGCAAAAACAAACAAGAAAGAATCAAAGAAAAGTAAAAATCATCACCTCATAACAAGATAAACAATTGAATGAAAGTAAACCAAACAACGTCACACATATTTTCAAATTATAATCACATGCATTTATTTTCTCATTAAATGAAAAAAAGGGAATTTAAAATTCATCAAAGCATATAATACTACCTCAAACCATAGTAACATCACCACAATAAATCAAACATTTTCAAACTCACATACATGCATATTTATTTTTAATTGAATAAAGGAAACAATTTACAATTACATCATATTACTAAAAATTAATCATATTAACTCAAAAATCTAGAATCAAATCATGGAGACAAGAATTCAACACATTATCAAACATAGAGCAAAGCTAATGATAATTAAAGAAATTAAAACATCAAACAAGTCACTTAAAAACTAACATGTAAACCTTATAATTAATTAATGCAATAAAACATAAAATAAATGAAAATCAATCGTGTGATTAAGACAAAAATGAAGCAAAATCAGAGGGCAATCATCTACAAAAATTAATCAAGAGTTCATGGCATAACAAGAACATAAGACAAATAATTTATTAACACATTAAGCTAATTATTAACGATTAATCCTAATTAAATGGAATTAAAAGATAGCAAAATATAACATGTGATCATAAATCCAAAAACCTAGAGCTAAGTCATAGAGACAACAATCAAGCATGTTAACAATCATATAATAATTTTCATGGCAATTAAGAGCATCAATTAAAATTTAATTAAAACCCTAACATGTAAACATTGTCACTAATTAATACAATAAAAAATGGAATCAAGGTAAAATAAATCAAAAACAGAGAGTAACCTTCAACAAACATCATTTAAAAGCTCATGGCATGACACAATCAAAAGGAAATAAATTTCATGTTATTTAAAGTTAATTTCTAGCATTTGATCCTAATTAAAATAGCATAAAAACAAAGAGAAATCAAAATAATACATGATCTGGTTTACAATCAAGATGAAAAGCCAAATATCAACATACCATTCGTATCATATCATAGACCAAATAATAAAATATATTATCAAGGATTAACTAAGCTAAACTTAATTTATACACTAATAAATAGGAAAAATGTGCAAAAATATCAAATAAATATTTTTTTAAAAAAATTTCAACATATCAGTCTAAAATGGCCAAAAATATAATTTAGAATTTAATTTACATCTTAGAATAATAAAAATAAAATTCATGCAGAGGGAGGCGTAAATATCAATAAAAATAAAAAGGAGGTGCATTAGCAAAAACGGCCCAAGCCCAACACGCAGGAAAAAAAAAATCTGTGATGAATGTGGGCCAGGATCTGGTACGAAGCGTACAGGGGAGAGTACGCTTTACAACCATCTGATCTTCCCTATGAAGGATCTGACGGCCACGTTCGTTCTCCCACGCTCACCATTAGATCCACGCTCACGTACGTTTTAAACTTGGCGAGGACGGAGACTCACGATGGATCATCGTCTCCGTTCGTCCTTCGCCGTCGCCGGCGCCGTTTCCGGCACCGGAGTTATAAAAACAACCCAGAAATGGACAAATCTTATATGGTTTTGTTCGTTTTTTCACAAGGATTCTAAATGTACAATTAGTTTTTCAAAATAATGACTGTAACTTAAAAAATGAAGGAAAAACGAAAGATCATTCAAAACTCAAACACATAAACGAGCAAGAATCAAGATCAAATAACAACCCAGATAGCTTTATCATGTTAAAATAAGATAGAAAGGATTTAAAAGGAAGAGAAAAGCTACCAGAAACGAGCTAGAACAACTTGGATTTTTCACGAACTTTGAGCTTCAACACGAGCTCCAAACCTCCTCTGAAGCTTCCAATTGGAACTGGGTTTTTGATTCTGAAGGCTTTTAGAAGGTGATTGAGGTGTTAATTGCAAGAAAACGTGAAGAAATTGTGTTTTGGGATTTTTTGAATAATGAGAAAAAAAGGATGTGTTCTTCAGCTTCTCCCTTCTCCAAATCTTCCAACCTCTGACTCAGAAAAACGTGTTGTTATTTATAGAAGGGATTTAGGTCATGAGAAGAGTGATTTTGTGAAGATAAGAGGGGTATTCTTGAATTTTTGCAAAATGGATATTTTGTGTTGATGCTCAATCAAAGGTACATGTGTATTAATCTGATGCAAATGGTATTTTGAGGTATATTCTGAGATCAAATGGTTGGGAGAGAATCATGGGATTTTTGGAATTTATTTGATGAAAGAAATAATTAAAAACTATTTTAAACCATTTTTGAAAATAAATAAATATGTGAAAAATGAAAATATTTATGTGCAAGGGCAAAGGTGTCCATTTTTGGGGTTTATAAAATGCTTGAGTTGAATTGGAAATAAATTGAAAAAAAAGTTTGAATAAAAGAGGTTACTTGTTGATGAAGAAATGAATTTTTTGAATTTGAAATATAAATGTGAATATAATAATATAATATATAAAAAGAAAATGCAAATGAAAATATGATTAAAATATTTTGGTTATACTTATAATATATGAAAATGATGGAAATGAAATTATAAATCAAAAATCATGAAGAATGGATGAAAAAGGAGATTACTTGCAAAAGAAGTTACCTCAATATTTGAAATTTTGAAAAGGGTAAAATAGGAATAAAATCAAGTTTATGAACAAATCATGGCACAAGAGCATATTTGGAAATTTAAGGCGCAAGAAAAAGATCAAAATGTCATGTATTTAATTATCTAAAAATGAAACAGTTAAGCAGCGTAAACAGGATAAAAATACTATTTTTAGCAATTTTAAACCAATAAATAATAATAATGATGAAAAATTACCACGCTTAAAAATGAGCTAAAATTAAATGAAGAAATTAGGGGTGGTCAAAAAATGGGGTATGACATCCCTCCATTGAACCATCTTCTATCATCATTACAGATGTCGTTCCTCTCTCCACCATTCACCCATCCTTTGCTTCTGCTCTCAACCTCAAAGCTTCATCATCATCCAAACCCAAATCCACAAAGAAACCCAAAACATCTGTCACTAAGAAACCCAAAGTCAAGAAATCCAAATCTAGATATTCATCTGACTTCGACATGCAAGGGTTTCTCCTTGCTAATCAGGGTTCAGATGGTGTGAATGTGGGATCTGATGCTGCAGCAACCTCTCCAACTGTGCAGATCGCATAAATCTCTGTCAAAATCCCTAATTTTGAAAAAGAGGAAAATGATGTGGTTACTGAAGAGACAAAATCAACTGTTCTTGATCTCCTGAGGATGATGGACATGATGAAGATGACATAGATGCTCAGATTGTTGGAGATGCTCTCCAATCCTTGGCAAAAAGTGTTCCTCAAGAGGATGTCGCGACGGATGCTTCAACATCCTTGGCGCAAGGAGAAGCTATACCTGATGCTGGTAAAGATGTTACAACATCTGATGTTGAACCAGAGAAAGAAGGTTCTGAGAAGTCTGCTGAAGAGAATGTGAATGATTAAGAAGAAGTTGTAGTTCTGAAATCAGTTGGTGCTCCTCAAGCAGGAAAATCTGGTGTTGGTAGGAGACTCAGAGAAAAAAAAAGGCAAAGAGACTGAAGTTGCAGTTGAAGCAACTAAGTCTGCAAAGAAGAAGAAGAGTGCAACAACAAAGTCTCCCAAGAAGAAGTTTGTTGGCCCTAGTAGGAGCTCTAGCAAGGTTGAGCTTCCTACTCAACAGAAGAAAAAATCCTCCAAGAGGAAGACCATTAGTCTGAGTGACTCAAACTATGATGCTGAAGAAGATGTTCCAAACATCACTCCTTCACCTCAGAAAAGGGCTCTGAAGAAGAAAAAGTTTGTTGCTGCTGTGTCTGATGAGGATGCTGAATACGATGCTCCAAGAATCACAGCATCCAAGAAGAGAGTTGGTGGAAGATTCATACCACCAAATGTTCCTGATGTTCCTATAGATGGTGTCTCTTTCCACTTCATTGACAATGTCAAAAAGTGGAAATATGTGTTTGCTAGAAGACTTGGGATGGAGAGAGAATTATCTGCTGAAACCCTAGCTTGGAAAGAGGTCATTGAATTGTTGGATCAAGCTGGGCTAATGAAGACAGTTAGTGGATTGGGCAACTGCTATGCCAAGCTGGTCAAGGGGTTTATTGTGAACATAGCTGAGGATTGTGACAACCCACTCGGCAATGAATATCAGAAAGTGTATGTGAGAAACAAGTGTGTGGAGTTCTCTCCAATCATCATCAACAGGTTTCTTGGTAGGCAAGAAGATGGGTACTCTGCAGTTGATGTCACCAACAATGAAGTTTGCAAAACCATCACTGCTAATCAGGTCAAGGTGTGGCCTTCTAAAGGTAAGGTTCCCTCTTGCATGCTCTCTGTTAAGTATGCAGTTTTAAATAAAATAGGCACTGTGAATTGGGTTCCCACTACCCATTCTTCCCATATATAGCCACTGGATTGGCTAGACTCATTTACTCTGTTCGGACTGGGACTGAAGCTGACTATGGTACTTACATCTTTGAGCAAACTATGGCTCATGGCAAGTCTTGGGCTGTCAAGATGCCAATAGCTTTTCCTAGCCTTATCTGTGGAATTATCCTGGACCAATATCCAAACATTCTGACTGCTGCTGATGAACCCCTCAAGAGAGAGGCACCCCTTTCTCTTCACTTTAAGCTATTTTAAGGAGTCCATGTTGCTGACATAGCAGGGCCAGTCAAAAGAAAGTCTGCACCAAGGCAGATACCTTCTTCCCATCTGAATAGAAAAGACATGATTGCCTCTTTGGAAGCTACTGTTAGAGCTCTGGATGAGCAAAAGAAAGGTATTGAACTGGTTATATCTGCCCTGAAACAAGTGGAAGCTGAGGAAGCGGGTATAGGTGCTGAGGGTGTGACTGCAAGTGATGCAGGTATGATGGATGCTGGTAAGGATGCTGCAGCTGGTGATGCAGCTTTAAATGAGGATGCTGGTGGTGATACAGAAGAGCTGGAGGTGACTGATACCAGTGATTCTGATTAGAGGATACTCTATGTACTGCCCTGTTGTTTTTTATTTCTTTTGATTTTGTTACTTCTGTTTCTGTTTTGCTGTATGGACATAGACTATGATGACCCTTGTTTTGTACTAAGCTCCTGGACCTCTCAACTCTGTACTGCTATATTTGTCAAATTTGTGGCAAAAAGGGGGAGTATAAAATTTGGTAATTTGGTAATGTGGTGTGTTTATTATGATCTCTATCTCTGCTGGTAATCTGCACTGCTCTGGTTATGATATGTCTGTAGAGTAGTTTGTATGAAGTATATGTTTATGTGGACCTGTATGATCTGATCTGTGCTTAAGTGTTTAGAGTGATGACATGTGGTCTGCAGGGGGAGATGTTAGATATGATGCTCCAACATCCTATGCATATGTGCAGGGGGAGATGTGTTGTGAGATGTTGAAGCATTCCCCTCAACATCCTATCAATGTTTATTTTTCTTGACCATTTAAGGCTAAATAGTTTTGTGTGTTCCGCTGTTGCATGCCTCTCTGATAAACTTAAAAGATACACCTTATTCTTGTCTACTGTTCTCCATGAAGGAGTAGTATGGAAACTGTTTTGAAGAATAGTCTCTACTGATCTTTATGCTTGTGTGCTTATGTTGAGAAAAAGAAATGTAATTGAAGTATCTGTTTAAGTGCTATCTGTATGGTCATAATTTGTTTTAGCCAAAAATTTGCCAAAGGGGGAGTTTGTTGAGTCTTTGGTGATTGGCTGCATTTTTGGTAAAATAAACTTTGTAGCAGGATGTGTGATAAGATGCCTCAACATCGTATCACGCCTTTGGAAGTGCGCGCGCGCGTGTGTTCTATTTATGGAATGTTTGTTTCTCTTTCATGAATCTTGCATGGCGCCTTTTTATCTGGCTGATTATGAGGATCATCATTTAATGCTTCAAATCCTTGTCAAGAATATTTTTATGAAGAATCTCTTTGAAGTATATTTTTGGAAAGAATCTCTTTTAATCAATGTGGTCAATTGCTTGGGTCAAACAAATCAAGCCTATGTTTAATTCTGGATCAAGGACTTTTGCCTGGAGTATTTAAAGATTGTGCTAAACCTAATTTGGTTGTTGTTCACGCCGTTATTGTATTCGTGTCTAGCATTCTAGGTTTTGCGTGTGTGTTATTTTGTGAGTCTTTCTTGTGTCTCATTGATGCAAGCTTAGGACGTGTTGTTTTGAGTTGTAATCTTTGTGATCCTCTCCTAAGCTTTGAAGTACGGAGTTAGGACATTGTGTGTTTTTAACAATCTAAGCCTTTAGGTACGAGTGTGTAGTTTTTAGGAGTGTGTTCTCCAAAACTTTGTTATTCTTGTGTTGTTGAAATCCTTGCTGATTGTAAGGTTGTAAGGGAGTGAGATGGGATCTCAAACTTAGGAGTTTCTAGGTTGAAGAGTCATTGGTAGTTGCTAGGTTATGAGTTGTAAACGTGGTGTTTGCTGAGAACTTACAACTAGGACTGCTATAGTGATATTCCTTCCTGGATTGGTATCCCACAGACTAGGGCTTGTTTTAAGCGCCGAACTGGGTTAACAAATATCCCGTGTCTTTTACCTGCTTTCAGTTATTTGTTTATTTTTGTATTGTGATAAAAGTGTTAAGGTGCTTAGAACATCGTATCGCACATCGTGCTTAGTGTTAAGGTGCTTAGAACATTGTATCGCACATCGTGCTTAGCGTGCCAGAAATTTCATGTCATATGAGTGGTTGCTCCCGAGTCAACATAGAAATTTTGATCATTATCATCGTTCAAATAGAGTGATGCTAAGGTCTCTTGGGCATTTTCTTCTACACTATTGTATTCATACCTGTAATGACACTTAGTGGCAATGTGGTTTGGTCTACCACAAATTTGGCAAGCTTCTTTGTTTTGTTGCCTGGTGGTTTCCCATTGGAATTGGCATTTGGTTGAAACCTTGAGTTAGAGGCTTGAAAGTTGTGACTTCGATTCTGACGACTTTGATTATAATTGTGTGAACCACGTCCTCTGAAGTTACCTCTACCTCCACGCATATTACTTGCTTTTCCTCTAAGGCTAAAGAAGGCTTGAGTATGATCAACATATGACTTTTCTTCAGCAAGATAAACCTGTTCAAAATTTTGCAATGACATAATAAATTGATGAAATGAAGGATAAGGAGGTTTTGATAGAACTGCAATTTTGAACTCTTTATATTTGTTTCCAAGTCCCTTTGAGATTTGCAATACTTTGTCCACATCTGAGAGTGGCTTTCCAATGGCTGCAAGTTTGTCACAAATATCTTTGAATTTTTTGATGTACTCCTCTAGGGACAAGGTCCCTTTTGATAAACCATAGAGATTATTTTTGAGTTGTGCCTCATTGTCTTCACTGTTTGACAATAATTGATCATTGATTGCACTCCAAATTGTCTAGGCAGTATCCCCACCATAGATTAAACTAAGAGTTTCTTCCTTCATATTACTAAGGAGCCATGATATGAGTAATCCATCATTAAACACCCATTGATCTTTGTCATGGTTGTTTGATTTCTTTCCAGTTGAATCAGTAATTTCATCAACTAGTTTTTCAGAGCTTGTGATGTGATGCTCAAGGTGGAGGCCACAAATCAATGGTAGGATTTGTGATTTCCACAGCAAGAAGTTTGTGGTGGATAGTTTAATAGAAACTAGGTTGGAGCATTGGTGAAATGACAAAATAGTGAGTTTAGGTTCTACTGATACCATAATGAAAATGAAAATAGTAGGATTGAGAATTCTAGAATTCAAAGTAGCAATATTGGTTGAATACCAATTCTATGCGTGTTATTCTTTTGTTGTTATTTTATACATGTTACATATGATGATATATATATATATATACACATACATAGTCAAAGCCAAGGCAACGGTAATATAATATACATGGAAGTAACATTAAGTGGCTTTATGACTATTGTTTAACTTTGCCTAAAACCAAACGGTAATAATATATGATATAAGGAAATATCATTAAGTGACTTTATGAGTATTATTTGGTTTGATTCCATGTATTAGAGCAATGCATTCAGACAAATTGCTTTCTAATGGTTTGTTTGATTTGTCTTGATTTGATCCATTAATTATGGAATCTTCATGATTCTTTACAAGATAGAGTCTAGTGGGAGGAAGACTTCGATTTTATAGAAAGACATTGTCAATATTAAACAAGGGTCTTTTAATTGTACCCAAAAAAAACAAGGGTCTTTTAATAGATTAGATAATTGGTTTGAGTAATTTTTGTTTAGAAAATTGGAAAATGGAGATGAGACTTTGTTCTGAAAAGTTTCTTTGTTAGGAGAAGATATTGTTCTTAGAGATAGAGAGTGATCTCCTTGTCTTGTTGGGCTTGTTTTGGAGTCGGGCATTACGGTGGGGTCTATGTACCGGAGGGGGTGGGACGTAGGAGGGGTGGAGGTGGAGACGTCGATTGTTTACGTGGGAGGAGGATTTGTTGGAAGGTTGTTGTGCTATGTTTTATGATATTGTTTTGCAGAATAATATTTTTGACAAGTGGCTTTGGAGGACTGTTCACTGTGAGATTTTTTTTTTTGTCAAGGAAGCTTATTTGTCTTTGAGAAGTCAAGAGGAGGAGGATGAGCCACTTAAGAGGGTCATGCCGACTTGGTTTGGATTAAAAGTGTCCCTTTGAACCCTTTGAAGGTTTCAAATTTTGCTTGGCAATTTTTGGGAGACCGACTACCAACAAATGAAATTCCGGCACACAGGATACAGATGTTGAATGAAATGTTCCAACACTATAAATGTTGTATGTGATGTTGGAACATTCACAGTACGAAAATCAACTTAAGCACGCAAAATAAACAACAGAAATAAAAGACACATATTATTTGTTAACCCAGTTCGGAGCACAACAGCTACCTACTCTGGGGGATACCAATCCAGGAAGGAAATCCACTATAGCAGTTCTAGTTCTAAGTTCTCAGCAAACGCCCCGTTTACAACTTATCACCTAGCAACTACCCGTGCAACTTCAACCTAGGAACTCCTAGACCTGAGATCCCATCTCACTTCCTCTCAAACAGTACAGACAGCACTGTCTACAAATAAACACACATAAAGATTTGGAGACACACTCCTAGAAACTAAACCACTCGTACCTAAAGGCTTAGAGTGATAACAATAAACTATCAATCTCCGTGCTTCAAAGCTTTGGAGAGATTCACAAATTACAACTCAAAAGACAGTCCTAAACTTGCATCAAGGTGACACAAGAAAGGCTCACAATTAACAAAGACTCAAACCCTAAAAACTCTATATTTCAATGACGGCTCAAGTGATACAATTAGGTTTTTCGTCCTTGCTTTTATACTCTCAAGTAGCACGTGATTGGTCTTCAATTTAGGCTTCAAAAACACAGCTGATCCATGAAAATCTCCAGCTCACATATTCTTGAATCAAATATCTTGTTTCCATAAATGTTTCCAAATATATTTGAACCAAATACAAAGTTTCCTAAAATATTTGAATATCTTTAGGAAATAAACACAACATTGATTCTGGACAGCCACACACCTTGGTGCACAAGTAAAAAATACGTGGTTTCCTTATATAAACAAATTTCATAATTATGGCGCGAAATCAAGGCATACTGAACACGTCCCAAATGTTGGAACATTACATCAAAGATCTTGTTTGTATATTTGTTTTAGCAAAATGATGCCAACAAACAAAACACCAACAATCTCCCCCTTTGGCGAAATTTTTGGCTAAAACAAACTGAGACCACATAGACAGTCTAGAGAGATACACCACATACATTTCTTCAAATCAACATAAGCACACAGTCATGAAGAAAAGTAACACATCTTCAAAGCTATCTCCAAGTGAACTCATCAGTTGAAAAATAGCAGACAAGAATAAAGTGAAGTATCACCACAGAGTATCAGAGGCATGCAACAGGGGAAACATAACACAACATTAGCCTTTGAAGGTCTCAGAGAGAAATAAACTCTCACACATATCAAGCAACTAGAATGTTTCAACATCCAAGAGAACATCAAGCCTTTCCACATATCAACCAGCATATCACTACTCCCCCTCAATGCAATACCTATATCACTCTCAATATCAGTACCACAGTACCAGAGTACCACTCCCCCTGAATTAATGCATGGGATAGAACAACTACACATGCACAAGCATGCAGACATGTCCACATCAGACAAATGTTTTAACAAATAACCAACTAACTCTTCCTCTGAATACATGCATGTCAGAGCAATACAAACTAACCACACAGTCACCATACAGTCTGTCAGCTACAAACATGCTAACTCAATGTCTCAACATCTGGCAGAACATCAGGTAGAACAGCTACGTCTACTACTACTTACTACTCACTTCTCCCCCTTTTTAGCCACAAAATTTTGCAAAACTTTATATAAGAATCAAAATACCAAAGATAGGCATATAGAGGTATACCAGAATAAATCACCAGAGTAACATAACATCAGAATACCAAACAGACATAGAAGAATGGCATATTTCCAAGGCACAGAGTATTAGAGTACCATACCAGTCAATATCACAGACCAAATGCACACAAGGTGCTCAAATATCCATGGGACATAGCTCATCAACATCCAGAGAACACAAGCAGAGGAAACATAGAGGGAACACGCCCATAAATATGCTAAGCAATTTCACATTTCACCATAGACGAACAGAGCACATGTGATGTTTCATCCACAATATCATAGCATCTTGGAATAAAAACATCATACCATAATTATGATCCAACAATTTAGCTTGAAGGCCGTAAGTCATAAGGCATAAGCCTATACTACTTCCATCACATCAACCACGTAGTGCACATAGCTACTACAACCGAAGATAACATCATGGAATACATAACTCATCATATATGAATCAATAGTGAAAGGAACATATATCCACCACATCAAACAACATTCATAAAATAGACAACTTCTTCAGATGCGCATCTTGATCTTCTGTCTACAGTGTGCAACCATAATGAAGCATGTACACGTTACCCATATTTCTATGAATGTAACTAACTAGGTCACCCATATTTCTATGATTGTGACCCTTCTTTCATTTCAATATACTTGCTTCAGAGTGATATAACATAAGACCCTGGAAAACAGAGAGAATATTCACAGAGATCCTCTTCCATAGAAAAATTCTTCCTGCCAAGCGACATGATGTTTCACACATCATCCTCAACATCTGGCTCAGAGTCACACACACAATAGTAGAAATCATAATGTTTCAACATCTTGTAGATCATGGAGGTATTCATACTCCCCCTCAAACTAAACATCTGGAGAACACACAAGCTACTCCCCCTCAATCAGACAGGGGTACAGATGTTTCAACATCATACCACACATCAGAGCCATATCAATCAGAACATAAATGATTTCCAGTTGCATCAAGCAGATGTTTCCACATCTCATAGCACATGATAGAAGCATATCAGAACACTACTCCCCCTAAATGTCAGACTGTCATCATTCTTCAGAGTTATATCACAGCAGCAGAGAAACTAGTATCATAACAATGTCACACAGAACAGTGCTCCAAATACAGTCATCCATCATGCAATCATTCACATGCTTAGTCATGCATGAACATTCAACTAGCATATAGTTAGTAGCATACAATCATACAAACTAACATATATCAGCATGCAATCATTCACAAACTTAGTCATGCACACACAAATTGTTAGTAATTAGTATCAGAATATGTCTTGTACCTACTAAAAAAATTTCAACAACTCACAGATCAAAAAGTCAGAGGCCAGATGTCGTGCCCGATGCTCCAACATGTGGACACAGTATTAGTACTTTTCTGCATAATGTACATCCACACACAACCATTCATAATAGGATCAAATCTCATTCAGCCACACTTTAAGTAATAACACAACCAAGTGGAAGATCATTAGGATTAGTTTCTTCCTTTACATCCAAAACCACAATTCTCCAAACCACCATCAAGTTGATCTTCAAACACATCAGTTAGAAGACTGTAAGAACCATATCAGCATCAGTTTGAGGGATCTGAGAACCGGTTTCAACAATACTAACAGGTTGGTCTTCTGATGTTGCAACATCTGGTGTGACATCAAACTCAGATGGAATATGAGTAGTCACTATTGTAGACTCAACGACAGTTTCAATGACATGACTAATGGGGGTTCTAGAGAGCTCATGGAAAACAACAACTATCTTAGAAGAAGGTTCAACACCATTTACTTTTTCGACACAGAAAGCTCCAACATCTGGTTCAACATATGTAATCTCAGAAGTTTCAACAGGTGGATGTAGAACTGATTCAGCCTGCACATGAGGTAGTTCAACAACAGAATCTTTGGCACGATCAGTGAGATGGGTTATTTGATCAGTTGATGGTTCAAGACTGATTTCCTTAGTGGATGGATCACTAACAACATCATCAACAACATCATTAAACTGGTTGATAGACTTAGAACCAGGTTTCACAGATGTTTCAACATTTTGTTCAACATGCACATTAGAAGTTGTTATAGATGATTTTGAAACATTCACAGAGGCAATGCTTGAAGTTTCAGTAACATCAAGATTTCCATCCACAGAATCAAAAGAGCTTGTGAGATCAATAATAGGTAAAAATGAAACGTCGAGAGAACTTACATTTTCAAGGGTTTTCAAGATGGCAGTGATTTTCCTTATTTCTCGTGCAACTCTAGTAATAAGGAGAAAGTATCTGTTTGAACGCCTCCACAACTGTAATTGCTATAAATTCTCATACAAGCAAATGCATAAATAGCCCTTTGACTTCTCAAAATGCTCACAATCTAAAACCTTAATGTAAATATCTTCTAGATCATGGTTCCCAACTTTATCTTCCACTTGCCCCCTGATGAAATGATGACCAATGTGCTTGGTTATGTTATGTTGAATGGGATTCTTATAAATATTACCAGCACTCACATTGTTGCAGGATGATGTCATGACATCTTGCTCGACATTGTGCTCCTTCAACATATGTTTCATTAATAACAATTGGGTACAATTACTACCTGCATCAATGTACTCAAATTTTGCAGTAGATAAACCCATACAATTATGCTTCTTGTCGAACCATGAAAGTAAATTGTTGTCAACAAGAAAAATTCCACCAGATGTGTTATTTCTATCATCATCACTTCCAACCAAATTTGCATCGCAACACCCTATAATATTCTTCTCAAGATGATTCTTTTGAATTTTGATTGATGACACTATTTTGAGTTCAAAATCTTCACAATCAATATCACCTGACTCAATGTTAGACTCTTTATCTGGAACATATGTCTGCTGGGATAATGTTCCAACATTGTCTTCGACATCACTCCCTCTTTCAGCTGTTGAATCATGTTTTTGGTGCCACAATTTGATTTCATCTTCCTTGCTCAGCAAGCATGAGAACAAGTGAGCTTCCTCATCTAGTGGTACCCATAAGTAACAGTTGTCCTTAGTTTTGGTACCTCTCATTAGTATCTCACCTTCCTCATTAGTAACCACACATTTGGACCGAGTAAAATTCACCTTCATGCTTTGATCACACAATTGACTTATGCTAATCAAATTTGCAGTCAATCCTCTTACCAACAGAACATTGTTAAGTCTTGGCAAGCCATTATTGATCAGATTACCAATACCTACAATTTCTCCTTTAGCTCCATCACCAAAAGTAACAAAGTTAGTGGCATATGACTTTACATCTACTAGAAATTTATCAACTCCAGTCATGTGTCTAGAGCATCCACTATCAAAATACCAATCTTCTCTAGATGAAACTCTCAAGGAGGTGTGTGCTATCAAGCTAGCCTCTTCACTCTTGGGCTTCCATTCCTTCTGTGGTGCTTTAGGCTTAGGTTGCTCAGATTCTCCTTGCTAGTACCACTTGGGATATCCATACAACTTGAAGCAAAATGGCTTTATATGTCCTTTTCTGCCACAGTGATGACACACCCATCTTCTTGACTTTCTTCTAGAATTAAAACTGTGATGTTGAGATGGATGCTTCAACATTTGTCTACCAGATGTAGGATCATACCCACTTTCAGCATGAATAAACTTCTTTTCTTTGTCTTGCTGAGAATTGTTCATAGTTTTATAATCAAAACCTATCCCCTTTGGTTTTCCTTGATTTTGTGACCCCAAAATTTCATCCAGAACAGTGGTACTTGTATTTAACATTCTAACCTATTTCTTCATACTCTCAAGCTGAGAATTCAATTGAGTTACCTCGTCAGTCAGTTCAGCAATTTCTGTAAGGCCCTCATCCCTTTCAGTCATGAGTTGGTTGATGGTTTTCTTCTGTTTGTGCAGAACCTTGCAAATCCCTAAGTCTTTCTCATACAATTCCTTATAGGTGGCAAGCAACTCATCATATGTTAGATCTCCATCACATGATTCAGTATCTGATGTGCAAACGCCAGTTAGTGCAGTCACATGTCTTGCTGATTCAACATCACCTTCAGAATCATCCTCATCAGACCAGGACACCACAAGACTCTTTTTTTTTTTTTTTGTCTCTTGAGATAATTGCCACACTCAGACCTAATATGACCATATCCTTCACATTCATGACACTGGACTCCTTTAGGATGTGTAATCTCATCATCAGATGTCATCCGCTTCTGATTACCTGGCTGAGTGCTGATGTTGAATCGGATGTTTGGACCATTTGGTCTTGGACTTCTTTCGGCTTCTTTCCAAGCTTGTTTGAACTTTCTCCCAACCATGGCTAAGGCTTCTGAGAAACCATCATCCTCATCAATATTTTCTTGAGAGTCACCATCATCAGTATTAGACATAAATGCAATGCATTTTTTCTATTTGTCACCTCTATCATTTATGGCAAGCTCAAAGGTTTCAAGAGATCCAATAAGCTCATCAACCTTCATAGTGTTGATGTCTTGAGCCTCCTCTATTGCAGTTACCTTCATGTCAAATCTTTTTGGCAAAGACCTGAGTATCTTCCTTACTAGCTTAGCATCAGTCATTTTCTCACCAAGAACATCAAAAGAATTTGCCATATCAAGAATGTTCAAGTAAAAGTCATGGACATTTTCCTCTTCCTTCATTTTCAAATTTTCAAACTTTGTGGTGAGTATTTGAAGTCTAGACATTTTTACCTTAGAAGTTCCCTCATGTACAGTCTCCACAATGTCCCAAGCTTCCTTTGCAACTACACACTTTTTGATCAATCGAAACATGCTCTTGTCTACTCCATTAAATAAGGCATTTATGGCCTTTGAGTTGTATGTCGACAAGTCCTGCTCTTGCTTAGTCCATTCAAGTTCTGGTTTCAGCACACTGGTCTTATTACCATCTTTGTCAGTAACCACTGGGTGTTCCCAACCTGATAAAATAGCTCTCCAAACCTGAGCATCAATGGACTTGAGAAACGCAGCCATACATGATTTCCAGTTGTCATAGTTTCCACCTTCAAGTAGTGGTGGCCTGTTGACAAATCCTCCGTCCTTCTCCATTGTACCAGAAAGTATCATCCCTAGATCTCACCCTAAAACAGGCAGGGTGCCTGCTCTGATGCCAATTGTAATTCCGGCACACAGGATACATATGTTGAATGAAATGTTCCAACACTATAAATGTTGTATGTGATGTTGGAACATTCACAGTACGAAAATCAACTTAAGCACGCAAAATAAACAACAGAAATAAAAGACACAGATTATTTGTTAACCCAGTTCGGAGCACAACAGCTACCTACTCTGGGGGATACCAATCTAGAAAGGAAATCCACTATAGCAGTCCTAGTTCTAAGTTCTCAGCAAACGCCCTGTTTACAACTTATCACCTAGCAACTACCCGTGCAACTTCAACCTAGGAACTCCTAGACCTGAGATCCCATCTCACTTCCTCTCAAACAGTACAGACAGCACTGTCTACAAATAAACACACATAAAGATTTGGAGACACACTCCTAGAAACTAAACCACTCGTACCTAAAGGCTTAGAGTGATAACAATAAACTATCAATCTCCGTGCTTCAAAGCTTTGGAGAGATTCACAAATTACAACTCAAAAGACAGTCCTAAACTTGCATCAAGGTGACACAAGAAAGGCTCACAATTAACAAAGACTCAAACCCTAAAAACTCTATATTTCAATGACGGCTCAAGTGATACAATTAGGTTTTTTGTCCTTGCTTTTATACTCTCAAGTAGCACGTGATTGGTCTTCAATTTAGGCTTCAAAAACACAGCTGATCCACGAAAATCTCCAGCTCACATATTCTTGAATCAAATATCTTGTTTCCATAAATGTTTCCAAATATATTTGAACCAAATACAAAGTTTCCTAAAATATTTGAATATCTTTAGGAAATAAACACAACATTGATTCTGGACAGCCACACACCTTGGTGCACAAGTAAAAAATACGTGGTTTCCTTATATAAACAAATTTCATAATTATGGCGCGAAATCAAGGCATACTGAACACGTCCCAAATGTTGGAACATTACATCAAACATCTTGTTTGTATATTTGTTTTAGCAAAATGATGCCAACAAACAAAACACCAACAACAAAAGATAATTTATTCGGGAAGGGAATCGTGAACGTTGATTCCCAACTTCGTAGTCTTGGTTGTGGCTTCGGAGAATCCTCGTCACGTATTTTCTTTGCTTGTGAGTGCTCTCACAAGGTGTAGGGTGGGGTGCAGAATTGGTTGGGTGTAGAAAATGTTTCTCCCAACAAGGCTCTCTCTCTCATGCTCTTTATTTTAGTGGTCTACAGTTTGGAGTATTTGGACGGCTAAAAACGATGGGATTTTTAATTAGAAAACTTTTGAAGGAGATTTTATGCTTCTTAATATCAAACTTCAAGTGCGGCGGTGGTTCAGAGTGAAATTTAAAGATTTGTTTGGTTCTGCGGTGGTAAGAATTGATTTTGATAGAATTGATTTTGTAAAATTGATTCGTGTGTGTTTGGTTTGGCGGCGACTAGAATTGATTTTGGGAGAATTGAGTTTGACAGAATTGATTTTGGTTAAAAGTGAGTTGAGTTAAATTGATTTATGTTTGGATAGTTTTATGTAAAAGTGATTCTTATCAATTTATGTTGTTTGGATAGTTTGGATGAAAATTACTTTTAGATGTGTAATTACCAAAATAGGTTTTAATTGTAATTAAAACTATATATTTCATTTATATTATAAATTATTATTTTAATTTAATAAAAATAGTCAAAGATCAGTAAAAAATAGGCCTATTTTATAGTAAAAAATTGTTAATGGGTATTTTAGTTGTAATAAAAAAGGGCCTTTGAGCCCATTAGCCTAATATATGTTCATCCCTAACCTAGAACCTTCCTAATCAAAACCAGAAGAAAAAACGCAGGTATACCTTGGAAGGAAAACCGGGTCGCTCACTCCATGGTATTTTCGTCCAACATATAAATTTTCTGGCATGAAACTGAAAATCGATTTTACCTCAACGCAGAATCTAGGAATTGAAGCTTCAAGTGAACGCACATTTAAAGCCTAAAAGCACTTTTACTTTTTTGAACCCAAACAACACACTTTGGAGAGAAATCACGTTTCAAAGCTGCAAACGTGCGTATGAGGACTACAAACGTGAATCCAAACACATACTCTAGCCAAAATTGATTTTTTAAGTTAAAGTGATTTATGTTTGGATATATTCATGCAAAAGAGATTTGAACAAGAAATTTGAATGTAAAAATCAATTTTAGAATC
This sequence comes from Trifolium fragiferum, assembly GCA_954870985.1. Lineage (NCBI taxonomy): Eukaryota > Viridiplantae > Streptophyta > Magnoliopsida > Fabales > Fabaceae > Trifolium > Trifolium fragiferum. The sequence goes on from OX940794.1 coordinate 40,878,118, forward strand.
GGAAGTTACGATTTCTAGCTTCAAGTTAATTCAATTCTGGAGGCATATGTTGAGGTCAGTTACTTGCCTAGCAAGGCATGCTGAAGGTTGTGTTTTGTGAGCGCGCGCGCGCCTAGCAAGTTGTGCTTGGCTCAGCTAGCACTAGTGTAAGTTTGCCTATATAAAGGTCCCCTCTATGTGTTAATAAACAAGTAATGTGATTTATCCCTTCACAACAATTGGTATCAGAGCCTGGTTCCGAACCAGGGACCTGTGGGTTATGGTATCACGAGCTCACATTGGGCCTGTGGTAGAGTTAGTTAGGTTCGTTTTTTCTGTTACAACGGTGCAACCGTCTTTTCTTGTTTCTTTCCTCGCGTTTTGTTCTGCATCTCCATTCCACAGAGAAGCTTCATCAATGGCGGATTCAGCTTCATTGGGCAGAGTTGATGGAAAACTTGCCGAGGTCGAAAGAGTATTGGGATTTAGTTGAAAATGGCATTTCAACTGCGCCTGCAAATCCCACACCAGAGCAACTCAAAGTTGTAGAAGATAGCAAACTGAAAGATCTTAAGGTGAAGAATTACCTCTATCAATCCATTGATCGTGCCATTCTTGAGACAATTCTTGATCGCAACACATCAAAGGAAATTTGGGATTCTATGAGAAGAAAGTATCAAGGTTCTAACAAAGTGAAGCGGGATCAGTTACAAGCACTCAGAAGAGAATTTGAGGTGCTATGCATGAAAGATGGTGAATCAGTCAATGAGTTCTTTGCAAGAACACTTGTTATAGCTAACAAGATGACTGCCAATGGTGAAACTCAAACCCAATCAAAGATTGTGGAAAAGATCCTCAGATCTATGACATCCTAGTTTGAGTATGTTGTTTGCTCTATAGAAGAGTCAAATGATGTGACAACCATGTCTTTAGATGAACTGCAGAGCAGCTTGCTTGTTCATGAAGGAAGAATGAAGGTCCATAAAGCCAAAGATGAAGAACAGGCTTTGAAGATCTCAAATCTTGGGAGAGGAAATATCAATGGTGGCAACTCTAGAGGCAGAGGTCGTGGCTCAAGAGGTAGAGGTAGAGGTAGATCAAACTCCACTCAATCAAAGGAGTTTGTGGAATGTTATAGGTGTCACAAACTGGGCCATTACCAGAATGATTGTCCCACATGGGAGGAAAATGCCAACTATGCTGAGGAATTCAATGAATATGAAGAAATGCTGATGATGGCTCAAGATCAAAGGTTTGGTTTCTTGATTCTGGCTGTAGTAACCACATGATTGGCACCAAAGAATGGCTCTTTGATTATGATGATAGCTTTAGAGAGACTGTAAAGCTAGGGAACAACACTACTATGCCTGTTCTTGGGAAGGGTAACATAAAACTATGCATTCAGGGCAAGATTTGTGTTATCACTGATGTTTACTATCTTCCAAACTTGAGAAGCAATCTCCTAAGTATAGGACAACTACAGCAAAAAGATCTCACCATAGTGTTTAGTAAAGATATGTGTAAGGTCTTTCATGAGGAAAAGGGGTTGATCATATCTACACCAAAGACTCTCAATAGAATGTATGTGATACTTGCACCTGTGATGCTTCCAAATTGTCTTCAGATGAATAAGACAAGTGTGGATCATCTCTGGCATTGTAGATATGGTCACCTCAGTTTCAACATATTGAAGGTGCTAGTTAAGAAAGATATGGTGAAAGGCTTGCCTGACCTACAAGATAATGGTGAGGTGTGTTCTGACTGTGTTGAAAGCAAGCAACACAGAGATGCTATTTCAAAAACCACAACATGGAGAGTGAAGGTGTGAAAAACACAAGAAGGGGGGGTTGAATTGTGTTTTGGTTAATTTAAAAACTTCTTCTAAGTTTTTAAACTTAACAGATTTCGCAGCGGGCCAAAAACTCAAACACAAACAACTTCTGGTGAAGATACAGAAAACAGAGTATGAGAGAAATAAAACAGAGAGAAGAGAGAAGAGATGACACACGAGATTTTATACTGGTTCCTCTCACAAACCGAGAGTAGTCCAGTCCCCTTGCACTTCCATGGGATTTCACTATAATCACCAAGATTACAATTGCTCAAGCTCACAGCAAGAGACTTCCAATACTCAAGTAACTCCTTACAAGAGACTTCCAATGCTCAAGCTCAAAAGCAAGAGACTTCCAATGCTCAAGCTCACAAGCAAGAGACTTCTAACACAAAACAAATACAATGTTTTGAACGACTGATAAACAATTATCAGAGTTCAGAGAACAAAGAAATACAACTTAATATAACAAGACTGTTCTTAGAATTCTTAAAGAAAACTAAGGTTCAACTACTGACAGGCCAGAAGTTGAAAGCTAATGTCTTGAATTTGAATATCAACTCAAGTTGTATCTAAGTTAAAAATAGCTCTTTGAAATTTAGCAGAATAACAGCTCTTTTTTCGTAGTTGTGTTGTTGTATCACGTCTTCAAATTCTTCCTCCTTTTATAGGCATTGTTGGAGCGTCTTGAATTTGAGCGGATACTGATGAAAGCAGCTAGGTAGTACTGTACTATTGTTTTCGTTTGAAATGTGCTTATTCAAATCAAGTAAAGATCAACTTCTGATCCTTGATTTCGAATATTCGCCCAAATCAGGAAAACAAAGTTAGTACAATAGTACAAACGTCATTGTCAAGAGAATAACGGTCTGAATTAAGTTCTTCTGCCTCTTCAGATCCTTTTCCATATAGATGATAGTCGTTAAGGTAATGGAATGTTCTTTGACGTCTTCTGCTGTTTCATCATCATCAGAATTTGCAGATAATCAATGATCTTCTGATGACTTCATCTTCTGGTTGACTTTGACTGACAACTTCTGTGGCTTCAACTTCTGTGTTACCTTCAGAACTTGCATTTTCCCAATTTCTGGGGATACTTGAAAAGTAGCAACCAGAACTTCAATCTTCTAGTGTATAATAAATTTTAACTTGTATATATCTGCACACTAGAGTAAATTATCAGTATTCCCTATTGTATATTAATATTATTGTTATCATCAAAACTACTTGGGTTATGTCAAAACCAACTTTGTTCCAACAATCTCCCCCTTTTTGATTGATGACAAACCAAGTATTAATTTACAATGGTTGTTATTTTAATCATATAACTCATCCTTCAGGTTTATGAGGTTTGCAAGCTCCCCCTGAGTTCAGTAATGAATGATTAAAATAGTTTAAAATTTTAATGTTGAATTCAGAACTTCTGTATACACTTTGACTTCCAGAAGATAGGTTTGCAAGCTTTCTTCTGTTGTCAGATCTACCTAAGAGAAAAGTGCAATCTTCTCATACGTGTATCATGTATAGAAGGTTCTGATCTCAATAGAAAAATTTCCATAGAGAGAAAATATTGATAACTGATAAATATGTAATAACTGAACTTAAATGAAATGAAAAAAAATTTAATTTGGCTTCAGTTAGTGTTCTTAAATTAATTTACTCTTACTCCCCCTTTTATTCATTAAACAAAAAGAATCAAATAAAAAGGGTTAAAGAATAAAACAGAACACGTGACTAAAGAATTAGTTAAGTCAAAAATATGCATTAAAATAGATGATAAAAACCATAATTAGTTAATGCAAATGCTAAAAACGAGGTAACTCCTACCAACCCAAAATTGCTATAAAAGCACACCAATTCTTCATCAAAATGAAAGAAAGTATTTGTGAGGATAGAAGAGTGATTGAAAGAAATGGGTTTAAGAAATTTTCAAAGAAGAACCAGAGAAGAATCGTAATATCATTAGATGCAGTCTCATGGAATATGATGTCTAAGAAACATCAGAACATGTTGAAGTTCCTTGCTTCAAAATCAGATGCAAGTTTCTCAACTTTCTTCTGTTCTTAGAAGATCCAGAAGTTCTTCTTATGCAGGAGGATGAGATGGAGTCTTGACAAGAGGCTCCAAGTATACAAGACAGAAGCTTGTAGCTCGGGAGTTTTAGAGGCTCCCAGGTTAAAGTTTGGGGCACAATCTTCTTCAGCATCTCTTTCTCATCATCTTGTAAAAATTTCCTTTTAGGTTTAGGAGGATCAGATTTTCATGTTAAAAAACATCTTTACTCAGAGAGCAATGATGAAATGCAAAAACTATTGTAAAGCAGTTTTTATATGAATGAAAATTGTTTGAATGCATGTTTATGTGTTATGTTTATGCAGCAATTTATATATAGATCTATCTTCTGAACAATAAAGAAAATAAATCAACATAAACATAACTACAATATCATAAACCAAAAATAATTATCCAAGTCAATAATCAAACAGATCCAAAAATAAAATTGTCTAAGCAGAACATAGAACAAAACAAGATTAACGACAAACAACATAAAACACAGAAATCCTAAGGTTGAGAGGTAAGAGAGGGGTTCAGCAGTTTGTCTTGAAGCTTCTTCAGAGCTTCTTCAGATATAGACTTCATCTTCTGCAGCACAACTTCTATACCCATCTTATCAACCACAGATTCTGATTCAGAGTCCACCTTGACAATCTTTTCCAGTTCTTGCTCAAAGAAGGTAGAAAACTGATCCACAGCCCTATTCATTACCAGATTCATCTTCTCTTCATGCAACCTCTTTGCTCTTCTGATCCTATAATCTGCAGCCTTATACTCAGTAAACTTGTGCCTTGCAAGAGTCATGATATAGCTTCTTCTGTACTGAGAACTAAGATCATGCATCATCTGAGTGCACATAGTTGCAATAGCAGAGCATTCACCATCCATTTGATCAGGTGTAAAACCAAGAGCAGGAAGATCCTTATGAATATCCTTAACCTTGTCATTAATGCTCATCAACACACGTTGAACATCTTCTGGTGTGATGGCTTGAAGGGTGGTAAGGACAGATGAAGATGAGGGCTTATCTAGGGCTTTTGAGGGCTCAGGTGTTTTAGTTTGTTCTGTTGGAGGGGTAATGACTTCTGCAAAAGTGTTCAGATAGTCATTTTCAAAAGTTGTGAGTTGAGGGGGTTGAGATTTTTGAGGTGAGGGTTGATGAAGTTCTAACTCAAGTAGTTGTAAAGCTTTGGCAGAAGTGCCAGCTTCAACTAGGGTTTCAATTTGAGAAGCCTGATGATTTGATAGGGTCTTCTCAGAGTCTTTGGAACTTTGAACAGCAGGGGTAATGTCTTGGAGAATAGCTTCAGAAGTTGCAACCTCTGCATTAACTTCTGTTGCTATTACTTCAACATTCTCCACAGAAGTAGGAGTAGAGACATCTTGATTTGCCAACTTCTGAGCTAACTCATCTTTGGGAATGGGAGCATCCAGAAAATCATTTTGATCAGCTTCAATCCCACTTTCCCAACTTGTTTCTTCCCAGGCCTTATACATTTCAACCTCAGCAATAGCAGCATCACGCTCAGCATTCTCATCTGATTCAAGAAGCAGCAACTTTTGCTTTCTCTTCCTCTTTGGATTAGTTCTGCTTTTCCTAACAACTTCTGGAGCAGCAGGTCCAGAAGCACTAGCCTTCTGAGAGGCTTCAGCATCAACCTCTGCTTGAGCAGTAGGTTCAGAATTTTCAGGGTTCACTTCTTCAACAACTATACTCTTACCAGCAACCTCTGAAGTCTTCTTCACACCAGAAGTATTTCCAGACTTCTTCTGGGGTGTAGAACTTCTTGTCCTTTTAGGTTGTGGTTCCTCAGATACAGATTATGTTCTTCTTGTAATCTTCTTTTGCTTCACTTGCACAGGCAACAACCTCTGTGTTGTTAACCTGTCTTCCACTTTAACATCAGTTCCTTCTTCCAAAATTCTCTTGTGCTTGGCAGCAATTTCAGCAACTTCTTCTATAGACACACGAGTCATGTAGAAGTACTTGTTGCTCTCATCCTTCCTTGGTCTATATTGATTCAGAGGAGTAATTATAGGTCCTTGAGTCTTAAGGTCTTTCTTTACACTCAAACCACCAATTATAGAGGGATAAGCATCAATGGAGGATGCATAACTAGGAAAAGTGGTTTTGAGAGATTGAATCAAATAACTTCTGTGAAACATGAAAGAGAGCAGTCTGCAGTAATGAGCATTAGTCCTACGCTTGATCTGACTATCAGTGATTGCTCTACACATGTGCTCAAAAATTAGAAGGCCACAGTCCATATCAACCTCCTTTCCAAAATAATATAAAGCAAGTTTATATAAGTTGGAAACTTGGTCAGATGAACCAACCTTGGGTAAAATTGAGTCACAGAGGATCCTGTAAAGCATCTTGTAGAAAGGTACCATGTCCTTGATGTTCTTGGACGTAGACTTCTTCCCATAAAGTTCCTCTTGAATAAACGGACTCACATCTTCAGCATTAGATGGAATAATACCGTGCCGGGGTAACTGTACTGCTTGTCTGATATGCTCAGGTCTGATTCTGATTAGAATACCACCAACTTCTGAACGAATTTCCTTGCCATAGTATTCTTCTTCAGGAATCTGATTGCTCACACAAACTTGTGCCTTCATCCAGAAATCTTTAACAATCTCTGAATAGACAGGTCCATTAAGACAATCTAGGTATGTTGTCATCTTCTGATGGACAAATACTTCCTTCATATTTCCACAGCCATTAACCCTTAGAGTTTCGAAATCAACTGGTCTTTCAATGTGAAGAAATAATTCCGAAATAGAAAAAGTTACCCTATCCGGAGTAACAACACCAGGTTTCGATCCTTTAATATCAGCAATTGGGGGTACATTCGTGTTTCTTTCAGCTTGAGTTTGAATACGCTTGACAGAGGAGGAGGCCATGATTCTGAGTTTAGGGGTTAGGGTTTGCTAAAGTGAGAGAAGAAAGAATTGCTCTGAGTTTTAGAAGAGATGAAAGTGTGGATAGTGATTGTGTAAAGTGTGTGAATGTGAACAGTTAGTGTTTAAAAAGGAAAGAAAAACAAACCGCGCAAAAACGTACTAACTGAAAGGACAGGGGTACTAGAGTAACTTAACAATTCACAAATGAATTAGAACACAATTATCACTAACCAACTTCTTTCTCTAGTAGCAAACAGACACGTGTATTAGAAGGTTAATTAAATACCTGACACATAAGTGACAGCAGTTGAAGAGGTAACTCAACAGTTACTGCCACGTCACGTTCAGAACCACTCACAATCTTCTGATAGAAATACAGAAGATGGATTTGTCAACTTCTGATACACAAGTTCTGACTCCCCTTATCTTCTGATATTTAATACCAGAAGATGGTTAGTCTAACTTCTGATAGAAGGTCTGACTCCCCCTAACTTCTATTAAACTTCCAGAACTTTCTAAAATAATATTCTTCACCAGAGTTTCAGCTTATTCACAGATTTCCATCATATTAAGATTCTTTTTGATAAAATCAAATCTCTCTACAGCTAAGGGTTTTGTAAAGATATCAGCCCATTGATTTTCAGTATCAATAAACTTGAGATCAATTACTCCCTTCTGTACATAATCTCTTATAAAATGATGTTTAATCTCAATATGCTTAGCTCTTGAGTGCAGAATAGGATTTTTAGAAAGATGAATGGCAGCAGTGTTATCACAATATAAAGGAATATTATGACTGCTTATTTGATAATCTTCCAATTGATATTTCATCCAAAGTAGTTGTGTACAACACTTGGCTGCTGAAATGTATTCTGCTTCTGCAGTTGACATAGCTATGGTGGTTTGCCTTTTACTGGCCCAAGAAATCAAATTCTCACCAATGAATTGACAACTTCCACTAGTTGATTTTCTTTCAAGTTTATCACCAGCATAGTCAGCATCACAGAATCCAATCAGTTTGTAATCATTTGATTTCTGATACAGTAATCCAATGTTACAAGTAGCCTTCAGATATCTAAAGATTCTCTTTACAGCAGTAAAATGAGATTCTCTAGGATCTGATTGAAATCTTGCACACAAACATACACTGAATAATATATCTGGTCTAGAAGCTGTTAGATAGAGAAGAGATCCAATCATACCTCTATATAACTTCTGGTCAACTTTACCTTCAGACTCACCTTTGTCAAGACTTGATGTAGGATGCATTGGAGTGTTCATGGGTTTGCAGTCTTCAAGATTATACTTCTTCAGAAGATCTTTGATATACTTTGACTGATGAATGAAGTTCCCTTTCTTTGTTTGATTGATCTGAATTCCCAGAAAGTACTTCAATTCTCCCATCATGCTCATCTCAAATTCATCTTGCATCATCTTAGAAAAGTTCTTGCAGAGTCCAGCATTAGTTGATCCAAAAATGATGTCATCAACATAGATTTGAATGATCAGAATGTCTTTCTTCATGGTTTTCTTGAATAATGTATTATCAACTTGACCTTTAACAAAACCATTGTCAACCAAGAAGTTGCTCAGTCTCTCATACCAAGCTCTGGGAGCTTGTTTGAGTCCATAGAGTGACTTCTTTAGTCTGAACACATGATCTGGATTAGAAATATCTTCAAATCCTGGAGGTTGTTTGACATATACTTCTTCAGAGATTACACCATTTAGAAATGCACTCTTATCATCCATCTGATAAAGTGTAATGTTGTTGTTGACAGCATAAGAAGTAAGCAATCTTATGGCTTCCAATCTAGCAACTGGAGCATAAGTCTCTGTATAATCAATGCCTTCTTGTTGACTGTATCCTTGTGCAACAAGTCTAGTTTGTTTCTTGTAACTTCTCCTTGTTCATTCAGCTTGTTTTTGTATACCCACTTTGTTCCAATAATGTTCTTGCCTTTTGGTTTGGGTACCAGATCCCATACATCATTCCTTTGAAATTGATTCAGTTCTTCTTCCATAGCAACTATCCAAGCATCATCAGTTAATGCTTCATCAATGGTTTTAGGTTCAATCAAGGAAACTAGACCAAATAAGGATTCTTCATCCCTAAAGCTTGATCTTGTTTTCCTAGGACTGTTCTTATTACCCATGATGAGCTCTTCAGGATGTGATGACTTATACTTGAAAGTATTCTTGGGAATAGTTGTTTCTTCTACTTCATGATCTTCTGTTGGTGTTGTTTGATGATCATCAGATTCCAGAACTTGATTATCCTCTGGTGCTTCCAGAAGTTGAGGAGTGAGAATAGGTTCACAATCTTCATCTTCTGAGTCTTGAGAATCTGAAATTTCTATAGTAGGCTCTGACTTTTCATGATCAGGCACTTTATCATCAAACCTTACATGCATAGATTCTTCAACAGATTGTGTTTCAGAATTATACACTCTGTATGACTTGGAGCGCTCAGAATATCCAATAAAGATACCCTTACTAGCTTTAGAGTCAAATTTCTTTAGATAGACTTTTGTATTCAGAATGTAACAAGTACAACCAAATTGGTGAAAATAAGAAATGTTAGGTTTCCTTCCTCTAAAAAGTTCATATGTTGTTTTATTCAGAATAGGTCTAATATAGATTCTGTTCTGAATATAACAAGCAGTATTTATTGCTTCTGCCCAAAATGATTTTGCCAAGGAGTTTTCATGCATCATGGTTCTAGCCATCTCTTGTAAAGATCTGTTTTTTCTTTCTACAACTCCATTTTGCTGTGGAGTTCTAGGAGAAGAGAACTCATGGAAAATTCCATGTTCTTCACAAAAAGATTCAAAGGGCTCATTCTCAAACTCTCCACCATGATCACTCCTTACCTTTAAGATCCTCAAATCCTTTTCATTCTGAATTTGGGCACAGAAGACACTAAACTCTTCATATGTATCATTTTTAGATTTCAGAAATTTTACCCATGTCCATCTACTATAATCATCAACAATGACTAGTCCATACTTCTTTCCATTGAGTGAAGCAGCACTAACTGGTCCAAACAAATCAATGTGCAGAAGTTCTAAAGGTCTAGACGTAGAGACAATATTCTTGGGTTTAAATGAGTTTTTGACAAATTTCCCTTTTTGACAAGAGTCACAAAGAGAATCTGAGTGATAAGACAATTTAGGAAGGCCTCTTACAAGATTGTCTTTGCTAAGCTTAGAGATTAATCTCCAGTTAGCATGACCCAATCTCTTATGCCAAACCCATTTCTCATCACTTAGAGTCAACAAACAAAGCACATTCTGATCCTCAAGATCAGATAGATTCACCTTATAAACATTGCCTTTTCTACAACCTTTAAATAAAATGGTCTTGTCAGAATTGTTAATTACAGTACATGAATTCTTATTAAACACAACATCATAATTACTGTCACATAATTGACTTATGCTAAGTAAATTATCTTGTAGTCCATCAACCAACCAAACATCAGAAATAGAAAGAGAAGAATTACCTACTTTACCTATACCAATGATTTTGCCTTTCTGGTTCCCACCTAATCCTACAGTTCCTCCCTCTCTCGGAGTCAGGGTGAGGAACAAGTGATTGTCTCCTGTCATGTGTCGTGAACATCCACTGTCCAGATACCATGAGCTTTGCCTTTTTCTTGGGGTGCATACCTGTAGTAAACATTATCTCAGGCTTTGGTACCCATATTCTGATGGGTCCTCTATAGTTAGTTCTTTTATCCTTCTTCTGTCTCTTGTAGTTTCCAGAAGGTCCATAGTGAGGTGAGCCTTTGAAAACAGGTTTAGGCTTAGCCTTTCCTTTGGACCTTGACCCAGAGTGTGTCAGCAAACCAGCTTTCAAGTTTGTACAGCCTGTTCCCATGCCCCGAGTACTCATAGGCTTGAAGATCTTCTGTACTCCTTTATAAGACTTGGATACTGAAGCAATGGGAGCAGAGGTTTTCAAAGACTCCACGCTTACTTGAGCATCTGACACTTTTGGATTTTCTGTACTACTACTAGAAACAAAATTAGAATAAAGATCAGAAGATGTTCTGCTAATACACACAGACTGATTTGAGTTTCCTTTGACAGTACACCCCAAACCCTGTCCAGTGTATTTGCCAGCACCATAAATCATAGATGCTAACTTGTGCTTGTCAATATTATGATGAACAAACTCTTGAAGAGCAATCTCATGCTTATCATAGGGTTTGTTACATGTTCTGCAACCATTTTCAAGAACTTGAATAGTCTTTAAGGACTTCTTATAGTCTTCTTGAATATGATTGACTTTATCATTGAGCATGTTAAACTTTTGCTTGAAAAGCTCTAGCTCATTTGATTTTTCCATGTATTTCATCACAGTATCTTTCAAAGCCTTAGAGAGTTGAGTGTCAGAGAGTTTAGAAATAACCTGTTCAATATCTTCTGAATCTGACTCAACATCACTTTCAACATCTGATTCTACTGTGGCCATTAGTGCCAAATTAGCTTCTGCATCTTCAGCTTCATCATCAGACAGCTTGTCAAGATCTTCCCATGTAGCTAGAAGACTCTTCTTAGCCTTGTTCTTGAAAGTGCTCTTTCTTCCTTTTCCCTTGGTGCTCAAGTCAGGACAATCAGCAATGAAGTGTCCAGGCTTGTTGCAGTTAAAGCAATTCTTAGAATCATCCTTCTTATCTTTATTTCCAGAACTTCTGTAACCAGAACCTTTGGATCCAGAACTTCTGCCATAATATCTTGGCTTTCTTCTTGCCCACTTCTGGAACCTCTTGGTTAGAAGTGCAAATACATCATCATCTGATCCATCTTCTTGATCATCTGCAGAAGATTCTTCTGTTTCAGATTCAACAACCTTAGCCTTGAGAGCCTTAGAAGGTCCATAAGTAGCTGGCAGAGCCAAAGACTTCATTCTCTTCTGAGGTTCATCAGAGGATAGCTCAATCTCATGACTCATGAGTGAACTAATCAAACCCTCTAAACTTAGGGTGTCCAAATCCTTTGCCTCCTGAATAGCAGTGACCTTAGGTCTCCACTTAGCAGGTAAGCTTCTAAGAATCTTCTTCACATGATCTGAAGTAGTATAACTTTTCTTCAGAACTTGAAGGCCTGCAACCAGAACTTTGAATCTAGAGAACATAGATTCAATGTTCTCATCATCCTTCATTCTAAAAAGTTCATACTGTTGAATCAAAAGTGTTGCTTTTGCCTCCTGAACCTGTTTGTTTCCATCATAAGATGAGCATAAAGAATCATAGATACTCTTAGCAGTAGATTTATCTGTGATCTTAAGGTACTCTTCATGAGATATGCAACTTATCAAGATATCCTTGACCTTGTGGTGCTTCTTGTACGCTTTCTTATCCTTGTCAGTGAAAGCTTGCCTTGTATCATAATCTAATCTTCCTCTTTCATCCAAACCTTGAAACGTAGTTCCTCTTTCAACCAAGTCCCAAAGGTCATCATCAATACTAACTAGATGACTGTAGATTCTATCTTTCCACCAGGAGAAGGTAGAACCATCACCATTGAATTTAGGAGCTTTGCTGTTGTTTTTCTCCTCAGCCTCATAGTTGCAATGAATCTCAGTTTTCTTGATGTTGTTACCAGGTTCACCCATAGTGTTTTGTCACAACAAATAACTGTCTCACTGCAAAGTGATATAACAGAACCGGGCTCTAGATGCCAATTGAAGGTGTGAAAAACACAAGAAGGGGGGGTTGAATTGTGTTTTGGTTAATTTAAAAACTTCTTCTAAGTTTTTAAACTTATCAGATTTCGCAGCGGACCAAAAACTCAAACACAAACAACTTCTGGTGAAGATACAGAAAACAGAGTATGAGAGAAATAAAACAGAGAGAAGAGATGACACACGAGATTTTATACTGGTTCCTCTCACAAACCGAGAGTAGTCTAGTCCCCTTGCACTTCCAAGGGATTTCACTATAATCACCAAGATTACAATTGCTCAAGCTCACAGCAAGAGACTTCCAATGCTCAAGTAACTCCTTACAAGAGACTTCCAATGCTCAAGCTCAAAAGCAAGAGACTTCCAATGCTCAAGCTCACAAGCAAGAGACTTCTAACACAAAACAAATACAATGTTTTGAACGACTGATAAACAATTATCAGAGTTCAGAGAACAAAGAAATATAACTTAATATAACAAGACTGTTCTTAGAATTCTTAAAGAAAACTAAGGTTCAACTACTGACAGGCCAGAAGTTGAAAGCTAATGTCTTGAATTTGAATATCAACTCAAGTTGTATCTAAGTTAAAAATAGCTCTTTGAAATTTAGCAGTATAACAGCTCTTTTTTTGTAGTTGTGTTGTTGTATCACGTCTTCAAATTCTTCCTCCTTTTATAGGCGTTGTTGGAGCGTCTTGAATTTGAGCGGATACTGATGAAAGCAGCTAGGTAGTACTGTACTATTGTTTTCGTTTGAAATGTGCTTATTCAAATCAAGTAAAGATCAACTTCTGATCCTTGATTTCGAATATTCGCCCAAATCAGGAAAACAAAGTTAGTACAATAGTACAAACGTCATTGTCAAGAGAATAACGGTCTGAATTAAGTTCTTCTGCCTCTTCAGATCCTTTTCCATATAGATGATAGTCGTTAAGGTAATGGAATGTTCTTTGACGTCTTCTGCTGTTTCATCCTCATCAGAATTTGCAGATAATCAATGATCTTCTGATGACTTCATCTTCTGGTTGACTTTGACTGGCAACTTCTGTGGCTTCAACTTCTGTGTTACCTTCAGAACTTGCATTTTCCCAATTTCTGGGGATACTTGAAACGTAGCAACCAGAACTTCAATCTTCTAGTGTATAATAAATTTTAACTTGTATATATCTGCACACTAGAGTAAATTATCAGTATTCCCTATTCTATATTAATACTATTGTTATCATCAAAACTACTTGGGTTATGTCAAAATCAACTTTGTTCCAACAGAGAGCTGCTGAAAGACTTGAATTAATCCACTCTGACATATGTGGACCTATTAACCCTACCTCTAATGGAGGTTGTAGATATTTCATCACCTTCACTGATGACTATAGCAGGAAAACATGGACTTATCCTTTGAAAGACAAAGCAAGTGCCTTTGAAGTATTTCAGAAATTCAAGATACTTGTGGAGAAACAGTCAAACTGTGTACTAAAGTGCCTAAGAACTGATAGAGGAAGAGAATTTACTTCAGATAAGTTCAAGGAATTCTGTAGCATTCATGGGATCAAGAGACAGCTAACTGCAGCATATACTCCACAGCAGAATGGGGTATCAGAAAGAAAGAACAGGACATTGATGAACATGGTGAGAAGTATGTTAACTGGAAAGAATGTTCCTAAGAGGTTTTTGGCCTGAAGCAGTTGTTTGGGCAACCTATATGATCAACAGAAGTCCCACTCTATCAGTGAAAGATGCCACACCAGAGGAGGCTTGGAGTGGAATCAAGCCTGCAGTTTCATACTTCAGAATATTTGGATGCTTAGCTTATGCACATGTGCCTGATGCACAGAGAAAGAAACTTGATCCCAAAGGCATCAAATGTGTATTGCTAGGAGTCAGTGAAGAATCTAAAGCTTATAAGCTTTATGATCCAACTAGCAAGAAAATCATTGTAAGCAGGGATGTAGTCTTTGATGAGAGTCAAGGGTGGAAATGGGAAGAAAAATCCAAGGAACAAGTCAGACAGGTTATTCCTGACACTAGTGAAATTCATAGTAATCCTGAGGCAGAAGCTGAGCTTGAAGTTGAGCCTACTCTGACTGCAGGCAATAATGATGAAGATAGTGACCATGAAGATGACAATGGGATAAGAACCTTACCCCCTAGAGTAAGAAGACCACCAGGTTGGGTGAGAGACCTTGTTACTGATCTAGAATTTAATGATGATGAACAACTGCAAAACTTGGCCATGTTCAGTAGTGATGAAGATCCTAGCTGCTATGATGAAGCAGTCAAGTCTGCTGTGTGGGAACAAGCCATGGATCAAGAAATAGAAGCCATTGAAAGGAATGATACATGGGAACTGGTTAATCTACCAGTTGGAATGAAGAAAGTTGGAGTTAAATTGATTTATAAGACTAAATACAATGAACAAGGAAAGGTTGAAAAGTACAAAGCTAGGCTTGTCGCAAAAGGATACACTCAACAACATGGAATTAACTTTAATGAGGTTTTTGCTCCTGTAGCTAGGTGGGACACAATTAGAACTATACTTGTTATAGCTGCTTCAAAGGGGTGGAGTGTATATCAACTTGATGTGAAAAGTGCCTTTTTACATGGAGAGTTAACTGAGAATGTTTATGTGGATCAACCAGCTGGTTATGTCAGAGAAGAAGGAAAAGTGTATAAGCTTAAAAAAGCATTGTATGGCTTGAAACAGGCTCCAAGAGCCTAGTACAGTAAGATAGAAGCTTACTTTAGTGAAGAGAAGTTTGAGAAATGTCCTCATGAACATACACTATTTGTGAAGAAGAATGGCAAAGATGGAATCCTAATTGTCAGTCTCTCTGTGGATGATCTTATTTTTACTTGTAATGATCAAAGAATGTTTGATAAATTCAAACATTCAATGGAAAGGAAGTTCTCTATGTCTAATCTTGGCAAAATGAGGTTCTTTCTTGGGGTGGAAGTAAAGCAGCTTGACTGTGGAATTTTCATTTACCAACAAAAGTATGCAAAAGAACTTCAAGCTAGATTTAAAATGGATCAGTGTAATAGTGTGTGTAACCCTGTGGTGCCTAGCAACAAGTTAACTAGAGATGAGAGTGGATGCTACCAATTATAGACAAATAATTGGATGCTTAATGTACTTATTAGCCACTAGACCTGGTCTTGCTTATTCGGTTTGTCTAATTGCCAGATATATGGAGAGACCTACTGAAATCCACTTAGCTGCAGCAAAGAGAGTCATCAGGTATCTCAAGGGAACAACAGATTTTGGTGTTCTATATAGGAGATATTGTAGCTTGATATTGAAGGGATGGTCTGATAGTGATTATGCAGGAGATCTAGATGACAGAAAAAGCACCTCGGGCTTTGTGTTTATGCTGGGAACAAGCTCAGGCTCAATCTCTTGGTCCTCAAAGAAACAAGCCATTGTTACTCTCTCCACCACTGAGGCTGAGTATGTTGCTGCAGCATCATGTGCATGTCAGGCTATATTGTTAAGAAGAGTGCTTGAACAACTTGATCAAGCACAGCAATGTACAATCATTCACTATGATAACAGCTCTTCAACAAAGCTGTCAAAAAATCCTGTATTGCATGGGAAATGTAAACATATTGATGTTAGGTTTCATTTTCTCAGAGATCTAACAAGAGAAGGGACTGTGGAGCTTGTTCATTGCAGCACTCAAGAACAAGCTGCAGACATCATGACAAAGGCCTTGAAGCTAGAGAGCTTCTGTCATCTCAGGAATTTGCTTGGAGTTAGAAATGGTCATTCCTTATATTAAGAATAGTCTATTGAAATTTCTGGCACGCTGTATAAGATGTGGGATACAATGCTATAGCTTCTTAACCCTGAAACGTAATGTTGTATACAATGCTATAGCATCCTACTGCGTAAATCTCAAGATAAATAAAACAAATATCTGAAAGCAAGTAAAAGAACACGGGATATTTGTTAACCCAGTTCGGCGCTTAAACAAGCCCTAATCTGGGGGATACCAATCCAAGAAGATGTCCAATAAGCAATAGCCCTAGACTGATGACAACAACCCTCAAGTTATGCCTTTTCCATCTAGCAACTCCCCTATTGTCTATAACCTAGGGTCCTAACCTAGATCTGAGATATACCTGATCTCACTTCCTTACAACCTTACAAACAGCAAGGATTTCAAAACACAAATATGGAGTCACACTCCTAGAAACTAAACCACTCATACCTAAAGGCTTAGAGTGATGCACAAGAAACAATGATATTCCATGCTTAAAAGCTTTGGAGAAACTACAAAGTTACAACTCAAAAACACAGTCCTACAAAAGCATCAAGATGATACTAGAGAGGCTCACAAGTAAAGCACAAGGCTTACAAAGACACGAAACCCTAAAAGTCTACATTTTGATATATTGGTTTCAGTGAAGAAACTAGGTTTAGCTCCTTCCTTTAAAATACTCCAGCAAAGGTCCTTGATCAGAGTTAATCATGAGCTTGATTTGTTTGACTCAAGCCATTTGACCACATTAATTACAATAGATTCTTTCCATAAATATACTCCAAGGAGATTCTTCATAAAAGTAAGCTTGACCAGGATCTGAAGTATTAAATGATGATCCTCATAATAAGCTTGATTAAAAACGTGATTAAATGTGTCAGATATGATTCAGGAGAGAGAAACACGATTTCCTTAAATAGAACACGCACGCGCACATAACCAAAAGCCGGATACGATGTTATGGCATCTTATCCCACATCCTGCAGCAAAGTTTATTTCACCAAAAATGCAGCCAATACAGAAGACTCAACAAACTCCCCCTTTGGCAAATTTTTGGCTAAAACAAATAATGACCATACAGATACTTCAACTACATTTCTTTTTCTCAACATAGGCAAACTGGATGCTTCAACATTCTGCATAACATCACAACATAGAGGCACTCCCCCTCAACATCAAAACATATGCTCCCCCTCAACTTGAGCATACAACATCATTTGTGCAATCAAAAAGCTACCCATATTGCTATGAATGTAGCTACCTAGGTCACCATATTGCTATGAAAGAGACCCAATCACCATATTTCTATGAAAGTGATTCTAAGTAAACAGTCATCATATTGCTATGAAAGAGACTACTTACCAGCACAGAGATCATGCACAAACAACACCTATCACATGTTTCTCCCCCTCAATGCCATATTATAAGACAATTATTCCCCCTGAATGCATGCATTATATCACAAACTATAACAACATCTTCTTCTTCCTTGTCCATAAAGCCAGAAAATATTCATGAATCTCACCCAAATATGTTAGGGTGCCAGCTCTGATGCCAATTGAAATTTCTGGCACGCTGTATAAGATGTGGGATACAATGCTATAGCTTCTTAACCCTGAAACGTAATGCTGTATACAATGCTATAGCATCCTACTGCGTAAATCTCAAGATAAATAAAACAAATATCTGAAAGCAAGTAAAAGAACACGGGATATTTGTTAACCCAGTTCGGCGCTTAAACAAGCCCTAATCTGGGGGATACCAATCCAAGAAGATGTCCAATAAGCAATAGCCCTAGACTGATGACAACAACCCTCAAGTTATGCCCTTTCCATCTAGCAACTCCCCTATTGTCTATAACCTAGGGTCCTAGCCTAGATCTGAGATATACCTGATCTCACTTCCTTACAACCTTACAAACAGCAAGGATTTCAAAACACAAATATGGAGTCACACTCCTAGAAACTAAACCACTCATACCTAAAGGCTTAGAGTGATGCACAAGAAACAACGATATTCCATGCTTAAAAGCTTTGGAGAAACTACAAAGTTACAACTCAAAAACACAGTCCTACAAAAGCATCAAGATGATACTAGAGAGGCTCACAAGTAAAGCACAAGGCTTACAAAGACACGAAACCCTAAAAGTCTACATTTTGATATATTGGTTTCGGTGAAGAAACTAAGTTTAGCTCCTTCCTTTAAAATACTCCAGCAAAGGTCCTTGATCAGAGTTAATCATGAGCTTGATTTGTTTGACTCAAGCCATTTGACCACATTAATTACAATAGATTCTTTCCACAAATATACTCCAAGGAGATTCTTCATAAAAGTAAGCTTGACCAGGATCTGAAGTATTAAATGATGATCCTCATAATAAGCTTGATTAAAAACGTGATTAAATGTGTCAGATATGATTCATGAGAGAGAAACACGATTTCCTTAAATAGAACACGCACGCGCACATAACCAAAAGCCGGATACGATGTTATGGCATCTTATCCCACATCCTGCACCAAAGTTTATTTCACCAAAAATGCAGCCAATACAGAAGACTCAACATCTATGTTACTTAGTTTGTCTTTTGCTTAGTTGTGTGTGTGTTACTTTGTTTGTAAACTGTGCTCAGTTTAAGGGAGTGTATGTTGAGGTCAGTTACTTGCCTAGCAAGGCATGCTGAAGGTTGTGTTTTGTGAGCGCGCGCGCGCCTAGCAAGCTGTGCTTGGCTCAGCTAGCACTAGTGTAAGTTTGCCTATATAAAGGCCCCCTCTATGTGTTAATAAACAAGTAATGTGATTTACCCCTTCACAACAGCAGAATCAATTCTACTTTTGAGAAACCAAACAACTCAGAATCAATTCTACACATTCAGAATCAATTTTGACAACTCTAAAATTGAAATCAAACACCACTTAGATTATAGTTTTATATGTGATATTTAAACCCCTAAATTTACTTGGACTACATGATGTGCTTCTCTTGTTGACACGGTGACTTTTTGTTTTGGTGGTTTTTTGTTGTAATTTGACTTTGTTGAACCTCTTCATTGTGCATATTTCGTATTAATATAGAGTATTTTGTTTTGAGCTAATATAATTACTCTCTCTAGTATTGATTATAAGAAAGAAAAAAAAAAAAAAAACACATCATTTAAGAAGAGTGGATAAAGTATAGAAAAAATATGACATTTATAAAAAGGAGAATGTTAACATGTGCCCTTAAGGCACATGTTAATAAGATAAATATGGAAAATATTTATTGAAGCATGTACACTATTTAATTATCTAAGCATTAAATTTTTTGTATCATTAAATGCTATATTTCTATTTATAGGTGGCTTATCATGTACCTTTAGAGCACAAGTTAACATGATCCTTATAAAAATATTCTTAAAAAAAATCAAGTCTTTAAAACCGGAGAAAGTCTTGGTTGGGCACAACCACAACACCTCATATTTAGGCACACACTCACAAAAAATTAAAAGAATTTAAATGAAAAAGAAAATAGTCACATCAATTAATATTACTTTCATATTTTTTATTTAATTTTTTAACTTTTATGTGAGTGTGTGCCCAAATGTGATGTGTTGGGGTTGTGCCCAACATAGTAGGGATGGCAAAACGGGTCAAACCCGTCGGGTCGGCCCGCTTAACCGGCCATTTTTGGCGGGGTGGGTTGAGATTTTCAATCCGCAAAAAGAGCGGGGCCCGTCCCGCCTAACCCACAAAAACACGGGACGACGACGGGGCGGGGCGGGTTGGCCCGTCGGGTCTAACCAATTTTTTTAAAAAAAAATCTTAGCCCATTATTAATGATTTCTCTTTTCTGTTGATGGACTACTAAATCTTAGCATTTTTGTGGATTTAAATGGAATCCAAGTTTTGTTTGTTTTGGATTTAAACTAAGCACTTCTTCAAGTTTTATTATAAGTACGGTTTGTTTAGTTTTATAATCATGGATGTTTTGACTGATAATTTTATTTTTCTTATCGCTTTGTTAGTTTATATTTTGAATTTTGATTTCCTCGAGTGATTTTTTTTTTTTTTTCATAATTTCTTAAGATATTTTTGGAAATTTATAAAAAAAAAATTTAAATTTTATTGACGGGGTACTCCCGTCAACCTACCATGAAACGGGGCGGTTTAAGTTTTTCAACCCAACATCACTAGTTAACCCGCCCCGTTCCGCCCCTTTTTAGACGGGTTAATGACGGGACGAGGCGGAGCGGGGCGGGTTGGTCCGCTTTGCCATCCCTGCAACATAGACTTTCTCTTAAAACCGTAGTGATTATAATATTTGAAAATAATTATCTTGTCTCGTTGAAAATATTTGAAAATAAAGGGAGTGGACAAATGAGGAAGCTACCTTTCCTATCAGTACGGTATCTACTGGGTTGCAGAAGTTCAGCTAATCGATGAAAATTACGGAAATTACACCCGCAAATCCACTCCAAAAACTTCACGTGCTAACTCTGTTAACCCACACGTGCCTCATTACGAGTAACCAGAACAATAACCGCTCAATCACACACTCATAGAGAATCTTCAAACTGCATAACAGAAACCAAAATGGAAGAAGATAAAGAAGCCATTGAAGCTCAGAGCAAGTTCCGATCAGAGTTCCTGCAAGTCCTCAGTAGCAGAAGACCTCCTCAAGGTACAACGATCAAACTTCTATTAAATTTCATTATCTCAATCGCTATGTATAGTGATTTTGCAACGATTCGTTGTTTTTATGATTCAGTTCCGTTGACCATTGAAATCGGAAAACCAGTGGTGAATCAATGGTATCAGAACTCTTCTCCGTCAGACGATGAGGATGAGGTTAATTTCAATTTTCAACACTCATTCGATGTTCTTTTTCGTTAGCTTGTTCAATGGAATAACAATTTTATTGCAGGAGATTATGAAGTCTTGTCCTAAGAAAGACATTGAGAACTTCAAAGATTTGCTCAAGGAGGAGAATCTCTATTTAACTATAGAGGTAATTCATTTATCTATAGAGTTGAGTTTTGGATTAGTATTTTTGTTATTCGAATTTGATTTTTAGGTCTAGAGAATGATTCGTTGAAATGATTGTTGATTATTTAGGAGGGAGATCAAGGACGATTGCCTGTGTTGATTTTAAGTTTGAAGAAAAGTGATATACAAAGAAGAAGACCTGCAGTTGTTTTCCTTCACGGTACACACACGTATAAAGAATTTCTGCGTCCATTGCTTGAGGTTGCTTACTGCATTTTCTCTGATTCATTCATCCCTCATTGTGTTTTTCTACTCCTATGAAATAGGATTTATGATTGATTATAATGTGGATTTATTTTTTCTTTGGTTTCTATTTTTGTTCTTCGTGTTTCAGGCATATGCTTCCCGGGGTTATATAGCGATTTCGGTTGATTCTCGTTATCACGGTGAACGTGCGAAGAACGCAACCACCTATTACGATGTATGTGTTTATTTTGTTCTAATCTATGAAGTAGTGACACGGGATACTACACACTGTTCCATAAACACCGATAATAATTTGACACTAACACGCTTGACCAAAAAAAAATTGACACTAACACGTAGACACGTATATAGAAATAATTTGAGAAATTTAAAATAAATCAAAACGGACATTTTAGTGATTCTGAATAAACCGTATGAAAGTTGCCCTAGAGAATTTAAGCTTTACGATAAGTAATTTGTCTTTCATATTTATCGTTTTCATATTCATCTCATCTTTACATACATAGAAATTAATTATTTTTCTCAAATATTACTACTACTCAAGATCCTTCACAAAGAGAAACTTACCACATCCGTATAAAATTCAAAACTGATAATTTGTTTTTCATTTTTGTCTTGGTTACCCACTGGGGTAAAATGAGCAGGCTCTTATTTCCGCATGGAAGACCGGAGACACGATGCCATTCATAAATGACACGGTAAATTCCTTCCCTGTGTATCATGCTGCTTTGGTGTTTAACTGAACCACTTTGTGCCCAGAATGATTTGGTTGACGGTGTTAGTGCAGTTTGAACTCGTCATTAACTTTGGTTCGTAAACGGTATATTATTCCTTGATCTGGCAGGTATGGGACTTGATTAAATTGGTAGATTATCTAACACAGAGAGAAGATATAGACCCTTCTAGGATAGGAATCACTGGAATATCACTTGGAGGTTGGTTGAGAGAAGTTGAGAGGAATATATGTCAAATACAAGGTTTGTTATGACTAACACTTGCATAATTCGTTGATTCAGGAATGCATGCATGGTTTGCTGCAGCTGCTGATACTCGCTATGCTGTGGTTGCTCCCCTGATTGGTGTACAGGTGACATTGTATTGTTCAGTGAAGCTTATATTTTACAAGGCGTGCTTCTGAAACAACAACTTCAACACTTTTTGCATCATATACCTGCAGGGATTTCGATGGGCCATAGACAACGATAAGTGGCAGAGTCGAGTAAACAGTATAAAGCCTGTTTTTGGAGGTATGATAGGATTTCACATGTAACGTCAAACAATTTCTTAAAAGATTAATGTTCTCATTTAGGATTTGTTATTTATAGATTATGGTAGACTGCCTATAGACTAAATTACATATTTACATGTTGTAACGATGTTTGAATAAGACCTAGAAGGAAAATATGATATGAATCTGGGTCCTATGGTTAAGCATACCAGCAATGAACGACTGAACAAATATTTTGAATGTGCCTTTGTAAGACCCGTAGAATTACTGTAGCAGAAAATATATTTTTGATATATGAATTAGCTTATGCTATTTGTTTTATCGGCTTTCTGCTTGATTGTCTGTTTTGACAGAATTTTTGTTGAGATTGTGCCTGCGTGTAGTTTAACATTTGAAAAATTGGCACAATGATTTTATAAGCTTTAAATGAGTTTAGAAACATTTTTGTCTCGTCGAAATGATGAAAATATTTTTCTAGTGGTTTTTGAGAAAACGAGCAAGATATATACCCGCTGTTTGAAAATTTTACGGTTTTCGATTTCCGTCAAAATTTAAATGAAGACTTTATATATCGATTGTGATGTGAATTTGATCTCATTATATTTTTCCGGGCTAAGGAGCGAAAATTTATTCGGAATAAAATTTACTCGAATTGTTTGTGAATGGTTTTAATTGTATGGTTTACGGTAGAATTTTTCTATTTCCATGAAAGTTGTCCGTGAGCGATTTGTGACTCGTTTAACAGCGAACGCGGGGACTGAGCGAGATGAGTTGGCAAGGATCATGAAAATATCTAGATATTTTCTAGGATATTATTATTTTAAGTTTGTGAGTAAAGCTTTGGATGGCTAGGATTTAGTCTAGAACTTTTCACTAGTTGATCCAATGGTTCTCATGAAACATGACCATGACTTTTAGGGTGACTTAAGGAGACTTTATGGACTTAGAAAAATCACAATTCATTCACTCCTTCTCTTCTCTTTGCCGTGGCTTTCTTTCTCTTCCAACCTTGAACCAAAAATTTAATTCTTCACCATTTTCTTTGATTTCAAGCTTGTTGGATCATAGGAAAATTGCAAGGATCATCTTCTCTAAGGTTAACAGGATTAGCCGATTTGGGGACCTTGTCAGGAGAGACGGATATTGCTCGCGTACCATAAGTTGATGTGTTGGAAGATTGCCGAGGTAAGGGCACTTTCTAACGATTTCATATACCTCGAAATATCGAGTGTTTTTTATGCATGTGTAATTGTTGCTTGTATATGTGTATTTGCTTGATGTGATGCAATATGAATTATGAGCATGGTTGTTTTGTGATGTATTCTCGTGACGAGAACTTGTTTGAGAACATGTTATATTCTACACATGTTTGAGTGGTTGTTGTGAATTTCATATGATTGAGTAATATGAAATGTTGATGCATGTACTTGATTGATTATCTTGTTGTACATGATGTTATTTGTCTTACATATGATTTTGCGAAATATATGTATTGGCATGTGGTTGAGAATTACATATGCTTGAAAGATATGTATTTGTTACATTAACATATATGGGGAATCGTATGCTCATGCATTCATAGTAAGTGGTTATCGGGAATGGATCCACCTTAATCCTGGGGGATTTATTGAGTCCAATACGTGGTTATCGGGAATGGACCACGGAGTGTGATTATCGGGAATGGATCCACTCTAATCCTTCGGGATTTTATTGATTTTAGTAGGGGTTGGACCTACGACTCTCTGCGGAGAGGTTAAATTCCGGAATTCATGCATGTGAAACAGTCCCGGGTAGGGTGATCACAATCATGTAGAATCTGCATTGATAGGCTAATTGTGCATTTGAATATTGTTGTGTGTGATTGATAGACGATTTGTGCACTTAAATTCGATGATGTGTGATTCATATGATAAATGAGTATATGCTGCCATGTATTGTATATCTTGTGCTGCGTATTTTTGGTTATATGTTATTTTTAGATCGTGACCCTCTACGAGCATTTTTAGGAATTTATTTGTACCGCGTGGAGAAGCGGCAAGGCCTGAAGCTGTCTGTGGGTCTTCGTCACCCAGTCATCTTCAGTTAGAGTTTAAAGATCAGCTTAGGGGTAGTAGTTTAAGAGTTTCGTTTGCTCTTATTTATTGTCCGCTGTATTTATATTGAAATTGTATTACGATAATTATTTGGAATAAATGATGTCGCTATGTCTGTTTAGACATAACGTTTGGTTCTAATCTTAAACTTTTATTCGTGAAAACAATTTATAAAAGAGGCATTGCATTACGATCATTATTTTGAAAATGGTTTACTCTGATTTAATTTAAGTGCGATCGTGAATGTTTTATTTCAAAGTCTTTGTTGTTGTTTTTTTTTTTTTTTTAAAAAAAGTGCCTACTTTTGGGCTTCGAAAATCGGGGTGTTACATTGTGGTATCAGAGCTCGGCGGTAGATTCTCGCAAAAGGGCTCTGAGTCGTGTGTCCTAAGCTGATCAAGAGTCGGGTTTAGTGGGAGTAAGTGCTTGAGTCCTTACGTGTTATGTGGTTGTTTGTCTTGAGTCTAGCATGATATATGCTTAGGTACTTTGTAGTTTCTTACTGAAGTACTATAGGGAATAATGCTTCAGTATGTAGAATAGTTAAAACCCCCGAGCATTGGTTGACTTTAGTCGATGAGTGTCTTCGAATTACTGAGATGTAACGGTCCAAAGATGACGGACTTGAGGCGAACAAGAACTACAAGTGATTCTTGGAAGTAATATAATTGATGGGAAGTGGCATTGGATGTTGCCACTCAGAGGTGCTGTTTATGGACGAGTGAAAATCAATTGATAAAGGATTGTAAGTAAGGATCAGATTGGGACGACCTTTTGAAGAAGATATTGAATATTCGTTCCGGTGCGTTAAGGCGAGACTTGATGAAGTCATTCAGTTTTTAAGAGAATGCGGCCACTGTAGAATGGTGGAGTAGGAAGAGATGTCAGTTGGATTAAATTACAATGTTTGGATAATCATTGGTGCAACTCTTATCGGAATTAAAGGGCGTTGCACGTCAAGAGTGAGCGAACCTAGTGAGCTTGGACGACAGTAATACGAATGTTGGATACCTTAAGGGTTAACATTAAGTTGTGTCAGATATATTAGATTCGAAAATGAGATTATTATGGATGAATCTCGTGATGATTAAGGGTAAGAGACCAAATATCACATGGATAAGTGACAATCTATACGTAGTTAAGGAGATAGTAAGTATAGATGTCGATATGAAACAAAACTATAGGTAATCATTGGTTGGATAATTATGGTTTTGGAGAGATGTTTAGGTAAGAACGAGGAGTTCAACCGTGGAAAGTTAGTTACATATCACGGATAGGGGATACTAGATGTGGGTAGTATGAAAATACCTAGAGAATTGTAGCAGTGTAAGCTAGAATTGTTAGTTATCGGCAGGTAAACCTTAAGAGGAAGTGAACATATTGAGAAATTCTTGGGGACTAGTCAAGACTTATTGAGTAGTTTGAAGGGATTAGTCAATATTTGTGTAGAAACCCTGTATGGATAAACATTAAGTTAACGATTTCGATCGACCAAGAGGTTTGAAGGACCAAGTAGCACCTTGAATTTATGATATAATAACAGTTGAGGTAGATAAGTTTTAAATAATTCAAATTATGGACGGGAATTTTTGGATATTTTCTAGAAATGTCATGTTATGAGTAGATAAGGGTTCCTTAATGAGAGTACTAAGACAATGCGAGTTGATTGTTTATTAAGATATAATGGAGGAATTTAGATGTTATAATAGGTATTTTATGTTCTCGAGGATTAGATTCAAGAGTTTGATTTGGTTATCGAACGTACTAAGGATGAAATCATAGCGAAGGATTGTGATTTGGTAGCTGGTCTTGAGAAGTCAAGCATTAAGATTTGAGATAGGTGTTTAATGGCTTGATGGATGAGTAAGATGAGTCGATTGGTAGGTGAATTACAGTAAACGTAAGATGATAAGTTTAGAGATAACTATCTGTAAAGAGGTGATCATTAGTAAAAGTTACAAGTGAATGAGAAATCGATGAATGTATAGATGAAAAAGTAGGGTTAGCAAGAACTTGAGATTTAGAGATTGATTCCCAGCGGGAACATACTTTATAACTTTAGATAGTTATGATGATTAGGTATTTTGGTTTAATGAAGAAGAGTATGCTTGTCATGATACAAAATCATATGGAACAAGAGTATTTGGATTGGGTGCAAAGAATTAAAGATGTTGTTGGAATCAACAAGATGGAGGTCTTGGTTGTTTGGAAACCAACTCTAGACGGTTGTTGAACTGGGAAGTTGCAAATTACTAGAGTGTTGAGGAGGACCTAATTGGAGTTTTGTAGAGTTTATAACATCGACAAGATAGTCGCAAAGGAAGGGTTAACGTTGTACGTTAGCAAGGAAGTAAGAAGGTAATACGAGTTGTAAGGGGAGGCTGACAACCTCATTGATTAATTTGGAAAAGTTAAAAGGAATCGTAAGACGGAGTACAGTGATGTACCTCGTAAGGAGTTAAGGTTGAGTTAAGAATCACATGAGGAGCGTATGCCAATGAAAGTGGAGCTTGGCATGTTTGGATAAAAGTACAAAAGAATATAAATGTGGAAAAAAGTTTTAAATTGGAAAAGAATGTTACGGTCGTTATCCAGACGATTAAATTACTGAGTAGAAAGCATGTTGGAGAATTTCACATGAGACTTTGTAAGTCGAGACAAGGTTAAGTGTGAAGTGTTATTAATGGAAGAATGGAAGTGAAAAAGTTAGTCGTTGGGAAAACGTGTTAAGAACAAGTAATAGAGAAACACATTGTGTTGTGGCTTATGTTAGTTGAGGTGAGAAGTGCCTCTAGATGCATTTTTAGATGTAGAAATTTAAACTAAGGATAAGATGTTGGAACAATTAAGATTGGACAAGGTGACGAACTCTTGTGAGGAAAAGAGAATTTAATTATAAGAGAGAATAAACTTAAGAGTTCAAAAATAGAATGGGGATGTGATTTAAGATGGTGTGTGCCAACGAAGGCATTCAACGAGGAGAAATATTTTGACTTAAGGCACGCAAGAGTAAGCTAAGTATTAATTTGGAAAGTATGTGAACACATAAGAGATTTTTTTTAGGTATTTGAGAATTGGATTGTCAAAGAAAAGTATATGGTATAAGTTGGCGAGTGCCGAGAGAATTTGTGGGGTCGTAATAACCAACCGGCTGTTAGGATGATATTATTAAGATTGTGATTAGAACGAGATTTGAAAGTGAAGGTGTACAGTTCGGCGCAGTTATGAGATTAAAGGAGAAAAATTAAGGACTTATGAATATTGGTAAAGTTGTGAAGTTCTACTATAGAGATGACAACTTTTCAGAGTATAATGGTTTGGGTGGTACTTGCGATGGTGACATTGTACTTACTATTGGAGGATACTTAACGGAAGTTTCGTGAGTGAAAGCATGAGAGTTTAAGTGACGTGTTTCGGGCGGTTGTGTGTCGTTGACGAGATCGAGGTAGTAAGTAGTTGTGGAAAACATTAAGAAAACCTCGAGAGAATTGTTGGACCCTTGTGCCTCGGAGGACCCGGAGCACAAGTGGAAGTGAGCATTATTAAAGTTAGGTAAAGATGGTCTAAGCCACCATCATGATTGTCGGCTATCTATTGACAAATTAAGGAACTGATCACCCTTAATCTCTTGTTAATAATAGACGAAATTGTGTTGACTGGAATCGACTCGTTTTGCTAGCTTTGGTAGTGTGTAGAAACTTTTTGGTATTTCATTTTGGTGGGTAGCAAGTCATCACTTCGTGTAAACTTATTGGAAAGGGCAATGTCGCGGAAGCGAAAAAGGTGACCTTGGAAATTTGTTGACCTAGGATCTTTGAGAACTAGAGTTTGTGAACCTTTGTAGTAAGGGTAATTCTGAAAGGTGAACTCGTTGTGTGATGTCTAGCTTTGTGTCTAGAGTTTTGAACAATTGCGACTGTAGAGGGTTGCGAGTTGTGCACGGTTGTGCCAGTGTGTGGGTGATAGCATCTGTGTGGCTACACCTAATCCTGAGGGATTTTCTTGTGTTGGTGTTAGTAATAACTAGTTGAGTTGTTACTTTTATCTTTAGTTTCGAGGACGAAACTTCTTTTTGGTGGGTAGTAATGTAAGACCCGTAGAATTACTGTAGCAGAAAATAATATTTTTGATATATGAATTAGCTTATGCTATTTGTTTTATCGGCTTTCTGCTTGATTGTCTGTTTTGACAGAATTTTTGTTGAGATTGTGCCTGCGTGTAGTTTAACATTTGAAAAATTGGCACAATGATTTTATAAGCTTTAAATGAGTTTAGAAACATTTTTGTCTCGTCGAAATGATGAAAATATTTTTCTAGTGGTTTTTGAGAAAACGAGCAAGATATATACCCGCTGTTTGAAAATTTTACGGTTTTCGATTTCCGTCAAAATTTAAATGAAGACTTTATATATCGATTGTGATGTGAATTTGATCTCATTATATTTTTTCGGGCTAAGGAGCGAAAATTTATTCGGAATAAAATTTACTCGAATTGTTTGTGAATGGTTTTAATTGTATGGTTTACGGTAGAATTTTTATATTTCCGTGAAAGTTGTCCGTGAGCGATTTGTGACTCGTTTAACAGCGAACGCGGGGACTGAGCGAGATGAGTTGGCAAGGATCATGAAAATATCTAGATATTTTCTAGGATATTATTATTTTAAGTTTGTGAGTAAAGCTTTGGATGGCTAGGATTTAGTCTAGAACTTTTCACTAGTTGATCCAATGGTTCTCATGAAACATGACCATGACTTTTAGGGTGACTTAAGGAGACTTTATGGACTTAGAAAAATCACAATTCATTCACTCCTTCTCTTCTCTTTGCCGTGGCTTTCTTTCTCTTCCAACCTTGAACCAAAAATTTAATTCTTCACCATTTTCTTTGATTTCAAGCTTGTTGGATCATAGGAAAATTGCAAGGATCATCTTCTCTAAGGTTAAGAGGATTAGCCGATTTGGGGACCTTGTCAGGAGAGACGGATATTGCTCGCGTACCATAAGTTGATGTGTTGGAAGATTGCCGAGGTAAGGGCACTTTCTAACGATTTCATATACCTCGAAATATCGAGTGTTTTTTATGCATGTGTAATTGTTGCTTGTATATGTGTATTTGCTTGATGTGATGCAATATGAATTATGAGCATGGTTGTTTTGTGATGTATTCTCGTGACGAGAACTTGTTTGAGAACATGCTATATTCTACACATGTTTGAGTGGTTGTTGTGAATTTCATATGATTGAGTAATATGAAATGTTGATGCATGTACTTGATTGATTATCTTGTTGTACATGATGTTATTTGTCTTACATATGATTTTGCGAAATATATGTATTGGCATGTGGTTGAGAATTGAAATTCTGGTGGCAAGTGTCAGATGTGTAGCACGATGTGTACACTTTAGGAATCGTACGATGTGTAACCTAATGTGTCAACATCGTGAACAACTGAACTTGATGAACAAGTAAACAATATAAAGTACAGGAAACAAAAGAACACGTGAGTTTGTTAACCCAGTTCGGCACTTATAACAAGCCCTATTCTGGAGGATACCAATCCAGGGATGAATCCACTATGGTAGTATCAATTCAAAGCTAAACTCCCCCGTTTACAACTTCTCACTTAATCACTACCCGTGCTAATTCTACCTAGGAACTCCTAGATATGAGAACCTCTGCTCACTCCCCCTCAACCTTACCCAGTAAGGATTTAATAACAAACTCAGTTGGAGACACACTCCTAGACAAGCGAAGCACTCGTACCTAAAGGCTTAGAGTGTTGCACAATCTAACTCCTTGCTTCAAAGCTTTGGAGAAAGACAACTAGAGATTACAACTCTATAAACTCAGTCCTTACTTGCATCAAAACTATGATCCAAGTGAAGGCTCACAAAGAACAGACTAAGACCTAAGACTCGATATCTTCAACTCTTGGCTTCGTACTTCATTATGTCTTCAGTCTTCCTTTATATAGAACAAGTTTCATGGGCTTGGATCTTCAATGTTGACAGCTGGCCTTTGTTAATTCTCCTTGAGATTTATTTGATCATAATCTTTTAATTGTTTGTTTCAAATCTTTTTGATCAAAGTCGGCCAATAAAATAAAACAGAACCATGAAAGATTATCTTGTTCCTTGGCGCGAAAGCTGGCACGATTTAATTTGAAAAACAAATCTTTTTCAAAAGATCGCGTTTAAATAAATGAAAGCGCGTCCAGTAGGGCGTCCAGATGTGAACCCTGATGTGCCACACATCATGCTCCACATCATGGAATCAGGCTTATTTTACCAAATGAAGCCAACACCCTAAAAGGTCTCAACAATCTCCCCCTTTGGCAAATTTTGGGCTAAAATAATCTTTGAGTCACCCAACTAAACTTGGAGAGATGTGTAGGCACATCAGAGGCATGCAGCAGCGGATTAGAGCCTCGCAAATAAAGAGAGAAATAAACTCTCACAAGATAGGAAAATAAATTCCCAAAGACTGAGAAAAATAAATTCTCAGACACATACAAGCATGAGATTCCATGCACACATAAGGGAGGGTAGCAAACCCAGTAATAGTCTACTCCCCTTTGAACTAGAGCACTTTCCATGTACTCCCCCTAAATCTCATATTCCCTATAGGCTTCTTCAGAATGCATGGCCTAGAGAGATATAGAGAAGTTTTAAACTTGGCTTCTTAAGAATGCATGACCAAGTTAAAACTCACAGATGTGTCAAACATCACACAAAATAACTTCTACAGGCTTCTTAAGAATGCATCACCATGTAGAAATTAGATAACATCTTCAATTGGACTTCTTAAGAATGCATCACCCAGTTGAAAATGTACAGAATAAGTCTTCAGAAAAACATGCTTTAGAAAACTAATTCTTCAAAAAGTTGTTGAGAAAATATTTGAAGAAAAATAAGCATGTATACCAGATGTGTAGTCAGATGTGCCACACATCAGAACTTCAGAAGTTGGAGAAGCTTCAGAAGCTGAGCAGAGCTTCAGAAGTTGTAGTGCTTCAGAAGTTGAGAAGAGCTTCAGAAGTTGTAGTGCTTCAGAAGTTGAGAAAGTTTCAGAAGTTCAGAAGTTCAGAAGTTCAGAAGTTCAGAAGTTCAGAAGTTCAGAAGTTCAGAAGTTCAGAAGTTCAGAAGTTCAGAAGTTCAGAAGTTCAGAAGTTGCCCCATGTGGATGAATAGAATTTAACTCTTTTTCTTAATTCTCGTCTCAATTCTCTCGTTCTATTCTCTCTAATTTCTCCCAAAATTATCACATTGTCCCAACACATCACAATTTGCTGCAGTTAAGACTTCAAAGTTTTTTATTTTAATTTTTACTCCCCCTTTTTAGCCAAAAATTATGACAAACATACTGAGAGTAAGTAACACACCATAGAATGCAGATAGCATGAGATGTAGAGATGATATTAATAGTGCAGCAGGTACAGAACAGGCACGCAAAGGTGCATCAGAAATCCAGGGCATAGCCCACAAAATACCAGCAAAAACAAGGAAATACTGAGTACAGGGAAATATTAATGAATTACAATAATTCAAAT
This sequence comes from Trifolium fragiferum, assembly GCA_954870985.1. Taxonomy (NCBI): domain Eukaryota; kingdom Viridiplantae; phylum Streptophyta; class Magnoliopsida; order Fabales; family Fabaceae; genus Trifolium; species Trifolium fragiferum. The sequence goes on from OX940794.1 coordinate 40,910,436, forward strand.
ATCCTGGCTCCCATCAGTTTCCTCAGCTTCAGAGTCATTGGGCTCCTCCTCCTCCAATTCCTCATCCTCAGCCATTGTTTGCTCATCCTCAAGCTCCAGTCCAGCAATGACTGCCTCCAGCTTGGCCTTCTTCTCATCCAGAGCCTTGCAAGTCTCCTTTAAAGCAGCAATCATGTCTGTCCTAGACATAGCATTGTTTGAGCTGGATGTGCCCACATCAGGAGTCACATCAGACTGCTTGAGACTAAAAGAAATAGCAGACTCTCTTCTGCAAGACAAATCATCCTTGCCCAGAACATCAGGTCTCTGGCTCAATATGATTCCACACAGTAGGGAAGGAAAGGCAATGGGTAGTTTGACAGCTAGGGTTTTGGCATGTTTGATAGTCTGATCAAAAATATAAGTACCAAAATCGAAGTTAACTTTGTTACCCACAGTATAGATGAACCTAGCCAAACCTGTAGCCACATCACAGTTGTGTGTGGTAGGCACCCAGTTAGCAGCAGCAATCCTGTTCAGGATGTTGTAGATTGGAGTGAGCTTGCTTGCTTGCAATTTTCCCTTCTTAGGCCAAGTCTTGACCTTTCCAGCTGTGATGGCCTTGATTATGTAGTTGTCATTTGCCTCCATCTCAGCAAAGGGCTCCTCACTTCTGCCCAGATACTTGTTGATAACAGTCGGAGAGAAGTGAATTTCTTTACCTCTCACAAAAACAGTTTGGTATTCCTTGTCCAAAGGATTGTCACAACCAGCAGGGATGTTTACCAAAAATTCTTTGACTACCTTCTCATAGCAGTCACCCAGTCCAGTAACAGTCTTCATCAAGCCAGCACGCTTGATCAACCTCATAACTTCCTTGCACTGCAAGGCTTCAGCACTGAGCTCCCTCTCCAGAGCTAACCTTCTATGAGCAATGTACTTCCATTTTCCAGCATGTGCAGGGTTGTGGAAGGAAATCAAATCAACTGGGATGTCAGGAATTCCCTGAGGAATTTTCTTCTTCCCATAGCTCTTCTTCACAGCAGACTCAATGTGAATCACATCAAGCTCCATATTGCGTTCCTCAGCAGATTCTTCCTCAGACTCACTGATGTGAGCTACATCCTGCTCCACATCGTACTCTGAGTCACTTGTAGGTGGCTCTTTTCTTTTCTGAGTCTTCTTCTTTGCAGGTGGAACCACAGCTTTACTAAATCCCTTCTTGGGACCATACATGACTTGCCTCTTAACAGGCTTCTTCTTCTCCTTAGTAGCAGCAGGAGAAATCTCAACAACAGCAGGACCTTTACCACTTCTAGTCCTTCTTGCAATACTCTCCTCAGTAAGCTTCTTCAAGGGGATGTCAGAATTGTAGCCTTCTACATCCACAACAACTTTGTCAGACTGGATATTATCTTCAGGTTCCTCAACCTCAGCAGGTTGATCTTCTTCAACAAATACCTGATCAGGAGAATCAGGAATGACAGCAGGTCTTTCAACAGCAGCAGTCTCTTCTTCAGCAGGAGACTCTTCTTCACCTTGTGGCAATGATGTGCCAACATCTGCCGCAACATTAGGTTCTTGCAGGGCCTGGAGCACAGAATCAATGATCTTCTGAGTCAAGGGGTGTCTTTGACCCTCAGAAATCTTCACAGCAGCCTTCTCAGGGTTAGGGTTTGAAGAACCTACACCCATAGATGCTTCAGCATTTGCATCACCAGATTTTGCAGGAAGAGGTTCAACATGCAGACTTTCCATGGTGTGAACCCTCTTTGGTGAGCCAATCTTTGACTTCTTGCTTTTATTCTTCTTCTTTTTGGATTTTTCTGTGTAAGGAGAAGGAACAACATCTTCCTCTGCGGCAATGGGGGTTGATTCCCTTCTTGATCGTTTAGACTTCTTCTTCTTTGATCCAGATGGCTTGATCATTGAGACAGGAGTGGCATCGACGATCATGTCACCTTGAATATCTTCTTGATGTGGGGAAATAGGTTTTGGTGATGATGGAGGAGTGTTTGTTTTTGTGGAAGGAGATGTTTTGGTTGCAGTAGACATGATGATGATGATGATTTTGTATGAAGATTTCAAAGAAAATTTCAGAAAGATGAACAAAGGGTTTGAGAGAGATCAAGAAAATTTTTGGTCATTTGAGTGGTTGAGAAACGAATGTGGTGATCAATGTGGTAGGCAATAAGAAAAATCTTGAGTAAACGGATTTCTTGGAGTTTTGAACGCGAAATAGCCGTTGGAAATATTGCCTTTGGATTGCGTGCAACTATGGATGGAGGGAAAAAACAGGTAACCGTTGCACGTCTAAATAGCAATTATGGCTATTGATCCTCAAAGAGGCAAATACCTAGTTTGCCCCTTAACACCTCAAACCTATTTGCATCTAAAGCCTTAGTGAAAATATCTGCCAGTTGATTTTCTGTGGCAACATGCTCTAGAGTCACAATATTGTCTTCAACAAGATCTCTAATGAAATGGTGACGTATATCAATGTGCTTTGTCCTACTATGTTGGATAGGATTTTTGGAAATATTTATAGCACTTAGATTGTCACAGTATAATGTGAGCACATCTTGCTGCACATTGTACTCACCCAACATCTGCTTCATCCAAAGTAGCTGAGAACAACTACTTCCTGCTGCAATATACTCAGCCTCAGCTGTAGAAAGAGAAACACAATTTTGTTTCTTGCTGAACCATGATATAAGGTTGCTTCCCAAAAAGAAACATCCACCAGAAGTGCTTTTCCTGTCATCAGCACTACCTGCCCAGTCAGCATCACAATAACCCAACAATCTTGTGTCTTCACCATGAGAGTAGAGAATTCCATAATCACTTGTACCACTGACATACTTAAGAATCCTTTTGACTTGATTCAGATGACTCATCTTGGGCTCAGCTTGGTACCTTGCACACACACCAACAGCAAAGCTAATATCAGGTCTACTTGCAGTGAGATAAAGTAGACTGCCAATCATGCTTCTGTATAGACTTTGATCAACACTGACACCATGCTCATCTTTAGAAAGTTTGAGATGGGTTGCTGCAGGAGTTCTTTTGTGATTTGCATTCTCCATTCCAAATTTCTTCACAATGTTCTTGGCATACTTGCTTTGGGAGATGAAAATTGTATCTTCCATCTGTTTGACTTGCAGACCAAGAAAGTAGGTAAGTTCACCTACAAGGCTCATCTCAAATTCAGACTGCATCTGATTCACAAACATCTTGACCATTGGATCAGACATTCCTCCAAACACAATGTCATCTACATAGATTTGTGCAATCATGAACTTGCCCTTTTCTTCTCTGACAAACAAGGTTTTGTCTGTTTCTCCTTTTCTATAACCTTGCTGCACAAGAAATTTGGTTAGCCTCTCATACCATGCCCTAGGAGCTTGCTTTAATCCATATAATGCCTTCTTCAATCTGTAGACATGATCTGGATAATTTGGATCAACAAATCCCTTGGGCTGTTCCACATAAACTTCCTCATTCAAGTAGCCATTGAGGAAAGCACTCTTCACATCCATCTGGAATAGCTTGAATTTCAAGATACATGCTACTCCCAGAAGTAACCTTATGGACTCAAGACGTGCCACAGGAGCAAATGTTTCATCAAAGTCTACTCCTTCAATCTGAGAGTAACCTTGAGCCACAAGCCTAGCCTTGTTTCTAGTCACAACACCACTTTCATCAGATTTATTCCTATAAACCCATTTAGTACCAATGATGTTGACTCCTTCAGGTCTAGGAACTAAATCCCACACTTCATTCCTCTTGAACTGGTTCAGCTCCTCTTGCATAGCTTCAATCCAAAACTCATCTGTCAAGGCTTCTTTCACATTCTTTGGTTCTACCTTTGACACAAAACAAGCATTGGATACAACCTCTCTTGACCTTGTCATAACCCCTGACTCAGGATTCCCTATTATGAGTTCTTTTGGATGATTCTTTTGAACTCTAACAGAGGGACCCTTGTTCACTGGAGTCACATCTTCTTGCTGATCAGTCTTCTCAGGAATCTCTATAACTTCAGAGTCTTCAGGCAGGGGGTGAGATGTGTCCACATCAGGATCAACATCAGGTTCATTATCTGAACAGTCATCTATGACAACATTGATGGATTCCATCATAGTTCTTGTTCTGTTGTTGAAGACTCTATAGGCTCTGCTGATTATGGAATAGCCTAGAAAGATTCCTTCATCACTCTTGGGATCCATCTTCCTCCTTTGCTCTCTGTCAGCTAAGATATAGCACTTGCTACCAAAGACATGGAAGTGTTTGACAGTTGGTTTTCTTCCTTTCCATATCTCATACAGTGTGGTTGAGGTACCTTTTCTCAGAGTCACCCTGTTGTGTACATAGCATGCAGTATTCATGGCCTCTGCCCAAAAGTAGTAAGGTAGCTTCTTGGCATGTAGCATAACTCTTGCAGCCTCTTGCAAGGTTCTGTTCTTCCTCTCAACTACACCATTTTGTTGGGGTGTGATTGGTGAGGAGAACTCATGCCCAATTCCTTCATCAGCACAAAATTCAGAGAATCTTGAATTTTCAAATTCTTTCCCATGATCACTTCTGATTCTAACAATGCCACTATCCTTCTCTCTTTGTAGTCTAAGGCATAATTCTTTGAATGCATCAAAAGTGTCAGACTTCTCTCTGATGAAGCTAACCCAAGTGAACCTTGAGAAATCGTCTACAACCACAAAAGCATATCTTTTGCCACCAATACTCTCTACCTGCATTGGTCCCATCAAGTCCATATGTAGCAGTTCAAGAACTCTGGATGTCACCTGATGTTGTAACATTGGGTGTGACATCTGAACCTGCTTTCCAACTTGACATTCACCACATATGTTGCCTTCAACAATCTTAAGCTTTGGTAGACCTCTAATAGCTTCCTTGGACACAATCTTCTTCATTCCCTTCAGATTCAAATGGCCAAGTCTTTGGTGCCAAAGCTTTACTTCTTCCTCCTGACTTATCAAACATGTAGTGGAGTGAGCTGTTTCATCAGGAATCCATAGATAGCAGTTGTCTCTTGACCTAGATCCTCTCATCAGCAATTCTCCTTTGTCAGAAGTAATAAGACATTCATTCTTTGTGAAGTTGACTTTGAGACCTTGATCACACAATTGGCTTATGCTGATAAGATTAGCCTTCAAGCCTTTAACAAGTAGCACATCCTCTAGGTTAGGTAAGCTTTTGCTGCTGAGTTTACCACTGCCCTTGATTTCACCTTTTGCTCCATCACCAAAGGTTACAAAGCTTGTTGTATGAGACTTGATATTAGTGAGAAATTTCTCAACACCAGTCATATGCCTAGAACAGCCACTATCAAAATACCAATCATTACTAGAAGATGCTCTAAGAGAAGTGTGAGCAATATGTGCAGTTTCAGAAACTTTAGGCTTCCACATCTTCTTAGGAGTGACCCTTGCTGTTTTGGCTTGCACCTGAGGCTTTTTCTTGGGATACCCATAGAGTTTGTAACAGAAGGGCTTGATGTGACCATTCTTCCCACAGTAGTGGCATCTCCAAGCATTAAACTTCTCTTTGCCAGCAGGTCTCTGATGTGGAGTGTGATGTGTCCACATTCTGCTAGGGTCAGGTTTCTTCTGAGCAGGAACAAACTTAGTATTTGTCTTCTTGCTGTGATGTTTGTTCTTAAATCCTACACCAGATGAGTCACCAGCATGCTTTCCTACTTTCAAAATTTCATCAAGCATGTTGGTTCCAGGATTGAGCATCTTTACAGACTTGGTCATATTTTTCAAGTTGGTTGACAGTAACTTGACTTCACTTTCAAGACTAGCAACTTGACTCTGTAGTTGACCCTTCTCTGTCTCCAGTTGACTGATGATTTCCTTCTGCTCTTCATTGACCTTGTACAGTTCCTCACTCTTGATAAATAGCTTTTTATGGACTGAGGCTAGTTCATCAAAGGTGAGTTCTTCATCATCAGATTTATCATCAGTATTATCCACCCCAGTCATGGCACTAACATGATTAGCAGCAACATTCTCTGAGTCAGTGTCAGAGTCTTCATCAGACCATGATACAGTTAGGCCTTTCTTCTGCTTCTTCAGATATGTGCCACATTCTGATCTTATATGACCAAAGCCTTCACATTCATGACATTGAACACCCTTGTTCTGAGTTGACTTATCATCAGTTTTGGTTTTTGTTGAAGTGTTACCTAGTTTACTGATGTCAGTCTGGATGTTCCTCACATTCCTCCTTGGTCTTCTGTCCACCCTCCTTTGAAGCTTGTTGAATTGTCTTCCCAACATGGCTAAGTCATTTGAGAGGTCATCATCTGATTCAACAGCTTCTTCCTCTTCACCAGCACAAGATACAAAAGCTATGCCTTTTCCTTTCTTCTCAGTTTGCTCACCTAAGTTCATCTCAAAAGTTTGAAGAGAGCTCACAAGTTCTTCAAGTTTCATACTTGGGATATCTTGAGCTTCTTCAATGGCTGTGATTTTCATGTTAAATCTCTTAGGTAAGGACCTAAGCATCTTTCTCACCAGCTTTTCTTCAGACAATTTTTCACCTAGAGCCTCAAAGGAATTGTCTACCTCAAGCAAATTCATGTGAAATTCATGAATTGATTCTTCTTCTTTCATTCTGAGGTTTTCAAACTTAGTGTTGAGAAGTTGGATTCTTGAGCTTTTTACCTTGGCATTGCCTTCATGAGTGGTTCTGAGTACCTCCCAAGCATTCTTTGCAACAGTACACTGCTTGATCAATCTGAACATATTTTTGTCCACTCCATTGAATAAAGCATTCAAAGCTTTGGAGTTTCCAAGTGATGCAGTGTCTTCTGCAGCTGACCAATCTTCCTCTGGCTTGAGTACACCAGTGTCAACACCATTAGCATCCAAGATTTTGGGATGCTCCCAGCCTTTGAGCACGGCTTTCCAAGTTCTGCTGTCAAGTGACTTTAGGAAGGCAATCATCCTTGGCTTCCAGTAGTCATAGTTGGTTCCATCCAGGAGGGGTGGTTTGTTGACCGTTGTTCCATCCTTGTCCATGTTTCCAGAAAGTAACTTCCCTGGAGCTCACCCTTAAACAGGCAGGGTGCCTGCTCTGATGCCAATTGAAATTCTGGTGGCAAGTGTCAGATGTGTAGCACGATGTGTACACTTTAGGAATCGTACGATGTGTAACCTAATGTGTCAACATCGTGAACAACTGAACTTGATGAACAAGTAAACAATATAAAGTACAGGAAACAAAAGAACACGTGAGTTTGTTAACCCAGTTCGGCACTTATAACAAGCCCTATTCTGGAGGATACCAATCCAGGGATGAATCCACTATGGTAGTATCAATTCAAAGCTAAACTCCCCCGTTTACAACTTCTCACTTAATCACTACCCGTGCTAATTCTACCTAGGAACTCCTAGATATGAGAACCTCTGCTCACTCCCCCTCAACCTTACCCAGTAAGGATTTAATAACAAACTCAGTTGGAGACACACTCCTAGACAAGCGAAGCACTCGTACCTAAAGGCTTAGAGTGTTGCACAATCTAACTCCTTGCTTCAAAGCTTTGGAGAAAGACAACTAGAGATTACAACTCTATAAACTCAGTCCTTACTTGCATCAAAACTATGATCCAAGTGAAGGCTCACAAAGAACAGACTAAGACCTAAGACTCGATATCTTCAACTCTTGGCTTCGTACTTCATTATGTCTTCAGTCTTCCTTTATATAGAACAAGTTTCATGGGCTTGGATCTTCAATGTTGACAGCTGGCCTTTGTTAATTCTCCTTGAGATTTATTTGATCATAATCTTTTAATTGTTTGTTTCAAATCTTTTTGATCAAAGTCGGCCAATAAAATAAAACAGAACCATGAAAGATTATCTTGTTCCTTGGCGCGAAAGCTGGCACGATTTAATTTGAAAAACAAATCTTTTTCAAAAGATCGCGTTTAAATAAATGAAAGCGCGTCCAGTAGGGCGTCCAGATGTGAACCCTGATGTGCCACACATCATGCTCCACATCATGGAATCAGGCTTATTTTACCAAATGAAGCCAACACCCTAAAAGGTCTCAACAATAGAATTACATATGCTTGAAAGATATGTATTTGTTGCATTAACATATATGGGGAATCGTATGATCATGCATTCATAGTAAGTGGTTATCGGGAATGGATCCACCTTAATCCTGGGGGATTTATTGAGTCCAATACGTGGTTATCGGGAATGGACCACGGAGTGTGATTATCGGGAATGGATCCACTCTAATCCTTCGGGATTTTATTGATTTTAGTAGGGGTTGTACCTACGACTCTCTGCGGAGAGGTTAAATTTCGGAATTCATGCATGTGAAACAGTCCTGGGTAGGGTGATCACAATCATGTAGAGTCTGCATTGATAGGCTAATTGTGCATTTGAATATTGTTGTGTGTGATTGATAGACGATTTGTGCACTTAAATTCGATGATGTGTGATTCATATGATAAATGAGTATATGCTGCCATGTATTGTATATCTTGTGCTGCGTATTTTTGGTTATATGTTATTTTTAGATCGTGACCCTCTACGAGCATTTTTAGGGATTTATTTGTACCGCGTGGAGAAGCGGCAAGGCCTGAAGCTGTCTGTGGGTCTTCGTCACCCAGTCATCTTCAGTTAGAGTTTAAAGATCAGCTTAGGGGTAATAGTTTAAGAGTTTCGTTTGCTCTTATTTATTGTCCGCTGTATGTATATTGAAATTGTATTACGATAATTATTTGGAATAAATGATGTCGCTATGTCTGTTTAGACATAACGTTTGGTTCTAATCTTAAACTTTTATTCGTGAAAACAATTTATAAAAGAGGCATTGCATTACGATCATTATTTTGAAAATGGTTTACTCTGATTTAATTTAAGTGCGATCGTGAATGTTTTATTTCAAAGTCTTTGTTGGTTTTTTTTTATAAAAAAAAAGTGCCTACTTTTGGGCTTCGAAAATCGGGGTGTTACAGCCTTGGTAATTACATCCTAATGTTCTTGTTTTCATGTATGCAGTGGCTCGTGATGATTTGGGCAAAACTGCTATTGACAAAGAAGTGGTGGAAAAGGTCTGTTAAGATTCTTTTTCTAATTCTAACTAAAATTGTCTTGAGACTCCAAAAGAATTGCTATATGCTTTGATATGTTTACTACTCTAGCATAGCATTCATCACAATCGTCGGTGGGTGCCACAGTACATATAGTTGCTACTTATTCATCCACTGCACAGAATTTCCACATAGAGCTTTTAGTAGATACTGGATACTAACCTCAAGAGTTTATATTTCTGAATCAGGTTTGGGATAGGATTGCTCCTGGTTTAGCTTCCCGGTTTGATTCCCCATACTCGATTCCATCTATTGCACCACGTCCTCTACTTATTCTCAATGGCAAGATCCTTGTATTTATTGTTTATTTAACATTTTCAAATTGTAGATGGCAACAATATTCATATACAAATTCATATATTGACAGTCAATTTAACTGCATTGCGAAATAAGTTTTGCACTTCTTTAGGGCATATCGATTACTTATTAGACCTATGCATCCATATTAGTCAATTTAGATGCTTTTGGAGATTTTTAATTTAGCTTGGAATTGAAGAATTTGCTTGGGTGTTCATAACTCCAGGTGCAAAAGATCCTAGGTGTCCTCTTGCGGGCTTGGAAATTCCCAGGTCAAAAGCAAGTCAGGCATATGGAAAGTTTCACTGCTTAGATAATTTCAAGGTATGAACTCATATAGTATGGTCACTAATCAGTACTCAATGCTATCACATTGTTGAGAAATCTCACCAGCCAGAAGTGGTCTTTAGATTTACATTGGCTGTATCTGTAATTTCCATTTCCAATGTTACACCATTTAATTTTAAACTACTCATAATAATAGAAACGGTAATGAAGTCGTTTGAACTAAATTTTTTCAATTGATTGCTTTGACATGCAGTTTATTGCGGTACCCAGAATTGGGCACGAGTTAACGAAACTCCAGATGAAAGAGACATCTGATTGGTTTGACAAGTTCCTAAATCCTCAGCTTGTGCCCGGATTGTAAAATTACAACCAACTCGCTCTAGCTCATTCAAGTTGCCTTTATATGATTGTATGTGTGTCATGTTATGATTTTCTGTAAAATTATAACCATGTTTTTGCAATAAAATGAAGAACTATAGTTCTATGTGTGCCTGACTTATGCAAGGAGACATTATTCTTTTCTGCTTTGGATGCAGACCCTTTAGAGTGTCTGATGGTTATATTATCTTAAATCATTTAACAAAATTTATTTAATTAACTAAACAGCAATGTAAATAGTACGAAGGAGTCCCACGGAAAATTTCACGAATGTGTGCCAGCCCAGGGGTTCTCCCACGCACAGTTTCCAGTTTTATTTTAATTAAAAACTAGATCCTCACCGCTATATATCAAGAGCAATGATATCAAGACACAATATTTACACAAACACTATTTCTGAACAAGGAAAGAGAAAAAATTGTCCATTATATACCATTTTAATTACAAAATTACCCTTGTGTAAGTATTTCACTATTTTGTAAAAATATTGTCATAATATAATTTCTCATATATCAATTGCTGATGCTTGATTTTTCAACCAATAAAATTGAATCTCAACTAATTCTAAACAATGGCATTTGCTGACTTTTTGTTTACTCTACAATAATACTAGTTGTTGCCATTGATTAAAACTACAAAAACTGATTCTTCAATAGCTACTAGCTAATTCATCGGCAACACATCATCTGCAATCATCTATATTTTGTCATCACGCAAATGCTTTCTCCTATTGTATAGGCTGCTCTTATCGATTGCACCTCCGGAGGAGCAGTACAGTTGGTTGTGTGAGCCCATATCAGAACATCTCTACAAGTTGGAAATGATACCATAAACTTTGTCAGAGTACAACGCCCACATCTAGGACACACCACCTGTTAATATCAATTGCTGCTATTGGCAAAAATCAGGGTAGTCACGTGATATTGAAGCAGAACCCCAAATTCAAGTTGAAGGCGTGGTTTCAATTTTCAGATGATGATATTGGCCATGATTGTGAAATCTCAGAACCCCATAAATCAGCATAGTCGCCATAGGGGTTTCACTTTTCCAGCAACGATGTCGGCCATGATTGGACGAAGATGAACTCGTGAACATATTTGGACTTTATGAAAGGAGTTGGCGGTGTACAGAGAATTCAATAGATTTTTATTTGATTTGAATTTATGACTAATTACGAACTTATGCGTGAAATTGGTGCTTTTCACTTACCTTGCACGAGATGTGTCTCCCTTATAAAAAAAATAAAGCTGAATTGAAACAAACTTGGATTTGGATATCGCTTTCAACCCTTCCTCCCATGCAAGTTCTATAATGCCCCAACTAAATTATCTAGAATTTTTAGTCAGAACATTAATAACTGGAATCTGAGTACAATAATTTAAAAGAATTATAACTGAAATACTGCAATATCATTATAAATAATATTACAAGTTCAATACAACAGCGGAAGAGTTGATAAGGAAATAACAAGCTAAGCAGAAACAGGGAAGAAGACTAAATCTTCTACTGCTGACAACCCAAGCACTGCTCCAATCGTCAGATCCCTCCTGGTCCCTGCTCCGATATAACCTGTCTTACCTAAAAAAATAAATGGAGTGGAGTGAGACTAGTAAGTCTCAGTGGGTCCTACTACCCACCTAATGGCTACTAAGCCGGGGCTCCTAATCAGTCATATCATAATTCTAATCATATCATAAGTTTACTTAAACAGTAATATAAAGTGTATCACAGAGTTAATCTTGTTCGTTTTAAACCGCAAACCCTCTAAGGTGAGCACGTCTCAGGGGTTCGCCTTGTCCGCGAGCAGAAAGCACTCCGGCATAAAGCTCACATAAGTTTTGCTAAATGGATCATCTAAAACGAAGTCCATACTGATATCATATTCATTTATTCATTCGACTGATCACTAATTTATTAACATGCTACCAATAATTTCCCAATCCCGGGGTACATGCATCATAACTAAATTTCCTAAGTTAATCCCTAATAGTCCGACTGTGTTGACCTCCTGTTTACATTATTTAATTTCATAAAGCTGCAGAATAATTATCTCAGTCGAGGATATAAAACGAGTGGATGATTAGTTTTGAAAAGGAAAATAAGTATTTTCTGGGCTTACTCGCTACGGCGAGTTACCGTGCTCGCCATGGCGAACGTACAGGTCCTGACCTAAACAACTCGCTAGGCGAGCCAGAACTCGCCATGGCGAAGTTCTTCAGCCCAGAACCTTCAACTCGCCATGAATGCTCGCTAGCAACTCGCTATGGCGAGTTAGTACAGAATCCACTCTGTTTTACGAAAATCATTGATTTTGAAAATTCCACCTACAATCTTAAACTGAGATAGTGCGGATCCATAAAATAAATAATATCAAACAAAATGGAATAGAATTTGGGGCTTAATTCTATACACACAGCTATACCTATCAATTTCCTAAGTTATCATGCATATTCATAAATTCGGGGAAAACTATGCTACACTAGCCTAAGAACCCACCTGTTAATAGAAGCTTTAACTTGCTCCTTGGGCTCTACCCTGCTACAAATTCCTCAGCTACACCCAAGAATCCATTTGACAGAATTTGAAGATTTGGAGAGTAATGACCCTTCCAACTTTCTTGGTTAAAAGGCATCACTTGCAGCAACTCAGAAGACAGCATACCCAACATGCAAGATAACTCGGTTTAGTTAGTAAGGGAGGTACGAATTTAGAATTGGATGAGGGAGTTGAGCTTGACTTTACCTAGCCTTAGTTTGCAATGATTAGAGTGGAGATAGTCCTGACGTATGTTATTGGTATGAACTCGGCTTGAAAGAGCGCGAAAAGAACGGTAGGAGCTCACCAAACGACCCGAATACGAAGAAATTGAGCTGAAGAGCAATTCCCCATCCTGTCTAACTCGCCATGGCGAGTAGAACAGCTTGCCATGGCGAGTTGCTTCAGTTCAGCAACATCACCAACGCGTTTTTGCTGCATTTTTCCAAAGTTTTGCCTTCTTTTAGTACCCAGAACGTTTTTAATGCTGCAGGACTCGTATATTTGAGGATGGTAACACATGCAGCAAGGATTAAGGGTGTGGGTTTAGGAATTGAGGATTTGAATCTAAAAATCAAGTTTATGAACTTGTTGTGGTGGTCCTAATTTGGATATGGAAGATTAGTGTTTCAGAAGAATCTCTAATTTTGATTTGCATGTAAAGACTTGCTGATTTTCTGTAAAGATTGAGATGGGTTGAGAGTTAGAGTGTAAAACTCTTGTTCATGAGAAAGTGAGCTCTTTGGAGGTGAGTTTGTTGTTGTTAGAGTTTGAGAGAGGAGAGAATAGTGAGAGAGCTCATGAGGAATTTTGATTCTGCTGAAGTGTTTTTCAAAAATGACATAAAGTCCTAGCTCTTTGCATGTATACATAGTGGTTAGTTTTAATGTAGTGGTGACAACTATAGGGGTGAGTCACAAGGGGAGGGAAGGAATTTGGAGGAAGTAAAATGATCCATAGTGTTTTTCTTAAATCACACAAACCATAGTACTCATTAATTTAATTTTCCCTTTGATTAATTCCTATTTTATGAAAAATAGAATTTTAGGGAATTAATTAAATTGGTAAGAATTTTGAGGATGTTACAATCTACCCCCCTTAAAGAATTTCGTCCTCGAAATTCAGAAATTTACCTTTAGGAAGGATAGGAATAACTTTTCTCATAACAGGTTTTCCGTTCCTGAGTGAGTTATTCGTCACGAGACTGAGCCTGTCCGACTTTGATTATTGAAATTTTCTTGTTCCGAAGGATCTTAACTTCACACTCGACTGTACAAACTACATTCGGCTGATAAGTTATGTCTGACTGAAGATCAATTTCTATAGGCTGATAAAGATCGGAATTGAATTTATCGAAGTTAAGACACATGAAACACATCGTGCAACCCTGACATGGATAGAAATGGAGTTAACTAATAGGTTACAGGACCGACGCGTTGGAGGATCTGATAAGGTCCTTTACACTTCGGATAGAATTTCTTCGTTTGAAAACACCTCGTAGATCCAACCTTGGTGTTATTCTCAAGAATCACTTAATTACTTTTATTCCTTGGAATAAAACTTTCCTCGCTCAACGGGTTATTAGTCCGAATTGATCGTTTAACCATACTTCCACCTGATCTCGTGCTGCGCACTCTGATCTGACTACTTATAGTCATTCTCCTTTCATCTGCGTCATCACGGCTTTACTCCGATTCCATTTAACACGGTGACGCACCATCTCTTCTTTTCCAATTAACTTCTACCAATACTATGTCTTCCATTGGCTAACCTCACAAGGTAATACTTGTTTTACTTGTGAAAACAGGTATGTGACAGTATTCCCAATACTCTACTACAGTCCAACATGTATGCGACACCTAAACAATACCGTTCTTATTATTGTCTCGCACTACACTTCCATAGGTCGGTATCTGGCCTGGTTGTTGCTATGTAAACAGCTGAATGGGATAAGTTTGGGTATTTGATACTAACAACCCAAAATCTTTCTCTTCATGGTTTTCTCGATTCCGAACGCTGCAGCTCGCGACACGTCGCACGTACCACTGTCCCGTTCATGTCGTTAACCTACTCTAGAATAGATCAAAATATAAAACGAGCGAAGAACGATTAGGCACTATAGATTCTTTTGCCAATGAGTTAGACTCATCTGCAACCGAGTCCATAGTACTTTCAGAATTCTCCACCTACCATTTCAATCCGTCCTAGTACAACACTAAAGTCAAGTAGTAAATTTAACATATCAAGAACTGAGGTTCGAATCTTCCTTCAAGGATACAGTTAGTTGGCTAGATACTTCACTGATAGGCTGACATGGGAGAATCTGGCTAAGGCGATTGGATTCTAATGACGGTTAACTGAATACGGAAGGTTTGCACATTTAACACAAAGAATGGCTTTAAATCCCACATTCACCATAGTCAATGTGTTAGCGTATGTGTTGGGTTTGCAATAAGGAACTCTTGTACTCTCTAAGGAATTTGATTGATGATCTATACCTATCGTTGTTAATGTACAGGGAGAGACTGAATCAGTTGATAGAAAATGAAATGATTCAACTCGAATTCGGAGAATAGTTTTGATGCGATATCTAGGTACTAACACTTCTACTAGCTCTTAGTTCTACGTAACTGGAAGATCTGAAACCTAATTGAGAAAATTAGCTGATAAGGATCCGAAATATTTAACGACACGATTGAGTTACTGATGAGTCGTTCAGGTGTACGAAGACCTATACGATTAGTTGATACGGACACAGAACAGAATAGTTTGGCGGATAATTGACGGATGATACTGATTAAAGATCGATACAATGAGTGAGAGCTTGAACTGAGTTTACACACGTCCTCTCTAGAAAACTAGATTCTATGAATTGTAGCAGTGTAAGCTAGAATTGTTAGTTATCGGCAGGTAAACCTTAAGAGGAAGTGAACATATTGAGAAATTCTTGGGGACTAGTCAAGACTTATTGAGTAGTTTGAAGGGATTAGTCAATATTTGTGTAGAAACCCTGTATGGATAAACATTAAGTTAACGATTTCGATCGACCAAGAGGTTTGAAGGACCAAGTAGCACCTTGAATTTATGATATAATAACAGTTGAGGTAGATAAGTTTTAAATAATTCAAATTATGGACGGGAATTTTTGGATATTTTCTAGAAATGTCATGTTATGAGTAGATAAGGGTTCCTTAATGAGAGTACTAAGACAATGCGAGTTGATTGTTTATTAAGATATAATGGAGGAATTTAGATGTTATAATAGGTATTTTATGTTCTCGAGGATTAGATTCAAGAGTTTGATTTGGTTATCGAACGTACTAAGGATGAAATCATAGCGAAGGATTGTGATTTGGTAGCTGGTCTTGAGAAGTCAAGCATTAAGATTTGAGATAGGTGTTTAATGGCTTGATGGATGAGTAAGATGAGTCGATTGGTAGGTGAATTACAGTAAACGTAAGATGATAAGTTTAAAGATAACTATCTGTAAAGAGGTGATCATTAGTAAAAGTTACAAGTGAATGAGAAATCGATGAATGTATAGATGAAAAAGTAGGGTTAGCAAGAACTTGAGATTTAGAGATTGATTCCCAGCGGGAACATACTTTATAACTTTAGATAGTTATGATGATTAGGTATTTTGGTTTAATGAAGAAGAGTATGCTTGTCATGATACAAAATCATATGGAACAAGAGTATTTGGATTGGGTGCAAAGAATTAAAGATGTTGTTGGAATCAACAAGATGGAGGTCTTGGTTGTTTGGAAACCAACTCTAGACGGTTGTTGAACTGGGAAGTTGCAAATTACTAGAGTGTTGAGGAGGACCTAATTGGAGTTTTGTAGAGTTTATAACATCGACAAGATAGTCGCAAAGGAAGGGTTAACGTTGTACGTTAGCAAGGAAGTAAGAAGGTAATACGAGTTGTAAGGGGAGGCTGACAACCTCATTGATTAATTTGGAAAAGTTAAAAGGAATCGTAAGACGGAGTACAGTGATGTACCTCGTAAGGAGTTAAGGTTGAGTTAAGAATCACATGAGGAGCATATGCCAATGAAAGTGGAGCTTGGCATGTTTGGATAAAAGTACAAAAGAATAGAAATGTGGAAAAAAGTTTTAAATTGGAAAAGAATGTTACGGTCGTTATCTAGACGATTAAATTACTGAGTAGAAAGCATGTTGGAGAATTTCACATGAGACTTTGTAAGTCGAGACAAGGTTAAGTGTGAAGTGTTATTAATGGAAGAATGGAAGTGAAAAAGTTAGTCGTTGGGAAAACGTGTTAAGAACAAGTAATAGAGAAACACATTGTGTTGTGACTTATGTTAGTTGAGGTGAGAAGTGCCTCTAGATGCATTTTTAGATGTAGAAATTTAAACTAAGGATAAGATGTTGGAACAATTAAGATTGGACAAGGTGACGAACTCTTGTGAGGAAAAGAGAATTTAATTATAAGAGAGAATAAACTTAAGAGTTCAAAAATAGAATGGGGATGTGATTTAAGATGGTGTGTGCCAACGAAGGCATTCAACGAGGAGAAATATTTTGACTTAAGGCACGCAAGAGTAAGCTAAGTATTAATTTGGAAAGTATGTGAACACATAAGAGAATTTTTTTTAGGTATTTGAGAATTGGATTGTCAAAGAAAAGTATATGGTATAAGTTGGCGAGTGCCGAGAGAATTTGTGGGGTCGTAATAACCAACCGGCTGTTAGGATGATATTATTAAGATTGTGATTAGAACGAGATTTGAAAGTGAAGGTGTATAGTTCGGCGCAGTTATGAGATTAAAGGAGAAAAATTAAGGACTTATGAATATTGGTAAAGTTGTGAAGTTCTACTATAGAGATGACAACTTTTCGGAGTATAATGGTTTGGGTGGTACTTGCGATGGTGACATTGTACTTACTGTTGGAGGATACTTAACGGAAGTTTCGTGAGTGAAAGCATGAGAGTTTAAGTGACGTGTTTCGGGCGGTTGTGTGTCGTTGACGAGATCGAGGTAGTAAGTAGTTGTGGAAAACATTAAGAAAACCTCGAGAGAATTGTTGGACCCTTGTGCCTCGGAGGACCCGGAGCACAAGTGGAAGTGAGCATTATTAAAGTTAGGTAAAGATGGTCTAAGCCACCATCATGATTGTCGGCTATCTATTGACAAATTAAGGAACTGATCACCCTTAATCTCTTGTTAATAATAGACGAAATTGTGTTGACTGGAATCGACTCGTTTTGCTAGCTTTGGTAGTGTGTAGAAACTTTTTGGTATTTCATTTTGGTGGGTAGCAAGTCATCACTTCGTGTAAACTTATTGGAAAGGGCAATGTCGCGGAAGCGAAAAAGGTGACCTTGGAAATTTGTTGACCTAGGATCTTTGAGAACTAGAGTTTGTGAACCTTTGTAGTAAGGGTAATTCTGAAAGGTGAACTCGTTGTGTGATGTCTAGCTTTGTGTCTAGAGTTTTGAACAATTGCGACTGTAGAGGGTTGCGAGTTGTGCACGGTTGTGCCAGTGTGTGGGTGATAGCATCTGTGTGGCTACACCTAATCCTGAGGGATTTTCTTGTGTTGGTGTTAGTAATAACTAGTTGAGTTGTTACTTTTATCTTTAGTTTCGAGGACGAAACTTCTTTTTGGTGGGTAGTAATGTAAGACCCGTAGAATTACTGTAGCAGAAAATAATATTTTTGATATATGAATTAGCTTATGCTATTTGTTTTATCGGCTTTCTGCTTGATTGTCTGTTTTGACAGAATTTTTGTTGAGATTGTGCCTGCGTGTAGTTTAACATTTGAAAAATTGGCACAATGATTTTATAAGCTTTAAATGAGTTTAGAAACATTTTTGTCTCGTCGAAATGATGAAAATATTTTTCTAGTGGTTTTTGAGAAAACGAGCAAGATGAGTTGGCAAGGATCATGAAAATATCTAGATATTTTCTAGGATATTATTATTTTAAGTTTGTGAGTAAAGCTTTGGATGGCTAGGATTTAGTCTAGAACTTTTCACTAGTTGATCCAATGGTTCTCATGAAACATGACCATGACTTTTAGGGTGACTTAAGGAGACTTTATGGACTTAGAAAAATCACAATTCATTCACTCCTTCTCTTCTCTTTGCCGTGGCTTTCTTTCTCTTCCAACCTTGAACCAAAAATTTAATTCTTCACCATTTTCTTTGATTTCAAGCTTGTTGGATCATAGGAAAATTGCAAGGATCATCTTCTCTAAGGTTAAGAGGATTAGCCGATTTGGGGACCTTGTCAGGAGAGACGGATATTGCTCGCGTACCATAAGTTGATGTGTTGGAAGATTGCCGAGGTAAGGGCACTTTCTAACGATTTCATATACCTCGAAATATCGAGTGTTTTTTATGCATGTGTAATTGTTGCTTGTATATGTGTATTTGCTTGATGTGATGCAATATGAATTATGAGCATGGTTGTTTTGTGATGTATTCTCGTGACGAGAACTTGTTTGAGAACATGCTATATTCTACACATGTTTGAGTGGTTGTTGTGAATTTCATATGATTGAGTAATATGAAATGTTGATGCATGTACTTGATTGATTATCTTGTTGTACATGATGTTATTTGTCTTACATATGATTTTGCGAAATATATGTATTGGCATGTGGTTGAGAATTACATATGCTTGAAAGATATGTATTTGTTGCATTAACATATATGGGGAATCGTATGCTCATGCATTCATAGTAAGTGGTTATCGGGAATGGATCCACCTTAATCCTGGGGGATTTATTGAGTCCAATACGTGGTTATCGGGAATGGACCACGGAGTGTGATTATCGGGAATGGATCCACTCTAATCCTTCGGGATTTTATTGATTTTAGTAGGGGTTGTACCTACGACTCTCTGCGGAGAGGTTAAATTTCGGAATTCATGCATGTGAAACAGTCCTGGGTAGGGTGATCACAATCATGTAGAGTCTGCATTGATAGGCTAATTGTGCATTTGAATATTGTTGTGTGTGATTGATAGACGATTTGTGCACTTAAATTCGTTGATGTGTGATTCATATGATAAATGAGTATATGCTGTCATGTATTGTATATCTTGTGCTGCGTATTTTTGGTTATATGTTATTTTTAGATCGTGACCCTCTACGAGCATTTTTAGGGATTTATTTGTACCGCATGGAGAAGCGGCAAGGCCTGAAGCTGTCTGTGGGTCTTCGTCACCCAGTCATCTTCAGTTAGAGTTTAAAGATCATCTTAGGGGTAATAGTTTAAGAGTTTCGTTATCTCTTATTTATTGTCCACTGTATTTATATTGAAATTGTATTACGATAATTATTTGGAATAAATGATGTCGCTATGTCTGTTTAGACATAACGTTTGGTTCTAATCTTAAACTTTTATTCGTGAAAACAATTTATAAAAGAGGCATTGCATTACGATCATTATTTTGAAAATGGTTTACTCTGATTTAATTTAAGTGCGATCGTGAATGTTTTATTTCAAAGTCTTTGTTGTTTTTTTTTTTAAAAAAAAAAGTGCCTACTTTTGGGCTTCGAAAATCGGGGTGTTACAGCCTTGGTAATTACATCCTAATGTTCTTGTTTTCATGTATGCAGTGGCTCGTGATGATTTGGGCAAAACTGCTATTGACAAAGAAGTGGTGGAAAAGGTCTGTTAAGATTCTTTTTCTAATTCTAACTAAAATTGTCTTGAGACTCCAAAAGAATTGCTATATGCTTTGATATGTTTACTACTCTAGCATAGCATTCATCACAATCGTCGGTGGGTGCCACAGTACATATAGTTGCTACTTATTCATCCACTGCACAGAATTTCCACATAGAGCTTTTAGTAGATACTGGATACTAACCTCAAGAGTTTATATTTCTGAATCAGGTTTGGGATAGGATTGCTCCTGGTTTAGCTTCCCGGTTTGATTCCCCAAACTCGATTCCATCAATTGCACCACGTCCTCTACTTATTCTCAATGGCAAGATCCTTGTATTTATTGTTTATTTAACATTTTCAAATTGTAGATGGCAACAATATTCATATACAAATTCATATATTGACAGTCAATTTAACTGCATTGCGAAATAAGTTTTGCACTTCTTTAGGGCATATCGATTACTTATTAGACCTATGCATCCATATTAGTCAATTTAGATGCTTTTGGAGATTTTTAATTTAGCTTGGAATTGAAGCATTTGCTTGGGTGTTCATAACTCCAGGTGCAAAAGATCCTAGGTGTCCTCTTGCGGGCTTGGAAATTCCCAGGTCAAAAGCAAGTCAGGCATATGGAAAGTTTCACTGCATAGATAATTTCAAGGTATGAACTCATATAGTATGGTCACTAATCAGTACTCAATGCTATCACATTGTTGAGAAATCTCACCAGCCAGAAGTGGTCTTTAGATTTACATTGGCTGCATCTGTAATTTCCATTTCCAATGTTACACCATTTAATTTTAAACTACTCATAATAATAGAAACGGTAATGAAGTCGTTTGAACTAAATTTTTTCAATTGATTGCTTTGACATGCAGTTTATTGCGGTACCCAGAATTGGGCACGAGTTAACGAAACTCCAGATGAAAGAGACATCTGATTGGTTTGACAAGTTCCTAAATCCTCAGCTTGTGCCCGGATTGTAAAATTACAACCAACTCGCTCTAGCTCATTCAAGTTGCCTTTATATGATTGTATGTGTGTCATGTTATGATTTTCTGTAAAATTATAACCATGTTTTTGCAATAAAATGAAGAACTGTAGTTCTATGTGTGCCTGACTTATGCAAGGAGACATTATTCTTTTCTGCTTTGGATGCAGACCCTTTAGAGTGTCTGATGGTTATATTATCTTAAATCATTTAACAAAATTTATTTAATTAACTAAACAGCAATGTAAATAGTACGAAGGAGTCCCACGGAAAATTTCACGAATGTGTGCCAGCCCAGGGGTTCTCCCACGCACAGTTTCCAGTTTTATTTTAATTAAAAACTAGATCCTCACCGCTATATATCAAGAGCAATGATATCAAGACACAATATTTACACAAACACTATTTCTGAACAAGGAAAGAGAAAAAATTGTCCATTATATACCATTTTAATTACAAAATTACCCTTGTGTAAGTATTTCACTATTTTGTAAAAATATTGTCATAATATAATTTCTCATATATCAATTGCTGATGCTTGATTTTTCAACCAATAAAATTGAATCTCAACTAATTCTAAACAATGGCATTTGCTGACTTTTTGTTTACTCTACAATAATACTAGTTGTTGCCATTGATTAAAACTACAAAAACTGATTCTTCAATAGCTACTAGCTAATTCATCGGCAACACATCATCTGCAATCATCTATATTTTGTCATCACGCAAATGCTTTCTCCTATTGTATAGGCTGCTCTTATCGATTGCACCTCCGGAGGAGCAGTACAGTTGGTTGTGTGAGCCCATATCAGAACATCTCTACAAGTTGGAAATGATACCATAAACTTCGTCAGAGTACAACGCCCACATCTAGGACACACCACCTGTTAATATCAATTGCCGCTATTGGCAAAAATCAGGGTAGTCACGTGATATTGAAGCAGAACCCCAAATTCAAGTTGAAGGCGTGGTTTCAATTTTCAGATGATGATATTGGCCATGATTGTGAAATCTCAGAACCCCATAAATCAGCATAGTCGCCAGAGGGGTTTCACTTTTCCAGCAACGATGTCGGCCATGATTGGACGAAGATGAACTCGTGAACATATTTGGACTTTATGAAAGGAGTTGACGGTGTACAGAGAATTCAATAGATTTTTATTTGATTTGAATTTATGACTAATTACGAACTTATGCGTGAAATTGGTGCTTTTCACTTACCTTGCACGAGATGTGTCTCCCTTATAAAAAAAATAAAGCTGAATTGAAACAAACTTGGATTTGGATATCGCTTTCAACCCTTCCTCCCATGCAAGTTCTATAATGCCCCAACTAAATTATCTAGTATTTTTAGTCAGAACATTAATAACTGGAATCTGAGTACAATAATTTAAAAGAATTATAACTGAAATACTGCAATATCATTATAAATAATATTACAAGTTCAATACAACAGCGGAAGAGTTGATAAGGAAATAACAAGCTAAGCAGAAACAGGGAAGAAGACTAAGTCTTCTACTGCTGACAACCCAAGCACTGCTCCAATCGTCAGATCCCTCCTGGTCCCTGCTCCGATATAACCTGTCTTACCTAAAAAAATAAATGGAGTGGGGTGAGACTAGTAAGTCTCAGTGGGTCCTACTACCCACCTAATGGCTACTAAGCCGGGGCTCCTAATCAGTCATATCATAATTCTAATCATATCATAAGTTTACTTAAACAGTAATATAAAGTGTATCACAGAGTTAATCTTGTTCGTTTTAAACCGCAAACCCTCTAAGGTGAGCACGTCTCAGGGGTTCGCCTTGTCCGCGAGCAGAAAGCACTCCGGCATAAAGCTCACATAAGTTTTGCTAAATGGATCATCTAAAACGAAGTCCATACTGATATCATATTCATTTATTCATTCGACTGATCACTAATTTATTAACATGCTACCAATAATTTCCCAATCCCGGGGTACATGCATCATAACTAAATTTCCTAAGTTAATCCCTAATAGTCCGACTGCGTTGACCTCCTGTTTACATTATTTAATTTCATAAAGCTGCAGAATAATTATCTCAGTCGAGGATATAAAACGAGTGGATGATTAGTTTTGAAAAGGAAAATAAGTATTTTCTGGGCTTACTCGCTACGGCGAGTTACCGTGCTCGCCATGGCGAACGTACAGGTCCTGACCTAAACAACTCGCTAGGCGAGCCAGAACTCGCCATGGCGAAGTTCTTCAGCCCAGAACCTTCAACTCGCCATGAATGCTCGCTAGCAACTCGCTATGGCGAGTTAGTACAGAATCCACTCTGTTTTACGAAAATCATTGATTTTGAAAATTCCACCTACAATCTTAAACTGAGATAGTGCGGATCCATAAAATAAATAATATCAAACAAAATGGAATAGAATTTGGGGCTTAATTCTATACACACAGCTATACCTATCAATTTCCTAAGTTATCATGCATATTCATAAATTCGGGGAAAACTATGCTACACTAGCCTAAGAACCCACCTGTTAATAGAAGCTTTAACTTGCTCCTTGGGCTCTACCCTGCTACAAATTCCTCAGCTACACCCAAGAATCCATTTGACAGAATTTGAAGATTTGGAGAGTAATGACCCTTCCAACTTTCTTGGTTAAAAGGCATCACTTGCAGCAACTCAGAAGACAGCATACCCAACATGCAAGATAACTCGGTTTAGTTAGTAAGGGAGGTACGAATTTAGAATTGGATGAGGGAGTTGAGCTTGACTTTACCTAGCCTTAGTTTGCAATGATTAGAGTGGAGATAGTCCTGACGTATGTTATTGGTATGAACTCGGCTTGAAAGAGCGCGAAAAGAACGGTAGGAGCTCACCAAACGACCCGAATACGAAGAAATTGAGCTGAAGAGCAATTCCCCATCCTGTCTAACTCGCCATGGCGAGTAGAACAGCTTGCCATGGCGAGTTGCTTCAGTTCAGCAACATCACCAACGCGTTTTTGCTGCATTTTTCCAAAGCTTTGCCTTCTTTTAGTACCCAGAACGTTTTTAATGCTGCAGGACTCGTATATTTGAGGATGGTAACACATGCAGCAAGGATTAAGGGTGTGGGTTTAGGAATTGAGGATTTGAATCTAAAAATCAAGTTTATGAACTTGTTGTGGTGGTCCTAATTTGGATATGGAAGATTAGTGTTTCAGAAGAATCTCTAATTTTGATTTGCATGTAAAGACTTGCTGATTTTCTGTAAAGATTGAGATGGGTTGAGAGTTAGAGTGTAAAACTCTTGTTCATGAGAAAGTGAGCTCTTTGGAGGTGAGTTTGTTGTTGTTAGAGTTTGAGAGAGGAGAGAATAGTGAGAGAGCTCATGAGGAATTTTGATTCTGCTGAAGTGTTTTTCAAAAATGACATAAAGTCCTAGCTCTTTGCATGTATACATAGTGGTTAGTTTTAATGTAGTGGTGACAACTATAGGGGTGAGTCACAAGGGGAGGGAAGGAATTTGGAGGAAGTAAAATGATCCATAGTGTTTTTCTTAAATCACACAAACCATAGTACTCATTAATTTAATTTTCCCTTTGATTAATTCCTATTTTATGAAAAATAGAATTTTAGGGAATTAATTAAATTGGTAAGAATTTTGAGGATGTTACAATCTACCCCCCTTAAAGAATTTCGTCCTCGAAATTCAGAAATTTACCTTTAGGAAGGATAGGAATAACTTTTCTCATAACAGGTTTTCCGTTCCTGAGTGAGTTATTCGTCACGAGACTGAGCCTGTCCGACTTTGATTATTGAAATTTTCTTGTTCCGAAGGATCTTAACTTCACACTCGACTGTACAAACTACATTCGGCTGATAAGTTATGTCTGACTGAAGATCAATTTCTATAGGCTGATAAAGATCGGAATTGAATTTATCGAAGTTAAGACACATGAAACACATCGTGCAACCCTGACATGGATAGAAATGGAGTTAACTAATAGGTTACAGGACCGACGCGTTGGAGGATCTGATAAGGTCCTTTACACTTCGGATAGAATTTCTTCGTTTGAAAACACCTCGTAGATCCAACCTTGGTGTTATTCTCAAGAATCACTTAATTACTTTTATTCCTTGGAATAAAACTTTCCTCGCTCAACGGGTTATTAGTCCGAATTGATCGTTTAACCATACTTCCACCTGATCTCGTGCTGCGCACTCTGATCTGACTACTTATAGTCATTCTCCTTTCATCTGCGTCATCACGGCTTTACTCCGAATCCATTTAACACGGTGACGCACCATCTCTTCTTTTCCAATTAACTTCTACCAATACTATGTCTTCCATTGGCTAACCTCACAAGGTAATACTTGTTTTACTTGTGAAAACAGGTATGTGACAGTATTCCCAATACTCTACTACAGTCCAACATGTATGCGACACCTAAACAATACCGTTCTTATTATTGTCTCGCACTACACTTCCATAGGTCGGTATCTGGCCTGGTTGTTGCTATGTAAACAGCTGAATGGGATAAGTTTGGGTATTTGATACTAACAACCCAAAATCTTTCTCTTCATGGTTTTCTCGATTCCGAACGCTGCAGCTCGCGACACGTCGCACGTACCACTGTCCCGTTCATGTCGTTAACCTACTCTAGAATAGATCAAAATATAAAACGAGCGAAGAACGATTAGGCACTATAGATTCTTTTGCCAATGAGTTAGACTCATCTGCAACCGAGTCCATAGTACTTTCAGAATTCTCCACCTACCATTTCAATCCGTCCTAGTACAACACTAAAGTCAAGTAGTAAATTTAACATATCAAGAACTGAGGTTCGAATCTTCCTTCAAGGATACAGTTAGTTGGCTAGATACTTCACTGATAGGCTGACATGGGAGAATCTGGCTAAGGCGATTGGATTCTAATGACGGTTAACTGAATACGGAAGGTTTGCACATTTAACACAAAGAATGGCTTTAAATCCCACATTCACCATAGTCAATGTGTTAGCGTATGTGTTGGGTTTGCAATAAGGAACTCTTGTACTCTCTAAGGAATTTGATTGATGATCTATACCTATCGTTGTTAATGTACAGGGAGAGACTGAATCAGTTGATAGAAAATGAAATGATTCAACTCGAATTCAGAGAATAGTTTTGATGCGGTATCTAGGTACTAACACTTCTACTAGCTCTTAGTTCTACGTAACTGGAAGATCTGAAACCTAATTGAGAAAATTAGCTGATAAGGATCCGAAATATTTAACGACACGATTGAGTTATTGATGAGTCGTTCAGGTGTACGAAGACCTATACGATTAGTTGATACGGACACAGAACAAAATAGTTTGGCGGATAATTGACGGATGATACTGATTAAAGATCGATACAATGAGTGAGAGCTTGAACTGAGTTTACACACGTCCTCTCTAGAAAACTAGATTCTATGAATTTTAGTTACTTCATAACGTAACTGAAAGGTCGAAAAGATTAAACAAAAATACAGATAAGTGACGTTTCACAGTTGTCAGTTCGACTGACCGATGTCGAGAAATTTGGAAAGTGTACCTTCCAACTATTCCGAGTGATAAACTACGACTAACAGATGATAGGGCACGTGAAGGAATTGTCTGTCCGAGACCAAATCGAGTAAGTTAGGGGATGAACCCGTTCCAAGTTCCCTTGTCTATTGGATACCCAATCCAGTATGATTTGGTTCGAGGAACTTAGCTTAACGAAGGTCCAAAGGAATGGTCATGAATTTCGAATTTTGACTTTTATTGGTTCCGGCTCAAACAAGGTATTGAGGGCACTCCTAAAGGGAATCTGACTAACTCTCATGGGTCCTTAACTCGAAGGTTTGGATGATTTGAAAATGCTAAATGGCTGATAAGGAATAAATCCAACTTAGTTATTTTCGATACGAGATAACTAACATAGGTAATAGACGAGTGATCTAGATGGCTGAAGGTGTCAAGGATAACTTCTGAGTTATTAATCTTATCGAGGCTTGAATGCTAATGATACGATGCTAAGGCTGATCTCAAGAGAATGACTGCTTATAGTATGAGTTCCTATTGATAAGGTATTAACTGACAAAGTAACAGGCTGGTACTTAAGTAATTTACTGGTACGAGTGGTTCGACTTAATTCTCTCACAATGTATCTATTGAAGTTACAACACTAAGCTGCTAGGGTAGGTAATGCGTGATAGTGCTAAGTAAATTATCTAGCAATTAAGTTTGGTCAAGAAATATTTCTACTTGTCACTCTGGGTGAAGGTTATGTCCCAAATGGTCTAGGGCGATCTCTCATGTAACGCATTAGGCTGAGGTTATAATACTAAGCCTATAGTAGTTCTCTAAGTGGTAACAAGGCATATCTGTAAGTAAGAGAGTATTGAATTGAAGGCAGCCTAATTCAAATATTTTCTTATGTATTTGGTTGGGTAGTTTATGGCACTAAGTTACTAGCTTAAGATAAGCGGAGAACTACACCTAACAAACCTATACGGTAAAAGTTTAGCAGATGAAATTTCTTAACCGTTGCATCTGATACTACGCAACCTCTATAGATAAGGCACAACTATTGGTTGCTACTTACAAGCTAACTTGGTTTGATCCCGATGCCTATTGCTCACGAATGATGCCTTATGGTTTGAATCAGGTATTTACATGGTGTTGAAAACAAATCCTAATTGTTACTCTAATCAACGTGGGTCTCTAACAGTTTGCTGAGTTAACTGACCTAAGTTGGTATCGAAAAGAGATCCTACTAGTTAGGCTAAACAGTTCCTAGCTCCTATTGGTAGGGTAGGAATACGAGTTACGACGTTGAAAAGCTAAATTATTCTTAGGGAGGCCTCAAGAGTTGGCTTCCTATAGATTAATCAGTTTTGGGAAATTCTAAGATAACTGTTGTTATGGTCAATTATTCCAACTTGGTTTCTCTAATTATGGCATTGAACAGCTCTAACGACACTAGTAAACTCGCGGCTGAAAGGCAAGACTAGGTATTCAGGTAGAGTCTTGATTTACTGAGGGTTGAGTTTAACTGGGCTCACATGTTTCTTGTAAACATGTTTACCGGAAGGCATGGTTACTCTCAAGTCCGGAGAAATTTACCTGACACAAGGTGTCAGTTGGGTACTAAAATGGCCTACACACTTAAGTTCTTCTATAAACGATTCTGCTCAAGCGATTGGTACTTCCATCAGACTGTTCTTACTCTTTCAGTTCTAACTACTTCAACTCTACATCCGGTTAGAGAGAATATTCGCCAACGCTTGCTTCTGAATTGAAACTCCACTACGATCTTCTTACTTAACCACCGTGGTCCACTTCGGTTCTCAACCGTAATACCCTGCCTACCATGCACAATACTGAGCTGATCAGACTCAACACGCGATGGTTTCAGCGTAAACAGTCCAGACTCCAAAGGGTCCGTACTACTAAAGAAGGGATTGAAACGACTCATGGCAAGGTCCGATACTAGATCGACCTGCTCTGATACCAATTGTAATGCCCCAACTAAATTATCTAGAATTTTTAGTCAGAACATTAATAACTGGAATCTGAGTACAATAATTTAAAAGAATTATAACTGAAATACTGCAATATCATTATAAATAATATTACAAGTTCAATACAACAGCGGAAGAGTTGATAAGGAAATAACAAGCTAAGCAGAAACAGGGAAGAAGACTAAATCTTCTACTGCTGACAACCCAAGCACTGCTCCAATCGTCAGATCCCTCCTGGTCCCTGCTCCGATATAACCTGTCTTACCTAAAAAAATAAATGGAGTGGAGTGAGACTAGTAAGTCTCAGTGGGTCCTACTACCCACCTAATGGCTACTAAGCCGGGGCTCCTAATCAGTCATATCATAATTCTAATCATATCATAAGTTTACTTAAACAGTAATATAAAGTGTATCACAGAGTTAATCTTGTTCGTTTTAAACCGCAAACCCTCTAAGGTGAGCACGTCTCAGGGGTTCGCCTTGTCCGCGAGCAGAAAGCACTCCGGCATAAAGCTCACATAAGTTTTGCTAAATGGATCATCTAAAACGAAGTCCATACTGATATCATATTCATTTATTCATTCGACTGATCACTAATTTATTAACATGCTACCAATAATTTCCCAATCCCGGGGTACATGCATCATAACTAAATTTCCTAAGTTAATCCCTAATAGTCCGACTGTGTTGACCTCCTGTTTACATTATTTAATTTCATAAAGCTGCAGAATAATTATCTCAGTCGAGGATATAAAACGAGTGGATGATTAGTTTTGAAAAGGAAAATAAGTATTTTCTGGGCTTACTCGCTACGGCGAGTTACCGTGCTCGCCATGGCGAACGTACAGGTCCTGACCTAAACAACTCGCTAGGCGAGCCAGAACTCGCCATGGCGAAGTTCTTCAGCCCAGAACCTTCAACTCGCCATGAATGCTCGCTAGCAACTCGCTATGGCGAGTTAGTACAGAATCCACTCTGTTTTACGAAAATCATTGATTTTGAAAATTCCACCTACAATCTTAAACTGAGATAGTGCGGATCCATAAAATAAATAATATCAAACAAAATGGAATAGAATTTGGGGCTTAATTCTATACACACAGCTATACCTATCAATTTCCTAAGTTATCATGCATATTCATAAATTCGGGGAAAACTATGCTACACTAGCCTAAGAACCCACCTGTTAATAGAAGCTTTAACTTGCTCCTTGGGCTCTACCCTGCTACAAATTCCTCAGCTACACCCAAGAATCCATTTGACAGAATTTGAAGATTTGGAGAGTAATGACCCTTCCAACTTTCTTGGTTAAAAGGCATCACTTGCAGCAACTCAGAAGACAGCATACCCAACATGCAAGATAACTCGGTTTAGTTAGTAAGGGAGGTACGAATTTAGAATTGGATGAGGGAGTTGAGCTTGACTTTACCTAGCCTTAGTTTGCAATGATTAGAGTGGAGATAGTCCTGACGTATGTTATTGGTATGAACTCGGCTTGAAAGAGCGCGAAAAGAACGGTAGGAGCTCACCAAACGACCCGAATACGAAGAAATTGAGCTGAAGAGCAATTCCCCATCCTGTCTAACTCGCCATGGCGAGTAGAACAGCTTGCCATGGCGAGTTGCTTCAGTTCAGCAACATCACCAACGCGTTTTTGCTGCATTTTTCCAAAGTTTTGCCTTCTTTTAGTACCCAGAACGTTTTTAATGCTGCAGGACTCGTATATTTGAGGATGGTAACACATGCAGCAAGGATTAAGGGTGTGGGTTTAGGAATTGAGGATTTGAATCTAAAAATCAAGTTTATGAACTTGTTGTGGTGGTCCTAATTTGGATATGGAAGATTAGTGTTTCAGAAGAATCTCTAATTTTGATTTGCATGTAAAGACTTGCTGATTTTCTGTAAAGATTGAGATGGGTTGAGAGTTAGAGTGTAAAACTCTTGTTCATGAGAAAGTGAGCTCTTTGGAGGTGAGTTTGTTGTTGTTAGAGTTTGAGAGAGGAGAGAATAGTGAGAGAGCTCATGAGGAATTTTGATTCTGCTGAAGTGTTTTTCAAAAATGACATAAAGTCCTAGCTCTTTGCATGTATACATAGTGGTTAGTTTTAATGTAGTGGTGACAACTATAGGGGTGAGTCACAAGGGGAGGGAAGGAATTTGGAGGAAGTAAAATGATCCATAGTGTTTTTCTTAAATCACACAAACCATAGTACTCATTAATTTAATTTTCCCTTTGATTAATTCCTATTTTATGAAAAATAGAATTTTAGGGAATTAATTAAATTGGTAAGAATTTTGAGGATGTTACAAGTTCTTTCTAGTGTTACCAGGTTGTTTTCACAAAGGTAGGTGAAATATTCAGACCGCAATGTTAAACTAACAGGTTTACAGAGGTTGTTTGGATTAATTAAGGGTGAAAAAACTAGAGCTTTTGCTTTGCAGATTGAGGAAGAAGATTTGTGGTGAGAATGGTAAAAACTTTGTCCAACCCCAACTAGTTTGGATATATCCATTTAAAAAATCGTCAATTCGGTGATTTGAAAGAACACTTCCAAATAATTTATGCTGTCCAAAAATGTACATCTATAAACGTATGAATTTTTCAGAAGTGAGGGTGTAAAAATAGCGAGCAAAGAGAAGAATGGCTTAAGTCTGACCAATTCATTAAGTAGTTTATTTATTATCACACACGCCTCTCGTGTCAACCAATACTTTCGCTTGCAACTGACCATCATAAGAGGTCAAAGAATCCTAACATGAAAGCAAAGCACAATGGCAGGAGGTGAATGTACACGGTTGGCCGACGTGGTGGGATGTCCAACTTCGTCCCTGGAGCTGTCCTAACAGAGTCAATGTTGCAAAATCCCTAAAATGCTTGGAGAATAAAACACCGGTGCAACTAGCTTTTACCAGTCAAAATATAGGGTCCAAGTTTGGATCACTTTGGTTCTTTAAAATGTCAAGCTCGAAATATGGCTTTCATAAAACGGAAGCAATCAAGGATTATTCAAGCATGTTGATTGTTGAGCTCAATTCTGGCTCATATCCAGATACATCAAGTTACAAACACTTTGTACAAGTCACCAATTTAGTACATCTTAAAAACAGTGAAAAGCATGTCTTAAATGAAATGTATACATTTTAAACAAGTTAAGATTTGAACAAAGAACTGCTATCAATTGCTAACTTGTTACCTAGACAAACATAGAACGGAAATTATCAGAAATCAATCAGCCTTTCTTTGGCATTGCTGCAAGCCTAGTGTACATTCTTGCCATGGACTGGTACCCTCTAACATCACCTGAACGCAGAAGATTACCTGCAACAACGAAAGGTAAAATAAGTGAGAAATGTCTTCTTTCCTATTAGATTACAAGTTTTTGAGTACAAAGAAATTAAGGTGTATATATTTTTGGAATGAGTTGCGGACTTAAGGATTTGATGTTTTTTATCTTCCAAATAATACCGATATGCTACTGGGCAATTCTATAAGGAACAACACAAATCTGGAAGCATACATGTAAATTTAAATTGCACCCAGTAAAAAAGCAAAAGGCCCATCTATATCGGATCCTAGTAGAACACCACATCCATTCTCTCGAGGATAATTCATAAACATGATGATGTTTAAAAATAGTTAATTGCCATATCTTTTGCAGTTACTCAATCCTTAAGTCCAACTTTATTCTGATCATCTATATTAAATAGAGCCGTACAGCCCATACTACATTGCATTCATATATGAATACAAGTTTCTTTTTCTGGCAGTTCTATTTTTCATTTGGAGGAGGGGGGAAGAATATAACTTCTTTTTATTCCACAACACTAGAGACAAATAATAAAATGATGTGAAATAGAGAAAGTTTGACAACCTGAATCACAATTCAATGGGCTGTCAGGTTCTGGATGAGCCATTAAAGCAATTATAGCCCTACAGACAGACTGCAAAGTCCAAGCGGGGCTCCAAGCGGTTTTCAAGATATCTAGGCAAATCTCCCCAGTCTGGAAAATTAATTTAAGTTTTTAATGTATTCGTGAAAAAATGTCAATAAAAACAAATCCAATTAAATGGGATGAAGTTTCCTATCAAAATTATAAAGAACAGAAGGAAAGCAAAAATAATTGACCAGGAATTCAAACTCAAATCAATGTTGTTATCAGTCTCCAACGAGTTCTTATGAAACTCAAAGGGAAAGGGGGCGGTAATAGTAGAAATTACTAGTCTCTAACATATCAACATCATTGTTCTTCTGGTAGAGAAGGTAATCAAGACAACCAAACTGGTCTAAATCTTAATTCAACTGTTTCATTCGGATTGGCTAGAGGAAAAAATTTAAAAGCCAATCCAATCACAGGCAACATCTTGGATTCTCCTATACCAAAAACTTGAAACAAGCCAACTTGCCAATACCCCTAATTTCACACATATGGTTGGTAGAACTATAGAAGAGACTACTAGGGTATCCAATCCCATTCAGTCTTCATGCAAAAAACTACTAGATATTTTTAAGGGCATGTTACAATGAACTCCCCTGAGATATCTTCCAATAACACAAACACCCGCTCCATATTTAAATCAATCACTATCCTCCCTTATTTAATTTTACAAGTGACAGTTACCTCCTTTCTAAATAACACTCCCATCTGTTTTATGAAATGCCTCAAACTACTTTCCCTCACTCGTCAAATAATCTTCAAAGAAAGGAATATGCAAAGAAAGCATTACCATGGATGCGAATTAACATTGCCTTATGGGTGCCTTTTATTTGGCTTATTAAAATTCACAGTTCAAAAGTTCACTGAATTCCACAGAGGGTAAAGTTCATAGTTCATCTAGTAGGCTTCTCATGAATCACCCAAATTAGTTGGCTTATTATTAACATGACAACAAGTGGCATATTAGTGTGTTAGTGTTGTCATGTTCCAACCAATTTGGTATATTAGCTGCTCCATTTGGCAAAAGAGCTATTTAAGTTTTACCAGTCAAACCAAGATGAAAATAGACCACCCAATTTGATATATTAGCTACTTCCATGTTCTTGATTTTATAGACAAAATATATGAGGTCAAATACCAAACTGAAAATAGCAAAGGCACTTTAGTTCACCATAAAAAAGGTTGTATCCATCACTCACGCCAAACTCTAGAAAAACACCATTACTACCCTCGAGCAGAGAAGCTTTAGGTTCAGGAAGCCAGTTTCACAGGTGAGGCACCAAATGAAGAAGACGAGTGACGTAAACTTTTTTTGGGGATCTCAATGCAATTTTCCCTACTTTTAAACTACTATTATCACTCCACTGATATGGAATGTTTGAGAAATCATTCATCAGTGAAACAAAAAAGCATCAGCAAAAACAAAACTGACAATCACTTACAGAGGGATCCATCCTACCTTAAAATGCACGTTCGGGTGAAATATTTTAGTCAAAAACCGGACTTGAGGCGGTTGTAGAGGATAGTGCTCTGGAACAGAAAATGCAAGCTGGAAGACACCCCCTTCATAAGGAGTCTCTGAAGGTCCCTAATTGTACACAAAAGAAACCAGAGCAAACTTCAAGATCATCCCAGACCGACTGAAAACCTTATATACTCCCTCCGATCTCAAATATAAGGAACAACTTTTTTTGTTTAGTGGTCTAAAATATAAGCAAACGTTAACTACTTCAATCATATTTAATGTCGTTATTGCTAAATAATTTCATGGAACAGATTCCCAAATACAATTACTTTTTCAATTACTGTATGAAAATTAAAGGTGACTAACTGTTTTTCATAATAAGGGCCTGTTTAGATTGACTTATTTGATCTTATCTACTGGCATAAATTTTGCTTGGGAGAAATTATGAAAATAGCTTATGACAATTTTCATAAGTTCTTTTCAACTTATTTTCATAAGTTCTCCAATATAACTTATGAAAATAGCTGGTAGCATATATAAAAACAATTTATCTTATGCTATTAAAATAACTTATGTAAGCTTATGCATAAGCCCTTATCATGATATAAAGCCTTATGCTATAAGCTGCAAATAAGTTGTTTATCCAAACGCCTAAGTGTGTGGCCGGAGGGAACAGTCTTCTTCGAGAGAATTAGCTACGATACCTTGATGAGAGCTGTCCACTTAAAAATGTTAGAATCATCACAAACCAATTGAATATCCGGATCAGCCGTCTTCTCTCGTTGCACCTCTTTGTACTCCTTGAACAGCCTTGCTCGCGACGCCTGTGTTAAAAAACACAACCAAATCCAAATTCAATGCTGAGATAAAATTGCTATAATTGCAAGAAATGGACACACAAAAGCAGCTGCAAATTCCCACAAATTGCAATTTTATAGTATTTCAATTGTAACAGTTAATTAAAACACAACCTAGTTTCTTGCATAACCCTAATCATACACAAACATGAGCTACTACTACTGAATTCAATACAAGTTAATTATAAAACACAAGAATTGCATCATCGACTAAAAGAAGAAGAAGAAGAGTGAGTGGTAACGAACCTGCATATTTGATATGCGGAAATTGGAAAGTGAATCTTCTGTGGATTGAGAAAACGTAACAAAGTGTTGTCGATTTGGGGATTTTTGGAGAAATGAAAGAATAGACGGATCGGGGAATATGAATATGCGATACTCTAGGCCGTTAGATTAATCAAACGGATGAGTTACAGAACTCAAAATTGATTCATAAAATGACAAAACACAAAAAATATAACATTGATTTCGACTTTCACGAAAAAATCAAACAAGGAAGAAAGGACAAGAGTTGACCTATGCTATATGAAAGAGTTTGAATTTGTTTCATTTAGTTTAGTATATTGTCTCCCTCCTATTTTAAATAAGTTGGACTAAATATATTATATATTTTATTTTGATTATATTTTTTATAACTAAAAAATAATAATAAATAAGATATTTTTAGATTAGTATTGATGAGTATTTTTAAAATAGGGTAAAATATGTTTTCAGTCCCTAATTTTACAACGAATTTTGGTTTTCGTCCCTATATTTTAAAATCACTCTTTTTCGTCCCTACTTAATTTTGTGTTTTGGTTTTAGTCCTAAATGTCCACGTGTATGTGCCACATTGGATCTTTTTGACATGTGGCATCCTACACGGATTGACACGTCATTTAAAAAATAAAAATCATTTTTTAAAAACATTTTTTTTATAAAAAAAAAACTTTTTAAATATTTTTTATTAATTTTCTTTGTAGTAACTAAAAAAATAGATGACTGATAAACTTAAAAAAATATTTTTTATTTAAATAAAAATGAGTTAATAATTACTTTTAAAATCTTATTAAAAAAAATAATTTTACAATTATTACTTTTACAGATCGCCGGAGTGAGAGAGATGGTGGAGGACGACGGATAAATGAGAAAGAGAGAGAAGATTATGTGATTTTAAAATATAGGAAAGAAAACCAAAATTCACCTTAAAATTAGGAATTGAAAACATATTGTAAAAGGTAACCTCAAAAAAAAAAGAAAACATATTGTAAAAGGAATTATTTTTTTTGTAAGATTTTAAAAGTAATTATTAACTCATTTTTATTTAAATAATATTATTTTTTAAAGTTTATCAGTCATCTAATTTTTTTTGTTACTACAAAGAAAATTAATAAGAGTTTTTATTTTTAAAAAATCATTTTTATTTTTTAAATGACGTGTCAATCCATGTAGGATGCCACGTGTCAAAAAGATCCACTATGGCACATCCACGTGGACATTTAGGACTAAAACCAAAACACAAAATTAAGTAGGGACAAAAAAGAGTGATTTTAAAATATAGAGACGAAAACCAAAACTCGTTGTAAAATTAGGGATTGAAAACATATTTTACCCTTTAAAATATCAAATTTTTTTTTTGGTACAATTTTTTTTTAATTTTTACTAATATATAATTAAATTAAAAATATTAATTATCAAAATTACACATCAATAAATGTGAAAGTGGTCAACTATGTTATTTATTTTGGGACGAAAAGAGTATTATCTATTTATGAAAGAGATAGACACAAAAGACATGGAAATTGTAGGAAGAAAAAAAATACAATAAAATATGAGGGTTCTTTTTTGTAAATATAAATATTGGG
The DNA here is from genome assembly GCA_954870985.1 of Trifolium fragiferum. NCBI lineage: Eukaryota > Viridiplantae > Streptophyta > Magnoliopsida > Fabales > Fabaceae > Trifolium > Trifolium fragiferum. Next base: position 40,947,272 of record OX940794.1, read on the forward strand.
TTATTTTAATAATGTGAAATGTCAAAGATCAGACACATAGAAAAGAGAGATACCATGGTGATATTCATGAGGTAAAAGATCATAAGAGATCATATTGAATTGATAAAAAAATACTAGTGTACATTAGTGTTATACTTAGAGGATTCAATTAACTAACTAATTGAGTAATCAACTATAACTAATTTCTAACTAACACTAACAAACTCTAACTATCTTAACATCCCCCTCAAACTCAAAATCGGAAAACTTTACCAATTTGAGTCAGAATTACAAAGCTAAAACCAAACCAAAAAACAACATTGAATATTTGGCTTGTGATACATTCTTAAAACACATAATCTCCAACTTTCTGTCTTGGCAGCAGCAAGTGCACACTATGAGAAAATCCAAAGAACAACCTGTTGTTGCAGAGCTTCACCAAATAGAGCAATCAGCTAGTAACAATAAGTTTTTATGTGCTAGTAAGCCACACAGTCTAAAAGCATAAGCATCATGACCAATCAGCTAGCTACTTAAGAGGGATTTATCCACACTAAAGATATCCAAAAATAGAGAACAATATGCATTGCTATTTCTCCTCAAATTACATAATTGAAACGAAGTAACCTCCAAAAGAAATAACCACAGTAGCATTCAAAGATTAATTCAGGGAAGCTTGCTTATACACCAATTGAGAAGAGAATAGAACCAGAATATTCACTTCCAACTTCAGCAAAAGATGATAAAATCACAGACAATAAATTGTAATATCAAAACCAATCTTCAATAAGCACCTGGAACTATACTTCAAAGAATATTCAAAGCCAATGAATCTTTGATCAAATGTAAGCTAAAATTGATCCAAAAAACCGCCTGTGATGCATATGTGTCTCTAACTTCATCAATACTTAGAGCTGAGAAAACACGAAAAATCGAGAGACATCACCTCTGTGTGTGTTCTTAATCCTTGAATCTAAAACTATATCATAACGGAAGAAAAGAAAACGGAACCAAAAAATGAAAGAAAAAAAAAACAACTTTGTTGTCTTGACAGTAAATGCAGAATAACAAGATTGATACGAAAAAGAGACAGTGCAGCTCGGAGAAAATAGCGACCATGAAGATTCCATTGGGATCGAAGATGGTGATGCAGAAACGAGGAATAATCAACAAGAAAATGACTGAAAACGGGAAAACGAAATACCGCGATTTCAAATTGAGATGGAGATTGAAGATGCTTTGGTAAATTCCACGGGGATCAAAATCGACGATGCACTGAGCATGTAGTTTGAAAAACAAAATCTGGTTGTTGATTGTGGTGCTACTGATATGTTGTTTCTGTTTGTCGACGTAGTACCAAGAAGCGAAAGAGCTTATGGCGGCCACGCCGTAAACAGATTGTAATGGAACTCTACCTTTGACGAGATTTTGCGATTGCTTGATTTCTGCAGAAACGCCAAACTTAGATTCACTGTCGTTCAATCCCTTGATTGCTTCAGAAACCACAATTTCAGAATCAAGATTCTTTGATTTCTCATTTTTGTTTGAAGCGGCAGAGACAGATTTGATGCTGCAACTTGAATCAATGAGAGTACATGTGGTTTCTCCGATCTTGATGGTGAAACTAGCAATTGTTGGCTGGATTGAAGAGATCGAACCAGAATGATTAGTGGAAAGATCAGCGTTCCCGAAATTGCCAAAACAGATGTGATTGCAGAGGCTTGAAGGTTGAACTTCTGGTGCAGAAACCTTCATATCTTCATCATGAGAAAGATCTTCAGCTTCATCAATGGTGGAGGTAGAATTAGCAGCGAAATCTTTACCGGAAGTGTAGTTATCCTCATCCTTTGGGTATCGCTCTGATACCATGTGAAAATTGTAACTCATATGCCATGGAAGAGATAGATCACAATGAATTGGAAAGGAAGAAGACAAATCAAAAAAATTTATTATGTACACTTAATTCTTACAATGTGAAATAGCTAGACTATATATACAAAGTGAGAAGCCTAACTACAATGCTAACAAACTCAATTCAGTTTGTAACTGAATTGTAACTACCAAAGCTAACTAACTAAAAACAGATTAAACAGATGTCTTATTATGCAAGTTACTTTGTGATTCTTCAATCTCATCATCATCAACAATAAGCGCCATTAAAACTCTAGTCCAACTCTTAAAATGCTCTTGCCTTCTTTTCCTTTAAACTTTCAGTGCCTTCTCTAGAAGAAATGTACATAAATCTATGGTTTTTGTTCTTTATAATATATTCTTTAGTCCTCATTGTTGTTTCTATCAGTATAATATATATATATATATATATATATATATATATATATATATATATATATATATATATATATATATATATATATATTCCTTTGAAGTCCCTGCAATATACATTTTTTCATTTAAGACCCATTTTTCAGTTTGAGAGACTATCATATATAGGACTAATTAAAGCATAAACCAAATATTACAGTCAGAAAAAGAAAATAAAAATATCAGGGACCAGACTGAAAATGTAGGTATATTACTGTGATAAAGTCATAAAGAAATATATTATAGCCTAAAACTATCGCCAATTGGCATTGAAGCAAAACAATATGGGACAGTAACAAAAAAATATACATATATTAAAATATATAAGAAAGTAAAATGTAAAGAATAAACAAAAAATATGGCAAACAGGTGAAAAAATCCAATCATAGTTTTTAAGGGCCAGGAGTCGATTTTGGTTTCACTCTTGCCATGTCAACAAGGTCACCAAATAACTTATCCTCTGGCTTGGAAGGCTTTCCGGGTGGCACATACGATGCAGCAGAAACCTGGTATGGATTTCTTAGAGCATTATCATCTCTCATAGATAAGCCATACATTTGTTGCTCGATGTATTGAAGCCCTTGTTGCTGTTGTTGCTGTTGCTGACCATAGCCATATCCTAAGAATTGGTTACCATACATCTGTTGAGGATACATGGAAGCCACAGGACCATTTTGCATTTGGTGAGGAACCATACCCATATAAGGAGCTGGAACGCCCTGAATATATTGAGGCGGCAAGCCGAATTGGTTACTTTGAACCTGGTTATTGATTGTAGGAATTGTAGGAATATGGCTAGCATTTGGCTGCATATACATTCCAGAAGCCTGGTCATACCCCATTGCTTGAGGTCCTTGAGCAGGTGCGGAAGTTTGTACGTGTGTCATGACCATATGAGTGAATTGCATTGGCTGCGGGTATTGACTGCCGGCCACTGGACTACCATTCTCTGCAGGTTGAGTTTCCCATGGAGGAGGCGGAAATGATCCAGCACTTTGTGGACCTGTATACAAAACAAAATGGTGAGTTGTGCAAAAATATCCCACATAAATGAGAGCAGAAATCCTATATATTGACATTCTCCTCAATCCAACAGGTTACTGCTAGTACTTAGTTGGAAAAGAAAACTCTGAAGACTTGCAAATTTTCCATGAACCAACTTAAAAGCAAGAATCGGAAATCATAAAAACTACCAAAAAGAAAAGAATATAAACAATAATTTAATCTAACAAAGAAGCCTTAAGTGCATTTAATGTGAAACTACCAAAGGATTTGATCTAAACAGTAACTAAATCTAACAAAGAAGCATTAAGTGCACCATAAAGAGGTGAAGGTGGCTGCTGCTGCTGCTGCACAACCTGACCATTCCAGGCAGGACTTGTGTTTTGAGTATTTGGCATACTTCCGTTGGGGTAAAATACACCTTGAGATATGATAGTTTGTTGTTGAAATTGGGGAGCTATTGGCTGGGTATTAACAGGAGTTGGTGTGTTGTTTCCATTAGAAAACATATCAAAAAGAACAAGGGCATTATTCTGTTGAGGCGCAGGACTGGCTGGCTGTTGTTCTCCTACAGGAACAAGAGCAAGTGAATTATCTGCTTTTGGTGAGCCGTAATCTTCACCGCTGAGCAGATCCAATTTGGGATCAACCTTTAAGGTAGGAGCTGAGCCATTTGATGTAGAGGGAGCAGGAAGCAACAACTGATTCAATGTTTGAGACCCTGCTTCAGCACTAGAAGATGATCTGCAAAAACATATTAACTTGAGAGCCATATAATATAGCCAAAAGACACCAAGAAGGTTTAGTCAACTTGAAATGTGATTCCACGCCAATCAATTAATCTTTTACTTAAAAATGGGAAAGGGGAAAACTTTCATTAATTTAAGTGACACTAATGACCATTTTACAACTGTCTCTGAGGGGGTTTGGACTATGCACCTTAAGATTACAAAGCTAAGCTCTTGCCACTAAACTAGCACCTCAAATGTTTAGACTTCATCTATTTCTGGATGTTTATACTTTATTTACATAAGTCTGCAGCCAAAACAGAGCCTATGACCCATTCCTCTGGTATACAGTAAAACACATAAAGGGAGACTTCTTGATAGTGACGCATAATGTTCCCAAGTCAGATAAGAATAAAAAACTAAGGGTCTTATTGATTCCCGTATTAAAATCTATTTTTCAGTTTTAAAATTAAAAATGAAAATTTGTTTAGTAAAACTGATTTACAAAGTTTTTTCTTATTTTCTTGTTTTTAAAACTAAAAAAGGTTAAGACTTGTTTTAAAAACTAAAAAACCAAAACACAACCAAACAAGCCATGCCCATCCAAAACAATAATAGCGCAAAACTTTACAAACCCCTAACTTTAAAGACAACAACAAAAACTCATTTTCAGTTCCCCAACAAAGCAAAGAGATCACACCACTAGAAACAATATTGTTAGAAATAATATAAAACCATTGATGTGCCAAATCCTAACAGCTTAAGCTTTTGGGATAATTGGTTATTTGACATGGTATCAGAGCCTCTATGACTAAGTGGTCCAGGGTTCGATTCCCGCTCCCCTCACTTTCTAATTAAAAGTGGAATTTAAGCATATGGTAGGTGGGCCTATGCATTATCCACGCTTCAAGCCCAAGTGGGCTCTTGCGTGAGGGGGCGTGTTAGAAATAATATAAAACCATTGATGTGCCAAATCCTAACAGCTTAAGCTTTTGGGATAATTGGTTATTTGACAAATATAAACAAGTCTCCTGGTTTCATTCATTGGCAGATATAATTTAGAATTTATTTTGAATTATAAAAAACACTTTGTCAAGAAGAAAATAGCAAACAGAACTGAATTACTTGCATTCTAATTGAGCAAGAGTTAATATTGATAGTAATATAGCATACTGTTAATGAATGCAGAGTAGTAATGGAGAGCGACAATGGACACTGGATTACCTCGCATCAGTTTGTTTACTAGTATCTCCAGTATCAATTAAAGGATCATCAACATCTACAAGTGCTCGGGTAGGTGCTGGTGCAGGTGCAGGATTTGGTTTCTCAATGTGATTTTGAACAGCAGGTGCTGAAGCAATGGATTCATGCTTGGCAAGTACACGCTGCAGATCATCATTAAGAGCTAGTCCTTGGCATAGTAGTGACTCATCCCTATAAAGAAAGGATAAACCATAAATCATAACTAGTTTTTTCTTTGCATTTCAATAAGAAAATTTATCAAGAATGTACTAAAATGAAAAAGAACATCAGGCCTTACGAAGTTGAATTAACAAGGTGTACCACTCTCTGTTTGTATGTTCGACATTGATCCACCAAATCAACAATAACTTCCTGCCGAAGCCCCTAAACATAAAAATAATGGTCATACAACATATCATTACGTATTCAATAAAATCAGGGCTTACCATTGATAAAACCCTCAAGTTCTGCATAATATTTTTTTATTTATATACACCATAATTTGAAAGCTCAAATTGAACATCTTACTTCTTTGTTACCAGGCTCTAAAGCAGTAAGCATTTCAGTAAGAACGTCCATAATACCACGTGCATTCTGAATTTCGGACAAACTGGCAACAGAAAGCTCAATTAGAACAAATCAATGAATAATCAGATATGGCAATCTGTACCACATAGAACAATGTTTATCATTATCATCTAATGATAACACACTTTTCTCAAAACCTTTAATATTATTGGATAAGTTTATTGTAAGTCCCTCTTAAAAACCTGGGTCCATTCTCTATTTAGTGGGACCAACATGAAAATAATAGTGTGTAGGGAATATTGTCGAAGTGTTTCGTTAATAGATATTATTGATAACCTAATATTAATAGAAAAATCCTCATCACAGTCCATGACGTCAATCCATTTAAATTCCTAAAGGTTAAGTTATTAGATTGCGTGTGTGTGTGTGTGGAGGGGGTTGGTCTTACAAATTTAGAGATACCAATGAATGTATCCATACAAACATTTTTCTAAGCTATCATATAAATCATTCCATACTGGCATCTTTTTAAGCTTTCATATAAATCGAGAAACAAGAGGAACCTTTAAAATGCAATTATATATCAATCACCTAAAGCTATTTTACACAGATAATGGATATGGTTATGAGAATGTACTGCAGTTAAATTATATACACTTAACAAATTCCATTCAATAAAGATATGAAGATAGCATGAGTTAGAAACTAGGAAATAAAAACAATCAAGTTAACTTCCTTTAATGTGATAACACGTAGAGAGATGTACCTGAGGGTTGGAAACTCAGATTCCACTGAGGAGTCAGCTGGGGGTTGCCGAGCATCAGAATCGCGTATATTTTGAGGGTATGATCCTAATGGTTGTGTTTGTAGTGGCGTGAATACAGGTGCAGATTGCTCAGACCTTTGAGGGAATGCAGCCCCCGCATGCTATAAAAAATAAAAATATATATATCCTTTATAGAATTAAAGAAATGGACAAAGAAATTAATTTTAAAAAGGTTTATGCATATATCTCAAAACCCATAAGCAAACAGGTGAGACTTGAGAGCATCTTCAAAGAAAGTGCCAAATGCTTCTCAACTGTAATAAGATATGAAAATATCTTTTAATATCTTAGTATCTTAGATTATCTAATCTTATAGGACTAGTATCTTAGATTCCATATTTCTTTATTATTATTGTGATTTGCTTCCTTTTTAATTAGGATTTGGAGTCTTGTATCCGAATAAATAAGGGTCAGTGTTCAATTTTCATGTATCAATCATAATCATCAATCGTATAAAACCATATTCATAATTGAAAGTATTTATTCTTTCTCTTCCCTGTTAATCTAAACTCCTAGAATTTAACATAGATTCAGAACCATCCTCTGTTACATGTCTCATCAGTCATCACTATTCCACTACCAAGTTCCCTAATGCTTGGGGCTTAACTATAATTGTATTCAAAATCCTTTTTTGCCATCATTGTCTTCCATCGAGGAGGCTGATCTTTCTAGTGTGGTTGTCATATGTCCAAGGTGACCATTGTTCGGCACAGAACATGCCAATTGGTTGTTCCCTCAAACAAGGTCATCGGAGGAATCTTATGGATCGTCGCGCACATAAGTCTAGAAAGCTTCTTTTTGGCACGTGAGGTCCACACAGTACCTTTCTGTCATCAATCAGTGTGTTGCAGGTCAACTTTGGTCGAAAGTCCTTCCTGGTTGTGTTCAGAGTAAGATCACTTTTAGCTTGTGGGTCTCGCATTTGAATTTGATTTTGCCACCGTTTGCATGCAACTGTTGTGGCCCTCTACATGATCTCCCTAGATATACTCCTATTTCTCCAATCCAACCTACAATGAGACGTTTTTTAATCGTAGTTGTTCATAAGCTTTGTCTCAGTTATGGCTTGGTAGTTGGTATTTGTTTTGTCTAAGTTGCAGTTTGGCATTGGTTTTGTCCCAGTCACAATTTGGTATTGGTTGTTGTCTTTAGCTGCCTTTTGATACGGTTTTTAGTCCAAATTATGGTCTCCCAACAGCGACTGTTTGGTTATTTTTCTCTTATAAAAAAGGATACCTGATACATCTATAACAACAAGTAACGCTTATTTAATTTGAGGGAGGTTGTTGGAAGAAACAAAAATATGTTATAATATCTTGATATTATATTATTATTTAGAATGTTGTCGATTATTTCATAAGATTAAACTTTATTTTTTAGGGTATCTTATACTATCTATTAAAATTAGTTTCCATACCTTTTGGTTATTATCATGATTAGTTTCCCTATTTAATTAGGATCTTGAGTCTTGTATTCGTATTAAATAAGGGTTGGTATTTAATCGTTTCGTATCAAATCATATCATAAATCGTAAGCCATATTCAAAGTTCTAAAGTCTTGATTCTTCCTCTTTCCTCTTTATCGAAAACCCTACAGCTTCAACATCAACTGACAGTTCCCTTCCTACTCATAATGGCAAGTAGAGAGAAAATACGTGGTTGAAAACATTAAGCTAAAATAAGAATTAAACATACCAACAGTTCCTGGTAGGCAGCATAATACTGTGAATATCTTGCCCTTGGTCCTCCAAAAGCTTCTTGCCAAGTGTCAATAAGAATCAGTATCTTCTCTTTGACTTGAGAATCGGGCTACAATTGGCATGACAAATATTATAAACATATTTTGCATAATGAAAGCAGGAATCAAAATAGGAAGGCCACTGAAACATTAAAGAAATGTGAATACCTTCTTCTTTACTATTTTCACCATCTCGTGAAGAACTTCTCTCTCGGCAACATGCATGTGGACAATGTCCCCACAATTCTTTACGATTGTCTCCAGCAACTGGAATGTAACAGAAACAGACCAATAAAAAATTAAATGGGTATTCTAACTGTTAAAGATGATACGGGCTGTTGGACTGGTGATCCGAAAGTTAAGATGTGTGTATTATCCATTCACAAATAAATGGTTGAGTCAGGCCAACGTGACGAGAACTAAACAAGAATACGAGATGAATAAAATCTCAGTAAGACATTTGAGATGCCACTCCCAACAAAACATTGAATCAATAATCACAGTCTAAAAAAAATCAAAAAACAAAAAAATGAAGAAAAAGAAAATACATATATCCAAAAGCAGCTTGAACAATGTTAAGATTTGGATATGAAGAGTTAAAATAAAGTAGATATAATAAGCTTACAGTTAGTGCGAGAAGTTGAATTTTAGAATTTCTATGTCCAATCCGCTTCTTTAAACCTTTAACAACAGCCTTTGCTTCCCTGAAAAATCATAAACGAGCTGAATTCTCAAACTATGAATAAGCAAAACTTAAACATTCATGTTCATTAAAATAAAAGAAAGTAAATATCCAGTTCAAAATTGTATATACTCAGAAATGTATTGAAACATAAATATGTACGAACTGAGATATACCAGCCTTTTCTCGCATTAGTAGAATTTATATATAACTCCTGATCAACGTAAAACACAACAAATAGTACATTCATATATCGGATATTTCCAAAGTTTGATACATTACCAGATGGACACAAATGGAAAAAAATAAAAACTATTGATTCCCTCAAACATGTAAGAGCCATGTATAAATTTTTCTTCCTCAACGTTAAATAGCCAGCTATGAATGATTATGAATTTATTTTGTTACCAAGCGGTTGTTAATATTGTTAGTATTATGCTGAGAGTGGGATCACATGATTGACCTCGTTATCACTCCACTCCTTAACGCCACAAAAACCAACCTTATAATCCCTTTAATGTTTACAAATGTTTCATGATGGATGCTACTTACACATCATACTCGGATTACTCGCGAATAAGTGGATCGCGCGCAAATTTTCAGAATCCACAATACAACAGCCATATACTATTCCTATTCCTAATTGATCAAACAACAACACTCAATCCCCGATCACTAAGTCAAAAAGTGAAAACCTGCTCAAATTCAAAATTTCGCTGTTTCATTGCAATATTTATTATCACAGACATCAACACAAACTCCACTCTATAACTTAGTTATCATAATTGATTCATAACAGAAATAAAATCAAAGGAATTCAGTCTTTAATTTTCTTTTCATTGATTCATAACAGAAAAATCAAAGCAATTCAGTTTTTATTTTATTTTCCATTTTTGGTAATTCTGCAAGAAAATGAACTATTCGATGAAAAAACGCAGTGAAGAGAAAGAGAAAGATGAAGAAGAATCCCAAAGCAATTCGTACCCGGGATCACGATTGACTACATCACAGATCTCGATGTTCAAAGCCCAATCAGGACCAATAAGCAAATCGCTCGTGGCACGTTCAACCAAGGGGTGCACCATCGCCGGAGAGGATCCGATACCTTAACGGTGCGATCGAAGAGCGATTCAAGTGAAACCACAGAGATGAAAGTAACGAACTCTTTCTTTCTCACACACACACAAAGATGGTGATGATGAATTCCGTTGAGGAAATATTCCAAGGGTAGAATTGGAAGTGAGAATAATTGGTGTGAACCAATAATAACAGTCCACGTGTTGGTATTCCAGCTATGCCGACCAAGTATATATAAGAGAAGTGGCGCTTAAAATAATGGGATGCAGCTTCGAATGTTCAGTTGCACCACACCTGACTCAAAACAAGATTTTGGTAGCTTCGAATGTTCTTTGGGATCTTCTTCTATTTCTATTCGACCAAGACTTTAATTTCAAAGTTTGGATATATATTTTTAGAAAAAAGTACCTGTAAGTTATCGTTGTGGACCAAAACTTAAAAAATACTCATATTTAAAATTTAAAATCTCTATTATATACATAGCGAGATTTCCACGGAGCTCTCTCGTGCATTCTCAAGAAAAATTGTTTATGTGGCATTTAATTAGAGCTAAATTGAGTGTAAAAAAATTAGAGTTAAATTGCTTAGGTGTCATTCAATTAAAGCTTCCATTTTTTTTGTATCTTCTCTAACGGATTATTATAAAAAAAAATTGTTGGATATATACAACTAAACTAGATTTTTTTTATCGAGTTTTTTTTTTTCATTCAATTAGAAGTAACTTCTCTCACATTTTCTTACTGTAGAAGCTTTAATATTATATATTTTTTATATAAACTCTTTTTTTTTTTTTTGTAGAATCTTCGTTATTATTATTTTTTTTTAGAAACTTTCTTTTTGCGGGGATTGATATTTTTTTATTTTAGAAACTATAATATTCTATTTTAATATTATTGCGTAGGTAAAATTCAATTAAAGTTTTCCTATTATTTTTTTTGTAGAAATTCAAATATTTTATTTTAATTATTAATAGATATTATAGTTTTAATGACGACAAACTTATTTAATTCATGATTAAATATTATATACTTAATATATAAAAACTAAGTAAACACTTAGATTTTGGGGTGTGGTTATCCTACATAAGTCAAGCTTATGCATGGTGCATAAGCCAGCCCCTTACTCGCACACCCCCCAAAGTTGCTCGCGCGCCCCCCAGCACCCCCACCCCCCAACCCATTTTTTTAAATTTTTTTTTGTTTTGTTTTTTTTTATAGTTTTTTTTTATTTTTTTTATTATGTATGATTAAATATTTTCGTAATTATTTTTAAACTAAAATCATGCCCAAACCATTTTGGGGGTGGAATAATTTCATAATGGATCTTTGAAACCATAAATATTGTTGAAACCTTTTTTCCTGAAAAATTGGAACTTTTTTCCGGAAAAAACAAATCGAAAATTATTCCAGAAAAAAGATCGGAAACTTAATGTCCGATTATATTTGGTTTTAATGTCCGATTATAACAAATGGTTATGGATTATTTATGGACGGTTATTTAGGATTATCCAAGATAATCAACACTAGTTTTGTAAGAAACCATTAGGCAATTATTTTGGTTTCACATAGAAAACTATCAAAACCATTAAACCATATTTATGGTTTCAGTAATAATCAGTATTTAAAATCATTGAACCATTTAGTGTAAAACCATTTTACAATACAAATGGTTTCAATATATAACTATCTGAAACGATTTAGCTAGCATAATGGTTTTCAGGATTTTTAAAACTATAAAAACACAATATTGGTTTCAGTAAACACATAAAACCATTTAACAATAGTAATGGTTTCATTGTATAACTACCTGAAACCATTTAACCAGCATAATGGTTTCCAGAATTTTTAAAACCATAAAAACACAATATTGGTTTCAGTAAACACATAAAACCATTTAACAATAGTAATGGTTTCATTGTATAACTACCTGAAACCATTTAACCAGCATAATGGTTTCCAGAATTTTTAAAACCATAAAAACACAATATTGGTTTCAGTAAACATATAAAACCATTTTACAATACAAATGGTTTCACTGTTTAACTCTCTGAAACCATTTAACTAGCATAATGGTTTCCAGAATAATATTGCATAAATGGTTTCCAGAAACCATTTAACTCTCTGAAAAAAAAATTCGATTTTTATTTTTTGGAAAAAAAGTTCCCGATTTTTTCGGAAAAAGTTTCCGATTTTTCTGAAAAAAGGTTTTTCGATTTTTTTTTCGGGAAAAAATTTTCAGAAAAAAGTTCTCGGTTTTTTTGGAAAAAGTATTTGATCTTTTTTCGGGAAAATTTTTTGATTTTTTTTCGGAAAAAGGTTTCTGGTTTTTCCGGAAAAAAAGTTTCCGATCTTTTTTCGAAAAAAAATGTAAAAAAAGTGAAAAACAACAATTCAAAAAAAATGTAAAAAAAAAAATTCAAAAAAAATGAGTGGAGTGAGGGGGGGTGGGGTGGGGGGGCGCGCGTAGTAATGTGGGGGGCGCGCGTAGCAAGGGGTGGGGGGCGCGCGAGCAAATTAGGGGGTGTGTGAGTAAAATCATTGTGTTTTCATTGGCTTATGCACCATGCATAAGCTTTGGGCTTATGCACCATAACATTTGCCTAGATTTTGGATTTCTATATAAAAAAAAATTAAAAATTCAACAATTCGACTAAAATTTGATTGGATATGTATCTATTATCCAGTCATTCAATTAAATGTTATATTTCTATGTTGATTTGTTTTAAAATAAATTTAAATCATATTTCATATTTTTTTTATGGGATCACTCATTTGACTATTAAAATTATACCTTGACTATTAATTATTAAAATATGAAACAAAGAGCACTTCTCACTACACTATTAAAATTATACTTGACTATTTATCTCTAAATTTTATCTAGCACGGTGAAAAGTGATCCCCGTGATTAAAAAGTGTTCGTAGATGATAGTGAGAACTAAGTGCGAGAATTTCTATTTTTTGTTCTTGGAGCAGCCATAAAGTCCTATAAATGAAAATTTGAATTTCAATGCAGATCCATACTCTTATATTTTATAATGGGGATCACTTATTTAGAGAGAGAGAGAGAGAGAGAGAATCTCTTAATGAGAAACGGGAAACATTTTCCGCTCTACTATTAAAAATAGACATTGACTAATTAAAATTTGAATTTCGACTACGAGAGTTTTTCCTTATTTTGCGGTCGTCGCACTTTCACTATATTACATCCAACTGAAAAAATCTATGGGAATTAAAATCTAAAATAAATTAATATAATTTTAATTTTTTATAATCAATGGATTTTTTTTATAATTTCAATTTTAAACTTTCCATAAACATTCGGTCAAATCTTTTTCAGGATGCTAATTTATCAATGTAAGTGAAGATTCATACATAGATTTTTTCATTTGACGCTCACATGTAAAAATTGTTTCATTGTGGTACAATGAAAAAAAAAAAAAAAAAAAACGGTTGAGAATATGAACATGGTCAAAGTATCTTAATATCCATTTAAAATTTTGTTGATGGGAGTTCCTATAGAGACGTGAAAAAGAAGGAGTCGGATAGAATTTCATAGTGTTATTGAACGAGGAATGAAGAAATATTTTCCACCACATTATGCCCATGTAACATTCTTAAACATATATCGTATTTTCATACTCAAGTAAATTATACAAAATCAATCTCATAAATAATTGAAAGAAAAATATAAGCAACATTCAAAATAATATAAAATAAAAAGTGACATATATAGACAACCTTCCAAAGAAAGAAAAGAAAAAAAAAAAAAGCAAATAAATATTATTATAAAATGAAAATTATTCTGTTCGGGAGATGTAGAAATAATGAGAGAGAGATAGAATGAGAAACGTATAACACTTTTGACCCAACTATTAAAAATGCACATAGACTAATTGAATTTTCATTTGAGAATGAAGTTTATAATCATTTTATATTATAGTTACAGATATGAAGATGAGAGAAATAATCTATCTCTTAATAGTATAAAACGGGAAGCGAAATAATTTGTCATCTCGCTCTATCTTATAACATTGTTAAACATATATCATGCAAAATATATCTCAATTTTATCTTAGCATTTTTAATTAAATATTTCATAAATAATATATTAAAATAAACACATAAATAATATTTAAAAAGAAAATTATCCCGTACACGACATGGGCTAACATACTAGTATGGTACACAAGTGTTCCGAAGCACTCTTTAAAATTTTAAATAATAAATTCTATAGAATATTTATAGAAATGTATAAAGTTAGGCATTAAAAATTGTACTTAACTACTAATGTTTACTTTTTGGAGTAAAAAGTTTATTTAATTGAAATGCTTAAATAGTATCCGAGACACTCGTTAGCAAAATTCTTAAAATATTATAGTTGTTTAAAAATACAATATAATTTAATAATTATCTTTATTTTTGTAATTAAGAAATATTATTTAATTAATACATTTGATTAAAAATGTAATTTGGATTATATTGACATCTATTTTGTTATGTTCACCTAAAGATAATTGGATTTTTTATAAGAGATTGAAAAAATATATTACCTTTTCTTACAAAATCTAATTGAAATTATGAATCTACAAACAAAATCACAACACTCAGATTACAAGATTAATCAAAAAATATGTATACATAAGACCAAATAAAAGTATTTTATCAATTTGAATCAAATCACAACAAAATTGAAAATTAACCATTGTCGCACTTAAGCCGTAAAATGATTTAAAAAAGAAAACTACAAATAAATTGCAGTACATACAGACAACTTCTAACAAAAAAAAAAAATCATCTTCAACATATGAGAAAGCAAAATAAAAGATGGAGAAGCAAAGAAAGGTTCTACAAAAGACAAATTTTTCATCATTATATTATTCTAGTTCTAGAAAATAAAATTTAAAGTGAGGATAATGAAACACTAAATATTTTGAAATTCAAAGAACATTTCTAAAGAATTTTACATTCACCTTCATTCAAGGAGACTATTTGAGCTTGAATCCAATGTCCAAATATAAGACATTTTATTACCATTAGATTGTTTCTTATAATTGATTATTATTATTAAATCATTGAAATTGGTATAATTGATTAAAAATATCATCCATTCTATGAAGTTAAACAATGTCATTCATTCTAGCTTATAAAAAAAAGTCATTGGAACATATGATTAGACTAAATATTAATAATAAATTTAACTAAAGCATTTTAATCTGAAGGGCTCAATTTGGTCATATATAAATGGAGAGGATAGGCACGGATGGGCACCGTTTTTTATAGGTATTTTTATTGTAAAATTTACATATTTGGTTGCCGTTTGTTGTTTGAAAGACTACCAACTAGAGAAGCTCTTTTTGACAAAGGAGTTATTACTAATAATTTGCAGAAATATTGTGTGCTTTGTTTTAACCATGAAGAAATGATTCATCACATATTACTTCATTGTAGTGTTTCTACTATTGTTTGGCAAAAAATATTCAAGTGGATGGGAATGAACTTCATTGTGACAGATTCGGTGCAGCAACATTTTATTTCGTTTGGTGATATGCTAAAGAGTAATATTAACACGAGATTTCGACATATAATTTGGCTAGCAACACGTGCTGTATATGGCGTTGGCATAATAATGTTTTATTTAGAGGAGACCGAGTCAATATATCTTCTCCAATTGACCAAATTTTTTACATGCCGTGGTTTGGGTTTATTGGCCGTTTGAGGTGCAACGTTGATATAATTTTTGTTAATTGGTGTAATAAATCTCTAGTTTGTTTACAATGTATCTAGAGTGTTTTGTCCTTAAATTATAATGATTGAGTTATCCCTTATATTTTTTATAATTCAATCTTTACTTATAAAAAAAAATTAAAAATTCTATTAGATCCAATTTTATCTTTTATATTCTAATTCTAAGTTAAAAACATCAGTGTCAAGTACAACTGTATCTTTAAAAACAAATCATTATCAACGGAAAAGGCTTGCATGACTTTAAGGAGGGAAAGTCAGCCAGCCTTTGGCCATATCATATCCGTCAGATCAATCTCAAGATCCATATTATGCCACGTGTCACTTCTTTAATTTTTTAATAAGAAAAATTCAGCTGCAGAAATACCATATACCATCTTCTCCAGTTCAGCGTACAGTAACGACCACTCCAGTCCTGTCGCCGCCCTTCTTGCCGTCAGCTGGTGTTAGGAGCAGCGCTGCCACTGTTACTTTCAGGGCCATCTCGCCATGTTGCAGATCTGGAATTTGTAAGGAAGCTTAAATTTCACCAACAGATCTGGATTTTGAATGTCAATGGCGGTGTTCTAAACACCGGCGACGAACAGAAAACCGGCGGCAAGCAGGACGACGACGGAGGTTGTGGGAGGCGCCATGTATGGTGGTTAAAGAAGTTCACCATGGCTTTGTGTGAGAAGAAGAAAAGCTCTGTTTCCGTGTGTTTAAATTTTTTGAAAAAAATAAACATTTTGACATGTGGCATGTTATGGTTCACTCGATTGATCTAACGGACGAAAATTGGCTAAAGTCACCGTGACTTTGCCGCGTTAAAGTCACACAAGCCCGGTCCCATTATCAACTATCATATGTGATAAATGAATAAAAAATGGTAATGATTGATAAATCATGGCAAAAAATGAATAAAAAATGTCTCCTCTTTCATTAAAAGGGGGCTAAATGTCTATAACAAATTTCACAAATAATAATGTTATGGGCGTGGGAGGAGGAGATATTGAGGAAGTGTTAAACCTTACTTCATCTTGTGTCCTTGCAGATCGAGACATCATACAGGTGGCAGTGGCGACCTGATCCAGTCACTAGTTACTCCGTTCGTGATGCGTATCATATTCTGCCTACCTAGGATACGGCTACTATAGGAGCAGTTGACGATCTTCTTTGGCACAAACAGGTTCCTTTGAAGGTGTCTATTTTTGTTTGGTGTCTACTGCGTGATCGGCTGCCCACGAAGGCCAACTTGGTTACTCGAGGCATTATCTATCCAGATCTCCATTCTTGTGTGACAGCTCACCACCTATTTCTCTCATGCAGCACATTTAGTTCTCTTTGGGTCATGGTTCGATATTGGATTGTTTCTCCGCGGTGGATGCTAACAATCTCTGAGATCACTTTATTCAGTTCACTTATTCAGCTGGCAGTCTCCGTGCGCGGCGGTCCTTCCTGCAGTTAGTCTGGCTTACTTGTGTTTGGGTCGTGTGGAGTGAAAGAAACCTTCGAGTCTTCAGAAATTCGGCAAATACCATGCACCAGCTTTTTGGACAAAGTTAAGTTGTTCTCTTATCGATGGTTAAGGGCGAAAAATGCTACTTTAGCTTCATCCTTTCACTGCTGGTGGTCGAGCCCTGTCACGACCCAATCTCTGATCATGACCGGCGCACAGGCCACTACTAACTGACCTCGTATGTAGCCTGGCTAGCCTAATACACTATAACAGATATACATATTTAAAATATAGAGTTACTGAAATAATAGCTCAACAGAGAGGGATCCCTGGTCCTACGTATTCCTAAACGATTAGAGAATCAGAGCTACGTAGTTCTCTAGGTGTTGGTTAGCTCTCAACAAGGTATATATAAAAAAATAAATAAATAATATCTTATTCCATTATGTATACATAAACCACATTATCTCTTCGTTGTGGCGAATGGATACCTTACTGCATTATCTCTTAGTTGCAGTGAACGGAAACTTTACTGCATTATCTCTTTGTTGCAGTGAACGGTAACTTTACTGCATTATCTCTTCGTTGCAGTGAACGGTAACTTTACTGCATTATCTCTTCGTTGCAGTGAACGGTACCACATTTTCTCTTCGTTGTGGTGAACGGTAACTTTACTGCATTATCTCTTCGTTGCAGTGAACGGTACTCATATCAAAATATTATCTCATAGGTTGCACTATTATAGTTGTTATCTAATTAATCTATGTAAAACGGCCCAATTCTAGTTTAAAATGAGTTTTCCAATGTCAACCTAAGCTTATACCACCAAATTTATTCCAATACTTGTACCATCTATTTCAGTCATTTTACTACGGTCTAACTTGTCTTTAATTGTCTCATAACTGGCCCTGGTTCAATTTTAAATGAAATTCCAATTATTTCATAGTCTATCATAACAATTCATGATTCTAATCATACTTTATTTCTTACAATAAAGACTCTATTAGTTTCAAAAGAGTACCAATAGCTCCAAATCAATTCCAAAACAATTTCAATAACAAATAACATGAAATTTCAACTAGCTCATAGTTAAATCATAACAGAATATGAATCTAACATACTCCACTTTCTATATTGAAGTCTCTAGTCATAATTTCTCACATCTAAACTAATCTAATCTAATCTAATTTTACTAATTTCTACTAAAATCAAACCTAATAAGAACTTACTTCTTTAGGGTTTGATGGAATGTCAACTTGCATGCATCATTTTCTTGAATCAAATCTCATCTTGTTCCTACTTGATTCCATCTTCTCCATTTTGGTTCCCAATTAAAACCCTTAGTTTGATCTTGAGTCTTTAGCCCATAACTTCTATCTTTTCCAATTGACTTCCAATTATTACTAGAAAAAATTGAAATACCGACGAAATTTAGAGATAGAATATATTTTGTCTCTAATAGAGATGGAATTAGAGACAGAAAAAGCAATTAGAGACAGATTTTTTTATTTTAGAGACATATATTTTCATTTTAGAGATAGATTTTGTCCGTCTCTAACAGTTTAGAGACGAGGAAATTACCGACGGGATCAAATCCGTCTCTAACCTGCCTAGTGACGGAATATTTGCATTTTAAAGACAGATTTTGTCCGTCGGTATTTAAGATTTTTCTAGTAGTGAATCTCCTCCATTGAATCTTCTAATTACCCATTGAAACTCAAACTAGCACTTGATTTTTACATACAAGACTCCTCTCGGGTTTAGAACAATCACTTCCAACTTCTGGTCTTGCTTTCTCTTAGCTTCCACTTCAATATCCTTATTATTGTTGTGTTCTATGGAGATTTCATGCAATAGATTTTTCTAAGTTTGAGGCTTGAAGTGGTGGTTTGGTGTGGGTGAAGAATGGAAGGGACGAGAAAGAGCAGAGAGAAAGATGTATATCTTTCTTCTTCTTTTAATTCTTTTTTTTTTCCCCAAATCTAATTATGGATATGTAACTATTAATGGCCCTTTCTTAAATTATTTAATTACTAGTTTGTCCTTGGCAATACTACTTCATAATATATTTGAGTACTATTTCAATTGGACACTAAATTTATTTATTTATTATTATTTTGTTCTTCAAAATATGGCATAGTACAATTTATCCCCCTTAAAGAAATTTCGTCCTCGAAATTTTGCACTACTTAACAATCTGAGCTTCCGATGTGCACTCTGATCAAATATATGCAATCTTTAAATTAATAAATTAAGTGAACTTATGAAACGAAACAAAAACTAATAAGAGTCAATAATAGAAATCACTAAATAATTCATGAAGAAAAATTAATATTGAATCTCGGTAAGACAAGCCAAATAAAATAGAATAAAATGAATACATTAGCAGGGAATCAAAAACCAATTACCATTCGCACAAACTATTTTATTTTTTATTTTTTTTCAACTATGCAATCTCAACATTATAACAGGTTTTGAGACTATCATTCTCTATAACAAGTGTTTCTAAACAGTGTTATGGAAGCAAATATGGTATTTATTGATGAACAAAAATAAATAGAAAGACACAAAGTGATGAATGTACTAGTTTTTAGCTTTACCAAGTTATGTCATTTGCAATCGTAAACACTGTCCAAAGTAAACAACAAAGGGACACTATAGTCACATGTATTAGTGACCAAGAATCTTGAATCTAAACAACCAATTTCAAAAGAGTAGCCCTGGTTAAATATTTGAATGTAGAGTTCACAAAGGTTCATTGTGTTAAACTTCAAAGATTAAAGCACAAAAGTCAAATGAGTTCTCATGAATGAGCAAGATTAAAAACCTTGTGTCTAAATCCTTAAGAGGATTAAAATGGATTAACATATGACTACACAAGAGCTTTACATTTTAAATTTCAAAACAGCCACAAGTAAACAATCATAGGAACAACAATTCAAACTTCATGATATTATCCTAAGAAAAGCAGAATTACTATTGTTCCTAAAGAAGCAACATTAAGTCCACAACAATCACGGCCTAAACCACTTTGCTTTTAGCACAATTCCTACTTGAAATGTATGTGATTAGTGAGAATAATGAAATTTTTAAATCCAAAGAAATTCCACGCATTGAACAAGGTTAAGAACCAATTTTAAGAAGATTTTCAACCACAAAATAAAATAACCAGGGTTCATGACAGTTTAGCAGGTTCAGTTCAGGACCTAAAGTATTAGTGTTTATAGGAATTTAAGCTAGCAACTATGTCACAAGAGTTCTTGAAGCAGAGAATAATATATTTAGGGTCTGTCAAACTGTACCCTTTTTAGCAATTTATTCACAACTTGTGCTACCAAAACAGTCACATGACAATCAAATGGTAAGGAACGCAAATAAGTCACAAATAATCAACCTCATTAGTCAAATTTGACAAATTTCAAAATTTGGCAAGTGAAGCATACAGAAGAGTTCACCCCAAAAAAAAAATAAAAAAATAAAAAAAAACTTATGCAACAATGCTTTCAAACAATCATTCAAACTGAACACCAAATTAAAGATATTGAACCTAAATTAAGTCTAAAACACTAGAAAATCAACACATATGTGTTGAGTGTTATGCAAGTCCCTTTCATATAGAAAAAAAACACGTTACTTCTAAATGCAGGATCATCCTATCAATAACTACAGTTTTCCAGGATGCAAAGCCAATAAAAATATCAACATACACCCTTAGCCGCAAAATATGTGTATCACTATCGTCTCTCATAGGCTAAGTACGTCACAAACACGGTATCACTCAAGCACCATCCTCACCTTGCATGAGCTAGATACTCGTCTCCCTAATATTTTTCACAAAAGTATACACAATACATACATCCTCGAAGGCAGCTTATAATTAATTTAAGGGTTAAATATGTTTTTAATCCCTATAATTTGGTCTATAGTCAAAAATAGTCCCTATTTTTTTTTTATGGTGTAAAAAAACCTTACAAAATTTTCCGTCATCAAAATTAGTCCCTACAGTTAATTTTTTAACGAAGACGTGGCAACTGTGGGTCCCATTTTTTTATTTAAAAAATAATTAAAACTTAAAAAAATATTTCAATTAATAAAAAACAAACAAAAAATTATGTGTTCATCTTTCTCTTCTCTTAGCTCTCATCTCCCCTCACTCACAACCAGATGCACACACTCACATTTTCTCGAGAAAATCTCCATTTTTCATTAAAATCCCAAAATCATCACAACACCAATTTCTCATCATCAACAACAACAATGGCAGTAATCACCTCAACACCGACCTCACCATCATCAATGGCACAAGATCTACTCAATTTTTTTTTAATAGGCAAATATTATTATGCATACTCCAAACAAGTAGTATAGGAGTAGCAGAAAATGAAACGGTACAAACCAAGGGGTTACAAAGCAAGAACCGAGGCAATAAGCAAAATCCAACGCCCCTAAAACAAGAACAGGGCTGTTACAAACAGAGCCACTTCCAACAATATTACAAAACGAAAATTACATCCCCACCCATATCAAAACATTCCTTGTACAGCAGATAAAAACAGATTATCTAAGCAAACAATGACCAGCGGTAAAATCATCGCCTCGACGTTATACAAAATCCTCCATTTCCTTCGATTCACCTTCATATACATGAAGTCTGTGTTCTAATGGCACCGTTTTTTGCGTCGAATACGACACTTTTCGCTTACTTCTTCGATAAAGAAGTTTGGGATTCCGTTGAGGTAATTGTCGCGGCGGCGTTGATTGCGATTTGTCCTGGTTACATTTCTAGATCGGTTGCTGGAGAACAACAATTTACTTTTTCATCAAAATGCAAAAGTCAAAAATGGAGTTGCGGGAACAAAGCTTGACAGTGACCACACCACGAAGCATATAATTCAACCAAAACGAATCCATTTTTGCTGACTGTATCGGTGAAATTATGATCAGAGTCGTGGTCGTGATGATTTCATCGGAGTCTGGTTCGTCGAAGGTTTGTTGTTTGGAGAGAATGATTGCAGAAAAATGAAAGCCAAGAAGAAACAGAGAAAGGGAAAAGAGAGAGAGATCTGTTTTATTTTATTTTTTAATAAATTTTTGTGCTTTTTTTTAAAAAAAAAATAACATGGTTGACACATGTCACCATGTTATTGGTCAGCTCATTAAAATAATGGTCCACATTTGCCACATCAGCATTCCGTTAATTTTATTAACGGTAGGGACTAATTTCGATGACGGAAAAAATTGTAGGGTTTTTTTACACCATAAATAAAAAGTAGGTATTATTTTTGACTATAGGCCAAATTGTAGGGACTAAAAACATATTTAACCCTTAATTTAATTCAAAGATTTAAATCTTATGCTAATACCTAAAATTTAGTCCTCATTAAATCTATTTTTGTTCTCTTCAAATAAACTTATTTATATACTAAGAACCTTAAATCATAAATGGCATCAAACACATCACCTGCATATTATAATTTCAAATCAAAAGCAAGACAAATCTTAAGCTATCTACACATCTAACAAGTTCACTTTTGGGACATGGCTTCCAGGAATATTTTTTTTCTTTCTATTCTACAATAACTATCAATCAAGTTGACTAACAACACAACAACGTGTACCACACAATATAACTTGCACCAGGTAAGAAAACAACAACATTTAATCCTCGGGTTATAGTGGTAAACGTGATTACTTTCTTTATCAGAAGTAGCTTGTCATGAATTCCTAGCAAGCATATTGTAAGCACCACCACAAGTCCAATTCATACTATATCTTCCTCAACTCACATTACACTAATTTATCCAATTTATATCCTATTTTATTCTAACTCAATCTACACCAAATTATTTTGCTTCCTAAAAGTCATAACAATATACTTTCAACAACTATCTTTTCTTATTTCGATTTATCATTGATAAAGCATTCCTTGGACTTATATAAGGTAAAGAACAAGAGTACTCACAAGTTTTGTTCAATCCTGAGTTCCAATCTAACCTTAGTTTGAATCATGCATACATAAGAGCTATCACTCTCCTAATTTGCAAGCAATCTAAAATACTTCACTTTTGGAACTACCAACTGATATTGTTTGTCAAAGACTCAACAATCAAAGAGAGTTTTCAAGACATTATAATATTCCGCTACCTAACTAATTAACTGAAGGTACATCTTGAAAATTTTCATAGATTTGGAGAAGTTAGAATTGGAATCATTTGCATGGGTTATACTAATAAAAACAAATCTATGAAGACATTGTATAGCTCTGCTATATTTTAACCTAAACCGGGCTCTGATACCAACTTTGTCACGACCCAATCTCTGATCATGACCGGCGCACAAGCCACTACTAACTGACCTCGTATGTAGCCTGGCTAGCCTAATACACTATAACAGATATACATATTTAAAATATAGAGTTACTGAAATAATAGCTCAACAGGGAGGGATCCCTGGTCCTACGTATTCCTAAACGATTAGAGAATCAGAGCTACGTAGTTCTCTAGGTGTTGGTTAGCTCTTAACAAGGTATATATATAAAAATAAATAAATAATATCTTATTCCATTATGTATACATAAACCACATTATCTCTTCGTTGTGGCGAACGGATACCTTACTGCATTATCTCTTCGTTGCAGTGAACGGAAACTTTACTGCATTATCTCTTCGTTGCAGTGAACGGTAACTTTATTGCATTATCTCTTCGTTGCAGTGAACGGTACCACATTTTCTCTTCGTTGTGGTGAACGGTAACTTTACTGCATTATCTCTTCGTTGCAGTGAACGGTACTCATATCAAAATATTAGCTCATAGGTTGCACTATTATAGTTGTTATCTAATTAATCTATGTAAAATGGCCCAATTCTAGTTTAAAATGAGTTTTCCGATGTCAACCTAAGCTTATACCACCAAATTTATTCCAATACTTGTACCATCTATTTCAGTCATTTTACTACGATCTAACTTGTCTTTAATTGTCTCATAACTGGCCCTGGTTCAATTTTAAATGAAATTCCAATTATTTCATAGTCTATCATAACAATTCATGATTCTAATCATACTTTATTTCTTACAATAAAGACTCTATTAGTTTCAAAAGAGTACCAATAGCTCCAAATCAATTCCAAAACAATTTCAATAACAAACAACATGAAATTTCAACTAGCTCATAGTTAAATCATAACAGAATATGAATCTAACATACTCCACTTTCTATATTGAAGTCTCTAGTCATAATTTCTCACATCTAAACTAATCTAATCTAATCTAATTTTACTAATTTCTACTAAAATCAAACCTAATAAGAACTTACTTCTTTAGGGTTTGATGGAATGTCAACTTGCATGCATCATTTTCTTGAATCAAATCTCATCCTGTTCCTACTTGATTCCATCTTCTCCATTTTGGTTCCCAATTAAAACCCTTAGTTTGATCTTGAGTCTTTAGCCCATAACTTCTATCTTTTCCAATTGACTTCCAATCTCCTCCATTGAATCTTCTAATTACCCATTGAAACTCAAACTAGCACTTGATTTTTACATACAAGACTCCTCTCGGGTTTGGAACAATCACTTCCAACTTCTGGCCTTGCTTTCTCTTAGCTTCCACTTCAATATCCTTATTATTGTTTTGTGTTCTATGGAGATTTCATGCAACAGATTTTTCTAAGTTTGAGGCTTGAAGTAGTGGTTTGGTGTGGGTGAAGAATGGAAGGGACGAGAAAGAGCAGAGAGAAAGATGTATATCTTTCTTCTTCTTTTAATTCTTTTTTTTCCCCAAATCTAATTATGGATATGTAACTATTAATGGCCCTTTCTTAAATTATTTAATTATTAGTTTGTCCTTGGCAATACTACTTCATAATATATTTGAGTACTATCTCAATTGGACATTAAATTTATTTATTTATTATTATTTTGTTCTTCAAAATATGGGATAGTACAAGCCCTTTATTGTGTTTGGGCATTGACTAGTAGTAGTTTTATATTGTTACTTGTGGATATCCTTGTAAACAGATGTAGTCTCCATAATACGATAAGTAAAATCTTTTGAAAAATCGAAAGAATACAACTGACATCATATTGAAATCAAGACATTTGTGACCCTATTAAGTTAGGATTAAAAGCAACAAAGTTTTAAATTGGTGGGGCCAATTCAAACAAAAAAGACTTATAAACTCAAATAATAAAATGCTATAATAATAGTATAAACTAAAATTGCATATAAACAAATTTGTAATTGAGTAATGATATACGTAGTTTTTTTTTTTTTATAAGCAAAAGATTTCATTATTAGGGAGTATAAGGGGTATTCAATTCCTTACATGGATAAACACCAAATCAAGAGTTTTTAAAACAAGCCATCGGATCAATACACCAAGATGAGAAAGGAATACAAAATTTTCTACCAAAACGGTTAGAAAACCACAACCAAGAAGAGAGTTTAACTTTGTCAACGATAAGCTTTGCATCCGGTAGAACTCCATTGAAAATCACATTATTTCTATGCTTCCAAATAGTCCAAGTGATTGTCAACCATATCAAATGTCGCACCGTAGTTTATTTTGCTTTTAAGAGTGACGATGAAATTAAAAGTTCAAATTTATTGAATAACTAACTAAATATATTAATTGTTCAATAAAATTATACTTAGGCTCTGTTTTGCAAAATTAGCGGTTGGCTGATAAGCTAGCTTATGGCTGATAGCTGATGACTGATGACTGATAAGTTAATTGAAGTGTTTGGTAAAATTAGCGGTTCAACTAGCTGATAAATGTAAAATGACATAAAAGGGTATTGTTAATTCAAAATAAAATTTATGTCAAATTAATATTTAATATACTTGAAATTTAAAAATTAAATGTACTAATATAATATATATTTTTTATATTACTAAACTAATTGTTATTGGTTGAAATTTTATTTTCAAAAAATTATGGGTTTTCTTATTGACTTTTTTATTAAAAAAGTATGGTTTTTTTTTTTTACAAGATTAAAAAAGTATGGTTTATTATTATATTTTGGTCCAAAACAATAATTATTAGACTATTTTATAAAACTGAGCAACATTATTTTTTTATTTTATATAAAGCAACGCTATTTTTTTATAGTGAGTAGCATATATAAGGTTTTTTTTTGGTAGTGTATACATAAGGTTTATATTCACATAAAAATTGTCATAAGGTAATAATGAATGATTATGCATGGTTTATTAAAAAAAAGTATGGTTTATATTTATTAAAAAAACTATGGTTTATCATGTAGCAAAAAAAATGTATGGTTTATTTTAAAGTAAAATAAAAAAAAGGGTAAGAGTGAACATTAGTTAAAATAATAAGGGGTAAAAATGGAAGAAAAAATAATAAGCTATAAGTTATAAGCTCATAAGCTACTTGAAATAGCATCTGGAAAATAAGCTATAAGTCAGTAAAATAAGGTATAAGCTCATATAGAAAAGTCTGTTACCAAATAGGTCTTTTAGCTTATAAGACATAAGCTATAAGCTAGCTTTTTTGGCTAGCCAAACAGACCCTTAATAGCCCAACCTTGAATAATTATAAGAATAACAAGTTTCTTTGTCTTATATATATAGAAATAAAATTGTTGTAAAAAGAAAAACAATATTTTGTTTTTTATTTATAAAGGGTTAAATAAGTAAATAGTCCCTATAGTTTTTCAGAATTTCGATTTCAATCCCTAAATATTGCTTTCACACTTTTTGGTCCCTAAAAAGTTTTCTATCACAATTTTTGGTCCCTACTTTTAATCAAACTCTTATATATTTTTACATTTTTAAATGATTTTTTGTATTCATGTTTATAATATTATAAGAACATCTTTGATAAAAATTTAGAATTTTTTTAACATAAGATAAATTATTCATGAATTTTTATGTGCAAAAGATTTTAAAAAAAAGTCATCTTTAATTCATCACTTGTTAAAAAAAATTAAATTTTTGCAAAAGAGATTCATTTAATGTACTACACATGAACGCATACAAAATTTTAAAATTTCGAATAATATGCATGAGTTGAATGAAAAGTAAGACAAAAAATCATGATATGAAAACTTAAAGGACTAAGTGTATGTTTGGTTTCACTTTAGACATAATTGATTTTGATAGAATTGATTTTGGTAGAATTGATTTTAACAGAATTGATTTTACCATAATTAATTTATGTTTGGATACTTTCATGTAAAAATGAGTTGAACAAAATATTTAAGTGTAAATGTGTAAGAATCAATTCAAGTAGAATCAATTCTGGAGGCAAAATTAATTCTACTTTTGAGAAACCAAACAACTCAAAATCAATTCTACAGACAATTCAGACTTTTATATAATTGAAACCAAACACACACAAAATGTGGAAAAAAATCTTTAAAGACTAAAAATAAAATTCTGAAAAACTATAAGAACCATTTACTTAGTTTTTTTTTAGATGAAATGTTAATCCACCAAAATTAAAATGACACACGATTATAAGGTTCGGATTCGAACACGAATCATACGTCCAACCTAACAATTCCAGAATTTTCTCTTAAAAAAAATTTTATTTTATTTTATTTTATTTTTTGGTGTAAACCGGGTATCCTCTGCGCGCAACTGCAGAGACTAATCCCTCGAGCCTTGTGGGATCCAAATGGGTGGCAAACTCTCCCTAAAAGTTTTAACACTGCTGCATGTCCAAGCTAGGGATCGAACCCAGGACCTTAATTAAGATAGAAGAGACTCGCGTCATTTCATCTAAATGCTCTTGGGTAAAAACATTTTATTCATGAATGGTAATTTAACTGACAAAAAATGCCGAAATGATTAGATGAGACATTACACAAAATTTCAAGGCGAATCTTTCACTTTGTGTTTGTCGTCTATCTAAAAAATGAAAAAGAAAATAAAGAATTAATTCAACAATATTTCCTCATTTCCTGTTTAGCTCCACCGTGCACTCAACACAAGATTCAAACTCCTTACCGTAAAAAACACAAGATTCAAACCCTAACCCCGCAATTACAATTTTAAATCGCTGTCACTTTGCAAGCTATAGATTTCAGTGTTTGAATTCATCAGAGCATCATCATATTAGGGTTTTGAAAAACCAATTTGGAAGAAATTCAAAACCCTAGATTTCATAAATCCATGTCGATTTGATGTTTTAAGCCGCTTACTGCTTCCGTCGATGTCGATCATCAGTGACGCGCTCCGGCAAGTGTTTATGCCGAAGCGCGAGTACGAGAGTCTCAGGGAAGAAGAAAAAGCATGGGGCAAGCTTCAGAGACCGGTGATAGTTACTTTTGTTGCCGGAATCTGGCTTGCAATAATCATTTCCACGGTTATCAGCTTGAAAATAGTGTTTCCCGGTAGCGATGGGAAGAGACCGTTATGTGTTGATCGAAGTGTTCAATCTGTACAATTAGGAATGAAAGGTGACTCTGATTCTGATCTGTTTCCTGGTGCTTTTTATCTTACGGATCAAGAGATTGCTGATTATTACTGGATGGTTGTGTTCATTCCGTCGTTCATCGTTTTTGCAGTTTCCAGTCTTTATCTCATTGCTGGTAAGAAATTTAATTTCACTGTTGCTTTTGATGAGGAATTTTTATATGATTATTATTATTGTCAATAGAAAATAGGACGAGAGATCTTTTTATTTTATCTTTTTGTTTACTTTCATTTCATGCACCGGTAGGAACTAGGAAGTAAAATGATATATTGATGGTGAAGTTTAGTCTCAGAGATTGTATGTAATTGTTTTAGTTTTGATGTCAGCACATTTATAGTTGCAAAACAATGTGATGCAATAATTTAGATAATATCACGGGTAGCACCGTAGCAGTTCCTTTGAGAGAGGATTTTTTGGCATTGAAGAAATTCATGGCTGCTGGAAAATAGGGAGAATTGAACTATAGGTATAATCCTTACATCACAGCTAAAGGGAAAAAAGTTTGAACTAAAAATATATAAAACCTAATGAAGAAGATTAATGTCAATAACATATTGAAAGAGAGGTATATTAATTTGCTTACATTTCAAAAACTTTCTCTCTCTTAAAAATATTCTCTCTCGCTTCTCTCTACTTGCCTAAACCCTAACCCGCCGCCGCTGGGTCTTTCCCCCAAATCCAAAACTTCCAGTGTGATGTAGACGGCGGTTGCGGTGGTGCGACGAGCATCAGGCTCCGCACCACCATTCCAGTCATCGATTGGGTGCTGGTGGTCCGTTTTTGGGGTTATCCTTCTCCTTCTTCACTGCTGTTCTAGTTCTCTGATGTTCTCTCTCGAGTTCGTTTTCTGGGTTTTGGCGAGATCGTGTTTCGCTGATTCTCCCTCGCCGGTACAGTCGTTTGCTTCCTACCGCCGTGGTGTTTGTGTTGGGTGCGCAGTCCTGCTTCTTTGGAGGAGGCGCTCTGTATTTGATGGTGTTGCCTTGGTGCTCGTCTGGCTGCTGCTGCGTGTTTGGTCTTGTTATGTGTTGGTTATGCTCCTTGCCGGAGCTCCTTCTTCTCCGGCGGTGGGGCTCGGTTTGGGTGCCTTTGTAGGCTATGGTGTTGGGTTATGGTGGGGTTTCGCCGATTCAGGGGGTTGGGGGTTGTTACCTCGCCGGAGTTCCTCCTTCTCCGGCGATGGGTCTCGGTTTCGGGTGGTTTGTGTTGTTTGGGTGTTTGGAACAGGCGGTGGCTTGGTCGTGCTGGCGTTGGTTAGAGGTGGCAGTGAAGGGGGCAGTGTAGTAGCCGAGGTGACTTGGTGTAGTGTTGGGATTGGTGGAGGAGGAGAGGAGGGGCTGCCGGTTTTTGGTGTGGATGGGTGGGGTCTTGTGCTGGGGTGGAGTGGCCGGAGATGAGGTGGATTGGTGGACGAAGGTTGAGGGCGGTCCTTTTGGGTCGTTGTTTGGTGTTGGTGCTGTTGGTTACGGTGGGGGTTGTTTGGAGCTGTCGGGCAATGGTGGTGGTGGCTGGCTGAGGTTTTTTCCTTGGCCTTGGTTTTTGTCCTGGCGTGCCCGAAAGGGCGAGGTATGTAGACTCTCCGTGTTGACGGACGATGTTGCTTTATCGTACCTCCAGGACGTTTCGGTGTTGGAGTGGTGTTGGACGGTTAAGGCCGAGTGTGAGTGGATTCTCCTGGATACAAGAGTCTCTGACCATTTTCAAATCTGGTGAGATTTGCAGGACTCTTGGAGTCGCTGAGGGGTGTTCAAGTCTGTTGAGACTTGCAGGTCTCTGGTATCCGGTCGAACTCTTCTGCATCAAGTGTTGACTGTCGATTCTCTGACTACTGGGGTCCCTCAACCGCTGACTTCTGGGGCTACCATCTGGATCTGATGGGCCGAGTAATTTTAATTCGAGTTCGGAAGTTAGAGCCATGTGGTGTCTCCTAGGGTCGGGTAGGGGTTTTCTCTGGGGGTTTAGCGAATCATTATTGGTGTATGGGTGGTTTGGGGTGTTTGGCTTGGTGTTGGTAATTGTGTTATATCACGTTACTTTTTGTTTGTATGTTTCCTCGACAATTCCTTTCACTTCTTGTGGAGGAGTTGTCTTTTAATAAAATTTAGCCGTTTAAAAAAAAATATTGAAAGAGAGGTAAAAAAAAGGGCCTGCTTTACATGAGGCAAGTTGAATTGATAAATTCTGCGATGCTTAGATTGGAAATTGCTTTGATTTCTCCATAAACTTGTATAGTTTATGATTGTTGGGATACGAAGACAATCTATAGTTATAGAAGTAGTTGTTTGTTTGATATCAGAAACAGAAGTATGCGGTTGTTCTCTTTATATAATTGAATCTAATCTAAAATTTCTATCATTATAGAGGAGTACTATTAAAGAAGTTGACTACTTGGTGTTTTTTTGGAGTTCTTCGTTGCACTTTTTGGAATTTTCATCACTTGATTTATTTCTAAGATGAGAATTGAGAAGGGAAAGTGTCAACTCTTTCAAGTAGAGCAATGCCTATGCCACATTCTCAAATCTTGGATTTACAACTTTGCACACCCATACAGCTTGCTTCATCCAAATCAAATAATTTTTCATTTTCAACTTAATAATCAACCAACACAACTGCGGAAACTTGTCAATTTAAGAGTTGCTCAAATGCCATCTCTATTATGATGGACCGTTTTCTATTTATCATCTGTACTTTCAGTACAATTCCCTGACCTTGTTGGAATTCTTGATGATACGATAGATCCAACCGCATATTTTCCTTTCAGAGATTCGCTAAATAATATGATTCTAAGATTGCCAGCCACATAATTATGTTATGGAATACTATTTTAATTTATAGCTTAAGTTTTTGCCGGAAGTAATATTTTGTGTCATCTTGAATTGATGATCTTGAACATATTCGATGGTTTGCAGGGACAACAACTAAGAGCATATTTAGATACTTGCAAATGATGGGTTTATCCAAAAGGAAATCATTTTTTATTTTGCCAAATGTGCTGCAAATTAAGGGGTTAACTGTAAATGTAATCCAAACATTTATTAAGAGAGTGCTTTTCTATTCTCTATACTTTGTGTCTCCCATCTTGATCCAGAACTTGTTTTCTACTGTACTATACCGCCTATTTTAATAACACCTCTCTTCTGCGGTCATGTAGTATTATTTGATTGTTTATAAATCACATGCCATATAAACAACTCTTTCATGTTCCCCGCATATTATCTTTTGTTTAACTAGAGTTTAATCTTGTACTTTTGGCGTGAAAATGACTTGTCAGCTTCATTCAAAAAGCTTTATGCCATACTTATGGAGAATATCTTGTTGACTTTGCTTGATGTTTTATATTATATATTATTTTGTAGGTATCACTGTAGCTTATTATGCTCCAACAAGGCATGGATGCTTGAAGGTGGTTGACAATAATTATTGTGCCTCAAGGCGGGGTATGATTCCTCTGCTGCCTTAAATTTCCACTTCTGTCGTGTGCACTTTCAATTATGGCATCACTTTTCATCTAACAACGGAGAATTTTATGGACTCAATTAATTGAAATTTTACATTTGTATATCCTACAGGTGGCGTTCGCTGTCTATCCATCTTGAATCTTATCTTTGCCATCATCTTTGGTATTCTTGCCTTGTTTCTTGGTTCAAGTCTCTTGACATTCACGAGCAAGAGCAACTGTTCCACACCTTTGTTTTGGTGCTATGAAGTTACATCTTGGGGACTGGTTGTTCTGTACGGTGGCACTGCCTTCTTCCTAAGGAGAAAAGCAGCTGTGATTCTTGATGAAGGGAACTTTGGTGGTCGAAATCTAGGGCTTGAAATGCTGGAAACAAATCCGCTAGAAGTCACACCAGAGGTCGAAAGGCGTGTTACTGAAGGGTTTAAAGCATGGATGGGTTCATCCCTTCTTTCTTCTGACGAAGAAGATGAACCTGACAGTTATGAGGAGGCACCTCATT
Source organism: Trifolium fragiferum (assembly GCA_954870985.1). NCBI lineage: Eukaryota > Viridiplantae > Streptophyta > Magnoliopsida > Fabales > Fabaceae > Trifolium > Trifolium fragiferum. Next base: position 40,979,976 of record OX940794.1, read on the forward strand.
TAACACATACTAACTCAAACAGGCAAAGACTCTGAACTCGATAAATTCAGTTCCAATGGATGGAATTCGGGTTTGGACAAAAAATGTTTTAACATGTATCATACAACAATAACAATTACAGATTTTGATTAATGGAGTACGGACTTGGTGCTCCTTTGAACTAGGATTCACCTCGTATCGACATATCCCCATATTTTGATTAATGGAATATGGACTTGGTGCAAATGTAAGATTCAAGATGGATGAATCTCTTATCAAAGGGGATGGATGAATCCCTTATCAAAGGGATGCTCAAATGCAATACAGATGTTAGGTTTCACTAAAATATTAGGGATGTGACTTGTATTGGATGTTGTTCGTGGGATTCTTGAGGGTTTCGTGAAAAATCGCACAACTTGATTTGGTATTTTGTTAAAGGAGGGATGTAGGACTTTCATTTGTAGTGTAATGAACTCGAGAACAAGATCTCAACAGTATCTTTAGGCTTGATTTTCAACGGTAATTGAGGCTATAAACATAATTTCCGAGCTCTGAAATGAGTTGAGAGGTTGCCATTTATAATTTCATAAGTTGGCGGGGAAATCGTTTAGCATTGTGTTGTTGGCTCGACAATTTAACATAATTGGATCACACCATTGAGCAATTTTTCCTTATTTTTACTCAAAAAAAAAAATTATAGTTGAATCACTCAACCTTTGGCGTTTACAGCCATTTGCGCACATTAAGTTTTCTTCATTTCTTATATTTTGGAAAATTTCATATGTTTTTAAATTTATAACCAAGTCAATTAATGAGTGCTCTAGAAATATGTTGTAAAATAAGTAAATTTGACGCTTACAATATGTTTTTTTGACGCTTACAATATGTTAAAAACGACATTTGTTAAAAATGTTTTAAAATAAATTAAATGTAAAAATATTTTAAGATATATTTGTTTTAGAAAAGCATGATTTATTTTTGTTTTTTTGATAACAAAAGCATGATTTTTTTGTTACATCTTTAAAATAAATTAAGCTTAATTGTAGTTTTGGTCTTTTTATTTTTATTATTTTGCAGAATTGGTCCCCCTAACATATATTTTGTTTAAAATATGATGATACAAGATATTTTAAATTAATTTTATGAAAGATTTTTCTTACAATTTCATCGACGTTGGTATTCTCTCAACATCAAATCATATACAACGTCGTTTAAAACATATAACATTGTTAATTTATAGTTAAAATTATGATAATGAGACTAAAACTGTCGAATTTTAAAATAGAGGGATCAATTCTACAAAATGATAAAAATATGGAGATTAAAATTGCAATTAAGCCAATAAATTAAGATGAAAGAGGAGTAACTTATTGAATAAAACAAGATGAATGAGACATTAATATTTCAATCTATTTAAAATAAATAAATTTTTTTCTTATATTAAGAACTCGAGAAAGTAACTTTTTAAATAAAACAAGATATTTGTAAAAAAGACAAAATTAAATCTTAGTTTCTTAATTTTAGGTAAAGTTTTAATTCTATATTTTTTTTACGTCATTTTTATCCTATTTGATTATTCATTCATGTTTTTATATGATTTTTTTAAATTTTCTTTATATTGCAGAAAATATATTTATGATTAAAAACAAAGAAAATCTATAAATAATTTAAATTTTGAAATTCATATTCAATATAAAAAATGAGTTAAAATATTACTATGAAGAAGATAAAAAAAAGTAAAGGATAGAGAAGATAAAAAATTAAAGTGTTAATGGAAATTAATTAAATTAAGAGTCAAAAATATAATATTACCAATAAAAAAAAAAAAAATTCTTCGAAAGAAAGTGTAAACAAATACTGTAACACTGAAACAACAAAAACCCTAATCTGCTACTGCGGCACAGAACCCATAACCTATCTTCTCTTCAATCGCGTCGCAGTCAACAATGGCAGATCACGATGAACAACGTCTTCAACCTCAAGACCTAGGTTACGACCCTAACTTCGTCCCCGATTCAGTCAAAACCTTCGTTGGTCATCTTTACCGTCACATCAGAGACAAAAATGTATACGAGATCCACCAGAATTACGAATCTACCTTCCAAACCCTATCGGAGCGTCATTTCAAGGACACTCCATGGCCTTCCGTCGACGCCGTCGCTCAATACGTCGATAACGACCATGTGTTCTGTCTTCTCTACCGTGAGATGTGGTTTCGTCATCTCTATGCTCGTCTCACTCCTACTCTTAGTCAGAGAATCGATTCGTGGGATAATTACTGTAGTCTCTTTCAGGTTGTTCTTCATGGTGTTGTGAATATGCAGCTTCCGAATCAGTGGCTTTGGGATATGGTTGATGAATTTGTTTATCAGTTTCAAAGCTTTTGTCAGTACCGTGCTAAAATGAAGAACAAAACTGAACAAGAAATTGCTCTGTTGAGACAATTTGATCAGGTTTACAATAATTCATTTTATCTATTGGGTTTGGTTGTGTATATATATTTTATTGTAATTCGTTGTGTAATGTTGATTTTAATTTTAATTTGTGGTTATTTTTAAGTATTTTGTTAAACCTAGCATTTATTTGGATTGACTTATTTGAGCTTATCCGTTAGCATAAACACTTATGAGACTGTTTGGAAGAGCTTATGAAAAACAACTTATGACATGTACTTAGCTATTTTTAGCTTATTTTATGAAACCAGCTTATAGCTTATATGAAATCAGTCTGATTTTTTTTTTTTTTTTGTAGTAGATATAGCTTATACATAAGCACTTGTATGATATGTGGTTATAGCTTAATTAAGTTGTTTATTTATCCAAAAGGGACTTAATCAAGTTATGTCTTTTTCTGTCTCAGGCTTGGAATGTTTTTGGTGTGCTGAACTTCTTGCAAGCGCTTGTTGAGAAGTCAGCTATTATTCAGATACTTGAGCAAGAGAAGGAAGGGCTTGAGCAATTCACTGCTAATGATGGTTATGATTACAATGGGGGTAGCAATGTCTTGAAGGTTTTGGGGTATTTCAGTATGGTTGGCTTGCTGAGGGTTCATTGTCTATTGGGGGATTATCATACCGGTCTTAAGTGCTTGCAACCTATTGACATTAGTCAACATGGTGTTTACACCATTGTTATTGGATGCCACATTACCACCATTTATCACTATGGTTTTGCTAATCTTATGCTCCGCAGGTCATGACTTCCGCTACTTAGTTGCTTACTTGTTTTTTTTTTGTGTGTATATGATGACTAAATTAATAGCTTCATAATGTTAGTAATTCACATGTCTTTACCAATTCAAAAAAAATATCAACTAAACACTTACTTATCACGTGGCAGCCTTTGCTCTGTATGCATTACTTGGATGGCTTTCTCTATTTTGGTAGTGTTAGTGTATATTATATACAGGCACAAAAGCTATTGGTAGTGTTCAATGCGGGGTATTTTGTCTTATATAGAATTCAAACTTGCCAAATGCAAGCATGGAATGAGATTTATATCTTTGTTCTTTCTGGGTTTAGGTTATGAATTACAATTGAGGTTTTAAGATTCATTAGAAATGGGCAAGTACTCAAGTAACTGAGCCATTTTAAGGTGTTGCACATTTCTATTGTAGAATTAAATTTCACAAAATGGTGTTTTTGATGGGTGCTTTCGTTATATTTTTACATGGCGTCTCAAATATAGTATTTTCTACAGATATGTGGAAGCAATTCGTGAATTCAACAAAATTCTCTTGTACATCTTTAAGACAAAGGTGTACCATCAGAAATCTCCACAATATGAGCAGATATTGAAGAAGAATGAACAAATGTATGCATTGCTGGCAATTTCCCTCTCACTCTGCCCCCAAAGCAAGCTCGTTGATGAAACTGTGAACTCTCAGTTGCGAGAGAAGTATGGTGAAAAGATGAGCAGAATGCAACGATATGATGATGAGGCTTTTGCTATGTATGATGAGCTCTTCTCATATGCATGCCCCAAGTTTATCACCCCTTCAGCGCCCATTTTTGAGGAGCCTCTAGTAAATTACAACCAGGTATACCCTAGACTCTATCTGGGTTCTTGACCAACAAGCATTTTGAGCGAGTACATAGACCCAAAAAATGAAGTTAGCTTCAATTAACTTCAAATTTGAATTACACAGTCCTTGTTTTCTCTTTCTCTTTATTATTCAACTCCTGAATAATTATCTCCACTTCCAAAACGAAATTAATCTGGTTAGGCATACCTGACCTCTTCCTCCCATAAAGCTGCATAAAGAGAAAGAGAAAATGATCTATTAACCATAATCATTTGAGCAGTTAGTGAACTGTGTCAATGATTCATGTTTGCCACCTGAATCTTTATGGGGTTCTAAATTTTATAGTTTTTTTACATGTTTTTTTTTTTCTATAGTTAAATCCTCATTTGTTTGTTGAAACATTTATTCATATTCATGTTCACATATCTGTTCTTTTGATCTCGATTGACTCTACAAGTCTTCTATATTGATGATCTGATTTGAGCCTTACAAGTTACAATGATCTGAAGAGTCCCTCAAACCATCATCAATAGTTGTTTAGATGTTCTCTTTTGTTACCTTCCTTTTCTTCTTTTACTATATTTATTGCTAAAAGTTATTTGTTTCCCCAGGATGCCTATAGACTTCAATTGAAACTGTTCCTTTATGAAGCAAAGCAACAACAGTTGTTATCCGGTCTCAGGACCTTCTTGAAAGTATATTCAACAATCTCCGTTGCAAAACTTGCAAGTTACATGGAAGTAGATGAACCAACCTTAAGGTTGCAAGACTTCCAATTAATTTAGCATTTCCTTGGATGAATATTTTTTTTTTCTTCATTTATAAAATATATATTTGGACACTAGTTTATTGATGCTTGTCCATTTTGATGCTTGGCAGGACTATCTTATTGACATACAAGCACAAGACCCATGCTGTTGATAGTGCTGGAAAAGTTATATCCAATGCTGATGTGAATTTCTATATTGATGATGTAAGCTTGCTTACTATTTCCCCTTGTCTAATCCTTTTTCTCTCAGAATTTATAACAGTTTCTGTGCCATACTACACGAGCGTTCTTTTAAGTTGAACTTTAATTGCATCCCCTTGCTCTCAAAATCTTTGTTACATTGATGGTCAGTACTCAGTGATCTCTGAGCTCGGGCACTAAAGACTGAGCCAAATTAGATCTGATAGTGCGATTATCTCTGGGTTGGTCCTATCTTGTGTTACAATCGTATCGCTTTAACTGTATGTTACAGAATAACAATATTGTAAATGAATAAATGTTGGTGGTAGTGAACTCCCAACTTTGTCTGGAATTCATATTAATTATCCTAGCTTGAAGACACAAATTAGGCTTTAGGAACTGAACTGTATATTTATCTTGAATGATGCTGCAACAAAATTTGAACGATGTTTCCATTTACTGCAGGACACAATTCATGTTGTGGAGTCCAAACCTGCCAAACGGTACGGGGATTACTTCTTGCGTCATGTTGCTAAGGTATGCCTGCCTGCGTCTCCAATGCTGTCCATATTTTTCAGGTTTGTCGAGAATAACAATTATTTCTTATATATAACCATTTTCTTCTTACTTTACAGCTTGAAGGGGTGATCAACGAGATGGACAGTATAAGGCTGGAGTGAGTTCATACCCTTGTCGGTTCCCCTTTTTTAATTTGCTTTGAAGGCAGAATTTTGTTAACATTTGTGTAATACTAAATACTATTTTTTCTCAACTCTGTTTTTTTTAGAGAAATAACCTACCCATTTATGTTTTCAAATGAGGGCATAAAGATTCAGCGTTTCTACTAGTATTTTTTGTTCACGAAATTCCATTGCATGTTTCTCTTGGTCCGGTGCTTGTTTCTGTTCTTGATTTATTGCTGAACACTGATTTCTGTTCCCATAAAAATGACCAGCGAGCAAGTTAATCTGCCTCTTGGTGGTTTTTTACTAATTAGACTCTATTGGTGAAGCTTTTTTTTGCACAACTCCATTCAACGCAATCAAACTCTTTTTGCGATTATACCCATTAACAAATAACATGAGTATCTGCATCACTTTAACGATGAGTATAACTTGTGTATAACCGCGAGACTCAATTTGAGAAATATAATTTGGGACAATGTAGTTCTTAACTTTAGATAGGTGAAAACTAGTTGTCCATGTAGAGATTAAGTTCTTTAGTTTATTTTTGTTGGAGTTTTTTTATTTATTTAATTAAAAGATTAAATTGAGACTTACAATTTTTTAGATGCTCCAGTATTATGATTAGTCATCACTCTAAAATAAAATAAAAAAGTTATCATGTACCAAAAAAAAGGTTATCGGCAATAAATCAATTTTTCAGTCAGATAACATGAAAAATGTCTTAAAACAATTTGTAAAATATATCGCATGGAAATGCATGTTTATCTAGGGATTTGGATCATCTTCTTAATTATCCACATCTCTCTCTTTTTTCTCCATCTCTCTTGATAGAAAGGAAGGAAAGAGATGTAAATAATTAAGAAAATGAAAGAATTCAATTTAGCTTATCCAAGAGTGCACATGTATAGTTGTCAATCTGCCAATCCAGTCAATGAGACCAATCAAAGTGAACATGCTAAATATCTCTATAATTTTTTACTTTGTGATTCAATTTGATATGTTATTTTTTTTTTTTTTTTGATTTTGGCGGAGAAAAGTAAAACAGCAGTTTGAGTTTGATATGTTATTTTTTATTATATATTATTACAACATCAAAATTAAAATCTTCTAGGTGGTGTATATGTTGTGAAGATATTATATTGTATACACTACAATAGACATAATGTGAAATTTCGTGTCTAAACAGCACATATTTTAAAGATATATTCTTTTTAATATATAATAATTTGGCAAAATTACATGTTTAGTCCTTTATCTTATTTTTTTGTAACATTTTGATCCTTTATCTTATATATTTGTAACACTTTGGTTTTTTATTTTTTATTTGTAACACTTTAATCCTTTATCTTTTATAATATTCACATATAAATCCTTTTTTCCATATTTTTTTTATTAAAAAAACTCTGAATTTTATTTGTTAAGATACATGTTTATTAAAATTAAATAAAATTCATAATTTTGATAAAAATGTTCATCATCTTCATCAATTTTTTTATATTTTCATATTTTTTAAAAGACCAAAGTGTTACAAATAAAAGATAAAGGACCAAAATGTTACAAAAAGACAAGATAAAAAATCAAAATGTTACAAATGAAAGATAAATGACCAAAATATTAAAAAAAAATAAGATAAGGGAACAAACATGTAATTTTGCCAATTTTTGCATCCCAAAATATTTTTTATCACTAAATTAATAAGCATACGGTTTGATCCAATGTCAAAATAGATTTCATTTGATCCACAATAATAAAATTCATTAATACAAAGATCAAAACGTATTGGGTATGATGCAAATCAATCTGTCTAACTTGTATCACATTAAAATTAATTAACTTAAAAAGATATCATAGATTTTAATTTGACATTCACATTCTAGTAAAGTTGGAGAGAATAGCATGAAACCGAACCCCAATGCAAAAAATGCGATAAGATAACAAAGCCGACTAAAATAGTACTCCATGCTTCATGACACGTTACAATAGGAAAGAAAGGGTCTCCATCATCCACAACCAAACAAATTCAATAATAGTCATATAAATAGTACTCGTTTCCAACAGCATAAAGTTCATACATTATATTTTTCTACATTTTAGTTAATACTACTTTTTTATAAAATTTAATAATTTAATCCAAACAAAAGAAAAGAAAACCAAGGAACTACATATATCTATCATACAGCATGCGCCCACCGGTTATTCTCGAATCTACCACCACCACCTTTACATCTTCTTCTTCTTGTGATCGCAGATTAAACACACTTGCAAGACACCTCATCGACGTTAACGATCAAAATCAAAATCAAATGGCTTCTCAAAACATCTCTCCTTCTCCAACCGCTTCTTCTGATTCCGTCTTCGCTCATCTCGTTCGTGCTCCCGAAGATCCTATCCTAGGGGTAACGTAACTAACTATTCAGATCACTAACACTTCTTTGTTTTTATATTCGATTTTCAGATCGCAATTTATTTATGCTTTTTCATTTTTTCTGCTATTTTGATCTCCTTAGGATCATGATCATAACCGCATCACTTCAATTAAACCAATCATACAATTGATTACTTCATTTCAATTATTTTTTATTTATTTTATATTATGCAAATTTATCGGTTCTTGTTGTAATTTGATTGCATTTACGCATGAATTTCAAAGTGGCACGGTTCTGATGCTGACGGATTGCTATGTTACGTATTGCAATTGTTTTTGTTGTGACTTGTGAATATTTCGCAAGTTTGATAGTGACTTTATTTTAATTTTATATAAAAACTTTGTTACTCATTTTTCCTCTGTTTTTTTCTTATTTTCTTTCTTGCGTGTGTTTGAAAAATAGGTAACTGTTGCTTACAACAAAGATCCAAGCCCAATTAAGCTCAACTTGGGTGTTGGTGCATACCGAACTGAGGTTAGGTTCCTATTTGGTTGTTTGCACTAATAGTTCTTAATTATTTGGGACAACATGTACTAACACAATTACATAATCTATTTATAATATATGAAGCATCAACACAAACACGACACTGATACTGATATGTGGTACTAATTTGAAAAAGAAATAATTGAATGTAAATCACATATATCGGTGTGGTGTCTGTGTCAAATTTAACAACCATTCAATCTGAAATGCTGGTGTTATATAGTACAGTACATAGTAATCTTTTGCATAATTTGGCTACTGAAAATCTATGTTAACGAACGATGAGTTCATGGACAATGAAAGCCATTACTTAAAGTTGCAAGACAAGCATTGAAATTATACATATTCGTTGTGACTTATGTGTTTTACTAATACTATAACATGTGCTACTTACCAGGAAGGTAAACCCCTTGTGTTGGATGTAGTGAGGCGAGTTGAACACCAACTGTTGAACGACTTGTCAGTACCTGGCTCACTGTACTTTATTTTTCTTCATTTCTAAAGAGAAATTTTTATTCAATTTTTATATAAAGTTCTGTTCTGCATTATTTTTAGGTCACGCAACAAGGAGTATATTCCAATTGTTGGGCTAGCTGATTTTAACAAATTGAGTGCTAAGCTTATTTTTGGTGCTGACAGGTTAATAATTCAAACCTGATGTTATTATATTAACTTTTCTTGTTTATATATTCTTACCAGTCAGGTCCTAACTTTTCTTTTGCTAACGTTTTTTGATATAGCCCTGCAATTCAAGAGAACAGGGTTACCACTGTTCAAGGCTTATCTGGTACTGGTTCACTAAGAGTTGGAGGAGAGTTTTTGGCTAAACACTACCACCAAGTAAAGCGCGCTGTCCTTATTTTTTTTTCTCCCACCTATCTTTTTTGACTGATATTGTTGTATATCTATGGGCTTACCTTGTTTGATTGTCTTGATCTTGACAGCGGATTATATACTTGCCACAACCTACTTGGGGCAACCATCCAAAGATTTTCACCTTGGCAGGTTTAACTGTCAAAACATATCGCTACTATGCTCCAGCAACACGAGGGCTTGACTTTCAAGGTTAGAATTCTATCAACCTGTGAAATGTTTATTCGTTATTTTTCAATTTGTATCAATGTTCATGTGTGTCAAAATATGTATCATGAACTCGTGATCAATATTCAATAACATAATTAGATTTCATTTAATGTTATTTTCCCCCTCCTTGTTCCTTACAGGACTTCTAGAGGATCTTGGTTCTGCCCCATCTGGATCTGTTGTTTTGCTGCATGCATGCGCACATAACCCTACTGGTGTTGATCCAACACTTGAACAATGGGAGCAGATTAGGAAGCTGATAAGATCAAAATCTTTGTTACCCTTCTTCGACAGTGCTTATCAGGCAAGAATATTTGCATTTGGCCAACATCTGCTTTTTGCTTGCTACAATTGTGTGGACATAATCTACAAATATTTACTTCAAATTCACAAATCCAACCACTTGAAGTCCATGATGGATATATGTCCACATAATAATAAGTTTTTACCATGTCTCAAGTTCCTGTTCTTTTATTAAAAACTTTATTAAGCTACTATTTTTGTTCAGGGTTTTGCCAGTGGAAGTCTAGATGCAGATGCACAGCCTATCCGTTTGTTTGTTGCTGATGGTGGTGAATTGCTGGCAGCCCAGAGTTATGCAAAGAACATGGGTCTTTATGGCGAACGTGTTGGTGCCTTGAGCATTGTAAGCATTTTAAAACATTAAATAGAGACAATTTTATGAGTTTTATCGGTAGTGATTAATGACCCGTGCTTGTATTTCATCCTATTCAATATGATTGTTTACATGACTAATAATTTCAATATTACTATCTTTTTTGCGCAGATAGCGTGATCCATAAATTTATATTTTTTATATAAAAAAGATTGGCCAAAAGTTACTACTTTTTTTTAGTTTCCCTGATATTCCTTTTCTACAATAATAAATGCCCCCAGGTCAGCAAGTCAGCTGATGTTGCAAGCTTGGTTGAGAGCCAGCTGAAACTTGTGATTAGGCCCATGTACTCAAGTCCTCCCATTCATGGTGCATCCATTGTGGCTGCCATTCTCAAGGATAGGTAGTGAGCCAACATTCTGCTTCTTTCTTTAGTAGGACGAGGAAATATGGATTTGTTGTTGACTATCATTTTGTTCTTTCCAACTAATTTTCTCTTACCGGTTCTGCTCCTCTTCCAGGGATTTGTTCAATGAATGGACTATTGAGTTGAAGGCAATGGCTGATCGCATTATCAATATGCGCCAACAACTTTTTGAGGCTTTACGCGCTAGAGGTTAGCCTCTACATAGTATCTTTTACAATTTTTTCAGCTTGACCTTTTTGGATGGCTCTTTATCATTGTTGTTGATCAGTATGCAAGAAGTTATTGTTTGTTTGCTCATTCTTCGTTATCTTAGTCTATCTTCTCCCGCTCGAGTCTTTCAAGGATTTTATATCCACAAAACATTTATTGTAGTTGTACTTATTTCTCCTTTAATTGAACAGGTACACCAGGTGATTGGAGTCATATCATCAAGCAGATTGGAATGTTTACTTTCACAGGATTGAATCCCGAGCAAGTTTCTTTCATGACTAAAGAGTACCATATATACTTGACATCTGATGGGTAAGACAATTTTATTTCTGACTTATTAAATGAGCTCAGACGAGTGTGTGAACAAGATACTTGTTTACAGTGCCCATTGTCCAAATTCTTTTGCCGTAAAATAAATCCTAAATTTCAATCTGCAATATGTTTGTGGTACATCTTGAAATCCATTTTTCTCTAAATCGAGTCATCATACATATATGTGTTGTGTTTTCTGCATCATGCTCATTGTTATATTTAGTAAAGGTTGCATAATAGTGTTGTGTGTATATCAAGAATTTGTTTTTTGTTATTGAGACTGGTTTTCAAAATCCAAGACAAATAAGTAAACGAACTCTTCAGCCAGACATATTTGAAAGTGTGTACTGAGCAGTATAGGATTATTAACTCTAGTTTGAATTACATCCTTTTGTATTTGACCTGTAATTGTGTAACATCTTTCTTAAGGACTGTGAGATGATGCTTACTCAATAACTATTTGTTTCTGATTTCTGTTGTCAATCTCTGCCTATTGTGTGTAATTAATCATCTATGCCCGAATTCCATATGACTCAACATGTACTGTTTTATTGTGCAGGAGGATTAGCATGGCTGGTTTGAGCTCCAAAACAGTCTCTCATCTGGCGGATGCAATACACGCAGCTGTTACCCGAGTTGCCTAAATTTTACTGATTGTTTTGAACTTGTCCCCTGACTGTGGATATTTTTGTGGAATAATTGTCTCATCAACAACGAGACCGTTGTGGATGAGACCGTTATATTTTAGACAATTACATCAGATGTCTTCAACTTAATTTAAAGTTTTAAATAAGTTTTTACTACTATCTTTTAGTAGTTATATTACTCTATTTTATTTTTTTTGCACAGCAAAATGTATTATATAGAGAACAAGTACTATCCCATACCCAATGGAGGAAAGTAGTACTTAAAGTTAAAACCAAAAAGTATCCTTCATAAACCACTCCCAAGACCTTCTTTTAATTCCTTCTACCAATTTCTCTATCCTTTCCCAATCATTTTTTTTTGTCCAAACGAAGTTAAATTTAACTTCTCTATGATCACATTTTCATACTTAACTCTCAACACCTTTGTCCATAAAAGTAGAGCCCCCCATCCCATCCTTTGGTCTACACACTTCCTCCCATCTTACTCAACAAATTGTCTTGTATTTTCACCAATTCTTTCCAAACAGCCGTTGGCAATTTGAATAAAAAGAATGTAAGAAATCGGGATAGCTCCCAACATCGTGTTAATCAACGTCACCCTATCCTACCCTACCATCCAAGCTTACATATCTATTCTTCCAAGAGTTCAACCTTCTCTCGATTATGTCTATCACAGGTTTTCAGTCCCAACCGACAACCCAAGGTATATTAGAGGTCATTTTTCCACCTTGCAATGTAGAAACCTAAAAACCAAAAATATATAAAAAAAACTCGCCGTTGCCGGGGATCAAACCCGGGTCACCCGCGTGATAGGCAGAAATACTTACCACTATACTACAACGACTCAATTGAATATATAACTCTTTAAGTTAGATCTGACATTTATTACACCATCTTTTTTGTCCACCCGGATCTTTTACCTTCCTCAAAGAGCTTTCTTAGGTTTTATTCAGGATGATTTTTAGTATAACCATATATTTTGAAATTTTCAAAAATTAAATCTTGTTTGAGTTTTGTGATTTGAGGTTTACAAATTAAAAAAAACTAGGATGTTACGGCACGGGATTATTCTCTTTTTTAATATTATTTATGTGTTATTTTAATATATTATTTGAACAATTTAGTTAAAAATAGTAAGATAAAATTGATATAGATTTTGCATGATATATATTTAATAATGCTATAGGATAAAGCGAGATGAAAAATATTATATTGCTTCCCGTTATACACTATTAAGAGATAGATTTTTTCTTTCATCTTCATCTCCAGGACTATACAGTGACCCTTTAAATATAAAATAATTATAAACTTCATTCTCAAATAAAAATTTAATTAATCTAGGTGCATTTTTAATAGTGGAATCGAAAGTGTTACGCGTTTCTCATTCTACATCCGTCAGAGATTCTATCTCTCTCTCTTTCTCTCTCTCTCTCTCTCTCTCTCTCTCTCTCTCTCTCTCTCTCTCTCTCTTTCTCTCTCTCTCTCTCTCTCTCTCTCACTATTTCTACATTTCTCCCACAGGATCATTTTCATTTTTAATAATATTGATTTGCTTATGTTCTTCATTTTCTTTTGAAGGTTGTCTATGCCATTTTTCATTTTATATTATTTTGAATGTTGTCTATATTTTTCTTTCAATTATTTATGAAATTGATTTTATTTAATTTAATTGAGTATGAAAATGCGATATATGTTTAAGGATGTTACAGGGACATAGTAGGATGAGAAGTATTCCCTCATTCCCCGTTCAACAATACTATGAGATTCTTTCTCCCTCCCTCTCTTTCACGTCTCTATAGGGACTCCATCAACAAAAAATATTGTAAATTTTATAATATTTTTCAAATGAATATTAACATACTTTGGCCGTGTTTCTGTACTCAAACTATTTTTTGTCATTGTACCACAAATAATCAATTTTCATGTGTGAGCGTCAAATGTAAAACTCTATGTATGAATCTTTACTCACATTGATAAATTAGCATTCAGAAAAAGATTTGAACAAATGTTTATGGAAAGCTTAAAATCGAAATTATAAATAAAAAACCCATTGATTATAAAAAATAAAACTTATATTAATTTATTTTAGGTTTCAATTTCCATAGATTTTTTCAGTTGGATGTAATATAGTGATAGTGTGATGTACACATAATATGGAAAAACTCCCGTAGTCGGAATTCAAATTTTAATTAGTCAATATATATTTTTAATAGTGTAGTGAGAAGTGTTTTCTGTTTCCCATTATGACCATGTTTGGATTAGCTTATTTTTGAGCTTATACAAACAATTTATACAATTTTTATGCATTATTATATGTTTGTTAAGGAAGTTTATGATAAAATATCTTATAAAAATATAAGTTTCACTAATTTGAATTTATAAAATAGCATAAAACTTAATTTATATTGCATAAGTTATTTTATAAGCTCAAAAATAAGCTAATCCAAACAGGGCCTATATACCATTGAAAGATTCTCTCTTTCTCTCTCTATCTTTCTAGTCTCAGTTACACGATTTTATAGGGGTTCCATCAACAAAAAATAGTTGGTAATTCTATTATTTTCATAATGATTCTATTTACAATATATTAAAATAAACAACTACCATAAAACCTCTTTTGTTCTTAGCACGTTTAATAGTATTTCACCGTTAATACCCTCAAAAGTAATTTTAACTCTAAACTCAAAAAAAAATACAAAACAAAAATAACAAACAAAAAAAGAGAAGATAAACATAAAATAAATCTATTCATAAAAAAAATATAAAAAACGAACAAAAAAAAAAAAAAGCATAAAACAAATCTACTCATAAAAAAATATAAAAAAAAATTAAGAAAGAGAATAAAACAAACTTACTCATAAAAATAGCAATAGAAACCACTTTTTTTTTTTTTTTTTTGGTTACAACTTCTAAAGATAAGCATTAAAATTAACTAATAGTTTTTTTTAAACAAAACAAGTAGTTCTTATCGATCAATATAAAAAATCATTGACAAATATTTTTCACTCATACATAAAAAAATTGGATAAATATTTATCACCGATAATTATAATTTATTACTACGTCTGTTTCTTTTTATTAGTTTTTTGTCGTCAGATTTAGCGTTCCTTTTTATTTGTCTTTTTTGTATTTTAAGGATACAATTTGTCAATTTATCTTACTCTTTTTTAATAAAACTAATTAATGTTATATATTTTTAAAAATAAAATAATATATTATACTAATAATTACAGAGTAAATATATATTATAATAACACACGAGACAATTGTTTTAATAAAAAAAATTAATCATACACGGGACAATTTCTTCAATAAAAAAAAGGAATTTGTACAAAAAAAAATGAATTGAATAATATATTATAATAATACATGGAACAATTGTTGATGAATATATTATTGATAAATATATATTATAATAATACACGGGACAATTGATTTAATAAAAAAAGAATTCAATAATAAATTTTTATTATTATTAATTATAATTTATTACACAAAAATCATACACGAGACAATTGCTTTAATAATTTGTTTTTACTTAATTTAATAAGTTTTACAAAAAAATAGCAGAACAACGTCAATTATTATTATTTTTTTATACACTACGTCACTTATATTTTAACAATATTTTATAAAAAAAAATCGATTGACCCGTGCGAATGCACGGGTCTCAAAACTAGTATGAATAAAAATTTTGTGCTCATTTATCACTATCTTCTACATACACTTTTTTACATGGTGAACCAATTTTCATCGTGCTAAATAAAATTTTGAATAGGGATCCCCATAATAAAATATGAAAATATGGATAAGCCCTACTGTTAGAATTCAAATTTTTAATAGTTGGGTGAAAAGTGTTTCCGATTTTTCATTTTATACCACCGAGAAATCCCCCCCCCCCCCCCCCCCCCCCCCTCTCTCAACTCTATAGGTTCTATCAATAAAAAAGTTGTTAATTCTATATATTTTTAATGGATATCAATAAAATTCTCGTGCTCAGTTCTCATTATCATCTACATACAGTTTTCATCATGGGGATCATGTTTCATCATGCTAGATAAAATTCTGAATAAGTAATCCCAATGACAAAATATGAAATTATGGATAACTTCCACATTCAAAATTCAAATTTTAATTCGTTAATGTATATTTTTAATAGTGAGGGTTAGAATGCTCCCCGTTTTTCATTCGACACCATCGAAACTCTCTCTCTAATTCTATCTGTCTTCCGTGTCCGTTACGGGACTCTATAGCTACTCCATGAACAAAAAATAGTTGTTAATTCTTTATTATTTTAAAAAAATCAACATAGAAATATTACATGTAATTGAATGATTGGATAATAGATACATGTCAAATCAAATTTTAGCTGAAGTGTTCACATAGTTTTTATATAGAAAATATATAATATTTAATCATGGATTAAATAAGTTTGTCGTCATTAAAAATATAATATATGTTGGTAATTAAAATATAATATTTTAATTTCTACAAAAAAAATATAATATTGGAAAAGCTTTAATTGAATTTCACCAACGCAATATTATTAAAATATAATAATAAAAATATTAAGATACGTATAATATTAGAGTTTTTAAAATTAAAAAGTACTAATCTCCACAAAATGAAAGAGTTTCTACAAAAAAAAAATAATAATAATATCAGAGATTCTAAAAAAAGTATTAGATTCTTTACAAAAAAAAAATACTCGCATAATATTAAAGTTTATACAATAAAAAAATATTAGAGAATCTCTAATTGAGTGACAAAAATAAAATAAAATACAAACTCGATAAAAAAAAGATAAAAAAGAAAAAAAGCTCTAGTTTAGTTGTATATATCCAACAATTTTGTTTTATAATAATGAGTTAGAGAGATATATCCGATTAATTTAATAGTATATATCCAAAAATTTGTTTTCTTAAAAAATAATTGGTTAGAGAAGATTAAAAAAATACAAAATAAAATAGAAAAACTCTAATTGAATGCCACCTAAGCAAAAACTCTAATAACTCTAAATAAATGCCACATAAACAATTTTTCTTGAGAATGCACTTCCGTGGGAATCTCGCTATGTATATAATAGAGATAGAGATACTCTCCACTCATATATTCAAAATAAATAGCAAATTCAATATCACCTTTTTCAAAAGAGCAAAAAAAATTCATAGAAGAAAAATGGAAATCAACAAGATAACTCCGATCAAATTTGTAGCAAAAGTGGATTATATTTTTCAAGTCAGAGCAAACACCATCATGTATAAGACACACTATAACCCCTTCTTAGTTCTTATAGGAAACATTAATGCTTCATTGTTGATCTACAGAAGAGAAAAGAAAATAAAGTAAAAGGAATAATATTAAAGAAAAAAAAAAGAATATGAAATGATTTTGAAGTTGTTTAATTATTAGAAGAAACTCCTGTAAAAAAAAACTGATTGTATTAAAAAAAAGCTGAAATAGAAGGATTTTTTTAAAAACGTATCTCCTCTTTTTCTTTGTTCTATAGGAAATGAGAGCAAATATAATATAAGATTACATAGGTATTTTCAAGTAAAACATTTATATGATATAAATAAAGAAAATTAAAATACAAAAATATAAACTCATAATTTCACAAAGAATATAAATATTCAATTACATCTTATCATATATAACTAAAAGACAAAATAATGTGCATGTGTTCTTATATAACAGAATGATATTTTCTGTCAAAAAAAAGAGCAGAAAGAAATTTTTCACTCACCATTTCTTTCTTTTCCTTTCTCCATTTAATTTGGCACCAAACGAGAGAGTAACTCATTTGATGTCTATTTCCTCTTTAAGTTTTCTTTTCTACATTACCAAACAGACCCTTTCTACATTCCAAACAGACCCAAGAAAATTTTGTTGTTACAGTTACAAATTCAAGTCTTGTCATTATAAGCTAAACAACAAAATAGTAATCTAAGAAATAAAAGGCAATTTATATGTATAAATAAAGTATACTTAAACAGCAATACAGCTTGAGGCATTAGCAATAAGAATCGACAAGCAGCTTCTATCTACAGCCCTACAACAAATACGAAGAAGGACTTGAAATGCTTAAAGCTGAGGATTTTCCCTTGTCACCTTTGGATGGAGTTTCACATTCAGTGAAGTCAAGCATGCGCCGCTCGACCTGAAAATAAAACAAATAAATTTCTTTATGCTATTAGCAATGTAATAGACAAAAACTAGAAAGGAAAAAAGGAGTAACTATTCTCAATCCAACTAGTTAGGCCTTGACTTATCACTTTTTTTTCCTATTTAAAAATAACTGAGGGACTAACTTGATGTATTAGAAACTATTATATTTCTAAATTGAAATTTGTAAAAAAAAAAAATAAAGAAAAGAAGCCTTGATAAGTCCAGTTATACCAAAACATTTGAAGCCGATGGAGAATGGTTCGCAGGTTGATTATGAGGATCGTTATTTTCCTTGTCGCTTCCAGATGGATCTTTTGTTAATGCCGTAGGAGTTTCATTTTCCAAGGCTTCTAGAGCATTGGCATATTGAGCAGCAGTGTGTTCTTCAATCTGTTTCAACCATCCGATTGCATCATAACTTTTATCGCCCGGGGTAAAGAAACACCCATAGTCCTGTAAACATGCTCATTTTTTAAAAAGAGAAGGAAAAAAACTAATAATACTTCAGACCAACAGTAATCAACTCAACATAATAAACAGTACCTCAATTGTAATTTCAGTATCAATCCTGGGGCTAGACAAAAAGGTGCTGATGAACAAGGGGGATTTCCATGCTGAAGGTGATTCAAAGCTTTTCCTAAAAGGTGTTCCGCCAAAGCTGAAAACAAACAAGAGGTTACTCAAAAAATGTGCATAAAAGTTAAAGAATATAATTAGCTTAAAGAATATTACATGCAATTTGTTTCAAAACTATCAACGTTTTCAGTTTGATCACCCATATTCTCTCCTGGGCCTGATGATGAACAGATGGATTGTACACAAGTAACAGAAACCGAGAGTCTTTCGTGCTCCTTCAATCGAACACAAGGAGAGTTAAGTCTCGAGACTGTTTTTTTATGACTTCTAGCACTTAAACTCAGAACTATGTCTGATTTCAAACCAATTTGACTAGGAGAATACAGCGAGGGATCATTCATATCACGTTCAACCAAAACTCTGGAAGGCTGCTGCACCTGACCAACAAAAATATCAAGTTAAAATTTACAAACTCTGGACTGCAACCAACATTTGAAGGTTCATGAGAAGTTAGCATCTACAACTATAACAGTCTTGCAAAGTCAAGGACAAGGTGGTTTACTCGAATAGTAATGGTATTACTTACAATTTCAGCAGCAGTATCAATATCATTCTTCATCTTAGAATCGGCATCAATAGGAGGCTGCTGAATCTTCTCCTGAGAGTTACTTTTCTCCCCCACATTAAAAGCTGCTCCACAATTTTCTTTATCATCTTCAATACCTTGAGCCTCATTGTTATCAAACAAGACATCCAAACGGGAAAAGTTTCTGATCAAGGTTGATGTCATGTCAATCTCATGCTTTTTCTCCATTCTTCTATCTGACAGTGGAGTTAAAAGGTCTCTGTTTCGTTTCTTCTTCTTCATTATGGATGGTGTACTAGTGAAAGTTTTGGCTGCACTTGTTAACAGAGCATTTGGACTATCAATGCGAGAAGGTGAGTCCCACAATCTTAAAGGAGTAAGACAGTTCATAGAAGACATCATAAACTGGCGGATACCCAAGGGACTAAACTCTTGCTGCATATCCCCGGATTGTGCAAGATCACAGCTCAAGAAAGGTATATCCAAGCTTGGAAAACGAGGTGGTTCATAACATAAAGCTCCTCCTGTTTCCTCCTGTTGTATATGCACATTTGTCTTTTCATCAGTTGGATAGCATGTTTGCATAGTATCTGACCCACAGCCAGAACTATTTACAGGGACCGATATTAAGTTATCATCTTTCACAACATCTATCCTATTGCTACCATTGTCATCAACCAAGCCATCATGCTCACTCGAGACATACTTTTGATTCTCAGAGCCTACCAACTGATTGGCTTCAGCAGTATACATCATCATCCTATCACCAGATGGTAAAGATGACTGACAAAGAGATGAAGTGCGTCCAGACAAGTCAACATTATTTACTCCTCCAGAGGAAAAGCATTCATCTCTCATTGCCTCTGAAAATAGGAATCTGCAACAATCATCATCAGTAATCAACATGTTTTGTTCACCTTTAGCATCATTGTCCATAGATGAAGGCTGATATTCATATGGAACAATCATCATGTTATGACTTTCACCAGGAGCTAAAGTATCATTTTGGAACTGTGATGGTTCCTGCCCAACGTCATGCGAGGAAATATTAGGCAAAACATGTAAATTAAATTGGCAATCCATGTTTGCAGAGGAGCTTCCAGGTTCGTTTGAATATTTCTGCTCAAATGATTCTTGGCGAGTAATATCATCCAAAGACATGTAATATATCTCTGAACATGTTGCTTGATTAGATTCTTCATTTGACCTGTACTCCTCCCCATTTTGTATAACAACAATACTCAACTCTCTGTCAGACGGAAAGTGACCGGCATTAGCTGATTCCTGGCTACACTGTGAAACTTCCTCACCTTCAGTCACTGTAGGACCATTATCATCTACACTATACTGCAACCTAGCAGAGGACGACGCAATAGGTTGATGAAGATTTCCAACAAGAGGTACATTTTGAAACTGAGCAAGCAAGCCCGATGCCAAGTAAGAGTCCAATTTTTTTTTGACAGAACTATTCCAGTGGTTCTTTATAGCATTGTCTGTCCTGTTTCCACGGCACCACAAGAAAAATCACAACTGTAAATGCTCGCGGATAAAAAGAAGAAAAAAACGAATCTCAACTTAAACAGGAAAAACAGCATATTCTGATGGTGTGATATTACCTTGTATATCTTTTTTTCTACCATACCCCAGTACTACAGGGTATCAGAATCTCTAATCACAACTTATATAAGAAATTGTGATTCCATAATGACGTTTAACCATGGTTACATGCCACTTTTCAACCTTCTCTCTTATATAAATATCTTATATAAATAAAATAGGAATTTAACATGTATTTACCTTCCAGGCAAAAACTTCGATAATTCTGCCCATCTATTCCCATAAATATTATGAGCATGTATTAGAGCCAACTCTTCTTCCTGTGTCCATGCTTCCTTGTTTATAGAAGGATTAAGGTGATTATGCCACCTAATAATTTTTAAATAAATATTAGTGAGAATTGGCTGCTACGACCCCCAAATTACATGGAGCAATACGGAAAAGATAGTCAGAATAAATACATTGAACTCTTGTTTAATGTTTTCATCTATGAAATATGTTAATCATACATACGTTAATTAGTAGAAATCCAATAACCATACCTTTCTCGACATTGCTTACCAATACGTCCGGGTAAATGCTGTGCTATAGTAGACCACTTTTTAGGCCCATATTTGTTTACCAAATCAATAATTGCTTCATCTTCCTGTTTGCATTCAGATTGACAGGTAAGTAAAGAACAAATATCTAAACAGAAAATAGATAGAATAGAATATCACATCAGAACCAACACGAAATTGTTTAGTATATAATCAACACAGACAAAAAATGATAAGTAGATTCGTTAAAAAAAAATGAAAGTAGATATTACCTCTTTAGACCAAGGACCTTTGACAAGTTCTGGATTTAAGACTTTTTGCCACCTATGCAGGCATTGTACATCTGTTCTATCCTTGAAAGACTCGGCTACAAACACATTGGACAATCATAACAAGTCAGAAACAAAATATTACATGGGTGTAAAGAATACAAAAAGTTATAAATCGACTTTACAACAAAACATAGATAGATTCCCCAACAAACACAGGTTCTTTTTCCCATTTTAAATCTCCTCGATTAAGCTTGTAAAGGTCCAATTATAGAAATTCATAATTTAATTAAACATTGGACACAACCACTGTTAACTAAAGACCTACACTGGCTATATGTGTACTCCATGCGACCAAAATATTACCTATTTTTTTCCAATTCTTTCCTTGAAAATGCTCAACAGCCTTCCTCAAAATTTCATCCTACAAAAACAGAATTCATATATTTCACTGATCATATAATACATTTTACATCTGAAGTATTTCAAAGAAAAGCAAGTCAAAATTTCTAAAGGCACGTATATACCAAAAAGACAAAAAATGACATTGCATTATTTAGCTAAAGTCTACATAACAATTATATCTATAGTGATTGTGAGTGAAAAAATTTAATACAAGAAGTCCAACATATGCTTAGTTTCACAAGATACAAAACTTTATTGTGCATCAACAAAAACAGATAAATAATGTTGCAGAATTTCAATTTAAGAAGTCTTCTTGCTGATCAAGCAATTCAATCTTATGAAACTTTAGAAAGATGCGATATGTTTAAGTAATAAAAACTCACCTCCTCAGCTGTCCATTGTCCTTTAGTGGAGCGCCTTGTAGGGCCAGTAGTCCTCCTGCAAATACACGCTTTATTGTAAGATAAAACTCATTTCACTCTACTTCTGAAACAAAATAACTTATTATGGATTGCACATCTCCAAACAAAAAAAATAATCAAAATCATCCTAAATTTGATGTCTTTTGCCTTTTGCGTATAAATTTTTCACAATCTTCAAATTTTGTCCGTCGGCTTCTCAATCTCATTATAGCAGCAAAGTTACCACCGTTGATTGACCATGTATAGCAACTTTGATAAAGATGAATATTTGATGGCTAAACTAGATACACGGTACGGTACAACCCATTGAAGCTAAGAAAGTGCCTAAGTTTAGGTTTGTCTTGTGCAACTTTATTAAACACCGTGTCAGGTCAGGAATGAGGCACCAATTGGAAGTGTTGGAGGAAATAAAAGTCAATAGTGTTGGGTCATGAGGGGGTCCCGGCCGGGATCATCACATTACATAAGTGAGTTGCACACCACATCTTAACCCAAAACCTTATGGCATCAGGTTCGTGAGTCCTCTCACTTATTAAGTATTCAACATTCAATGTTCTATCCAATGTGAGACTCAACTCACACTTGAAATACCAACAAATAGTGTACATGGGACTGGTGCATCATGTATTTGAGTTTGGTTGAACAAATAAAATCAGCAGCAATGTGGGTATATAAATAAAAGTACCACAAGTTCTCCAAATCATTGGATATATTGTTACCACACTTTAGCAGACCTCTTTTCAACTAGCTTAAAAAAAAGGTTTTAAGGTGTTCATAATCATATTAACTTGGTTTTCGGTTCTTGGCAGAAGATGCATCTGTTCAGCATACTCTTAACATTTTTTCATTTAAAACTTAAAAGTTCAAATAATTAGTTGAAAGATCTACCACGTCAATTGTTTGAATTTGATAAATAATTAGCATGAACATTTCAATTGTGATGAAAGATAATCCCAAAAGAAAGCAAATTACATCTCAATTGTTAGGGGAAGCAATATTTTAACATTACTTCGAAAAGGGCTATATATCGGAAATGAAATCAACAAATGCATGTAGTAAAAGAAAAGATGATTTTAAGAATTACCCATGTAACGGTCTAATTTTCTGTACAGTATCCGATGAAGCAGGAACTCTCCTCTCACTTCCCATTGTAAACCTAAATTCAAACTACACTGCAATTATCTTCAAAGTTTCTCCTCCAAATCATTATAATCCCTAATCCACACTTCCGAAATTTCAACCCAAAATTCCTGCGAAAAAAAAAAAAAAACCAATGTAAATTGAATTCAAATTTCAAAAATCAATTAATTAATATCTTTGATTTTTTCTTCAATTCAAGCAACAATTAATTTTCATAAAATAGGGAATTGTAAACTTGATCCTTTTTCAAAATCAAAGAATTAAAGTAAAAATAAAAAACTAAGAATTCAAATTCAAATTCAAACTAAAGTAATTTAAAAACTGAGAATTGAACGGACATTTAAATTTGTAGAAAACAGGATCGGAATTATGAAAAGACGAATATGAGATCGGAGAATAAACATAAGCATAGAAATGTTGAAGAAATAATGAAAACGACAGCGTTCACTTACGAGATTGAGGTTGAGAAATGATAAGATTTTGGAAATCGGTTGTGTGAAGAAAATGCAGATCGAAACGGAGAGATATTAAAGAAAGATCTAGAAGAGATTTGGAAGTAGAAGAAGAAGAAGAAGAAGAGATTTATTTTAGAGTGAGAGACAGAGAGAGAATAGTTAAGGAAACGGCTCTTTATTCAAAAATAAAGGGGCGGACTCATCAACACAAATAATTATTATTTTTTTTTTCACAGTTTTCTTTTTTCCTTTTTCTTTTTTTGACGAAAAGCTACAAACAATATTGAGTGAAATCTCAAATACACTCCTACAATTTCAAAATTCGTCAAATACCCCCTGCAATTTCGAAATAGGAAAATACTCCATGCAATTGTAAAACTTCAATCAAATACACCCTCAAAATGACATTATCCTTACCGTTCATGTCTTCTCATGTTTCGACCACTCCACTGAAGTCCCCGCCGATGTCTCCGATGGCTTAGTCGCTGAGTAAATCTCTCGGCTCGAGTTCGATCAACGAGATGGCAGCTTCTTTACGTAATCTGCAGCTCGAAAAATTGAAATTTATACATTCTATACCGATTAATAGAAACATTTAACTGTGATCGACAAGATAATGACTTCTTTACGTAATCTACAACTCGGAAAATTAAAATCTCTCGGCTCGAGTTCGATCCACGAGAATTTATTATTACGGAGGGGATATTTGATTGACATTTTACAATTGCATGAAATATTTACCTATTTTGAAATTAGAGAGGGGTAATTGATGAACTAGAGGGGTAATTGATGAACTTTGAAAATATAGGGACATTTTATTCAAACAATATTATTGAATTGAATGACTATTCTTTACTTACCAAATACAAAAAATAATGACTATTCTTTCATAAATTAAAGGTCAACATATTTAAAAAATGGACGGTCATGATTAGAAATGTTGGAGTGAAGGTTCATATTTTTCAAAACTACAACAGACTTTATTTATTTTGAAAAAAATAAGTTGTTTTCTTTTTTTTCTCTTACCTTTTTTTTTTATGGAATATACTCCAACTTTTTATTGATAAGTAGTGATCTCTACTTTTTCTTTCTCTATGTTGTTGTTGTTGTCCCTTGTCGATGCATGTGTTTAATTTTTTTTAATTAATGTGTTAAATGATATTAATCACTAAACTTCTTTTTCCTGCCATTTATATTAGAATCAACAATACAAATTAAGAGAAATATAAAGACGGTTAGGGTTCCAATAATATTCGAATAACATTGCTTGACAAAATAAGGATTACAAGAGAATATATAATAATACCTAATGGACTACTAGACTACTAATATATAAAGCTCAATACTTAAAGCCCTAATATATCTAATATCTAACACTTCCCCTCAAACTCACGATGCATTAACGAATAATCATCGAGAGTTTGTCAAACAAAATACGAAAAACATAATAATACTTAATAATATAAATTCAATATTTTATTTCTAATATTACCCCTCAAGCTAAAGCTTACTAAGCTTTACGTTTGTTACAAATTAACCCTGAAAATAAACCAACCCAACTACTAGCGTTACCAACTGAGAGAAGTAGCTGCCAGAGAGAGAAACCATCATATAGAAGCATCCAATAGAAGGAGAAACCAATAGGAAGAAGTGCAACCGATCCGAAGAATCAATAGGGAGAAGTGCAATGCAATAAGAAGAATCAATAGGGAGAAGTGCGATGCAATCAGAAGAAGTGCAATGCAATCAGAAGAACCAAGAGGGAGAAGTGCAATCAATCAGAAGAAGTGCAATAAGGAGAAACAATCAAACAAGCAACTAATTAGAGAAAGTAATAAACTATTACTCATTGCAACGAATTAACTATGAGAAAATTGACCAAAATTAACTTGCAACAATTTGCTACTCACAGCAAACCAAAGGAAAGGACAACACATGAATCGTAGACACCAATCTTCAAAGAACAAACCAACGACAACATAAAAAACAAACAAATTCTCAAATTTTGAGAATTCGACAGCGGAAGCAACAGACAGTTTAAGGAGGATCAAACCATGCTCTGATACCATGTTAGAATCAACAATACAAATTAAGAGAAATATAAAGACGGCTAGGGTTCCAATAATATTCGAATAACATTGCTTGACAAAATAAGGATTACAAGAGAATATATAATAATACCTAATGGACTACTAGACTACTAATATATAAAGCCCAATACTTAAAGTCCTAATATATCTAATATCTAACAATTTTCAAGTTTTACCCAGTAACAATAGATACAACTGCATCATCTTTTTTACTCAAGATTAACATTAAACGTGCAATGTGTGAAATTTTGTTAAATAACAATTTATATTTTTCGTCAAAGAAAAATATTTTAAAGAAAATCTCTCTATCAAAGGTAAGAAAAATATTTTAAAGTTCGACCGTTAAGTTAAATTCAGGGTCAGTTATGATATCTAGAGATGCAGCTACATGCATGACTTTAATTTGGGGCATGTGCCTGCACAATTTTTTTAGAAATTGCAATGTATATACTCTACCCAAGATACTCTATTTAAATGTGCAACATACATATTGATCCAACTTATTACTACCACCTATACATTTATATAAAATTCTAAATATGATTAAAATATGTTAATTAAAGTTCCAAGGGCACTAGCTAAGAAACTAAAAAAATAAACTTTATATTGTAAACAATACATTTTATACTTTTAAGAATTTGACTGTACATAGATATTTTTACTATATTTGTTTTATTAACTGGTGACCTAGGAATATTAGTTAGCATTTTTCAAATTTAAAATATAAACATCAACTCTTTCATCATTTGTGTCGCGGTAATTTTTGAATATCAAGTTATATATAATTCTTTCGGTCTCATATATAAATAATTTTTTTACTTTTTAATTTCATTCAATAAATAATGTATACAGTTTATATTATATATATGTTTCTTCAATAGATGATGTATCACCAATTGAATGAACCTAAAAAGTAAAAATTTGCTTGTGTATAAAATCGAAGAGACGGTATTCTTTAAATCAAAAGAAACTATTACGGTTAAATTGTTCTATTCCAACTTTTTTTCTCCATATATAACACGTTAACAACCACTATATAACTTTCACTCTATCGCCCCCACAACCTAAAATTTCTGGCTCCGTCACTGATGACATCAAATAGTTTCGTTCTATTTTCGATCACAGCCGTGGAGATCGAAACGTGGTCCTCCCTATCAAATTCAATGCCAATAAAAAAATCACTGCTGGTCTAACTAACAATTGGTTAAAAAAATTGTTTTAATAAAAGTTTTTTCGAAATTACTCTCTCATAATTTGTGAGTATTTACCCACAAATAATGAGATCAAGCCACGTAAATAGCCCACATGCAAATAAAAATTAATTAACAAATTAGTTGTGGATATCACATATAAATCTACTTATTTATCTTGTTCTCATTGATTAACGGGAACATATTCCAAATTATAAGAGTGTAGAGTATGACTTAGCTTGAATTGGAGATGGTCTAAAAGGTTTCAATCGAACATAAAATCCACGATTTCAATTCAATTAAATGCACGATATTTAATTATTATTATTATTATTATTATTATTATTATTATTATTATTATTATTTTGGTACATAATGCACCATATTTAATTTTGTCAAAAAATGCACCATATTTAATTTATTTAATACAAATAATAACTCGATTAATTGCGTAAAAAAAAATCGATCAATTGACTAAGATTGTCGATAGGACATCGTGGATTCGTGTATAGTAGTATTAAAAAGGAAACAATCCATTTTTTTGGTAATTTGGAAACAACTTTTAGGAAAATTCTTGTACAGGCACAAACACAAATAAAAAGGTGTTAGACACACTCACACAAACAAATAAAAATTAAAGAAAAATGAAATAAAATGATGTTGATTGATGTGACTATATCATTTTTGTTTTAAATTTTTGGATTTGTGTGTGTGTGTCCAAATATATTTTATTTGGGTTTGTGCCTATACAAGTTTTTCTGACAACTTTTAATCCAAAAAAAGGAAACAAATTTATCATCGTCCATCTGATCACTTTGTTCAGTTTACTTACTCAGCTGGTGGTTCCCGGGCACGTTGGTCCTTTCTGCAACTCATCTGGCTTGCTTGGGTTTGGATAGTGTGGAATGAAAGGAATCTCTGCTTTTTCAGCAATTCAGCACATACCGTGAATTAGTTATTAGACAAAATCAAAATGTTTTTCTACCGGTGGTTGAAGACAACTTTTAGTACTTTAGACTTAAACTCTCATTGTTGACAGTCGAACACATTACTTTGTTTGGACACTGACTAGTTTTGTTTTATCTTGTTGTTTTTGGACTCTTGTAAAACATTTGTAGCCGTCCTTGGCACACCTTGTGCTGAGGCGGCTCCATGGTTTGCCCGTTCAAAAAAAAAAAATCAATAAATCCTTAGATATAAACATATTTACCGGCATTAATGTTATTATGTTTTATGCGGCTGTGTTGTTTAATTCCATTGGATTTAAGGATGATGTTTCACTCATGTCGGTTGTTATCATCGGTGTTGTTAATGTTGTTGCTACTTGTGTCTCAATTTATGGAGTTGATAAGTGGGGTAGAAGAGCCATTTTCCTTGAAGGTGGTGTTCAAATGCTCATATGCCAGGTACCCTTTTAATTTCCAGTATACTACTATTCAATTTCGTTACATTCATTTGATATGAAATGTTTAATTGATTCAATATGCGTTGATGTGTATAGGTTGCAGTTGCGATTTCGATTGCGGTTAAGTTTGAAATTGATGGAAACCCTGATGATTTACCAAAGTGGTATGCTATAGTGGTTGTGATCTTCATTTGCATTTATGTCGCAAGATTTGCATGGTCATGGGGTCCTCTTGGATGGTTGGTGGCCAGTGAAATTTTTCCATTGGAGATTCGTTCGGCTGCTCATAGTGTCAACGTATCGGTTAACATGCTTTTCACCTTCTTAGTTGCACAAATTTTCTTAACGATGCTTTGTCACATGAAGTTTGGTTTGTTCCTCTTCCTTGGTTTCTTTGTTGTGGTGATGACATTCTTCATTTACTTTATGCTCCCGGAAACAAAGGGAATACCGATTGAAGAAATGAACAGGGTTTGGAAATCACACCCCTATTGGTCTAGATTTGTTGAACATGATGAGTTTGGCAGTGGTGTTGAGATGGACAATGGAGCGGAGCTATTAAAAATGTATAATTATTTAGTCTTGGTTTTATTTTCCTTAGTAATTAATTTTTATTTATTTTGTGAAACACAGTACTAATGGTTTCAAAGTTAAGTCTCAAATGTATTGAATAGCCCTTCAAAAGGAGTTACTATATTTTTCTCATGTGACCACTTGTTTCCTTGAACAAAGATTACACTTACGAGTTGATAATTAATTTAGAAAACATGAACATAATTAGTTTATTTTTAAATACTTGGCTTACTCAAATGTTGAAAAATTCAATCACACTCCACATAGGATTTGCAAAAAATGGAAAATGTTGTTATTATACTTTCTTTTTAACAAAAAAACAGTTTACTATTAGATATCAACTTATATAAGCCCTGCTAATCTATTTACTATTTGAGAATTATGTCAAAAAGGGGAGAATATTGTTACTATTTATCTCGGACCAAAAATAAATTATTAATTTCAATTGCCACTTATGTATTTTCCTATGAAAAAATATTATAAGAAACTTCAAAGATTCAAAACCATAATAAAATTAAACCTATTTCCGCTCAGCTACTAGTAAATAGGAACTTTGAAGTGTAACTGTAAACATGTCTCTATTTCCTGAAGTGTACCTTCCTATTTCCTGATGATATGTGCAAACCAACAAAATACCTTCACGCTGTTAGCGCATACAGAACATAGCAGCAAATATTGCAGTGCATGTTACGCTTTGTAGTTAGGTTTCTAATCTTACACCACAATGCCTCTCACTAAATTAGTCTTTTGATATCAAAAATTAAAAAGCTTTCTGCTAGTACCATGAATGCTACACAATGCCCTAATAATTTCTAGCACAATTCACAATTTCCAATGAAAAATTTTAAACCCGACAAGCCTAACATGACTTGTGAAATTATAGCAAGAAACATCAGTTTTTGACTCGACTGTAAGAACAATAAAGTAAAAACCATTGTCACAAGCAAATTATAAACCAGGTATATTACCATCACAAGGTACGAAACACCAATCATTGCATTCAACCTTCCCTATTCTCTCTTTTCCCTTTTCCCTAAATCACATTTGGGTACACACCACTTGGTTTCCTTAACCAAGACAATGTACAGTTTCAGATTCCAGTTGGGTTATTTAATCATGGCAGCAGGATGACCACCATTCATCTGTCTATAAGCCAATAATCAATCTTACATGAAATCCTCTTCCACTTCCTGGAATGATTTGCTTCCTGATGCAATATCTTTGTTGGATGTCATTTTTTCTGCAACCATCAAACCCTTGTAGCTCCTAAGCTCTGATTGTTTCTCCTTTTCGAGTCTTTCCATTTCCTCACGGCGTTTCTGCACACAGAAACAAGTGGTTTGATTCTAGCAATTATTAAAAAAAAATTGAACTAGATCAAGAAGACACTTAGATGTTACACAACAAAGAAGGTTTTTCATTTTCAGTAGAGGCAAAGAAGACACCATGAACCTTAGACTGGATCCTCAAATTCTTTTCGAAGGACAACAAGATGCAAAGTGACTTAAAGAATTCAAGCAGTACATTAGCAGAAGAGATAAATTATATTTAAGAAAACTATATCCCTAAAGAGAATGCAACATGGCAGTTAAAAAGACAGCTTCTACACACTACATGTGATTTTATTCTAGCAATTGTTCAGAAAAGAAAAAGAAAAATCAATTCAACCAGATCAAGAGGACACTAAGCTTTTATCCCACAAAGAAGACATTATGATGAACCTAAGGCTGGATCCTCAAATTCTTAACAAAGTTCATAAACATAACATCCTAAAGGACAACAAGATGCAAAGCGACTCAAAAAACTCTAGCACTGCATTAGGACAGAGGAAAAGATAAATTATATTTTAGACAACTATTCCCCTGAAGAGAATGCAACATGGCAGTTAAAAAGAGGGACTGCTGTGAAAATACAAACAATCATTCACCAATTCGTTTTGAATCGCAACCATTGTTCAAGCTCTAGTAAAATAGTTTGTACAATGTGTTATGAGTTTGACTATGATGTTGGTAGTGTAAAATTGTTTAAAATGCATCCACTGGTATAAAACTTGCTTGCTTCAAAATAATCACTTTCTAGGAATTTCTATCCATTTGTTTCAGTTTTTGGAAATAACCAGAATAAAAAACAAACCTGTAATCGGATCATAATGACTTTTAGTAGCTTTTGACAAATAATTTGAGTTTAATGTATGATGATAGATGAGAGAGAATCATAAAAAATTATATGTAGGAATATAAACAAAAACAGTACTTTTTGCCTTGTATAAAACCTCTAAAATAATCACTGGCCTAGGTAATCTAATGCAAAGATCACTTTTAAAATTTAAAACGAATAGACTCAAGATAACACGTCATCTTATGAGTTTAAATATGTTTACAGTATCACGAGGTGTTGAAATTGTTCCATGATGTATGTGACAATATGTTGTTAGATACTTGGATGCAAGTGGACAAATTATTGGCAATAACAATGCATCAAAATTAAGGCTCTGTTTACTTTGGAAGCACATTTTTCAATTTTCATTTCCTAAAATTTGTGTTGATTTTAGTTGCTAACAAGGAGATACTAGAATCTTGAAATGAACAATGTGTGCATTTTGTGGAAACAATGAAAATGTCAAAATGTTTTCATTATTTCCAAAAACTTATCATTACTAACTAGCATTTCGTCTGCTATCCATCACATTGCTCATTTTAAAAGAATCAAATCTTCTCATTAACAAGTTAAAATCAACAAATTTTAGAAAGGAAAAAATATATATTCGCAAAGTAAACAGTCTAATTATACTAGTAAAGTTTGATCTCTTCTGCATAATTTGTGGTGCTTAAATACTTTGTTTATTCATGAACTTGAAAGAAAGAAAGAAAGAAAGAAGAAATGCTCACTTTTTCTCTCAGTTGATGTTTTCTCTCAGCTCTTTCCACTGCATTCACTGCTTCTCGCTCAGCTGCAGCACACATGTCCACGTACTTATCAAGATCAGACGAGTCAAATCAAATTGGCAAGCACATTGTACATTAGTACACAGTTGCCTCCTCACCCAAAAAATTTTAATCATAAATATTCAAAAAACTATAAAGACAAAGCAAACTTATTAGTCACCTTTCAAATCAGGCTTTCTCTCGACCTTCGTCTTGTTTAGCCTGTTAACAATCTCATTTATCTTCTTCTCAACTCTCACAGTTCGCACCTGAAACGCACAAAACCAGATAATGATAGTCTAAAGATGTAAGCTCAATCATTCATCCATCTGCCCACCCACTGCAGAAAAGGGCAAGGCACAAAAAACTGAAAAAAGAAACGGCAAATGGTCCAAGTGCAAAAGACACACCATTTTTGAGTTGTGAAAACCAACTTGACCAACATCCATCGAAGCAGTTTTCTTTAAATTGGACCAGGGAGTGTAAACAACGTCAACGTTGTTTACTTTATTCCCTGCCATGAATAAAAAAAATAATCACTAACAGCACAAAATTAAGATTTGGAAGGAAATGCATACACTAGTGAAGCAATAATTAAATTTATGTATATTGAAACCTAGCATGAGAGCTAGGCGTTGTTTGAATTAGCTCCTAGTTTATAACAAATTCTAAACCAAAATGAATTTGTAGGTCTTCACCTAAGAAAATTTTGTTATAAGCTCAAAAAGTGTTAAGCAAAAAGTTAAATGAGAAAGCTTCTGAAACAAATCATGATAGAAAAGCTAATTTTAACTTATTCAAATGCAACAAGGTGAAGCACTACATCTACACATGAAAGGATACATAAATTTGGCTCTAGCATAAACTGAAATAAACAAGAAGAGTAATTAATGATGATATTTTACCCTGAATTGAATTTGCTTTGACAAGTTGAGCACAGTCTTCCAATAAACCTTCACTCATGTCATCAATAGTCTGACCTTTGTGCAGCCTCACATAAACATGGGCTGAAGACATCTTATCAACATGGAACCTACAAAAACCAGATTTAATCATTAATTAAAGAAACTCCAAAAAAGCAAAATAACAACAACAATAACATAAATAACAGTAACAATAATCCATTCCAGCTATATAACAAGCATAAAACCAAATCAGAATATATAATTCAAACAGTTTTAAACAACAATGAGATTTATAAATTGATAATTCAAGCTATATAACAACACAAATAATAACTCATTCCCTATAGCAGCAGAATTATTTAATCACAATTTTTGATAAACCTAAAAACATAATCAAATTAACAATTGAAATCGAAATATCTTGATATCTAAACACAGAAAAATGAAATGGAATTTATGAAAACGAAGAAGAAAATGATGAAATTAGCGAATAGGAGAAGAAATTAGGGTTTACCAGATGTCTTCGATGAAACCATATTTGATGAGTTCTTCGTTCTCGAACTTGTCAAGACCCATGAAGATGGTGAAATCGCCAGCTTCAGGGCGAGCTTTGAAGTAGAAGACCATTGAGATTGCTTAGGTTTGAGGCACACGCACGAAGGAATGAAAGTGCGTTAGGGTTGTGAGTTTGGGCGTTGAATTTCAATTTGGGGAATTGATATCCAAATCGCTGCATAAAACATAATCAACGCGCAACTTTCCGTTTCGTCTTTTTTCGAATGTCAAACACGCTTTTGCTTTGGTATCTTTTTATAAATAACTTATTTTCTTGGGAACTTTTAGGTTATTTATTCCATTCTAAAACAAAACAAAAAAAAATTATTATAATTCTCTACAAAGGATTTGGTAATTTAAATTTGGATTAAATTATTTCCATCAAGTATTAAATTTGAATTTAGAAGTTTATTAACCGCTTGAGTTTATACTATTTAGCCAAATTTTCAACTCAATTATATGATTTGATTCATTTGAGTTCATATGGTTGGTTCTATATTTTGAGAATTTAGAATTAATTTTAAAGGTCTAAGACTAAAATTGATTTTGACGACTGCACATATGTTGATGTACAATTTTGATTATTATTCCTTTTGATCTCATATATAAGAAAAAATTTATTTTTTAGATTCACTGTAAATTTGATGAATCTAGACTATAATATTGTCTAGATACATTCATTTTACAATAAATTTAAAAAACAAAGTGTTTTTATATATGAGACCGAATGAAGTAATATCTTTAGTTATGTATTGTTAAAAATTACAGAAGTTTTATATTTTGTAAGTAAATCTAACGACATATTATATGTTAATATTTATCTTTATATTTTAGTAATAAAATATGGTAAAAATATGTTATATGAATAGTGCAAACAGTCAAATATCAGTCAAATAGTGACACTCATTTTAGGACAATGGAATTAAATAAAAAAAATTTGAAGAGAGGGAGTATTAAATAGAATTAATTTAGTCTTTAAAATTAATTTTGAGTATCCATGGTGTGTTTAGTTTTTTTTTTTACGGAATGATATGTTTAGTTTAAGGATCTAAGTTAATTTATTGGTTTTTATAGTTTTCTTTCTTTTTCTCAAACTAAACACACAATTAAAGTTGGGCTCCGGCCCTCTTTTGTAACAAAAAAAAAAAAACACACACACAATTAAAGTTAGGATTCATAATTTTTGAGTCTAAACATAATTTTTACACAAATTTTTTTTTTGTTCAATTCACTTTTATATATTTGAAATTTGTATTGTTTTTGTATTTTTAAATATTTTATGTTTGAGATATATTTTATTTTTTTGACGGATCATCTATTTTATTTTGTATTTAGAGATATTTTTATTTATGAGTTACGATTGTTAATGAACTTTAATCGAGTCAAATTCGAACTAAAAATGTTCGTCTCAAATTTAAGTAAAATTTTGAACAGAACCATTTTTATAAAATTGAGTCGAGCACAAACGAGTTAGACTCGACTCCTTTTCGACCCTAGCTGCAAAAATAATTTTTATTCTATACACCTATACTTAACGCCCTTAAATAAAAAGGCTTAAATCAAATTCTTCTTTTTATGAAAAAAAAAAAAAAAAAAAAAAAGAAAAGGATTGAATCCTCAGGTATTGAAGTCATTTTACTTTTTAATCAAGAGAGGATTGAATCCTCATGCTCAATCTTTAACTCCTTTAGCCTCTCAATCCATATCATTATCTGAATATAAAAATTCAAGGCAAAACATATCTGAATAAGGTAACAGGGTGAATAAATATAAATTGAATAAACATGCAATTTAGTCCCCGAACTATCATTTTCTCACCAACTTAGTTCCTAAACTATTAAAAGTAACTAAAATGTCCCTAAACTATTTTCTATCCATCAATTTAGTCCCTACCGTTAAATGACCATTAGTGGTCCCTAAACTATTAAAATACTTCAATTTAGTCCCCAAGCTATCTTAAAAAACAACAAAAAATAGTCTCTAAACTATCATAAAAAACTACAAAATCACCCTTTAAAACTTATGTAGTAAAAGATCAAATAAATTTGCTTCCCCAACAACAACTAGCATCCCATTAAAATCACAAACATGAGTCTCTCTAGTCCATTGAACTTTTAAAACTCGTCATTCCAATCATTCTAGCAATGGTACGTTTTAAAGCTGCTGCACCAGTGACAAAGCAAGCTGCTACAAAGGTGAACCAGAGTGTTGTTGCACCTGCCGCAAAACCTACACTAGATAAACCTATAAATATTAATGGTGCAGGACTGTTGTGGAGACCGAAGAATCCAGTTTTTAAACCAGTCGTTGCTGTCAAAAATAGCATAGTCAGTCCGGAACTTGTAAATCCGATGAAAGCATACAACAACACAAATGAGACAATGTCAATGAGATTCATGCCGACTCTAGGATTAAGCCGAGGAACACGCAATGAAGGACCTTTTACTTAGTGCTTTTGTTTGATACTTGCTAATGATATTTGGTTTTTTTGCAATGAAGGACCTTCTACTTAGTGCTTTTGTTTGATACTTGCTAATGATATTTGGTTTTTTGTAATGAAGGACCTTCTACCTAGTGCTTTTATTTGGTCTTTTGTTTGAACCTTCTATTTAATTCTTTTGATGGATTATGGTTTAGTTGACTTTTATGTAATGAATTTGATGAATTACGGTTTAGTTGGCTTGTGTAATGAATGAATGGATTATGGTTAAGCAAGATCAATGTATTGATAAAAAGAATGAGTTTTATGTTAAACGCACCATTGCTAGAATGATAGGGATGACGAGTTTTAAAAGTTCAATGGACTAGAGAGACTCAAGTTTGTGATTTTAATGAGATACTAGTTCTTGTTGGGGATGCAAATTTATTTGATCTTTTACTACATAAGTTTTAAAGGATGATTTTGTAGTTTTTTTATGATAGTTTAAAATTATTTTTTGTTGTTTTTTAAGATAGCTTGGGGACTAAATTGAAGTATTTAAATAGTTTAGGGACCACTAACGGCCACTTAACGGTAGAGACTAAATTGATGGATGAAAAATAATCTAAGGACTTTTTAGTTACTTTTAATAATTTAGGGACTAAATTGGTGAGATAGTGATAGTTCATAGACTAAATTGCATGTTTACTCAATATAAATTTAGGATTACTTGAGAATCAATCCATGTCTTGACATTAAGAAAATATCCACACCTTCAAACAGGAAAAGAAATAATCTATCTTTGCCACTGTAGCTCTTGGCCTAACATAAAGTAAACACTAGAAAATAATCTTAACAAATGTGCGGATTTGGATTAGAAAAAACACGCAGTTTCACGTTATCTCAACCGTCAATTTATGATCGGATGTCCCAGATTAAATACAGAAAAAGTAACACTAAAAAATCTCATTCGCTAAATCATAATCAGACAGTTCAGATGCGCGTCACCAAACGTGCTATGACCCGTACTTGCAGATATTCTCAAATCCCATATATTCATGATTCACAATCTTGTGCACCATATTTGAAATGCCAACTCCACCTAACAAAATGAATGATAACGTCTAAGAATTCATAATCATATATACATGTTCATGACTCATAAGTTTAATTTACATACACTATGCATCAAATTAAATCATATCATAATGCATCAATGTTGCTTCAAGTAAGTTTTGAGATAAGTATATAAGTATATAAATATGACCAACCAAAATGGAAAATTGATATACCAAGTAAGATTGCACTGATAAATATTATGCTAGCAAGAATAAAGATGATGATAGATGCTCTCCCAAATAGTTTGAGTATCTTTCTCAGAAAATGTTGTCCAACCAAAGCAGCTATAAAAGACACTAGAAGGAAGTAAAGAGCTGCATGTAACATTTCAATAAACACATTGGTTAGAACTTAGAAGCAATTCATCACAATAGAGAGCAAAATGTAAGCTAGAAGTTGTTGTGAACAAGAACCATAAGGAACCGGAAATCGTTTCAACATGTAGTATTCCAAAACACACATAGATGCGGAGAATGTCATGATGAAAGTGGTTGTGGCGCTTGATACCTGCGCGCAAGATATTTAATCCAATTACTGTTTGATGATCAGGATAAGAGAAACAAATTTTATTTATAATACGACAATTTGAAACTCACTTGAGGAGGGACTTCCATCTCGAGAAAAAGTGGAGCCAACATGAATCCGCCTCCTAGTCCTAACAATCCACCGAGTACGCCGGCCAACAAGGCAATAACACAATAGATGATTAGTTGGATAATTGTATATTCTTTCCCTTGATCACCTATGAAACCTAATGTTGTTTTCCCTGTATATAATGCAGTTGCCTCATATGCAGTTACCCCAACTGAGATTGGAATCTGCATATATGTAAAAAAACACGCTTCAAAGTTCAAACAATTTTCGGATATTTTTCTAAATTATAACAGATATTCAAATATAAATTCACAAAAGTTGAGTGATAATAAGTTCAGTACCCAATATGCTGTTGAACATGTAGATGTGTAGTTTTGCTATCAATAGGAGACAGTGGCGGAGCCAGGAATGATAGAGAGTCTGGACACAACTTTAATCGCAAGCGGCATATTCTTTTTTTAGAGTCTTCGATGTGGTGAATATTCGTATAATATCAACATCATAAAGTGACTTGAATATTTCCCGCTCAGTGTAACATATCATCAAGTCATTGAACCACTCATAGTTGATCTTGTTGCGCAATTTAGACTTGATAATATTCAATGCTTAAAATAATAATATATAAAAAATTACTTATTTGCATAAGCTATTTTACATAAACTCAAAAATAAGATACTTTAAACGGACCCATAATCTTTAGAGTTAAAAAAAAAAATAGATGAAATAAAATAAAATATTTCATCTGTCCAAAAATAACTACTATAATTTTATTTGCATAAGATATTTTTGGATGTACAATTACCAAAATAGATTTTAATTTATTTAAAACTACATACTTCCTTTATAGTCCTACTAAAATAGATTTTAACTGTGCCAAAATAGGGCATTAATTGTATTTAAAACTATATATTTTAATAAAAAAGTAAAATTGTATAAAGATTTAGAACATTTTTTGTAAAAACAAAATAAACTAAAATAAATATCAAACTGATTATTTTAAGTTTTTAAAATACTAGTATGCATTGTCAAACAAAAAAAAAAAACACACTAGTATGCAATAATAATAAAAACCAAATTTTTCTGTCAAAAAAAACAACCCAACTTAAATGGGCCGGAGGCAAAAGTAATAGAGTCCAATTCCAATAGGTTGTCTTCTTCAACCTAAGCACTAGCAGCCGCAAAACAGTATGCCACCATCGTTATCGCAAATTCGCAAGTTATCAAGAAATTGAAAAATAAGTCCAGGTGTAATTAAGGGTAATAGAGAAGCTGCACGGTTTATCCTTCTTCATTTTTTTGCTGCATCTTCTTCTCAACTATTTCCTATGTAGCTCCGCCCCCTAGTTCTGCCAAACACTATAACAGCCAAGCCCGGGCACGTGCCCAGGCAGGCCGGGCGGTGGCTCCGCCATTGATAGGAGATATTATTGGTCTTAGATGAATTGCATGTTATAAACTATTAATATTAGATTAAATTGTTATATATGTAAGAGCAAACCTTGGCAATCTGTACTGCAATGAATGAAACCCAAACAAATGCTAGAAGTCCAAACTTCTTCCAGTACACATTTTCAATTATAGTCACCTACAAATTAACATATTAATATGTTTACGAGGTGTTACTTCAGTGATAATAGTTTGACTTTATAATCGCAAAAGAGTGATATACATAGTTGTAAAATGCACATCTTCCTCCTAACCATAATGGCTTTGTGTACCTCAGTGACTTTTTCGGTGGCGCCATTTGGTCCAGTTGGAAGAGGTTTGTATTCTGCTGCAGCTTCAGAACCTAACCAAAAGAAAATTGTTTACACTATGGCATCAGACAAAATGGTCGAGGAAAACTCATTTTTGTTTTGATATATGTTAACGAATGGTTTCTGAACTCACTAGTTGATTCTTGTCTCCTCGCAGCCTCCTAGAATAAATGAAGACGGGTTCAAACAGATAGTAAGAAAAAATTGATCTTGCTAATATATGTCAGTAGAACATATGTTAAAGAATTCAAGCATCGAAAAAACAATATTTTAACTTTTAAAAATGTACAACTTTTAAA
The DNA here is from genome assembly GCA_954870985.1 of Trifolium fragiferum. Lineage (NCBI taxonomy): Eukaryota > Viridiplantae > Streptophyta > Magnoliopsida > Fabales > Fabaceae > Trifolium > Trifolium fragiferum. The sequence continues at coordinate 41,019,767 of OX940794.1, forward strand.
ACGAATATTTCTACGCGAGAAAATTAGAGAAGACCTTTTTTATTATTATTCCATGTCTCAACCCCTCTAAAGAATGCTTTAATTGATATGCCTGCAGAATAGTAAGAAAATTCAAAGGAGCAACAAAAAAACAAGAATGGTTAACCGAAAAATACACAGTTGAATTGGTTATTACCTAAGAAAAGAACAATAAGCAATATAGTGACAAGCCAATTAGGAAATATAACGTTGCAGATCACTCCAATGCTGATTCCAAGCATGAGCATAGGTTGAATTAGAAGTGCCAAGTCATAGTCAATGATTGGCATATTTAAGGTAGGATGTCTCATTTTAATGTTGTAGTAAGCTGTTGCCACAGATACACCCATCACCATACCTTAAACCATAAACAGAACACCCCATAAAAAATAATATAAATATAGGGACTGTTAGCAGCCAACACTCGGTGGGATTTAGTCCCACATCGGATAGATAGGATTCTTGATAAGAGTTTATAAAGAGGAGGCAATCCTCACCTTACAAGCCGGTTTTGTAAGGATGAGTTAGGCCTCGATATTCGTGACAGGGACAATCTAAGAAACTGCAAATGTTTTAACTTTAATGCTTGTGTCTTACATTTGGAGATAGCTGTTGCTGATTTAGGATCAAATCCAATAATGAGACTAATCATAGAAACAAATATGCCACCACCACCAATACCACCAACACTTCCAAACGCTGCTCCACAAAAACCAATAAAAGTACCCACAACTATTTGCCACCCAAATTCCATTTTCTGCATAAGTAACCACAAAACAAGCAAGATAACAACAAACTTTAGTAATAATATTTAATTTATTATTTTTGGTTTTAAAATTATGGTTTTCAAGAGGAGCTCCAGTAATTCAGAGTTCGGCTGTGAGTAAGTAAAGTTTGGACAAGAATTGTTACTATCAGGGATCAAACTCAGATTCTTCCGAACAATTCATTCTAAGACATATGTTTCCATGTTGGTTAACTTTAGTAATACTAATATTTAGGAGAATGCTAAGATGTAAAGAAAACTCAAATTTTTTTTCTTTGGATTTAAATATAACTTAAAGATAAACAGAAATTAAATTAAAATACAGCACAAAAGTGTAAGCTTACCGGCCACACGTGTTGATAACCAGATCCATCTGATAGCCATAAGAAATCCACAGCTTCTGTGAAAAAACTATGTTCATTCTTCTGAGTAGTAGCAGTAGCGTTAAAACTTGGCACTTGTAACTTCACAAGCCTTCTTTCAGCAGATACAATTACAAAAGAACCAAACAACAACAATAACATCCATAATATGGATCTTATTTTCATATCACCCATCATGGCCATATCATGAACAAAAAATAAAACAAAAATGAGTAGTGAATTACAATACACAATAACTTGCTTTGCAAGGAATATCAGAGTGAAAGGAGGAAGAGATTGATCTTCTTCTCGATTTCAATATTCAGTGTCTCGTTTAGTACTTAGCTAGTTACACATATTTATTTATTAGTAATATAAAAAGCAACATAGTTGAGATTTTTTTATTTGACAGAACATAGTTGAGATTCATTTTATTATATTTTAGCCATAGTTGAGAGATTCTTAGTATTACTCTTAGGAATTTATTTTGAGGACGTGACATGGGATCTTTAAAACCCGTTTACTTTTTAAAAATAAAATAAAATAACCCCCGCTGACTTTATTTTGATAGCATAAGCCTCATTTACTATGACCATTTCTTATTTTCCTTTTCACATTAATTTTAGCGCATATATACCAACCCGTCAAATATATTTTTAGCGCATATAAAATAGTTATCTCGTACCCTTGAGCATGACTCAGTTGATAGGAACATTGCATGTGATATGCAGAACCAGAGTTCGAACTTGGTACAAAATGGCATGACTGACTTTTGTGTTCCATAAAACACGAAACATCGTGTCTGGACCATCATGCTGAACTCTCCTTCTTAACTGATAAAAAAAAATGTACCTGTAATGAAACTAAGAATAGATTGAAACAATTACTATTTTATTAAGTATCGAGGGAAAATGTCAACCTTCAAATGTAGCTTTCATGCTTAGTGTGCAAGAAAGATGTCTTGTTCTTAACTAGGTTTTTGTAGCTTATATCTGTTGTGCAAGGCATCCCTGTGGCATCTGTTTCATTCTCAGCTAGCACAGATAGTCAGGATTTGCTAGATTCGTAAGTCGTCAGCAATTCGAGAACTTATGGTTGAATTTATTTGAATTTGCTTTTATCTTCACTTTATCCCGGTAGTGGGTACGTAGCCATCTACACTTAGTGTATTATCTGTGGCATTCTAGCCTTGTTGAAGGAATGTATACATTATTTCTATCCTTCGATTTTGTTATATACTTCAATTTTATTCACTTCTCACCTCCTCATTTTCCATGTTTTTCTTCTGTTATAACAAACTTGTTTCTCTTCACTTAGCTGACCTGGTATTCCAGTATTCCTTAACCAATCTTCTCAATCAGTGTGATTACACATTCCTTATGATCAAATACATAGAGTTGCTTAAACAAATGTGCATTTGAACCGCACAAAATATTCAAAAAGACGTGTTTCCACGCACAAAATTTGATGACTTTTTCATGTGTTTCGGATGGATATGTTATATACTTATACAGACCAACAAATAGTGTGATATTGAATATATATATCACTAGAATTGCACATACTGGATTATTGTCAAATTTTCCTTGAATGTGATAGAAACTGGCAGACGATAGGAATAGATTGCACAATACAAATAAGCCTAATTATTATTGTTATTCTCATTAATGGCCCATATCTAACAGAATGATAGTACAATAAGATTCAGATCACATAAATCTTACAAATTTAAATGACTTGAACAGGGTGCATAAACATAAATTTCTAAGTTTCCTACAGAATCACTCCATGACTTACCAATAATAAAAAATGACACCTTTTAACAGGATAAGAAATAATCTCTATCATGGCCACCTTAGCTCATGGCCCAACTTTGATGATATAAACACTAGAAAATAATTTTCACAAATGTGCTATGATCCATACTTGCAGATATTCTCAAATCCCATATATTCATGACTGGCAATCTTGTGCACCATATTTGAAATGCCAACCCCGCCTAACAAAATGAGTAAAAAAAGTCTTAGAATTCATAAGCATACAAATATGTCTGCGTGCAATGTAACACAATCAGGAATACGTGAATCACTCGATTAAGATCAGATAGTCCATATTTCAATTTTTTGAAAAATTTTTAAATACCAAGTTTGAAATCTAGACCGTTTATCTTAATCGGAAAAATTGAAATTTGGACAGTTTGATTTTGATCGTTAAGTCCAAATGCGGCCGACTTCGTGCAATTACGAGATTGTGACTGCACGTCCGAAAAACGACCATGCTTACCTAGTGAGATTGCACTAATAAATATTGTGCCTGCTAGAATAAAGATGATGAGAGATGCTCTTCCAAATAGGATGATTAGCTTTCTCACGATATGTTGTCCAACCAAGGCTGCGATAGTAGCCACCAGACTCAAGTAAAGAGCTGTTGTGTGCGACAGTTAAACAAAAACATTGGTCAGAACCGATCAATCGCACTAGAAAATATAAAGTAAGCTAGAAGTTTTTGCGAGACAAACCATAAGGAACGGGAAATCGTTTTAGCAAGTAGTATTCCACAACAGACATAGAAGAGGAAAATGTCATGGCGAATGTGGCTGTAGCGCTTGACACCTGCATGTACAAGACATCACATCCAATTAGAAATCGAGCGAACAAACTGTTTAATGATCAAGATAATACTGCAATTTGAAACTCACTTGAGGAGGGACACCGAGCTCAAGAAAAAGTGGACCCATAACAAATCCGCCTCCTAGTCCAAGCAATCCACCGACTACACCAGCCAGTATGCCAAAGACACAATAGAGGGTTAGCTGGGCAACTGTAAATTCTTTCCCTTGATCACCGGTGGAAGCTATCACTCTTTTCCCTGTGAACAATGCAGTTGCCTCATATCCAGTTACACCAACTGCGATCGGAATCTACATATATAACACGTAAAACATGATTCTAATATTCTGTTCAAATATTTTTGTAACTTTAAAAAGACATTAAAATATAAATTCGCAAAAATTAAGTGATGATAGGACTAAATTATCACCTGCAAAAAGTTTAATACCCAATATGCTGTTGAACATGTAGTTGTGTAGTTTTGCTGTCAATAGGAGATTATTATTCTCAAGTTAGATGAATCGAATGTTATAAACTGTTATTATTTATTAACTGTAACGAAAGAACAAACCTTTACAATCTGTAGTACAAGGAATGAAATCCAAACAAATGCTAGTAGCCCAAATTCCTTCCAGTAAACATTTTCAATCATAGACACCTGCAAATTACCGAATCATTACATCAATAAGACGTCAGTTTAGTGATATGAGATTTTCCTTATAATCTGAAAAGATGAAGTTCAAATCCACTAAAGGACTGTTGTAAAATGATCATCAGTGTCACTTTGATTAATACAACGGCTTCATGTACCTTGGTGTCCTTTTCAATGGCATCATTTGGTCCAGTTGGAAGAGCTTTGTATTCTCCAGAACCTAACCAAAAGGAAATTGCATACACTCTAACATCAGAAAAAGCAAAAAAAGAACCAAAACACCTCAAATTTTGTATCGGTAAATGTTAAACGACAGTTTCTAAACTCACCATTTGATTCTTGTCTCCTAGCAGCCTCCTAAAATGAATCAAGACAGGTTCAAACAGTTAGAAATAAAATTTTCTAAAATCTATCACTAAAATAACATTTAATACAGTGGTAATGTTATACGGAATGAAAAATAAAATGAGACCTTTTTCATTATGGTTTCCTTATTCCAAGTCTCAACCCCTTTAAAGAATGCTTTTGTTGATGTGCCTATAGAAAAGAGTACAAAAAAATAGTTAGAGGAGAAACAAAAAAAAAAAAAACAGAATTGCCTAACTGAAAAAGACAGTTGAATTAATGGTTGTTACCTAAGAAAAGAACAATAAGCAATATAGTGACCATCCAATCAGGAAAAACAACATTGAAGACAACTCCAATGCTGATACCAAGCATGAGCATAGGTTGAATGAGAAGTGCCAAATCATAGTCAATGATTGGCATATCCAAGGTAGGATGTCTTAGTTTAAGGTTGTAGTAAACAGTTGATAGAGCTGCACCCATTATCATACCTGTAAAATAAAAAAGCCCCATAAACTCTTGTTTATAACTTCAACAAACTCTATAAAATAACTTAAGAACATAGTTTAATTAAGTTTTTTACTATTTGTAATACAAAAAACCATTAAATTTTTTGCATAGGAGATGCTCTAAGATAAACGGAAATGGATTCCTTGCAATCATATAATATAATGATTGTTCTGGACTGGACCCACACTTCCGCGCAGGTCCCCTCGATAGCCTCGAGGAGGTTCTCCGAGCAGAACCTCCTCCCAAGCACACGACGTCAAACAACATTCTTGCTCGTCATGGCGGGCACAACAGCTCCACGCTAACAGACTCGCGCCACCTGTCGAGCACCCTTGCTCGACAGCTACACGACGTTATATCACCACGTGTTCCACGTTGCTTCATCCACATCTATCCTTTCACGCTTTTTCCGTGTAATGGATAAACCCCAGGTGAGAACCTCAGCGGTTTCTCCTGCTCTCACGCAGAAACCTGACAGTTATCCACTATTGGACCGTGCCCAGCGGCCCAATAGGGATAATCGTTGGCCCCGCGCTGGGGGCTCATAAATACTCCTCATCATTGATGAGTCAGGTACACTTTATTCATTCTCTCTACCTCTTCTCTTTGTACTTTTGCTGACTTAAGCATCGGAGTGTCTGCAGGTACAAACCCCCCTCCGTTGTCCAACCACCGCGCACGGCGACGTTGCTGGCCCAGGATCCTAATCCTTCAGCACGGGTACGATCAATGATCGTTGGTGAATCTAAGTCATCGGATTTGAGCAAATAATTTTTAGGCTAAACTACACATTTGGTCCCTTACATTAATTTTAGGATTCAATTTGGTCCATTATGTTTAAAAAGTTTCAATTTGGTCCCTTACGTTTATTTTAGGTTTCAATTTGATCCCTTCCGTCAGTTTTTGCACATGTGGCAGACGGTTTGCTTACGTGGCAGACGGTTTGCACACGTAGATTGACACGTTGACACCTGGACACGTGTCCAATTGAAACAGTGGAACAGTGAAATCTGACGGAAGGGACCAACTAATGCAAACGTTGATAACGTAAGGGACCAAATTGAAACCTAAAATAAATGTAAGGAACCAAATATGTAGTTTAGCCTAATTTTTATATATTTAATGATATTAAATTTATGTTGTTAGATTTAAAACTAAAAGTCTGCGTTATACTGACCGCATGATTACACCATTTTCTGACTATAGAGTCTTGGTCCAAAATAACAAATTAATTAATGCTATCAACCTTTAACCACATGTTCTTTTTTGGTCGTTAGCTATTGGTTGAAATAATTATCTGAAAGTAATGGGGTGTTTGGATAAAAAATGTTTGTACTATAGGGGGTTCAAAAATGACAAGAGAAGTAAATGTAGTAGCACTAGGAAGTAGCACGTGTCTTGCTTACATTTGGATATAGCAGTGGATGATTTTGGATCAAAGCCAATAATAAGACTAAGCATAGGAACAAAAATGCCACCACCACCAACACCACCAACACTTCCAAATGCAGCTCCACAAAATCCAATAAAACTACCCAAAACTATTCGCCACCCAAATTCCATTTCCTGCACAACAATAATAAACTTCATATAAAAAAACAAGCACTTTTTTCTGTTTTTTTATAAGACAATATAACAAACAAACACTTTTTCACCCAAAGTTGCACAAATTCAATATTCTTACTTCGTGTCCCAAAATATGTTACAATCTCCATACTAAAATGAAAAAAGTCAATGAATCTATTTTATCCCTCCGAACCACCCAAATCCAAAGTTTGCATCTACATTCTCAGTGACTTTTGGTCAAATTTTATTTATCTTACGATTAAATTTTAAATTATCGGAATTTATTTTTTCTAAAAATCAAAAGCATATTATTAAATAAATAAATAAATTAAACTCTACTATCATTTTTACAAAATTAATATTTGAAGCCTTCAGAATTAATTTTGAAGATATAAAATTAATTTTTACATATTTAATTACACTTTGGTAAAATTTGATTATGGGTCCAAAATTGATTTTAATTTGAAATTAGAATTTATAGCTTTTAAGTATAACCGTAATTTTTATACTAAAATTGATTATTCATAAATCACTTAATATTTAACTTATTTTTAACTAAAATAATTTTTATTTTAGCTAAGACATTTTCAACATTAAACTTAAATGGTTAATGAACCTTTAGAATTCTTTTTCCCTAAAAATTAAACGGTTAAAAAAATAATTCACTCAAACTCAATTTTTCTTTTTTTTGGTACAACTTAAACTCAATTTTTCTATTCACCGTATAATAAAACATACACTTTATTTAATTTTGGTCTTCCCATCCCCGTACCAAACATCCACTTTATCTTAAAACAAAAATAAAAGACAACACAATTTTTTTTTTCTTCATCGGATTTAAAATTAATCATAACAACTTTAAGCAAGACAAAGATAAACACAAAAAAAAAAGATAAAAACAAAAAATGAATCGAACAGAAAAGTGAAAACGTACCGGCCACACGTGTTGATAACCAGATCCATCTGAATTCCATAAGAAATGAACAGCTTTTGTGAGAAAGTTGTGTTCGTTTTTCTCAATAGCAGTAGTAACATTAAAAATTGGTACATGTAATTTCACAATTCTTCTTTCACCAGACACAATCACAAAACAACCGAACATGAACAATAACATCCATAACATGGATCTCATTTTCATATCAACCATCTGAATTAAATAAAAAAACAGAACAACCAAAGCGTGTTCTGTTTTGTGAGGCAGAAAAATAAATGAGCAAGCAAAGCTCTATATAATTAATTTGTTCACTTTCGCGTGAAGGGATAAAAAGAGGATGATGAAAGGTAGTGATCAGGATCACAATAATATTTGAAATGAGATTAAATAGATGTAATTTAAATGAAAAGAAAAAGAATAAAAAAAATATTTGAAAAAATGAAAATGATGATAGAAAGTGAAGAACACAATGATTTGGTTTTTGCAGAGAAGATAAAGAGATGGATCTCTTATTCACTTTCTCCGTGTGATATATATTATGATTCAGAGAGTCCCGTTTACTCGGCTAGCTAGTACAATACTTAAGCATATTTATTTATTCAAAAATATGCAAAAAAAAAATATTAATTAACAATAACATTATTGAGATTCTTTTTTGTTTTTTTTTTTGACAAATCATAGTTGATATTTTTTTTCTATGGTTGAAATTTGATGAGATTCTTATTAATTTATTCTCTCCATCCCTTTGTATTAGTTTTTTTTAGAATAATAATACTAAATTAAAAAAATGTATTTTTGTACCATATTTTTTTATTATACTTTCGTTTTAACAACTAACAAATTTTTATTTTTTTCATACATTTTATCTTTTTAATAAATTTAATATATAATGTACCAAAAATTAATCAATATGTTATGTACCAAAAAAAAATTAAAAAATGATTTAGTTTTTCAAATATATAACATTAATTGGTTTTATTAAAAAAAATAAGAGCAATTGACAAATAATATAGTTGACAAATCGTATTATTAAAAGGGTCATACTAAACAATGCACCAGGTGCACTTGTTAAACATGTTAAAAATGGAAATAAAAGACAAAAATAATAGAGATAAGAGAACTTTTTTATACTTTCAAAGCATTGAATGCACAATTTTCAAGAAAAATTTTCCATAAAAACTTGCTTAACTAGTGCACCGGGTGCACTATTTAGCATTTTCCTTATTAAAATACAAAAAAAAACAAATAAAAAGAAATGTTAAATTTGACGACAAAAGATTAATAAAAAAACCGAGAGAGTATTATTTTAACTTTTAACTGTTTGACCACGCGCATTATTATATGATTTATTTTCTAATACATATATGTAAATGTTTTTTTTTAAAAATATCAATTATTTACAACATTTAATAATAAATATATTAGTAATTAAAATTGTATATTAACAATTTTATTTTTTTACAAAACATACAATGTCTATACTAAATAAATTATTTTCATCGGAATATTTTAGCATTTTTCTTTTAATAATCTTGTGTTTGTTAAAGACAAACAGTCAGTGGCAGAACCAGAAAAAATTATTTAGGGGGACCATAAAATTTTTTAATGTATAAATTAAATAAAAAAAATTATATATAAAAATATAAGTCGTAAAAAGCACAAATATATTATTTGGTAATTCCAAATTTTAAATTTATAAATTCATATAAAAAAAATAAAAACATATTTGATAAACATATTTCTTTATGTCATTTCATATTTATTAGTTTAATTGATAATTTTATCCAATATTATAAATTCAATTACTAATCTGTTATTTTTTGACAAATAAAATCAAAGTTATTATTATAAAATTAATCTGTATAGTTTAATATAATATGTTACATAATCATCTATAATATAAATTAATATTTTTACTAATATTTGTTCCTTATAGTCATTAAAATATATGCTCTAAATTAATATTTACATTAATATTTGTACAAATGTATATATAAAATTATTTAAAACTATTAATAATATTTTTATAATAATATTATATCTATAAAAGAAATTATTTTTATGAGGTGGGGAGAGGTCGTGGCCGCTCCTCCCTGGTACCACCTCTGCAAACAGTAACCCGTCGCTGAATCTGATGTGGAGAAAATTGAAACGCTTTCCTTCTTATCGTTAAACACAGTGTTGTTGTTGTTTTTGTTTTTTCTTTTTTTGTTTTGGTCAAGAGTTGTTGTTGTTTTGTACCCCCCTCTTCATTGTTGTCAGATTCTTCTGTATCTTTTAATTTTGTTGAGACATCAACGAAAATGAGTTGTACAAACTCACGTGTTGTAATCACTAAAGTTTACAGATTTATTTATTTTTATTATTCGATTAATAAATTTAATAATTAAATTAAATTTGATTTGACGTATTGATTAAATAGTAAATTTCTTGTAATAGCTAATATTTTTTTAACAAGAAAAAGTGAAAGCGATATATTAATAACAAGTTCTAACCGGCATGAGGTATGCTAATTAGAATCCCAAAAAACTACAAATATTCAATCGTAGACAAGCCAATGCCCATAAAAATCAAGGGGCTTGATCACCACATGTAAGAATTTAAACTAAAATTTACATTATAAACTTGCATCCATCACAGAGAATGAACCTTGATTTTCTCTAGCATTTGAAGAATTGTGGATTCTTTTGCCTTAAAAGTCCTGTTATTTCTTTCATGCCAAACCACCCAAATACAACATAACCAAAGCACTTGCAAGAAAAAGCGACGTGCTCGGGAATCGCCTGCCAAATAGATAAACTGGGGAAAATGATCATGAAGCACTAACAAATCAACCGAAGATATATCAACTCAAGATCGAATGAGGCTACACAAAGGTGCAAAAATCGAATAGGAAAGAAACAAATATTGCGCAGTCTCCACACACCCACAGCCAGTCAGACAAAGGCTTGCGCCATGAGAAATAAAGTGCCGCCTCACCAAGTTATCTTTAGTCGGCAACCTGTTACGAAGTAACCTCCAAGCCATCACTGACACTTTTAGAGGAACCTGTTTATACCAAATAAAATCTGACGTGTACTCCGTAACTTGGGCATCTGACGCGGTAAGAATGTTATACACACCACGAACCGACTACCCACCATTGAGATCATACCACCACACCCACTGACCGACCATATTGGATTGCAAAACAAAGTTAGCAAGAACACTTCTAAACTCCCCCATCAATTTTTCCTCCCACGCCCACAACTGACGACGCCACGCCCATGCCACCCCACCCTAATTTCATTTTCAATTCTCCTATTATATTAAACTTGTGAAATGGGCTTATTTTGTTATTCAACTTTTTGGGTTTTATTTTTATATTTATTGTAAATTTAATTTTAGCAGATAATTTTTTTTGTGACATCACATCTTACGAATAAAGATATTTTAGTCATGCTAAAATGTCTTTCTCCATAAATTTAACCCAGTTAATAGGAACATTGTATCTTATATATAAATATTAGAGTTCGAAAATTGAACGCTCCGCTCATTCTATTTTAAAATGTAAAATTTTAATTACTAAATTATTAGACAACAATAAATCTTACAGATAAAATTAGTTATAAATTTATACTAACAAATATTTTCTCTTTAGTTCTTACATTATCAATTTCATAATTTTAAAACCTTCCACTCATTATAATTTATAAGTAGTTAAATTTTTTTTAAAAATCTATGAAACATTTTCAACCTAATCATCTCTTCGTTTTCATCTTTTCTATTCCTATCTCCCGCATTCTCCCCCTTAAAACTGTTTTGGTAAACCAAAATGCGATTACAAAGCCATTAGATTTGTTCTATATAAGAGATTTTGATAGTATTCATGAAATCCAAAGTTCATTTCTCATTGACAACATTGTAAACTAAAAAAAATAATAATCAAAATGCGATTACATCAAGTAAATCTAAGTCTATCCGAAGGTAACCTCTTTTTTAATGTTTATCTTTTAAAACTTATATGCATTTAAAAAATACACAGAAATACAAATGCTTTATTTGACATAAAATTATAGAAAAGCAAAGGAAATTTTTTTAATGCTATTCTTGTTTTTGATAGACTTATATGCATTTAAAAAATACACAAAAATACAAATGCTTTATCAATGAGTTTGTATATAAAAAAATGTTAGATGCATAATATATATATATATATATATATATATATATATATATATATATATATATATATATATATATATATATAGTGTGTGTGGTATTAAGTAGCACACCACCTATTACTTTTTTTAGATTAAAAAAAAAGGTGTGTTATATGGACAACTACAATTTATGGGACAATTCAAAATAACAAGACAAATAAAAAATTATTTAAAAAAGTAAAATGACTTTGTAAAGAGGGTTGTCCAAAGTTATCCTAAATTAGATGTTAAAATATTATTTCTCAAAAAAAGAAAAAGACAATAACCATTATAAGCTGAGAGACACTGGAAATTAGAGTTGGAATTTAAATCTCAGTCTAACCTAATTTTTATAACATTATCAATTGAATTGAACTAAAATTTATAGACATATTTATTATTAAAAGTTTACAATTTAAACATAAAAAGTTATCATTTCCCTATTTTTAAAGACAACAAATAGCAGAGAAATGCTAACTTGGGCACAACCCCAATACATATACATTTAGGCACACACACATCATTGAAAAAAATTTAAAGATAAATAATTTAGTCACATCATCTAATATTAAATAATTCTTTTATCTTTTAATTTTTTTAAAATTATGTATGTGTGCCTAAGAATAATTAATTTAGGCACGTGCCTATGTAAGAATAGGTCCAAATAACAACTATCTAACGTGAAAAGTTTCAAACTTTTCCTTCTTATCGTTGAAGTACAGTCTTAGCCACCATATTTTATTCTTAAAGGAGGCTGTTTTTTCATTCTTCCTACTAAAGACTTCTCATTATGTACGGCTTTGAATTTATAGGGTATATACATGAAAATCTCTATCTAAATAAATCATATGAAAATCTCCATCATCAAACTAAAAGAATCATATCAAAATTTCTTTCTAGCAAAAAAACAAGTATATGAAAATCTCTTTTATTCTTTATCAAAAAAAGTATATGAAAATCTCTTTTATTCTTTATCAAAAAAAGTATATGAAAATATCATCTTAGTTAATATAGTAATGTTTAAAATCATAAATTCGTAATCAACTAGTTATTACCTACCGTAATGTTTTTGCAATCAACTAGTTATAAACTAAAATACTCCGTTTTTGTCAAAAAAAATAAAAAAATAAAATAGTTATAATTAACTCATGATAAAAAAAAAAAAAAAAGTCTATTACCAAATAAATATTTTAGTTTATAAATTTTTGTTTTTTTTTTTAAAAAAAAACTCAATATCCAGCCAAAGACCAACTAATCCAAAGGGACTAATCCCACCGTTCACTTATGGAGGTCCCATTTAAAGTCAGAGTCTTCAAAACAAGCCAGAGTTTATAAGTTATTTTATGTTGATCGAATCATTTATGCACTTGTTCTAAAATGTAAGTCCAGGCCCGGCCCTGAGGGGTAGGCAATGGGTGTGACGGCCTGAGACTCAATATTTTAAGGGGTCTAAATTTTTTTATACCTATCTACTAATATAAAAAAATAAAATTAATAATACCTAAAAGAAAAAAAAAAAATATGATTAGGCCAAGGAAATATGTGTAGGATTATTAAAGAAAATATCATTAAAGGGTCCAATTGGTAAAAAAATATGATTATGTATAATTAGTAGGGTTATTAAAGAAGAATTAAACAGAGGGTTTGATTAATGCACTAGAAAGTTTTGAATTTTTTGCTTGGTATGGTTATTTGGTACACCATTTTATTTGCTATTAATATGGTCAGTAAAAAGTTACAATCTAAGACTATTTGCATTGATGCTACTTGAGATCATCAATGTCACAATAAAGATTGAATGGTTTGGCAACTTTGTCAATTGATAAAGATATGTTGGCAGACATTGATGTTGACGGCCTTATCAATGATTTTGCATCACAAAATGCTCGAAAAAAATAACTTCTTATGAATTTTTAAGTAATTTTTTTATATTTTATAAAATTTATTATGTATTAATTAATGCTATATATATTGAATGAAAAAAGATTTTTTTTATGTTTGATCTAAGACCCATTAAATATTAGGAACGGAACTGTGTAACTAAAATACATAAATAATTCTATAAACTTAAAAAAATGTTTATATTTAATTGAGACTAAATAGATATTTTTTTTATCTTGTCAAATAGATTCATAAGTTAAACTTTTCCTCTAAACAAATTCTAATAATAAACAACTACTTTATGTAAGTTTCAAATAAAAGACCTTTTTATTAGAAAAGTACTAAATATTACGGGAGATTCCACACAACAATTGTAAAAAAACAACATAATTTATTTTTTAAAAAAATACTATAACTTTCTATTTTATTGGAAATTATGAAATATGAATGGTGGTGGATATAAACAAGGGTGAAGATATATTTTTACTATTTTTCTCTTTTAATTTTCTTAACAAAAAGCATTTTTCTTTTTATTAAGATAAATTCTTCGATATTTTTTAGATTAAATTTATTTTAATATATATTAATTAATATAAAAATATAATATGATATTAAATTTTGTCCAAAAATATCGATATTCAACCATAAATTGGATATAATTTTTTTTTAAAAAAAAGTCACAGTGTTGATAAGCTGAATGATATGCAGACCAACGAGATAAGGAAGCGAGGCATGAAATGAACCAACATTGTGACAAAACAACACTTATCTTATCTGCAGAATTCAATTGTATTTAAAAGTGGTCCCATCAAAATAATTGAGTACTCCATGTAATACTAAGGTCAATTTTTATTTTATTTTTATGCACAAAGCCTTATATTATTTCATTATTCAATAAAGAAAAAATACAAAATGGTAAACTCTCAAAAGTACACCGACCAGACCATGAAATAGCCGTCTTAGCTAAAGTGTGAGCAACTATGTTCGCTTGACGCTTCACAAACCTAACCATAAAGTTTGAATTTGATAACAAAGCATTGTTAATTTGACATACAATTAAACTAAATTCAGAACCACCAATATGGGAATGATGAATTGCATCCACTAAACTCTTTGAATCCGTCTCAAACATAACATGAGATATGCTTCTTTGTTCCAATTCCTTCAAAGCTTCAAGTAAGACAATGGATTCACCTTCTATTACAGAGTAATTACCTTCCATCCATGACGTTCCAGCAACAACAAACATTCCCATATGATCACGCAAACACCAACCTCCGCTAGTTTTATTTATCTCCTTGTGAAAGCCCGCGTCAATGTTGCATTTAAACCACCCCGCCGGGGGCTTTTCCCATCGCAAAACTTGTTGCCGCTGCTGTACATTATGCAGCCGTGTTGTTGTTCATGTACGGAACACCATTCTTCCCATAAATGTAGTGCCTTGTAGCCTAAATTCCTTCCCGGTTCCCTTGTGTTGTTCCAAACATTATTATTACGGTTATTTCACAACACCCAAACAAACATTGCAAACAAACCTGCCTCTTGTTTATCAATCGCCGAACAAATCCCAAGGATGATCTCTTTGAAGGTACGTCCAGGCTGTAACCAAGGGGAAATAATTTGATCAAAACCTGCAGCTTGTATTTATTAGTTCGTGTAAAATTGTAAAAAACGAAGAATCCTATCCAAAAGAATAAAATAAGTGGTTGAATAAATTTTTGGTCTTATAATCTTAAATTTTTTATTTATTAGTTCGTGTAAAATTGTAAAAAAAGAAGAATCCTATCCAAAAAAATAAAATAAGTGGTTGAATAAATTTTTGGTCTTATAATCTTAAATTTTGTATTTATTAGTCTTTAATAAAATTCTAAATAGGGTTTGATTCCCTGAAATATTTAACGTCATAATTTTAGGGTTAGTTTGGCCTTATTTTTGAGCTTATGCAAACAACTTATGCAGTTTTTATGTATTAGTATAAGTTTGTCAAAGTATTTTATGATAAAATAACTTATAAAAATTCAATTTTCACTTGTTTGAACTTATAAAATAACATAAAACCTAATTTATATTGCATAAGCTCAAAAATAAGCTAGACCAAACAGGCCCTTAGTCCATGTTCATAATATTGTAAGAATTTTTCCCATAAAAATTTAAATTTTTTAAAACATAAGTATGAATTAAAAAAATTGTGCATTACAAATTTAAAAATTCATATTTAATTCTTTCTTTTTAAAATATAATTAATCATTTGCAAGAGATATTTATATAATGTATTAAATACGATCGGAAAAAAAATAATTAATTTTTTTTTTCTAATTAACATTTTTCTTTTTTTAATTACTTTTAGTCATTTTTATTTCTATCCATCACCGAATGAGAGTATTTGACATGTTTTCGTTCAGATTCGAATCTTGATCTGTATGTGGGAATATTCTTTCTATTTTCTGGATCAGAAGGGATATTCATTTTTCTTTTATAATCACGTGGTGGGGATATTACATTATTGGTCTGTGTGTAGATGTGGATGGTATAATTAATGAGAAAGTTGTTGTCTGTTAACATGTGTCCTTAAGTCCACATGATAAGAAGATAAATATGGAAAATATTTATTATAACATGTATATCATTCATTTATCTAAGCATTAAATTTTTTGTATCATTAAATGCTACATTTCTATTTTTAGTTAGCTTATCATATGCCCTTAGGACACAAGTTAATATGACCCATAAATAAATGTGCATAAAATAAAATAAAATAAAACGATAGATGGCGATTCATGAATAACCTCGTGGATCATGATGCCGCCTGCGTGCAAAATCTCATCATGTATGAACTTCAACTAAAAACATGTATTACTAGCCTGCTTCTTGAAATTATTAGGCGCAGTTAATTTATTTTATCAAATAATTAATTTTTTTTTTAAAAGCTAAATTAGTCCATTTAAATTGGTATCAGTGGAAATTAAACATAAGACTTTAAGAGAAGCACACTCCTAAATCTCAAATTAATACCACCGGACTAACTTAACTGGGTTAATATAATATTTTAAAAAATTATAGTGGCAACTGCTGACATTTAACAAAAATAATTTATTCCCAATATTTTCAGGTAAAAAAAAAATTCTGGTGATTTATTCAACATTGTTCTGGGAATAATTGGTCAAAAAAGTACTTTAGTTGGGTGTAATACCATTTGTGCATCTTAATATATACATTTTTGCTGTTTTTTTTTTTTGTACAGAGCTGTAGAATGCTTACTCTACTTACTGATTGGAAAACCGTGATGAATTGATGATTAACAAAGTTAACAATTCATCGTTGAGGACAACAATGGGGATTGAGTGGATAAATTGTCAATTATTGATCAAGCGATTCAAGTTAATAAAGTACTGTAATAAAATACTTAAAATGATTTCAGTCGTATTGTCAAATTGGATGATCCTAATATATTACTATGAAAAAATTGTGTCAATATTTACGCCATGAAATCTGCTTCGCAACAATGAACGAAACAAACCTTGGACATAAATATTTAGTTACAGTTTTCAATCACACATTAAAAAAAATCATAAATCATATATTTATTTAAAAAGTATACATTAATTTTTTCTTATTTGTGAGTGTGACAAAAAAATGACTCCATCTAAAATTATTCCAATAGACAACAACACTGCTGTATTTTTTGGACGTAATTCAAATCGACCACAACCTATAATTAAACAGAAAGACATGGGGTAGTCAATGGTAAAGCTTTGGATACTCCAACAATTATTGTTTTATTTGTATAAGAGCAACTGTACTTTATATTAAGCTACCTCAAATTGATTTATTTATCAAAAATAGTAGAATATACATGATAGTCAAAATATTGTGAATTTTGTTATGAATTAAATTTAATATATTAACTTCAATTTTATTATTTTTTTGTATTTGGCCACCTCTCGTAAGAAATTGACTAGCTTCACTATATATTACTTATATCACCCTCCCATCTCATCTAAATACTATTGTATCAATTTTGAATATTCGATCATTTATAACTAATGTATCAATTTTGTTTGTGTGTTTTTTTTTTTTTTATAATATTTCTGGATAGAAACCTCAAAGAAATGAAAAGGCAACCACGACTTTGAATTTGTCAAACAACTCTTAAACATATTATTCTTTTATTCAAATGGGTGAAATATGTCATTCGGTAAACTACTGCTATATAAACTATATAATTATTGCTTCATATATATAATATTTAGATGCAGCATGTTTTCGCATTGTTCATACATTTCTATTGTTATATCATATGACATCTAACAATTTGTTTTTTATTTTTGGAAAATGTTAAATAGTGTCCTCGGATACTAGTTAAACATATTAATATAGAAATTTATTTTAAAATTTGTGCATTCAACACATTAAATATATAAAATATTATCTTTTTAACATTAATTTTATCTTTTAATTTTCTTTTTTGGTATGCTTAATATGACTCTTTGTTTTTTTTATAAATAGACAATGTTAGTAATTTAGTAGTTACGGAGTACTTAGATTTCAGGATTTAAAAACTCATATGGTGTCTCTACTTGAGATGATATCATACACTATGAGTACTATCAACACACCATTCTCAATAAGCTATTAATTTGTTGAAATTACAAACTAGAGATATAATTTGTACACTATTTAGTTTTGCTAATATGATTTGAATTTCCAACCATAAGTCTCTTGGTGCTTGGCATTACAGTCTTCTTTAGTTGAGACCAAGTCATTATTAAAAACCATGATATTAATTGTCACACCAATATTGCTAATATTAATTGGATTGTGTCAAAAAAAAATTGGCACACCAATAATTCCATTAACAACCATTTATTATAAAAGAATACTATAATATATTTATCATATTAGTATTTGATTTGTTGGTTTGAAGTTAACACTCGGTTAACGTAGATAGTTAGATCTTTCGGTTACACTAACTATGACTTGGATACGGGTGCGTTTGTTTCAGAGATTAAAATTATAATCCTTGGAATATTATTCCTAAGAACATTATTATTAGGA
Source organism: Trifolium fragiferum (assembly GCA_954870985.1). Taxonomy (NCBI): domain Eukaryota; kingdom Viridiplantae; phylum Streptophyta; class Magnoliopsida; order Fabales; family Fabaceae; genus Trifolium; species Trifolium fragiferum. The sequence continues at coordinate 41,038,646 of OX940794.1, forward strand.
ATATTATTGCACTCAATGTGTTTGGTAAAATAAACAAATTTTCTTGAAACATTTTAAAAATAAATTCAAATAAAATTTTAAAATATTAAATTTTTAACAAAATGAGTTAAAAATAATGGGGGAGTGGGCAGTTATGGGTGGTTATCTCTTATTCCTATGGGAATATATGATTCCCACCCTTTTAACATGGGAATAAAAAGTGAAAAAGTCATGTGTAAATTGTATTCCTTAAAATAAAAAATTCCTAGGCATAATTTATAAAAACTTGAAACAAACATAGGAATGAAAGATTCCTCCTTTAAATAAATTTGTAATCCATAAAACAAACACCCCCTACAATCTTAAATTGCTAATGGTAGACTATAAATTCTGTCATAATCTAATGTTGAAGTTGATAGTTTATTTTAATCTTGCATAGGGATGTTTGGTGCTTTTCGTGTAAATGCAATTATATATATATGCATGTATTTTGCACACATTACAGCTGCAACATTAGGTAGTTTCTTAAAGTAATTAAATTAGAGGTGAAGTGAGACTTGGATCATAGCAGGGGTCAATTAAAACAAATTGAATAAATTAGCGTGTTGGTCTTTTAAAATTAAAATAATAAGACTCGAATATTATGTGATACGTGCAACACGAAACCGCGTTGCTATGTTTGATGAGTGTAAAATACTAGTAACATCGAGAGGAAAAATTCTTTCCTTGATGTAAATGTTTGTTTCTATCATAAAAATATGAAAAAATAATCATTTTAGTACTTCAATGTGTACTTCGCTGTTATTTTAGCCCCTAACTGAACAAAAACTATAAAACAATCCCTCAATCAGTATTCCGTTAGTTAATTTAGTCCAAACTGTTAGTTTGACCGTTAAAATGAACAAAAACGCTGATCTGTCCCTTTTTGGACACATGTTAGCATGGTGAAGTGGAATTAGTTCACATGTAGCTTATGACATGGCGTGAGGGATTAAAATGATAGTGAGAGACTAAAATGACAGTACGAAAAAAATTCCCAATTGAAATCCTAAAACTCAAATCTCATTCTTCATCTTTCGTTTCTATTGCTTTGCTGTTGTTCTTCAGTTTGTTGTTGATTTTCATTAATAGAGCAAATCAATCTACATGATGGTGGGTGGTGTAATGGAAAGGGTAAAGAGAAAAAGTGAGAAGACATGAGAATACCAAGATTTTTTTACTAAAAGGGTGTATTTTTTCAAGCTTATTACCAAAGTGGTGTAGTTTTTTAAAAAAGGCATAATTGCATTTTTGGTCCCCTTATTTTGCCAAAAGTGCGATTTTAGTCCCCTTATTTTAAAATCAAACATTTCAGTCCCCATATTTTGATTTTTGTTGCACTTTCGGTCCCCCACCCTATTTTTTAACCAAGTGGCAAAAAAAACGCTGACGTGGTAAATAAATATTCCACGTCACCAAATATTTTAATTTTAGGTATTTAATTTCCAATATGAAAAATATTATTTTTTTAAAAAATATCTGAATAACCAAAAAATATATTTATTTTTTTAAAAATCTGAAAAAAAACCTAAAACTTTTTTAAAAAATATATGTAAAAACAAAAAATATTATATTTTTTTTTAAAAAATCTGAAATATTAATTTTTTAAAAAATATCTGAAAAATTATTTAATATTTCAGTTTTATTTCAAATAATATTTTATTTTCAGATTTTAAAAAGAAAATAATAATTTCAGTTTTTTAAGAAACTAATATTACTGATTATAAAAAAATAATATTTGAAATATTATATCAAAAAAAATCTGAAAATCGAAAACATTTAAATTTATTTTAAAAAAAATGAAAAAACTATTTTTAAAAAAAAATCTGAAATATTAATATTTTAAAATTAATATTTAATTTTAAAAAAAATATATAAAATAAATTTTCAGATATTTTTTTAAAAAATTAATATTTCGGTTTTTTAAAAAATCAATATTTTTTGTTTTTTCAACTTTTTTAAAATTAATAATTTTTGTTTTTTCAGTTTTTTTCTAAAAATAAATTAATATTTCAGATTTTAGAAAAAATAATTTTTTTCGTTTTCCAGTTTTTTTTTTTTTTTTTTAAAATTAGTCTCTTTTATATTGAACATTACAAAATTAATATTATAATTAAAATATTTGTTGATGTGACACTTTTATTTGCCACATGTATTGTTACGTAAGCGTTGTGGTTGCCACTTGGTCAAAAAATGGGATGGGGGACCAAAAGTGCAACAAAAATCAAAATAGGGGGACTAGAATGTTTGATTTTAAAATAGGGGGACCAAAATTGCAGAATTGGCAAAATAGGGGGACCAAAAGTGCAATTAAGCCTTTAAAAAATTACCAAAAGGGTGTAAATGGTTACTACCATGCACGACTTACCCCCAAATCAAAAAAAAATTCTTTAGGATTTAGCAAAGTCGTGGATGGCAGCCACGACTTTGATTTTTTTAATTTTTTTTTGAAAGTCGTCACTGCCATTGACGACTTTCACTTTTTTTTTTTTTTTACAATTATAAATAAAATTTAATAGAAGAGGTAAGCAAATATTGCATATAATTCAAATATTACACACAATTTAAACAACTTGAAAAAAAAAATCATTACAAAAGATTTAATTATGAGATTAAGTTCCACAATTAGGTCGTCTTCTATTTCTTGGTGGTAAAACTCTTCGTTCTTGTTCAACATGCACATTTTCACCTCTCCTTCTAACACATCTTTGTGGTTGCGGTGCGCGTTCTTGATTAATATCAATATTATTTTCCGCATTATCATCTCCATCCATAATATTGTTAGTCTGTCTCAAGTCATCGGTCAACGTGAAATGATAATCTCCTAATGAATTGTATGCAGACAATGGTGTTGAAAAAGTTGTCCTAAACTCAGATAACTAGAATACATAACGAGATGGATGTAGTTGTACCCAAGAAAATAAGAAAATGTACTTTATGTCGCACTGAGGGACATAAAAGAAACAACTGTCCCTATAAAGAGTGAATGTTCAAATATAATTTCTAAGTCTAGTAAAATATATTTTATAGGTCTTAAAATTTATTAATGTGTGCAATATTTATTTACCTCTTTTATTTATTAAAAAAAAAAAGTGAAAGTCGTCAATGGCAGTGACGACTCTAAAAAAAAAATTAAAAAAAATTCAAAATCGTGGCTGCCATCCACGACTTTGATTAAACGTGAAAAAACAAAAAAAAATTAGTTGGGGGTAAGTCGTACATGGTAGTGACGACTTACACCCTTTTGGTAATTTGTTTGAAAACTACACCCCTTTGGTAATAAGCTTGAAAAAATACACCCTTTTTGTAAAAAAATCGAATACCAACAACACCAGCCCAATTTGATGCTGTCATGGAAAGGGTAAAGAGAAAAAGTGTAATGGATGATAGAGTGCAGAATGAATAAAATCACGAACCTGTAAGACAAATTGAACGAACAATTTAATAACAATTTCAAAGATATGTAGCAACAATTAAAGAATGAATCCGTTAGAACTTACTAGAACGGGTTTATCGCCGACTGTTCCGGTGTGGAACTTAGGGGGTGTATATTTAGTAATAGTGAGTGAAGTATCAATAGTACTTAGGTTAATTTTTGGTCTGCCTTTAATTTTCTTTTGGGGGTTGTATTTATAGGCACACAGAGGGAGTATATAACTCCCCCACGATCCCATGATGTTTATTATGGGGTGAGTCCGAATTTGGCGCGTAGTGGGGGGAAAGACGTTGGCGCCAAGTTTCCCTGATCGTGGTATAAGCTTATTTTTCACGTGCTTTATTGATGGTTCGTGGAATACTGGACCTGGATAGGCGAAATTGGGCCCCGGCGAGCTGGGTCGGGTATGAAGAGTTGGATTTTGAGCGTATCGAACCGGTTCGGGCGCGCAGTGTGCTCGTTTCTGGGCTGTTAGCCATAATGGGCTTGAAGCATGATTGGGCCTAGGCGAAGCTGACCGGTACACAGCCCCCTAAGCGCAAGGCCTAAAGGGGCGCAGCGCTGATAAGCTTGTTGCGCTTTCTTCGATTCCTTTGGTTTACGTATCTATCCGTTACATGATGAGCCTTTGGCCGTTCCCTTTTTTCTAGGTTTCAGCCGTACTATATATACGTTTACATTGTCTTTGAGTTTTACAAGTATATTTACAAAATGAATGACCCTGTGGATCTTTTGACTAGTACCCTGAAGTCAATACTCCTTCTGGAAGCTGATGATCTGATGGATAACTATGAGGATTTTGCCTCCATTGTTGCTGACCTTCGTGATTATTCATGGCGCCTGTCCACTTCTCAGCATTTGTTCCTTGATCGCCTGCTGGCCGTTAGAGATCAGATGATAAAAGACTTCCCTTTTATTGAATCTGTGGAAGCATCACGCCTAGACAGCCAGAGGTCCACTTCTGCGCTGCTTGAGGAGACTTGACTGGTGAAGGAAGGAATGCGTATGTACGAAGGCACCCTTGCTGCTGCTTTTGATGAGGAGGATTCTGTTGATCAACAAATTTGTAGATTGCAAGCAGAGATAACCCAGTTGTCTGAAAGGAAACGCCGGTTGCGGAGGGGCATTCGTGATGATGTGGCGAAGTTGCTGGAAAAACGTAAACTTCTTCTAGAGTTGAAAGATCGCCAGAGGGCTCATGGCGATGTGGCAGCCAAAATCTATGACGAGGTGGATACTGCAAAGGAGTGCTTGAAGAAGATTGAAGGCATGTGGGCAGATGCACGAGAGGCGGCTGATAGCATTTAGATTTCTATTATCAATTTGTTTTTTCTGTATTTGTACTTTGCTTTTGTATAGGCGGCGTTTATACAGCGGCGTCTTTTTCCCAGTGATAATAAATATTTTATTGTAACTCTTTGGTGTTCTGTTTTCTTTTACGTTTGGGCGTTATGGCTTTAACTTCTGGTATTCCTATCTGACACGTGTGTGTTATCGTGCGTGACTACACGCTATTAACCGTTGGATACTCCTATTGTTTCAACTTCTACGCCTTTATTCATTGGGTCAAGGTTCTAACTTCGTCTATATATTCTCTTTTCACTTAATTGGATCATTCTATCTTCTTAGTTTGCTTCCAACTCGTATTGATTTGCTCTCCTTCTGTAACGTTTACGTACTTGCTGCCGTTGCTCTCTTAACTACGTAAGGTATACTTCTCCTCTTTCTCTGGTGGTTTTTATTCTTCTGCTTCTTCTATGGTTATCCTTAGGGATTTAGACGATGAGATTGTGGGTTCTTCCACTGTTCCCCCTCTCAATTCTGAACTCGAGCGACAAATTCGTTCGCATTTTACTAGGGTAGACGGGTCGTTAAACGAAGAGGGATATTTTTCAGAACTTCTAGGGTTTGTGTTGAGTGATTCTGATAGTAGCGACGACGATTGTGTAATAATTCCTCGTTCTTCTTTCACAGGGAAGGAGTTGATTCCCTTTGTTCCGAAAAGTGGTGGCGAGATGTTTGTTTCTTCAAAGTTTACTACGGAGGAAAGTGTTCAGGCTCTTAGGAACGCTGTAAGCTTGTCTGCGTCGGGGAATGAGGGCGATGTGATAGTAGAGCCTGTAGGGATGGACGAGTTGGTGTCTGTTGTAAATAGGAAGGTTCCTCATTACTTCCTAATGTACAGTGTCGTTGTCCAAAGACTTAATCTATGGTTCCCTTTCACTCCTTTCGAGATTTCCATTTTGCGCATTCTTAACCTTCCTCCAATTCAACTACACCCCAACAGTTGGGGCTATATAAAAAGTTTTGAAATCCTTTGCGACGCCCCGGACATAACTCCTCGCCCAGGCGTTTTCTTTTATTTTTATTATGTCAAAGGTCTGAATGAGAAATTCGTTTCTCTTTATGCTCAACCTAATAGAGGTTTGTTTAACCGCTATGCCTCCAACTTTAAAAACTTCCATGATTCCTTCTTTCGAGTTCGTGGCGGTACAGAATGTCCTGGTGTGATGTTTGACGACGAGGGAGTTGGTTTGTTCCCTTTTTACTGGTCTGAGAATCCAAGAGTGGTGAAGGGTGTCAATGAGGAGTTGTTGACGCCTTTTGAGTTCGAAACAATAGCTTTTCTAAGTAGGTTCGATGTGTTTGAGACTAAGGATCTCCTTCGTCTATAATCTAATCCAGCAAGGGTCTTGGCCCTTATGAGTAAGTACTTTAGTGTTGAATTGGGTTGTTTTGGTTTTGTCATTTGTTGATATGTAGTTCTAACGCCCGTGTCTTTTCTTGTTTCAGAAAAAATGAAGAAGTTTGATGATCAAGAGTTTGCGTCGTTTCTTTTGGCTGCCAAGAATCAAAAACTGAAGCCTGATGAGGTTGTGGATCCTATATCACAACTTCCACTACAACAAAAAAGGCAAGCGGCGTCGGTTTGAGGGGTCAATTAGCGGCGGTTTGTAACCGCCGCTAATTGATGTGTGCGGCGGTTTTGAAGCGTCGTAGGATCCGGCGTCGCAAAGTTATCAGCGGCGGTTTTGAAGAACCGTTGTATAACTGCCGCAAACACATTAGCGGCAGTTTATACTAACCGCCGCTAATGGACACTGCGTTGCAATTTTTTTTAGTATGTTTGCGACAGTTTGAACCGCCGCTATTGTATTTTTTTTGCCAGGAATTTTTTTTCCCACAAATTTTTTTTTTTTTTTTGTTTCCCACAATGTTTTTAAACCTTTTTTTTGGTTTCCACAATTTTTTCAACACTTATTTCAAAGTAGATTGATGACTCCAAGGTTTTTACCATTACATTCTACCAAACAAATATTTACTTAAATACAAATTACAACACAATAATTTAAGGCTTATAATCGAAAACCAAAATTCAAAGTAATGCTCATTTGATTAATTCATTGTCTGATTACAAATTGTACAATGAAATTCATTAACAACCATCTCAATTAATTGCAAGTTCTTTTGTCACATAACCCTCATTAGAAGTGGTTTCAAATTCTATGCACATTTCAAATCCTATATCTGATGCACAATGAATTAATATTCACTATCCTTCCATCCTCCAATGTCGTCGTCAGCATATTCATCTTCCTGCGGTGAATTCAAAGAACATTAAGAAAATACTAAACATAAGTTTGGTTTACCGTTGGCATAAGTTTTCTTCGCTAGCATAAGTTTTCTTGTGTTACAATGTAAATGCGCTGCGAAACTTAGGAAGCTACATATTGTAGCAGCAGACCCCTTATATAGCATTAGTTACACACCAATTTAGTGTTACAAAACACATGTGTTCATTAATTAAGCATTTTCCTCCTATAACCAAGCTTAAAGTTGACCAACAATCAAGACCAAATAAATCCATTAACACAAACAGAACTTCAAGGGAACAATATAAAAAAACTAAATCCAAATAAGTAGTACAAAAAATTGGTACCTATGTTATAATTAATGAACTCCATCTCAGTGCGTTCAATTGTTCCACCACCTAATTCAATTTTATGTGAGCACCAACATCAATAAACTAAATTTAAAACTACAATACAAATGAGAAGCTATGTATCTCCATCAGTGTCTTTAATTGAAAACAATAACCAAATCTTAATTATCAAAGTATAAATCTTATCCACTTAGAAACAATCCTTCATTCAACAAACTAGACATATACAAGCATACTAAATTAGAAACAAAGCACCTGTGATTACTATTTTAGGAATCTGAGAACTCAGCAGAGAAGCAATAATACCTGTGATTTTTTCCATCCAATCCATTTGGTCTAGTGCACTCTTTTGTCTGCACAAACAAGCATAATTAATTAAGGAGTGGAAATATAAAGCTTACTCACTGTCTTTATATGGATAAAACATTATGCAAAAATATATTAAAATAACCTACAAAGTCTAGTTCTTTTTCGACTTAGAAGTCCAGAACCAAGCTCGAAACTATTCCTCTAACCAAAATGACAATAAAAACATGGTTTTAGATAGCATCTTTGAGGCCAAATTCACCATTGAAATGCAAAAAGTTAACAAGAGTCTTAATATTGAACTCAAATTAGGAATAGCTTCTTGCATACTGGACTTTCTTAGAACCATGTTAAAGCCAAGAAGAAACATTAGCTCAACAAAAAAAATCAATCTATGTTCTTCAATTAATTACTGAAAACTTGACTGTAAGCGTTTCTAAGTTGAAAATCTTACTTGAGCATCAATTGAAGCCTAAATGATGTCTTTTTCAAATACTTTTAATAAATACATTTACACAAGAACAAATGTCTAAAAGCGATTTGGAGGCCATTTCAATGAACTTTTTGAGCTGTAAACAAGTAAAGAAAAGCATTGCAATACGTATACAAAAAGAAAGAGTAAGGTTCTTCTCTTCAAAAGGAAAATCAGAGATAAATGCAAAGTACACAGGCATAATAAACATTTATACTCTAGTGAGTAATAAAAATAAAGCTATGCAGAGATTACATGTCATAATATAGCAGTTATATACCTCCTTGTACAAACTGACAACCTCTGTGTAGAACTGTTTCCTTGAATAACCAGTTATTCTTAATTTTGCGATGGCATAGGCATTTTTGAGCTGCAGCAAAGAAAAATTTGATTGAGGCAACTAATAATATCCATAGAAGAAAGAGCCATTGCCCATTGTCCATGATTCACTACTTTTTTTCAATAATAAATAATATAATTATTTAGAGAAACAATATGCTGCAATTCTCCAAAGATTAGGTGTAAAATAGAAAGGGATCGGGAATGAAAATATTGGATTAATAGAAATTATTACATATATATAGTTAGGTTCCAAAATTGGGAGATAGTGCAAACAGAAAGTAACAACTAACAAAAGTTATATGCATCATTACCTCCAGAATCATGTCGTTTTTCGTTCTTTTCCAACCACTTCTAGTGAACATCCTGATACATATAGAAATTATTGAGAAGACCAGGATGCATACTTCTAATAGTCTATATGTAACTGCAATGCTATACAAGTCTTGAAGACACATCATATTGGTGAACGAAAATACCTAGAAAAGATGTAAATCCCACAAAAAAGATATGCAAACTTACATTTTAGGGAGCAGATTCATATCATATATATATATATATATATATATATATATATATATAACAATATATGGCAATATTTATTTTAGGCTACCTAGACGAAGGAGTGTTTAATAGAGACAAGAAGCTAAAGCCATAGAGAAACAAAACGAGTAAACTACCAAATATACTATCATGGCATTTATACTATATGATATGAATTCATATAAACATTGACATAACTATTGACATCTATATTATATATCATGCATGCCATATATTGATGTCAGGCTTGAACAAGTTCATCAGTCAGACAGTACTCACTAATTGTAGAAAAGCTTAAACATGCTCAGTCAACTGTACATTAGGCGGGACTGTTGATCATCATGAACCCCAAAAAAATTGTTCATTGAACTCCGCTAAATTAATGGTTATATAATATTTAATTCCTTCACTATAAATAAAAGGCATTGTTGTGAAGTTATACAAATATTACAGGCTACATACCTTGTTTGACCCAACATAATCTTCAGCATAACTGTCTTCTGAAAAACTGTTGTTTGTATCCTCAATCATCCAAACTCTACATAAATTGTCAAAATCTACCTAAGGAACTACAGCTGACAGAAAAATATAGATTCTAAGATTCTACTCTGGCTGAAAAGCCTGTCAAAGCCTGAATGAGATAAGAAAACTAACCACATATCTGCCTTAAATATAAAATGAAGTCTATTAGAGTATAGAACCTTGTCCAAGAATATAGCTCAAATTTGATCTTCAATGCAACCTACAGAACCATAAAGCTTTTATAGTCAAACAACAGTACTAAAAAACATTTGCTAACCACAAATTTCTTCAAGAACTTCAGCAATAGATACAAAACTCATATATGCTTTAAGTTCATGACCACATATCTATATTTCAAGTCATGCAAAAGATCTATAAAAGTAAATAAATATTCCACAAATATGAATAATACTATGAACAAAATGAGAAAAGGATTAAGAAAAGAGAAACAAATTGTTAACTGCAGTCTGGAACGAAAGTGAATCCGCAAAAATTAAGAAAATAGGATTGACAAATTCCAAAATTTGGTAAGAATGCTTTAATCACATAATGAAAACAATCATGACAGTGACCTCAAAAGAGAATTGTTAAGCAAAACATACCTTGTATGCACAAAGGACTAACGCACAAATCCAAAAGATGTTATAATATACACAAAATATTGAAGATAACCCCCAGGACCAGAATGAGTGTGAGTTGCACTAATACCTACATTATTTTCAGTATATAGATCACCATAACGGTCAAACAAACAAAACGAAATCACTTACAACTAGCAGGAATCAAAATAAAACTACCCTCATAATCAAGCAACCGTAAATTTTTAACCAATCATAGTAACTCTACCTTGCTTTCAACCTCTCAATTACTTTAATTGTAACAATTTCTGAAGCCATACAAGCATCAAGGTTCACAAACACAGACCTATTATCCTTGTAGCTGCAACAATAAAAGCACGAGATCGCAACCTAAAGTGAATACCAGATGCAAATTGTTCCATTTTAGCACACCCCATCAAGTTAACATCAGCAACAGGACCAGTAATATCATAGCTTCCAAGACTAACCAAATAATCCGAACCATTTAAAAACATGTCTAAAGTGAATGTCGTATCATAAAATATAAAATGAAAATAGTGAGAAACTCATCTTAGGAAACATAAAATATATAAGCTTGATTTCAATATTGAGCCAACATTGACTAACCGATTAGAGATTATGCAATCATCACCCACCTCCAAAAGAACCCACAAAATTAAATTCCATAAAATAGCCAAACCTTGTTTTCCTCTTGCCCCTCTCCCCTACACAAAACATTAATTAATAGGAAATAAAATGTAGTATTTTCCATTTATGTTAATCTTAATACTACCTAAGTAACTATTTGCCACAAATACAATTAGAACAAACAAAACCATCAAAACACACAAATACAAAAACGAAATTCAAATAAACCAAATAAGCTTTAATTTAGAATGCAAACCTTTGTGTAAAGTCCGAGCTTGGATCTATGTCAAACATGATTCTTTCTTCTACTACCTTCCTCCAAAATCTAATTGTTCATATTAGCTCAGTTCATATTAGTTCTGTCTCGACATTTGCGACCGTCGGAAAGTTTGGAATACCTAATTCTTCATACTCAATCAAAAATTATAACAAATGCATAAATAAATTTCATATACGTAATTACCAATGTATTAATCTACCATATGATGAAAAAATTGAAACAATAAATAAAAAATTCAATAGTAACGAAGTGAGAAGCTGAACCTGAAGGTGATTTTGAAGGTTGATTGGAGAATTTGAGGATATTCTGAAGCTTACGTTGAACAAACGACTTTGATTCTGAAGCTTAGGTTGAACGAACAAATAACAAAAGAGTTTGAATCTGAATCTTAGGTGAAGACGAAGATTGAATAGCTTAGGGGAAGATGAAGATTAAATCTGAACGAAAATTGAAGCTTGTGTTTAATGAACAAACGAAGATTGAACGAACGGAGAATCTGAGGTTATTGAATTTGAAGCTTCCTTACACATCTGAATCTGAACTTGTGAAAACTTGTGATTGAATAGCTTAGGGTTTTTGAACTTCGTTGATTCCATCTTGTGAAAAAAATCAGCGGGTTCTGGAAAACTGAATAGGGAATGCGAGTGAATATTCCATTGGGTATGATATAAGCAGGCGAGGATAGGGAATGCGAGTGAATATTTCGTTTGCTATTAGCGGCTGCAGTTCGAAACCGCCGCAACAACCGTCGGCACGATGAAGAGCGGCGGCAGTTCAGAATGGAGTGCCTCTAATTGACTGTCGCTATGTTCTAATTTTGTTGTAGTGTTCTTACTGCTGAGGGTACGTCTTCTAAGGTTGCTCGCCCCAAGAGGAAGAGGGGCGATGATGAGGATGACTCTCAGAACGCTGAAGAGGATACCGCAAGTGAGGGTGTTGTAGTCTCGGTTCAGATTCCGCCTAGGGGGACCAGGACTACACGTTCTCGTGTGAGCAGTTCTGCTGGTGGGGTGAAGTCGCCTTCTAAGGGAGTGGCGCCGGTGACTGCTGCTGACAAGAGCGGAGCTACGCCTACGGAGTCTTCCTCTAATTGGGGGGTTGATTTCGATCCTGTCTCCTTTGTGGCTGATCATATGAAGGGCGACACGAAGAGGTTTGAGGCTATGCCCTTAGAGGAGGTGAGGAAAATTGCTGTTGGAAATGGATTGAGGTGTATCGCTCTTAACGAGCTGGTCTTTAGGCGCCAGGAAAAGGAAAACAGTGCTAAGTTGGAAACTGCTGCCGTAGAGTCCAAGAGGGATAAGGACGAATCTTTGAAGAAGATGAAGGCGGGGTATGAAAAGCATATGATGGTTTTGAGGGAAGAAAATAGGCGGTTGTCTTTGGACAATCGTAATCATCTGGTTGGGCGCAATGCAGCCATCGTTACCCTCGTTAAGGCGTGGAAGGATTTGACCAATCGCGATGAGGAGAGAGTTGAGATGGAAGAGGGGATTGTTGAGCTTAAAACTGAAATGGCAAAGAAGTACGTTGATGGGTTTGCCGCTGCCATTGAGCAGATTGAAGTGCTGTTTCCTGATCTTGACCCGACTAAGTTGAAAGAGGCTGATTTTTTGAAGAAGGTGGAGGATGGGAAGGTTGTGTCTCGTTTCGGTTGAGATAGTTTTTAAGGGTTTTTCTTTTTGTCTTTGAAAATTTCTGTGTTCTGTTTGTATTTTGTCCGCCCTTAGGGCGAGGATGTCCTGATTGTCTTGTACTTTGAAGTGCCCCTCTAGGGCTGTAATATTATGACATTTTGTTACTTTACTGCTATATTTTGCTATGTTTTAATATTTTGATATCTTAGTTAATTTTTGATTCGCCTAATGGTTTTCGTGGTTGGCGTCGCTCCTTATAACTGAGGGCGCCAACGTCTACTTTAGGGAAAGTAATCTCTCTCTTCTCTGATTGGTTCGGTTTCTGTGGGTCAAAATTTTTCTTATCAAAACGCGCCTTAATAAATTTTGCTGGTTTCAAGACTAACTACTCTAGGTTCGCGTAACTGTTCAACTATGCATTAATTGCGGTTTTGACTGAGTTTTCCCTATAAATTGTTGTCTTTGGTTTACTTTTCTTCACACATTCTTTTCTTTTCTGTCTCTTCTGTTTGTTCCTATCGTTATCCTGATGGGGGTAAAGTCTAGAGGTGAGGATACAATTACCAAATCAAATTCTCAGAAAGGAAAAAAGATAGTAAATGTTTCATCATCCAATCGCAAACATAACTATGAATCCAGAAAAAATGATTTATCAGAGGTTTTTCCTTTGGTTGGGTCTTATGATTCTGATGAAATGGATGATGATTATGAAGAGTTCTTAAGGGCTCATTGTCCTTATGGATCTTACCCTGGGGCGTGCTCCTTTGGAGAAGAAGAGAAGTCTCGAGCTGTTACGGATTCCATGAAGTTTCCGCAGAAAAATGCTGAGGAGGAGATTCTAAGTAGCTGCTTCCCTGATGAGTTGTTCCTTCTCCCGATTTCTTTCTCTTGCTGGAGAGATTGGATCCAAGGGTATTGAGGGACTGGGATTCATGTCTTCAGGTTTCTTCCTCTTGGCGAAGAAGCTGGATCCTTTGGCAACTGAGGGACTGGGACTCATGTCTTCAGGTTTCTTTCTCTTGGCGGCGAGGATAGTAGTTGTAGGATTTGATCATTTGTATTTCATTTGCTTGTAATTTTTGGCTTTTTGTTTGTTTGTTTGTGTCTTCTATTTCTGAATGAAAATAACAGCCGTAACGGCGCCTTTGTTCTGCAGCGTATTACCTGTTCTTCTTTGTTGTCGTTCCTGCAATTTTAATCACACAACTTGTATTTTTATATTAAAAATTTATGGATGTAACTTGCCTTATCATATAATCTTTGAACTCCGAGTTGTTGACTTTGCACACCAAAGCCTTAGACTTACATGGTGGCCTTCCTCGCCGGATAAATATTTGCACGCCAAAACCTTAGACTTACATGGCGGCCTACCATGTCGGATAAATTTTGCACGCCAAAGCCTTAGACTTACATGGCGGCCTTCCATGCCGGATAAATTTTGCACACCAAAGCCTTAGACTTACATGGCGGTCTTCCTCGCCAGATAAATATTTGCACGCCAAAGCCTTAGACTTACATGGCGGCCTTCCTCGCCGGATAAATATTTGCACGCCAAAGCCTTAGACTTACATGGCGGCATTTCTCGCCGGATAAATATTGCACCCCAAAGCCTTAGACTTACATGGCGGCCTTCCTCGCCGGATAAATATTTGCACGCCAAAGCCTTAGACTTACATGGCGGCCTTCCATGCCGGATAAATTTTTGCACGCCAAAGCCTTAGACTTACATGGCGGCCTTCCATGCTGGATAAATTTTGCACACCAAAACCTTAGACTTACATGGTGGCCTTCCTCGCCGGATAAATATTTGCACGCCAAAGCCTTAGACTTACATGGCGGCCTTCCATGCTGGATAAATTTTGCACACCAAAGCCTTAGACTTACATGGTGGCCTTCCTCGCTGGATAAATATTTGCACGCCAAAGCCTTAGACTTACATGGCGGCCTTCCTCACCGGATAAATATCGCACACCAAAGCCTTAGACTTACATGGCGGCCTTTGTATATTTATGCGCCTCGAGGGCGACTTCTCCTGTTTCAATCTTCTCACATAAAAAATGCGTTATCAAGAATAAAATGCGTAAATAAATTTGCTCTTAATGTTTCTGAAATGGTGGGCCTCGATAAAAACTCTTGCCCTTGCAGGAGAAAAGAGCGCCCCAACATTGTTTATTTATTTATAAAATGGATTTTTAGTACATGAAATGGTGATGACTAACAATCCTAAAAAGCAAGAAACAGTCCTAAAATATTTGTTTTATGGTGCCTCTTAGGTGGCGCCTTTCTTCCTAAGTGCTTTTAGCTGTAGTAGAACTTGAGGTTTGATACGTTCCACGTCCTGGGCATCACCTCGCCCTTCAGAGTTTCTAGCCTGTATGCTCCATTTCCAAACGCCTCATTAATCCTGAACGGTCCTTCCCAGTTTGGTGTCAGTTTTCCTCCTTTGTCCTTTCCCATTGGTCTTTTCAGGACCAAGTCGCCTTCCTTGAAGTTTCTTGGTATTACTTTTGTGTTGTACTTCCTTGATGCTCTTTGCTTTAGGGCGAACTCCCTGAAATGTGCTGCTTCTCTCACTTCTTCCAAAAGGTCTAGGTTTTCCTGCAGGGCCGCACTGTTTTCCTCGCCTGTGATTGTTTCTCTTCGCCAGCTGGGAGGATCTATTTCCACGGGAATCATTGCATCTGTCCTAAAGACCATCCGAAATGGAGTTTCTCCTGTTTTTGAGTGTGGTGTGGTATGATACGACCACAAAATTGATGTCAAGGGTTCCGTCCAATTCTTGTCTTTTGCTTCCAGCTTCCTTTTGATTGCCTTTAGGATCACCTTATTCGCCGCTTCTGCTTGTCCATTAGCTTGCGGATGTTCTACAGAGACGAATGTATTTCTAATTCCTTTTTCTTCGCAGAAACGAACTACCTTCTCACTTGTGAACTGAGTGCCGTTGTCGGAGACTATGTATTTGGGCAGTCCGAATCTGCAGATGATCTTCTTCCAATAGAAATGTTTTACCTTTTCTCTTGAGATTGTTGCTACTGGTTCGGCTTCAATCCACTTTGTGAAATAGTCTACTGCTACGAGGAGGAACTTTGCCTGTCCTTGGGACGCCGGAAATGGTCTTAGAATGTCAACTCCCCACATGTAGAATGGCCATGGCAACATGACTGTCTTTAGTGGTTCTCCAGGGGCGTGGTGTAGCTCTGCGTATCTTTGGCATTTGTCACAGCTTCTGACGTATCCTTTGGCGTCTGACAAGATTGTTGGCCAGAAAAATCCTGCTCTGATGACTTTGCCTGCTAGTGATCTTCCTCATATGTGGCTTCCACATGATCCGTCGTGGATTTCCTTTAGTATACTTTGGGCCTCTAGGTCGCTTACACACAGGAGCATAGGTGCTGCGAAACCTCTCTTGTACATTTTGTCGCCTATTAAGGCGTAATGGATTGCCATCTTCTTTATCTTCGCCGCCTCTTCTTTTTCTTTTGGGAGGATGTCGTTCTTCAAATATTGCCATACGGGATGGCGCCAATCATTGCTTTCTATCATCATCATTGTTTCCATGGTGTCAGTACTCGGCGTTGCTATTGTTTCTTGAATGACTGTTCTGTTATGCCCAGGCTTTTTGGTACTTGCTAATTTTGAGAGAAGGTCTGCTCTGGAGTTCTGTTCTCGTGGCACGTATATTAGTTCAAAGTTTTCAAATTGTGCCGCCATCTTTTTGACCTTATCTAAATACTTTGTGAGCTGAGGGTCTTTTGTTTGATATTCTCCTGACACTTGATTTGTGACCAGCTGGGAGTCGCTTTTTACCTGAAGACTAGTCACTTCCATTTCTTTCGCCAATCTCATTCTCGCTATTAGGGCTTCGTATTCCGCCTGATTGTTGCTCGCCCTGAACGTGAAGCGTATAGACTGTTCGATCAAGACTCCGTCTAGTCCTTCGAGGACAACTCCTGCTCCGCTCCCTCTTAAGTTGGAGGCACCATCTACTGATAATATCCATGATTTCTTGGTGGTTTCGCCTGGAGGCGAGGTCATTTCCAAGACGAAATCGGCTAACACTTGAGATTTGATGTTTTCTCTAGGCGAGAAGGTTAGGTCGTATTCAGAAAGCTCTATTGACCACGCTACCATCCTTCCTGCTAGGTCTGGTTTCTTTAGAACTTTTCGGATTGGGTGATCCGTTTTGGTTATGACCTTATGGCCCTGAAAGTACTGTCTCAGTCTTCTGGCGGTGAATACTACTGCCAAGCACAACTTTTCGATCTTTTGATATCGTAGTTCCGGGCCTCTCAAGGTTCTGCTGACAAAGTACACTGGTTTTTCTTCGCCTTCTACTTCTTGGACTAGCGCCGAGCTCATTGCGTTGTCTGATACTGCTAGGTACAGGTAGAGGGGTTCTCCTGGTCGTGGTCTTGTTAATATGGGCGGGGATGAGAGGAATTTTTTCAAACTTTGGAAAGCTTCTTCGCATTGCTCGGTCCAGGTGAATCTTTCCCCTTTTTTGAGGGTGGAGAAGAAATGACATGCTCGTTCTCCGGCGCACGAGAGAAAACGGGATAGCGTCGCTATTCTGCCAGTTAATTGTTGGACTTCCTTTACAGATGTGGGACTGCGCATGTTGATGATAGCCTGACATTTTTCTGGGTTGGCCTCTATTCCTCTATTAGTGAGCAGGAATCCCAAAAATTTTCCTGCTTGTACGCCGAATGAACACTTCGAAGGATTCAGCCTCATGTTGTACTTTCTTATAGATGCCAGAATGTCCTCGAGGTCTTTGTGGTGGTCACCATCCTCTTCCGTTTTGACTACCATGTCATCTATGTAGACTTCCAGATTGCGCCCAATCTGGTGGGCGAACACTATGTCCATTAGGCGTTGGTAAGTTGCTCTTGCATTTTTTAATCCAAACGGCATCACTTTATAATAGTAGTTGCAGGTGTTTGTCATGAAGGCGGTGTGCGGTGCGTCTGCTGCGTTCATTTTGATTTGATTGTATCTAGAGTATGCATCCATGAAGCTTAACATTTTGCAACCTGATGCTCCATCTATGAGTCTGTCAATGCTGGGAAGGGGGTATGGGTCCTTTGGACATGCTTTGTTTAGGTCAGTGAAATCCACGCACATCCTCCATTTGCCGTTGTGCTTTTTACTAACACCACGTTGGCTAACCAATCTGGATATTTAATTTCTTCAATGAACTGCGCCTTCTTAAGCTTTGCAACTTCTTCGTCCACTGCATTCCTTCTTTCTTCGCCTAGCTTCCTCTTTTTCTGTGATACCGCCTTGAAGTTTGGTGAGATCGCCAATTTGTGTGTGATTATGCTTTCATCTATTCCTGGCATGTCTGATGGATGCCATGCAAACAAATCCACGTTCTTCCTTAATATGGCTGTCACCTTTTCTTTTTCTTCTTTCTGTAGCGTTGTTCCCAACTTTGTTGTTTGGTGTGCCTCCTCTCCTATCTGCACTTCTTCTAGATCTTCTATTGGACTCACTCTTCTGTCTTGGAATTCTACCCTTGGGTCCAGGTCAGCTACCTCGTTCATATTGGCTATGTACTTCACCTCCTTTGCCACTTCTTTCTTTTTCACTTTGAGGCTTGATTCGTAACACTGGCGGGCTAATATCTGATCGCCCCTGATGATTCCGATTCCGCCGTTATCTAGTGGGTATTTCATGGCCAGGTAGAGTGTTGACATGGCGGCGCCTAAAGTATTGAGGGCGGGTCTTCCTATGATGATATTATACGAGGCTTGGAGCGTCCTTACCACAAGGTACCTTACCTTTATGGTTTTAGAATTCTACTTGTCTCCAAATGTTGTTAGCAGGGTGATGTGCCCCATTACTTCTACTTGTTCTCCTATAAAACCCACTAGAGTTCTTTGATAAGGTTGGAGTAATTCATTTGCCAATTGCATTGCCTTGAACGCATCCCAAAACATAATATCTGCCGAACTTCCCGAGTCTATCAAAACTCTTTTAACGTCACAATTCAAGATTTGAACTTGTATCACCAACGGGTCGTCATCATGTGGCGCGATTCCTGTGGAGTCTTTTGGCGAGAACGATAGGTCTGAGGCTGGTGGGAAAGATACATGTCCTACAGACTCTATTCCACTTTCTGACTTTCTCACGTATCATTTTCTGGCCGAGCTAGAGTTTCCGCCTCCTGCGAATCCTCCCGCGATGGTGTTTACCGATACCCTCGGTTGTTCTTGTTTTGCTTCTTCTCGCCTTCTGTGGTCAGGTGATCCCGGGGGTGTCCTCCTTCTTGAGTCGCCTCCTGTGGTTTTGTCTAGGAATTTTTTTAGGTGTCCACTTCTCACAAGCTCTTCTATCAGATCTTTCAGGCGAAAACACATTTCCGTGTCGTGGCCTCTAAACCTGTGGTAGTGGCACCATTCATCTTTGTTTTTTCCCATCATGTAGTCGTTGTCTCTGGCCGGCGGGCGCTTTGCCAGATTGGCGTTCAGAATTTCATCAAGAATATGAACCTTTGCCCTGTTAAGGCGCGCATAGTCATCGTACATCGGAGTGTACTTCTTTGATGGGTGATATACCCTGTCCTTCTGGTATGGTCTGTCATTCCCTCCTTGATATCTGTAATATCTTGACGGCCATCTTGGTTGTTGATAGTTTGGCCCTTTGTAGCGCCTTGGGTCTGGACCTCGTTCCTTGCTATCTCTGGATCTCTTCTCTGCGTTGTTTTCTTCGCCTTTGATATAGCATTCCGCCCTTTTCATTACTTCCTGCATGGTTTCAACTGGTTTCTGTGCCAAGGATTCGTTGAAGTGACCTGCTATGAGGCCGTTGTGAAAGGCTGCTACGAACATCTCCTGGTTCGGATTGGAGACTTTGATGGTCGCTTCGCTGAATCGGGCGAGGTACTCTCTGAGTGTTTCTGAGCTTCCTTGCCTAAGACTGAACATGTTTGTGGCGGTTACTCGGATGTGTTTGCTCCCTGCAAACTGGTGCATGAATTTTTTATGAAAATCTGCGAGGTTGCTGATGGAATTCTTTGGCAGATTCATGTACCATATGAGGGCGGCGTCCTTGAAAGTACTGGATAGTAATTTGCACTTGAGGTGTTCTTCAGCGCCGATGATCGCAGTTTGGGTTCCAACTGCCATGAGATGTTCTGATGGGTCAGTCTTTCCGTCAAAACTTGGCAGTTGAGGGATTTTGAAGTTGGCTGGAACTTGAGCGTCCCATAAGTGTTGCGCCAGGGGTTGAGATTCTTCAATCTCGTCTTCTTTTGCGAGCCTGGCTAACTCTTCTGCTTTCTCTCTTTCCAAAGCTGCCATCTTTTGTTGAAGACGGCGCACTTCAGTTTGCAAATTCTGGTTATGCTGGTTGTTTTGTTCTGCAGCCATGGTTATGGCTTGTTTGTTGCTTGAGGTCTGGGAAGTGTTTTACCAGAGCCCCACGGTGGGCGCCAATTGTTCCGGTGTGGAACTTAGGGGGTGTATATTTAGTAATAGTGAGTGAAGTATCAATAGTACTTAGGTTAATTTTTTGTCTGCCTTTAATTTTCTTTTGAGGGTTGTATTTATAGGCACACAGAGGGAGTATATAACTCCCCACGATCCCATGATGTTTATTATGGGGTGAGTCCGAATTTGGCGCGTAGTGGGGGGAAAGGCGTTGGCGCCAAGTTTCCCTGATCGTGGTATAAGCTTATTTTTCACGTGCTTTATTGATGGTTCGTGGCATACTAGACCTGGATAGGCGAAATTGGGCCCAGGCGAGCTGGGTCGGGTATGAAGAGTTGGATTGTGAGCGTATCGAACCGGTTCGGGCGCGCAGTGTGCTCGTTTCTGGGCTGTTAGCCATAATGGGCTTGAAGCATGATTGGGCCTAGGCGAAGCTGACCGGTATACCGACAATGTGAGTAGAATACAAAGCTGAATCGGAGAAGAGAAGAGAAAAATGAAAGTTAGGTTGGTGAAATTAAAAAATGGAAGAGAAAATGAAAGTCTTCATAAAGATTGAAAATTTGATGCTGTCATGGAAAGGGTAAAGAGAAAAAAAAAATGAGAAGGCATGGGAATACCACCCACCATCATGCAGATTGATTTGCTCTATTAATGAAAACCAACAACAAACTGAAGAGCAATAACAATAAAGATTGAAACAGAGATGAAGAGCAAGAAGAATAACAACAACAACAATAGAAAAGAAAGATGAAGAATGAGATCTGGGTTTTAGGGATTTCAATTGGGAATTTTTTTCGTACTATCATTTTAGTCCCTCACTATCATTTTAGTCCCTCACGCCATGTCATAAGCTACCTGTAAACTAATGCCACTTCACCATGCTGACATGTGTCAAAAAAAGGACAGATCAACATTTTTGTTCACTTTAACGGCCAAACTAATAGTTTGGACTAAATTGACTAACAGAATGCTGATTGAGGGACTGTTTTGTAGTTTTTGCTAAGTGAGGGACCAGAATGACAGCGAAGTGCACATTGGAGGACTAAAATGACTATTTCCCCTAAAAATATTTATTTATTTCTTCTAATCTTTTTATTTTTTTAATAATTTTAATAGGGGCAAAACCACAAATAGATAAATAAAATGTGATATTTTTTTAGTGCAAAACTGCAAATTGAACCGTAAACTCATAATTTTTTTTATGTTGATGCATGTCAAAACTCGGATTCTAATATGGGACTTTGGTTAAGAAAAAAATGTGACAGTTTTGTTAATGTGGGTGGTATATGTAAATACCTTCAAATTAAATTATATTTGATAAGTCCTAACGGGTATGGTAAGAACACGTCATAAGTCATAAGGCTCTGTTTGAATTAATGGAATATAATAATGTTTTATTGTTTGAATTTGAAAAATAATAATGGAATGAAACGAAGCAGAATGAAATAAGATTAAACGAATTTCATCTGATACCACCACTTACCATCAATTTTGTTACTTTTTTTTTAAAATAGCCAAACAATGAAATAAAATATTTATTTTATTCCGCTCATTTCCATTTCACTTCATTCTATTTCGCTCCTTCCCATTCCACTTAATATAAAAATATTTTTGTAAAAAACTATGCATTCAACTTTTTGAAAGTCTTTCGCTAAAAAAAATCGAAAGTCAAATTACTATATTATTTGCAATAAAGTTATTTGCTTTTGGGTTTTTTTAACATATTAATGGCAAAATTACACGTTTAATTCTTTATCTTATTTTTTTGTAACATTTCTGTCATTTATCTTTCATTTGTAACATTTTGATCCTTTATTTTATTTTTTTGTAACATTTTGATATTTTATCTTTTATTTGTAATACTTTGGTCTTTAAAGAACATGAAAATATAAAAGAATTGATAAAGATGATGATCATTTTCATCAAAATTATAATTTTTATTTAATTTTAATAAAAATGTATCTTAACAAATAAAATTCAGAATTTTTTAAATTAAAAAAAATATGAAAAAAAGGTTTATATGTGAATATTATAAAAGATAAAGGACTAAAGTGTTATAAATAAAAGATAAATGACTAAAGTGTTATAAAAAGATAAAATAAAGGATCAAAGCATTACAAATAAAAGATAAAAGACCAAAATATTACAACAAATAAAAATAAAAAACCAAACATATAATTTTACCCATATATTATTAGGGTACACATTAACAATATCCATCATATTTTATGTTGATGGGGGCAACAATGACTTTAATGACACTTGTCAAAAATTGCCTTGAAAGTGAGTATTTGTGTAGTAATATCACTCCCAAAGATTAAGATAAGATAATTATCCTTTTTTGACAAAGATAAGATATGATTACTTGCAAGATTTTTTGGGATAAGCTTTGTCTATCTTTTTTCTTTTCAAAGAATAAATTCTAGTTGGTTGAACTCATGACCGAGATTGTTTGGATTTTGGAAAGTACAAAACTTAAGTCCAGTTCTATAAGTCCTGTTGAAACTGTTCCCACTAAACACATTACACGTGGAAAGTTTAATTCGCTTCACATAGTCATGATTGTATGTGATCCCTCCACCACTTTTCTTCTTCTTTTTTCTTCTTTTTCGATCGCTACAGATTTTGAAGGCACTGTACACTACCCTCCTATGTACTATCTAGACTTTGAGAGGATGCTTCAAGTCACTTTTCCATGAATGTAATAGCCATTGATCCTCTATGATTCATTGAGAAACACACTTCCATGGCTGGACCATTAACTATCATGAAAAAGACAAACACCAATCAAAATCAAATACAATCGTGAATTCCTCCTGCCACCATGATTAATCGAAATCTTATCCTTTTTCTGTCAAATTTGTTGAGGGATTATTGCCTCCTCTAAATTTTGCCGCTGCATTTCAGCCACAACCGTATTAGGACGTTATATCATTCATTAGTTGGTCTTTGCATTATTAAGTGGTGATCTGGTACGGAGAGTAGTATGTGATATATATGGACTTGTCCACGTGTTACTTTTTTAGTGGGGAACAGTTTGAACTGGATACAAAGAACTGTATTCAAGTTTTGTCCTTTTGGAAAGGACAAAACTTAAGTCCAGTTCTATAAGTCCTGTTGAAACTGTTCCCACTAAACACATTACACGTGGAAAGTTTAATTCGCTTCACATAGTCATGATTGTATGTGATCCCTCCACCACTTTTCTTCTTCTTTTTTCTTCTTTTCCGATCGCTATAGATTTTGAAGGCATTGTTCACTACCCTCCTATGTACTATCTAGACTGTGAGAGGATGCTTCAAGTCACTTTTCCATGAATGTAATAGGCACTGATCTGCTATGATTTATTGAGAAACACACTTCCATGGCTGGACCATTAACTATCATGAAAAAGACAAACACCAATCAAAATCAAATACAATCGTGAATTCCTCCTGCCACCATGATTAATCGAAATCTTATCCTTTTTCTGTCAAATTTGTTGAGGGATTATTGCCTCCTCTAAATTGTGCCGCTGCATTTCAGCCACAACCGTATTAGGACGTTATATCATTCATTAGTTGGTCTTTGCATTATTAAGTGGTGATCTAGTACGGAGAGTAATATGTGATATATATGGACTTGTCCACGTGTTACTTTTTTAGTGGGGAACAGTTTGAACTGGATACAAAGAACTGTATTCAAGTTTTGTCCTTTTGGAAAGGACAAAACTTAAGTCCAATTCTATAAGTCCTGTTGAAACTGTTCCCACTAAACACATTACACGTGGAAAGTTTAATTCGCTTCACAAAGTCAGGATTGTATGTGATCCCTCCACCACTTTTCTTCTTTTTTCTTCTTTTTCGATCGCTACAGATTTTGAAGGCACTGTTCACTACCCTCCTATGTACTATCTAGACTGTGAGAGGATGCTTCAAGTCACTTTTCCATGAATGTAATAGCCACTGATCCTCTATGATTCATTGAGAAACACAATTCCATGGCTGGACCATTAACTATCATGAAAAAGACAAACACCAATCAAAATCAAATACAATCGTGAATTCCTCCTGCCACCATGATTAATCGAAATCTTATCCTTTTTCTGTCAAATTTGTTGAGGGATTATTGCCTCCTCTAAATTGTGCCGCTGCATTTCAGCCACAACCGTATTAGGACGTTATATCATTCATTAGTTGGTCTTTGCATTATTAAGTGGTGATCTGGTACGGAGAGTAGTATGTGATATATATGGACTTGTCCACGTGTTACTTTTTTAGTGGGGAACAGTTTGAACTGGATACAAAGAACTGTATTCAAGTTTTGTCCTTTTGGAAAGGACAAAACTTAAGTCCAGTTCTATAAGTCCTGTTGAACTTGTTCCCACTAAACACATTACACGTGGAAAGTTTAATTCGCTTCACAAAGTCATGATTGTATGTGATCCCTCCACCACTTTTCTTCTTTTTTCTTCTTTTTCGATCGCTACAGATTTTGAAGGCACTGTTCACTACCCTCCTATGTACTATCTAGACTGTGAGAGGATGCTTCAAGTCACTTTTCCATGAATGTAATAGCCACTGATCCTCTATGATTCATTGAGAAACACAATTCCATGGCTGGACCATTAACTATCATGAAAAAGACAAACACCAATCAAAATCAAATACAATCGTGAATTCCTCCTGCCACCATGATTAATCGAAATCTTATCCTTTTTCTGTCAAATTTGTTGAGGGATTATTGCCTCCTCTAAATTGTGCCGCTGCATTTCAGCCACAACCGTATTAGGACGTTATATCATTCATTAGTTGGTCTTTGCATTATTAAGTGGTGATCTGGTACGGAGAGTAGTATGTGATATATATGGACTTGTCCACGTGTTACTTTTTTAGTGGGGAACAGTTTGAACTGGATACAAAGAACTGTATTCAAGTTTTGTCCTTTTGGAAAGGACAAAACTTAAGTCCAGTTCTATAAGTCCTGTTGAACTTGTTCCCACTAAACACATTACACGTGGAAAGTTTAATTCGCTTCACATAGTCATGATTGTATGTGATCCCTCCACCACTTTTCTTCTTCTTTTTTCTTCTTTTTCGATCGCTACAGATTTTGAAGGCACTGTACACTACCCTCCTATGTACTATCTAGACTGTGAGAGGATGCTTCAAGTCACTTTTCCATGAATGTAATAGCCACTGATCCTCTATGATTCATTGAGAAACACACTTCCATGGCTGGACCATTAACTATCATGAAAAAGACAAACACCAATCAAAATCAAATACAATCGTGAATTCCTCCTGCCACCATGATTAATCGAAATCTTATCCTTTTTCTGTCAAATTTGTTGAGGGATTATTGCCTCCTCTAAATTGTGCCGCTGCATTTCAGCCACAACCGTATTAGGACGTTATATCATTCATTAGTTGGTCTTTGCATTATTAAGTGGTGATCTGGTACGGAGAGTAGTATGTGATATATATGGACTTGTCCACGTGTTACTTTTTTAGTGGGGAACAGTTTGAACTGGATACAAAGAACTGTATTCAAGTTTTGTCCTTCTGGAAAGGACAAAACTTAAGTCCAATTCTATAAGTCCTGTTGAAACTGTTCCCACTAAATACATTACACGTGGAAAGTTTTATTCGCTTCACATAGTCATGATTGTATGTGATCCCTCCACCACTTTTCTTCTTCTTTTTTCTTCTTTTTCGATCGCTACAGATTTTGAATGCCCTGTACACTACCCTCCTATGTACTATCTAGACTGCGAGAGGATGCTTCAAGTCACTTTTCCATGAATGTAATAGCCACTGATCCTCTATGATTCATTGAGAAACACACTTCCATGGCTGGACCATTAACTATCATGAAAAAGACAAACACCAATCAAAATCAAATACAATCGTGAATTCCTCCTGCCACCATGATTAATCGAAATCTTATCCTTTTTCTGTCAAATTTGTTGAGGGATTATTGCCTCCTCTAAATTTTGCCGCTGCATTTCAGCCACAACCGTATTAGGACGTTATATCATTCATTAGTTGGTCTTTGCATTATTAAGTGGTGATCTGGTACGGAGAGTAGTATGTGATATATATGGACTTGTCCACGTGTTACTTTTTTAGTGGGGAACAGTTTGAACTGGATACAAAGAACTGTATTCAAGTTTTGTCCTTTTGGAAAGGACAAAACTTAAGTCCAGTTCTATAAGTCCTGTTGAAACTGTTCCCACTAAACACATTACACGTGGAAAGTTTAATTCGCTTCACATAGTCATGATTGTATGTGATCCCTCCACCACTTTTCTTCTTCTTTTTTCTTCTTTTCCGATCGCTATAGATTTTGAAGGCACTGTTCACTACCCTCCTATGTACTATCTAGACTGTGAGAGGATGCTTCAAGTCACTTTTCCATGAATGTAATAGGCACTGATCTGCTATGATTTATTGAGAAACACACTTCCATGGCTGGACCATTAACTATCATGAAAAAGACAAACACCAATCAAAATCAAATACAATCGTGAATTCCTCCTGCCACCATGATTAATCGAAATCTTATCCTTTTTCTGTCAAATTTGTTGAGGGATTATTGCCACCTCTAAATTGTGCCGCTGCATTTCAGCCACAACCGTATTAGGACGTTATATCATTCATTAGTTGGTCTTTGCATTATTAAGTGGTGATCTGGTACGGAGAGTAGTATGTGATATATATGGACTTGTCCACGTGTTACTTTTTTAGTGGGGAACAGTTTGAACTGGATACAAAGAACTATATTCAAGTTTTGTCCTTTTGGAAAACACTCAAAAAGTGTACGCTCAGTATTAATGTAGGATCTCCAGACATTTGGTTTCTTGTAATTGCGTGTTGAGTGGGAGAATAACCTTTCAAGATTTAGCTAGAGATTCTTCAGATTTATCACAAAACCAATCAAACTTTGTCAAAAGTCAATCTCTCAGTACATAACAAAATGCTGGGAAAAATTCATGCCATTCATTCTTAAGCTAATTAAAGTGATTACTATATTTGTTGCAGCTCCAAAAGAAGTATTGAATTCAGTTACTAATTAAAGTCTTTAGGAAAAAACCAGGGAAGAGGCAGAAGAACCAGTTAAAAAAAAACACTAAAGAATCCTTAACTTTCAAACATATTAACCTGTGTAAAGATAACCATTTATATGCACTGAAAACAAGTTGCATGTGTGAGTTCTCGTATTGTGTGCAGAGAGAAAAAGGGGGGATGGGAAGAAACCATTGGAAAGTTTGCTATGGAAACCAAAACTGGGCAGTTAAGAAGTAAAAGCAAAATACCGATTTGAAGAATAAGACTAACATATATTTTTAATCACAATCTGTTACAAAGGTGTGCTGCTAAATAAGTTAGCTTAAGTAACGACGTTCCCAGAAAACAACACTATTTCTTCTGTGAATCTCAAGGATTGGTATTGGGCATGCTTCAACTTATTCGTCTTTTTTGCTAGATTTGGCATCACTCTCTTCTTGAGATGAATTGGCAGTCTTTGACTCATCAAACTCCAACAACTGCATTAATAGAAAGAAAGTAAAATTTTTGTTAGAATACCACACCTAGCAATACCGTATTCTTACCATCCTAATGTCTAAGCATTTAAATGTAACCAACATTTTTTACGGTAAAAAGCATGTTACCAACTTAAAATCATACAATCATGTGATTCCTAACTTCCAAAATATTTACTATTCATATTCAATTGCAGCAAAAGATATTGTACGTATGGCAACCATTTATATTCACTATTCATATAAAATACATGCTTTGGTTAAATCTCTTCTAAAGGCAACTTTGCTTGTTGTGACTCGTGACCAGTTTGAAGAGATTTAACCAAAGCCTGCAGGTTATAATCTACATCTATGTATCTTATGTTGCCTTACGTACAATCTAATGCACTGGAATCCTTCATTAGCTAATTTCAAAACACATACATACAATATAAACTGCAAACTAGCTTTTACTGATGATAAATCAAATTTACGCTATTCTCAATATACTTGGAATATAATACAAAACAGGAAACACTATACTAATACTTCAGTAAAGCTAATGCATGAAATCAAACCAGACACAAAAAACACGTATTGACATTGATATGAGAACTGATAAATGGAAAAATTTAGTGACACATACCTGTTTGACATCACCATTCCAAATGCAATGGGCAGCCAAAAATCCAATTACGGATGGTACAATATACAAAAGAGCAGGCTGATAACAAGGATAACAATAAAAGGGGAAAACGTTAGTTGAGAAGGCTGATCTCCAAAATCCATGAAAGTTCCACAACCTCAGCGAGTCATGTATTACAGTATTAGCAGTAAATTTGGCACTAGTGACCACAATCCACAACCCTCACACCATCCCCCCAAATGAAAAAATAGATAAAATAATATGAAACCACATATCAGTCACCTGTGCAGCCTGAAACCAGTTCATCACAACAATTGTAAGGACCAAGCCAAATGTGTATCCTAAAAATGCACTCTTAAAGTACTGGGGCTGTTTTCCTCTAGATACATCAAACCGTAAAGCCAATGCCACAAAAATACCTGATTGGAAAAATAAACAGTCAAAATAAATATTAAGTAACTTATTTAGTGTATGTGTATGAGTGCACACACAAATAGATAAAAAAATAGCTTATGACCTACTTATAAGAAATTTTAAGCTTATTTCAATAAGCTTCTTGGGCAATTTAATAAAAATTAGCCTATGCAAAATAGCTCAATGACATAGGCTCTGGTGTGATAACCGCTTATTCCAATAAAAGATCAAATAATCCATTTACCCAAACATGCAAATCTAATGTTGGACATCCAATATATTGTAAAGACAGGATCAACTCTCATGAGTGCATGCTATATAGCCTGAGAAGTTTCCTGTCAGGAATAAGTGTGTGCGTGAAAATCAATCTGCATCAAGCAATTACATGCATAGTCAATTCTAATTTTTTTGAAGAACTGACCTAGATCCTCTGCAGCCAACACACGGTTTAACCGCAACAGAGAAGTTGGATTAAGATCCAACGACTTTGCAGTGCACTGCAGAGGGTTCCAAATTGCTTGAAAATACAGTCTCCACAACCACACATTACAGTTTGATCAGTCAAACATAGACAAATTAAATTCAGCAAAGCATTTATTCATAATGGAAAAAATAGGGTCAAAACAATGTCTCCTAGTTAGAGTGGGATTTTACAAACTATTTCTAGCAAATTCATGAGATTTGAAGTCCCGAAAAAAAATTTGGTCAAAAAAAAAATTTCCCGAAAAAATTGATGTGACAGCAAGGTGAAATGCAAGCTTCAACTGAGTCAAAATCATTTGGTCCATTTTGCATTCCATTCTCTCAATCTACAAAGCACAGTTTAATAAAATCTAACACCAAAGATATACTAATAACTGAACTGTATTATAAAAGTTCAATTTCACAAAAGAAATACATCAACAGAATCATCCTACCGGGGATAACAATATCACCAAGTCCAAGCATTGAAAATGGCCTTTTCAAATCTGCTGTGGGGAACAGAAGCTGCAAAACAATAAAATGACAAAATTAAGAAATTCATAAGTTATTTTTATCAGATAGTTATCATGGCACCTAGACTACAAACATTCACACTAAGACATACAAACAAATATTTCCATTGCATTTAGCAAAAAATTAACCTTAATTGGAGCATCAAATGATTTTGCAACGCTGACCATCACGGGAGTGAAGAAAACCCAGAAAATGTCATATACAAAAAGACCAGCCTGCAAAATACATGAATTAAGAGTCAAAGACCATATTTCTGCAGCCAAAGGATATCTTGTATAGGAAGTACGATGTCTCAAAACTAGTAAAAGAATGTTATTAAAAGTAATGAAGCTTTGAGCACCACGAAGTTCAATTAAAAAAAAAAAAAAAAAAAAAAAAAAAAAAACCTACCAAGAGAATAGCACCAGTCTTGAAAGAACCAAGAGAAAGCATTTCAATTCCCTGTAAATGTTTAATATGGAGTCAATGGTGTTATTTACAGTTTACTAATTAAAATAAAACTGATTCACAATTTCAAACAAACTCATAGCATTAAGATAGAATGTTTAATTCCCTCAAATAAAAGATAGTGTTTAAATTATAATTCAAAGCCCAATTACTACCAGATAAGCTTAATTTCTGACAAGATTTCGCTTTAAACCAAGAAATCAAATACCAAGAATATGCACAAAACCTAATTATTGGTTCAATTTTCAACAATTGAATTCATATAAGAAATGGTTGACAGGCACATACATATATACTTTCAATACAAGCAAACCTATCACCGTTAAACCTTGTATGGTGCCGTCAATATTTTAGTAGCAATT
Source organism: Trifolium fragiferum (assembly GCA_954870985.1). Lineage (NCBI taxonomy): Eukaryota > Viridiplantae > Streptophyta > Magnoliopsida > Fabales > Fabaceae > Trifolium > Trifolium fragiferum. The sequence continues at coordinate 41,069,173 of OX940794.1, forward strand.
AGAACATATTTCAATATGTATAATAGGTTATCAGGTATATTTTGTGTACCAATTTTATATCATTGGCATAAATAAACAAAATCACTTGTCAGCTACACAATCATGTTTTTATTGTTAATTGTCTGTCCTCTATATACAGAATATTACAGACAGGCATACATATAGGTAAAGTGTCGAACCTGAATACAGAAAGCAAGACCCAATATATTATTTGCCAGCCAATGCTTCTTCAAAGCATACCAGGCACAAAAGAAAGTGCCAGGGACTGCAGCAACGATCTGTGACATTGTGAACTCAATCTCTACAGCTGTGTAAGAAAGTGTAAGTTAAAAAATCATTCTCCATGGCTGAAGCAAGTTAATGTCAAGTAGATCAAGTGCAAACGCCTGAGTAGCATGAATGGAATTAAACATTATCCCGTATTATTATACTTGCTTAAACTTATCATCCCTTCTCTAGAAAATAGTTCAAAACTCATTTAAGAATACAAATAGAACCTAAAGGTAGTATTGCTGTGTAAGAAGCATTGACAAGTAGAATGGAGAGGTAAAACTTTCAAATAGATAAAACAATATATGCCTTGTCAAGTAAATAACTCCCAATTTTATTGATAATCAATTGGTAAATCAAAAAACCTCTAGTAGCTCTCCGTGATAAAGCCGTTAAAATAGTCGGAAACTGTCATCGTTGACTAGTTTATCAAAAGATACTACTATGGAAAATATTAACGTCAGCAACAATAAAACAAAATTAGGCAGCACATACATCGAAAATATGGAAAACGCCAGACTATGAGGTCCTCATTCCAATGATTTGGCAGAAAGCGTTTAATCGATGGCAATAATGTTGCCCTGCAGACAGCAAAAGAGAAAATGTGTTAAAATAGAAAACATTTCCCAAAAAAAGGATCTATTTACTAGTTTACTAGATATTAATAACAAGCGCAAAGAAAAGAACATACGAAAGTGCAATAATGCCAAGTATAAAGAAGTAGCCTGTCAACACAGTGTTCACCAAGTCCTTAGACAGAAACTTAAAGAGTAAGAAAAGTGATAATAGCATAGCACTCCCAACAAAAGGAAAACGCATAGCATGTTCATTGGACATTGTCTCCTGCATAATTCAATACAACATGATTAACATAAATCAGATCTTAAGATAAAAAAAATATGCAATATACATAACTAAATGATAATCAAGCTATAACTTACAGTTGGTGGGGTTGGTTTTACGGATCGGTAACAACCAACAAACACAGTGATGCAAGCAGTCAAAACAACATTTAAATTTGGATCAACTTTCACAACAAGTGGTGCTAGGGTTAAACCTGCCGCAACATACAAAATGCTGTTAATACAAAATTCTACAAACCAGATAAAATCTATGGAAGCTAAGCTACTACAAAATTTCAGAACGAAATTTCAAAAACTCTATCCATTTTCTGTTTAAGCGTGCAGTTTAAGCACATGATTACTATTACATTGTAGATTAGTAAACACTAAAATGCATAATTATAAAAGTTCATTCATTTTCAGCATGAATAAACGAAGTTTAATTATAAATTAGGAGTATCAACTGAAGCAAGAAAGCTTAATAAATAAATCAAACCTAGTAAAGCCAAATTCGCAATTCGCTCCGTGTTCTTCATTTTCCTAAAATTGTTCCAAATGCGTTACAAAAATTATAGATCTAGTAAGTTAATCACTGTGATAATGGCCTCCGCTGCAATCAAGAAACAACGAAAATCGCAGAAATTAGAAATCGCACAATCGATCAATCCAAAACACAATTTAGCGAAAGAAACGATGAAGATTGAAGAAACCTCCAATGGTAAGAGAAAAATTGGAGGACCGGTTGGCCAGAAGAGAAAAAATGGAGCACAGATCGGAGAAAGAAAAGAAGAGAAATTGATTTGGGGAAAAATGATTTTATTAGGGTTTAAAGTTTTACCGAGAGAGTCAAAGGTCAAAGAGAAGGGTAAACCGTAAACGGAAACCGTTTAGAAAGGAACAGTTTGTTGTGTGTGTCACCACTTGCCAATGAGATGAGAAGAGAGAACCGTTTATGACAACGTGGCAGGTTGTGAATTGTTAAGTGACGAAATAGATCGGTTATTTACCATGATGATGATAAACATGAACCGACCCACGTAGATTTAGGTCGGTTAACCAATCAAAATCTTGTGATTTGTCACGTAGGATTACAGTTTATGCCACTCATCTTCCACTCGCTTCAGTGACGTGGAACGGAAAAGAGAGCAACAGAGTACAGCATTTGTTTATTTATTTACCAAATTTAGCAAACAAAAATTAATTTTGTTAAATATTTTGATGCAAAAAAAAAAAAAAAAATCTAAATTACATATATTATTTTAAGTATTCTCTTGGAAATGCAGTGGATTAATAACCATAAATTAATTCAAGAGCATTTGCATGATATGATTCATATTTTTTGGGTATAGATATGATTCATATTTATTTTTGTTTAACTAGATACAAAGTACAAAATCAGCTTTATAAATGCAACCGCGTTAATTTATATAGAAATCGTGTTCATGGATTAATTTTCACATATCCGACACAAACATAAAATGAACAACTAGATTATTAGATATTTGTTATAGGTATTTTAGTTCAACTTTAGAAGATTTAAAATCCACCAAAATAAATAGTTTTTATTTCTTTATGTTTATTAACGGCGAAGAAAACATATAAGTTGGCAATAATTCATCATTGCCTTTCTATGACGTTTTAAAATAGAATATCGTGACATCTTGCCCATATCAAATGAAGAAGAGGAGCATGAAATGGAATTGAAACTATTAACAATTCAAGGTTCATTCGATGTTCGGCATGAGACTCATCAAAGGAAAAACATTATGATTGTGATAGTAGATGATAAAGCATGACCTCAATCAGAGAATGAAGTAGAAGAAAATGAAAGGTCATTGCCGAACTGATAGAATGGTCATAAGAAAAATTTCAAAGATGAAAGCAAAATTAAAGGTCATGGATGAAGATGAGGTGAAAAAAAAAAAAAACTGATTGAGGCCGAGAATATAAAAAAGATTGAGGAGTTCTTCCTCGTGTACCATAGTGTTCGTCCAGTTGCAATTTCGTTAACGAGTCTTTTATCCATAGTCGTTATATAATCTTTGACCAACAACCGATTGTGAAGGGGATGTCGTGGTCATTTGGTGGAGACAAGGTCTATTGCTGCCACATTCTCTGTTGTTTTTTTAAGGATATATGAAAGTTATCCCCATATTAAATCAGATTTACGAGATTATTTCATTTAATCATAATCTCGTTGTGAAAGCCAGTCTTAATTCAATTGATGAAGATAACTTGTCACACAAGCAAAATCAAAAAATTAACTTGCCACGCAAGCAAAGTCAGTTAGAAAACAGTTATATGAAGTTGTTAGAAGCTGTTATTAGTTAGTTAAATTTTGTTGATTAGTGCTTAGTGTATCATAGTGTATATAATTATAAATATGATTCTTTCTCATTTTGTGATTCAGATTTGTGATTTTGTGTATAATACAATTTTTCTCTCTTTCTTCACTGTCAACACAATGTTGCAGTGATCATCTTCTTCTTTTGCACATTCTTTCATGGCAATTAGCTTGTTTCTTCACATGGTATCAGAGCCATTGGCTTGTGCACTATTCTTTCCGCTGCTTAATTCACAAATCTTACCATTTTTTCTGTTTCTTTCATCATCACAAAATTTCTCTCCCAAATTTTTTTTTGTTGTTCATCTTCAACATGTCAATTTAAGGTTCAGCTAGCAGCGTTAATGGTCAAAATATATAATAAAATATACAATCCTGGCATAAATTATCATGTTTCACGCTTTACTCTAGCTACATCCATGGACCTTGGTGGACACTTATGGTAGGTGAATCTTTGTTTGAGGGGGGTTCGCATGTGTAGTTATATATTTGTTTTTATGGATGATAATAAAGATGTAGGAATTTTTAATAATGTTTCTATCTTAGTGAACCAAATTTTGTATATTACTTGGTTGTGGTTTATAGTTAGATTAAGTAGTAGTGTAGACTTATTCTACCGTGATTGGTGTAATAATTCTTTAGATTGCTGTAACGCCCCAACTAAATTATCTAGAATATTTAGCCTGGACATTAAAACTGGAATCTGAGTACTTTAATTAAAAGAATTATAGCTGAATAATACATTATCATTAAATAGAAATGATTATTCGATACAGACAGCGGAAAAGAAACTGCAACAGAACAACAAACTAAATGAAAACAAGGAAGAAGACTAAGTCTTCTAAGCTGACAATCCAAGCTCGGCTCCGATCGTCAGATCCATCCTGGTCCCTGCTCCGAAATAACCTGTCTTACCTATATCGAAAAGGGAGTGGGGTGAGACAGTCACTTCGTCCGAGTGAGTTCTACTACCCTCCTAGGCTATAAAGCCGGGGCTCCTAATCAGTCATATCATAATTTATATCCATAGCATAATTATCTTAAGCAATAATATAAAGGTGTAACACAAAGTTTATCTTGTTCATTTTAAACCGCAAACCCTCTAAGGTGAGCACGTCTCAAGGGTTCGCCTTATCCGCGAGCAGAAAGCGCTCCGGCATAAAGCTCACATAAATTTTCTAATGGAACATCTAAAACGAAGTCCATACTGATAACATAATCATATTATTAATTCGACTGATCACTAAATTATTAACATGCTACCAATAATTCCCAAACCCGGGGGCACATGCCATATTCTAAATTCCCTTAAGTTATTTCCCTATGAATTCAACTGTAATTGACCTTCTGTTTGACATCAATCAATATACATTTCTGCAAATAACAATCTTTAACGAGGATATAAAACGAGTGTTCCGTTATCGTTTGAAATAAGAAAATAAGTCATTTCTGGGTCAGCTCGCTACGGCGAGTCACCAAGCTCGCCATGGCGAACTTACAGGTAATGGCCTAAACAACTCGCTAGGCGAGCAGATGCTCGCCATGGGAAAGTTCTTCAGCCCAGAACCTAGAGCTCGCCATGAAGGCTCGCTAGCAACTCGCTATGGCGAGTTCACACAGAAGTGCCTCTGTTTTGCGAAAATCTTTGAATTTTATAAACCACACCTACAATCTTCATTCAAAACAGTGCAGAAACACATTTTAAATGATATAGAACAGAATAGCATGAATTTTGGGAGCTAAATTCATACACACAGTTATTTCCTATAAATTCCTATGTTTGCATGCATTTCATAAATTTAGGAAAACTAGCTAATCTAGCCTAAGAACCCACCTGGAATGAAGCTTTAGACTTGATTCCTGGGCTCTACAACAGCTACAGCAACTCCTAGCAATACCCACGACCAGAGAACCAGAATTGAGACTCTTGACTTTGGAAAAACCCTTTAATTTCGAACTACGAATTTGGAGATGAGTTGAGGATCAGTGAGTTGGAGTGGAGGGCTATTTATAGCTGAATTTATGGGTTTGAAACAGTATCTAGCTTGGCCTGGCTTAAGCTTGCATGCAAGGCCATTGGATAGCAAGGTGGTGAAGTGAAATGTGTTGTTGTTGTTCATCTTGTGATGCCTTGGAATTGAATCATAGATAGCTTCAGAGAATCCTGTATGCTCTAACAGTACTGAGAAGAAATCTGAGGTAGTGAAAGTGTTTGGGTGCATCTTATGAGAGAAGAGGACAAGTCTTGAAAGTTGGTGAAATGAGAAATTTGTTCTCTAGTTAGTTGTTGTTTGGGCGTGGGGGAAGAGAAGAGAGAATTATGATCAGTTTCCTTGCTGATTAGAAATAAACTAGTGAACAAGAGGTTTGCATGTGATAAGAGGGAGTTGGTATAATGGTTTTATGACTCATTTTTCCACAATGAGGTGTTAGTGCTATGAGCAATGAGTCATATGAAAGAGGGAAGTTTGAATCCTTTGGGTAATTGAATATTAAGTGGGTGTTAATTATATTGACATGTAATTTTAGGTTCACTAAATTCCCAATTTTACACATAATATACTTAATCCCCAAGACTTAATTTAATTAATCTCCACTAATTAATTTTAATTTATTAGGCAAGGCTCTAATAAAATTAATTAGGTAATTGAAAGAGTGGGATGTTACAATCTACCCCTCTTAAAGAAATTTTATCCTCGAAATTCAGAAATTTACCATTAGGTAAGATAGGGACAACTTTTACCATGACAGGTTTCTGTTCCTGAGTGAGTTAGTTATCATGAGACCGAGTCCATCCAAATTAGATTATTGGGATTATCTTGTTCCAAAGGATCTCAACTTCACAATCAACTATACGAACTAGATTCGGCTGATAAGTTAAGGCGGATTGAATATCAATCTCTAAAGAGTGATAAAGATCGAGAATGAATTTTCGAAGTTGAGACACATGGAACACGTCGTGTAACCCTGACAAAGATGGAATTAGAATTAACTGTTAGGTTACAGGACCGACGCGTTGAAGGATCCGATGAGGTCTTATATACTTCGGACAGAATTTCTTCATTTGGAAACACCTCGTAGTTCCAATTTTGGTGTTATTTTCAAGAACTCTCAGTTACCTTTATTCCTTGGAATAAACTTTCCTCTCTCAAAGGGTTATTCGTCCAAATTGATCGTCTAACCATATTTCGCCTGATCTCGTGCTGCGCACTCTGATCCGACTATTTATAGTCATTCCTGTTTGTCTGCGTCAACATGACCTTACTCCAAATTCGTTTAACACAGTGACGCTCCATCTCTTCTTTTCCAATTAACCTCTACCATTACTACGTCTTTCATTGAATAATTCTACAAGGTAACACTTGTTTTACTTTGCGAAAGCAGGTATGCGACGGTATTCTAAATACTCTACTACAATCCAATACATTCGCGACATCTTGGCAATACCATACTCACTATTGTCTCGCACAACACTTCCACCGGTCGGTATATGGCCTGGTTGCCACTATATGGATAGCTGAATGGAATTTAATGGTTGACATTAATAATCCAAAATTTTCTCCTCAGGGTTCTTCTCAATTCTGAACGCTACAGCTCGTGTCACATCACACGCACCACTGTCTCACGTTGTCGTCAAAATACTCCAGGATAGATCAAAATATAAAACGAGTGAAAAACGCTTAAACACTATAGATCCTTTCGCCAATGAGCCAAACTCATCTGCAACCGATTCCATAGTACTATAGAATTTTCCACCTACTATTTCAATCCATCCTAGTACAACGCTGTGATCGAGTAGTACATTTGACATGTCAAAGAACTGAGGTTCAAGTCCTCCTTTAAGGATACGGTTAGGTTGGCTGGATAATCTACTGATAGATTGTGGTGAAGAAATTTGGCTGACGTGATCAGGTTCTACTGATGGCTAACTGAATACGAAAGGTTTGCACATTTAACAGAGAATGGATTTAAATCCCTTGTCCAAAAATAGTCATTGTGCAATTGTAAGAATGGAATTTGCAATAAAGAAACTCTTTGCTCTAATCGAGAATTTGATTTATGGTGATCTGAATCTATCGTTGGTAATGTACAGAGAAACTGAAACAGTCGGCAGAAAATGAAACTATCAAACATGAATTCAGAGAATAGTTCTGATGAGGTATCTAGATACTAATACTTCTACTAGCTCCTATTTCTACGTAACTAAAAAGATCTGAACTTAACTGGAAGTTAGCTGATAAGATTCCGAAAGTATACCCAATGCACTGAAAATGATGATGGGTCGTTCAGGTGCACAAAGACCTATATGATTAACTGATACTGAACAGAATAGTTCGGCGGATAATTGACTAATGATACTGATTAAAAGATCGCTACGATGAGTGAGAGCTTGAACTGAATTTTCATGTGTCTGCTCCAGATAAACTGGATTCTACGAAATATATCTAGTTACTAACAATGTAACTGAGAAGGCTGAAAAGATTGAACAAGATTACAGATAAGTGACGTCCCACAGTTGTCAGTTTGACTGACCGATGTCGAGGAATTTGGAAAGTTTGGCTTCTATGGGTTTCGTCTCAAAACGAAGTATTGAGAACACTTGATCAGTGCATTTAGATGCACATTCTTCTACTATTGTACTTAGGCATTTCTCTAGTTTGTGTTAATATTTTTACTATTTTATTGTGTTTTTAGATTTAAGTTTATTTTAACCTTTATTTTATTTTCGTATTTTATTTTTCAGCATTAGCAGTCTGCACGAATAAATTCATAACTGGAGCTTCGAGTATCGGATTGTGGTGCGGTCAGTTGCGTTGGAAAGCTAAGAGACAGAGCTACAAGTTTAATGTTGAGTGGAGGAGCTGTTTCAGACTGAAAAAGTCCTTAATAATTCGTGGAAAGTGGCAGACTTATTGGCCTAAGTGGAAGTTTAATTTTGGTCTTTTGTAATTCTTCCATGACTTTTGGATTTCAATATTCCTTGTATTATATAAACTGATAAATCAGCCTAGGGAGAGGCATGCTGAGTTCACACAAATTAGAAAAGAAAGGCTGCTACTTTCTCATGGAGAACTAGCAACCCTAGGTTGATTCGTTGGTATACGGAAACTTCGTTCATGTGTTCCTGAGGTTCGGATTCTAATTACAATTTCGTTTACATGTCTATGTTGTCTTGTATCAATTCATGCCTCTTTATTCTGTATGAATTTCATTGCTAATGATGCTTAATTATTTTGTGATGAGTTTATGCCATTGAGATTATTCGAATTAATTTTCCGCTTGTTTAAATTAATTTGAATAGAATTGATATAAGCTTTTGCGCTTAGCAAAAGGGCTGGCTGAATTTTCTAATGATATCAACCGTGTTCTAATGGCGCTTGTTCATTGCCCATGGTTGGTTGAAGACATTCCTTGCTTAATCGAATGAATTCCTACGAATCTGATTATCGCTTGTTTAATTAGTTTCGTAACCAGCCAAGCATAGACCTTTGAATGAATATATGAGTAACCTATGATGGATATATAATGAACGAATTTTTCCTAAAACCAATGAATCGATCGTCTTTGATTATTGAATTTCCGAACTCTTTTTCAACTATTTCATCAAAACCAAAACCCCCCAAATTTACAGTTCTTCATTTGATTCTAATATTGATAAACCAATTGAGAGTCCTTATGATACGATACTCGAGTGTCGCTTTTCCTAAACTACCTTTTAAAACTCGTTTTTGACCCGTGTGCGACAGCGGATCAAATTGGCGCCGTTGCCGGGGACTCTCTATTGATTTTAGCCAATATTAGACTCAGTTTCTTTTGATTTGTAGAGATTTTAGGCTGTATTTTTATTTAATTTTTTTAGATTTTATGTAATTAGATTTTTCTTTTTTCTCTTTATTTTATTTTATTTTATTTTTACCAAAAATAAAAAAACAAAATAAAAATGGGAGACTCGTTGGATCAGTTGGCTTATATCCTTAGTTGCTTGGGAGCAAGAGAACAGCAATCATGCTATCAAAATCATATTCCACTTGCGATTTGTAATATTTGTTCCAATTTTCATGGTAGCAATGCATGTCCTTTGTTGTTAGATACTACTTTTTGTGGTGAGACTCAATTTGTAGGTAATTTTCAAGGACAATACTATCAAGAGCAAAATTCCTATCTTGCGGAGCAGCCTATTTGGTCACATCCACAGTTTCAACAAAATCATTCATTGGTGGTTGAGCCACAACCTAGTTTGGAAGAAATGATAAAGCAGATGGATGAATATAATAAGCAAATGGATGAATGGATGCAATCCTCTCTTCAAAGTTTAGCAGTCCAAGTTGAGCAAATAGTCTCCAATGCCAATCAAATTCGGCAGAACAAGATGTCTCATGATGATGTACAACCCGTTGCACTATTAGAGGTAATGCAATGTGATAGTCTTGATGAACCTCCAGGTGAGTCTATTAAAAGAGTGTTTATTTCCTCTGATGAACACAAAATAAGCAACAAAAATTCAAGTGAATGCATGAAAGAGATTACACCACAAAATTTCTTGAACTCTGATTTGGATGAATTATATACTTCTCTTGAAGTTGATAAATCTTGTGAAATATTTGTTTGTGAATGTGGTGTTTGTAATATTTGTCATGAGATCAGTACAGCCATTTTAGGTGAGGACATTTTGATGCCGACAACCACTTGTGCCGAAATCCCAACAAATTCAATAACTCTTGAAGGTGAAACAAAAAATGTGGATTTTAGCCGGAAGCAACCATTGTCTATAGCACAAAGATTGTTGGTGGAACCTCTGATTAAGCCACGCAACAAGCAGTTGTCTTTCACAATTTGTGCATCTCTTCCTCCCAATTTATATGACTCACAAACTAACTGTGGATTGTTTGATATCCATGCTTTTGTTATTGCAGGCTTACCGTATGTGTTGGCTATCCCTCGTAAGCCACCAGAATTTTTACTACAATTCAAGTTCACTTGCGATTCACTTTTGCCTATTTTATGTGTTCATAATGCGGAAAGGCCTCCACCAAAACCACCAGACATGGAAGCTACAGCTGCTACACCTTAAACTCTCGGGTGTGTTCCTTCCTTTTTCTCACTATATACTTATTTTTACATTGCGGACAATGTCTGATTTAAGTGTGGGGGGGGGAACAATTTACATCTAGTTGTTTTATTTTATTTTTAATTTTAGTCTTTCTTTAAAAAAAAAAAAAAAAAAAAAAAATCAAAAAAAAAAAAGTTTTTGGCATGCATGCAACTGTTATGAGTAGTTTCATTGTTCTAGGCCTAGAGGTGTATGTCATTATATGAATAACAATTTTGCTTGTGTAGTGTGATGAGTTGACTTGATACTAGATTGTGCGTCATTTGTGATAGAACATTGAAACCTTGTGAGATTTTGAGCCTCCAGCAATTCGTTGTTTCTTGTGTGGTTCACTCATACTGTTAGTAACTTCTAGAACTTGACTTGACTCTTGGAGCACTTGTTTCACATGCATGTACTGAAATGATCTAGGCAATTTTCTTTCATAAGCTACTTTTAGCCAAATAAGCTTACCCTGATATTTTATCCCTTGTTAAGCCCCTTTGAGCCTTTTATTCCCATTCTTGGTTTTATAGCTCATTACAAGCCGATTAAGCCTTTGTTTGTATCCATTCTTTTTGTGTCCCAATTTAGGGGATAAAGAGCTTGAATTTTAATTATGATAAGTGTGGAGGTGCTCAAAATTTGGTTCTAATGTTGATATGAATTGTGAAAGGGAAATGTCTTGTTGGTATGATGCTTAGTTGGTATGAAAAAAAAAAATATAGAAAAGAAGAAAAATATACAAAAAAAAAAAAAAAAGAAAGACAGAAAAAGAAATGTGAAAAAAAAAAAGGAGAGAGAAGGTCAGAAATGGGCAAATTTGGATTTCAAGGTGTGAAAAGAAAAATATCTTAGGATGTGAAGGAGTTATGTTGTTTAGTTCAAATATTTTGGGTTGATTTGACATGTTCTACTATGTTATTGCACTGTGTTGAGCTTCATTAACCCTCATGCTTATTAATATTCAATTGAATTTCATGCTTCTTTATCTTCTTAGATTTTATAGCCTAGTCTCCCTTAGGATTATCCCACCTTTACCTTGGCCCCGTTACAACCTTAATAAAGACCTTTTGATCTTTGCGTGCATGTGTTTCATTGTGTGGATGTCCTCCATCTTTGGGGACGGTAGAGGCTTGTCAAGCCTATGGCAGTGCTAACTTTGATGATGTGCTTTGAGCGTAAACACTGTCCCTGACACTCCATTTTTGAGTGGTTGAGTGCACTTTATACAAATATTCCGTGAGGTTCTATCATTTTTTAAGCACTTTTTAGTCTAATAGCCACCTTGTTCATTACACATGTTTTAAGATGTTGTTCATGATTGTTATACTCCTTGAATTTTGGAATGTGATAATTGCTTATGACTTTGCATTATGCCTTGTTTTCCTTCTCTTCCATTTTTTGAAGTCTTTTTCTTAAATTTTGCTCAGGGGTGCAAAAGTTCAAGTGTGGGGGAATTTGATCAGTGCATTTAGATGCACATTCTTCTACTATTGTACTTAGGCATTTCTCTAGTTTGTGTTAATATTTTTACTATTTTATTGTGTTTTTAGATTTAAGTTTATTTTAACCTTTATTTTATTTTCGTATTTTATTTTTCAGCATTAGCAGTCTGCACGAATAAATTCATAACTGGAGCTTCGAGTATCGGATTGTGGTGCGGTCAGTTGCGTTGGAAAGCTAAGAGACAGAGCTACAAGTTTAATGTTGAGTGGAGGAGCTGTTTCAGACTGCAAAAGTCCTTAATAATTCGTGGAAAGTGGCAGACTTATTGGCCTAAGTGGAAGTTTAATTTTGGTCTTTTGTAATTCTTCCATGACTTTTGGATTTCAATATTCCTTGTATTATATAAACTGATAAATCAGCCTAGGGAGAGGCATGCTGAGTTCACACAAATTAGAAAAGAAAGGCTGCTACTTTCTCATGGAGAACTAGCAACCCTAGGTTGATTCGTTGGTATACGGAAACTTCGTTCATGTGTTCCTGAGGTTCGGATTCTAATTACAATTTCGTTTACATGTCTATGTTGTCTTGTATCAATTCATGCCTCTTTATTCTGTATGAATTTCATTGCTAATGATGCTTAATTATTTTGTGATGAGTTTATGCCATTGAGATTATTCGAATTAATTTTCCGCTTGTTTAAATTAATTTGAATAGAATTGATATAAGCTTTTGCGCTTAGCAAAAGGGCTGGCTGAATTTTCTAATGATATCAACCGTGTTCTAATGGCGCTTGTTCATTGCCCATGGTTGGTTGAAGACATTCCTTGCTTAATCGAATGAATTCCTACGAATCTGATTATCGCTTGTTTAATTAGTTTCGTAACCAGCCAAGCATAGACCTTTGAATGAATATATGAGTAACCTATGATGGATATATAATGAACGAATTTTTCCTAAAACCAATGAATCGATCGTCTTTGATTATTGAATTTCCGAACTCTTTTTCAACTATTTCATCAAAACCAAAACCCCCCAAATTTACAGTTCTTCATTTGATTCTAATATTGATAAACCAATTGAGAGTCCTTATGATACGATACTCGAGTGTCGCTTTTCCTAAACTACCTTTTAAAACTCGTTTTTGACCCGTGTGCGACAGCGGATCAACACTCTTAAAGAAATTCTGGCTGATAAGGAATAAATCCAACTTAGCGATTTCGTTCGGGATACTAACATGGATACTCTACGATTGATCTAGATGGCTGAAGAAGCTAATGATAACTCCTGATCTCTGCTAAATTGATCGAGACTTGAATACTAGTGATTCAGTACTAAGGTTGATCTCAAGAGGTAGATTGGTCTACTGTAACTAGTTCTTTATTGATAATGTACTAAGTGATACAATAATGGCTGGTGTCTAAGAAAATTAAAATCATGGGTGATTCAGCTTAGTTTCTCTCACAAGGTATCTACCTAAGCCACGACACTAAGCTGCTAATGTAGGGAATACGTGATAGTGCTAGGTAAACTACTTGGCAACTAAGTTTGGTCAAGAAATATTTCTACTTGTCATTCCGATTGAGGTTATGTCCCAAGTAGGCTGGGTGTGATTTCTAGAATAACGTGTTGAGTTGAAACTATCTTATTTGGCATGTAGCAATATCTTACGTGGAAACATAACAGGCTGAAGCTAAGGTGGCCTAAGTCAACTATTTTTCTTATGCGAATGGTCGGGTGATTTACTGATGCTAGGCTACTAGCTCAAGATGAGTGAACAACTACACCTAATAAGTCTATATGGTAAAAGTTTAGAAGATGAATTTCTTAACTGTTGCATCTAATACTGCTCAACCTCTAGTGATAAGGTACAACTATGGTTGTTACTTACAAGGGCTGATTCGGTTAGTTCTTGTTTCTATTGCTCGCGAATGATGCCTTACGAATCAAGTCAGGTACCTACATGGTGTCGAGAAATGATTCCTAATTGTTACTCTAATCAAGGTTGATCTCGAATAGTTTGCTGAGTTAACTGACCTAAGCTGGTTATGCTAAACAGTTTCTGGCTTCTCGCGGTAGGGTAGGAATACGAGTTGCAATGTTAAAACGCTAAACTATTCTTAGGGAGGCATTAAGAGTTGGCTTCCTATAGGACAATCTATTGGGAAATTCTCAGATAAAAATTCCAACTTGGTTCCTATAGTATGGCATTGAACAGTTCTAACGTCACTGGTGATTCTCACGGCTTAACATGTAAGGGTAAGTATTTAGGAAGTGTTCTGATTTACCGAAGGTTGAATCTTACTTGGTTTACGTGTTTCTTGTAAACGTGTTCACCAGAGTGTATGGTTACTTCTCAAGTTCGGGGAATTTACCTGACACACGATGTCAGTTGGGTACTAAAATGACTTACACACCTACGTTCTTTTATGAACAATCCTATTTCGAGCGATTAGTACTTCCATCAACTGTTCTCTTATCATCTCTAGAATTTCTTACTACCATTGGTCTTAATCCAAATAATCCATCTTAGCTCTTGGTATACTCGTTGGCGTTGCGCCACTTACTCCTTCAGTCCTAACTATTCCAGCTCTAACATCCGGTTAGAGAGAGTTCTCGCCAACGATTGCTTCTGAACTGCATCTCTACTACAATCTTCTTACATAACCACCGTGGTCCACTTCGGTTCTCAACCGTAATACACTGCCTACCATGCGCAATACTGAGCTGATCAGACTCAGCACGCAATGGTTTCAGCGTAAACAGTCCAGACTCCAGAGGGCCCGTACTACTGAGAAGGGATTGTAATGACTCATGGCAAGGTCCGATACTAGATCGACCTGCTCTGATACCATTTGTAACGCCCCAACTAAATTATCTAGAATATTTAGCCGGAACATTAAAACTGGAATCCGAGTACTTTAATTAAAAGAATTATAGCTGAATAATACATTATCATTAAATAGAAATGATTATTCGATACAGACAGCGGAAAAGAAACTGCAACAGAACAACAAGCTAAATGAAAACAAGGAAGAAGACTAAGTCTTCTAAGCTGACAATCCAAGCTCGGCTATTAAAAAAATGACTCCAGCCAAATCAATGAAGCTTTCTCTTCCCACCCCCCCTATATCTTTTTCACCCCTCAATATTCCAATTTTGCCCTTGGTTAAAAAGTTCGGAACGTGTTTTCCGAACTTTTCCTAGTGTAAATTCAACAAAAATTTCGGTTCGGAAAACACGTTCCGAACTTTTTTACCAGGGGCAAAATTGGAATATTGGGGGGTGAAAAAGATATAGGGGGGGGGGGGGGGGTGGGAAGAGAAAGCATCCAAATCAATGGACCCTCCAAAACAAGAAGCCCATGATTCAATGAACAATACTAATACAATCCCAGTCCAAAAAAAAAATAAATACTAGTCCTGTGATGCTTCCGTTAATAACCTGAGACAATACATACTGGTGTTGTTGATGGCAGTTTATGGCGGCGAGCCAAAAAACAACAATAAACACGGTGGATGATGGAGTGCAAATGGCAAAAGATCAGTGGCAGAATTTCAATAGGTTGTCGTACAAAGATCACTGGAGTCGCATAGGTGCTTATAATAAAATCAAACATTAATATAAACACGTATGCAACCCCAATTCACAATCGATAATAATAAATAAAAGGGTTAATAGGTCTTTATTCCTGCAAAATTGGCGAGTTTTGTTTTTTTCCCTGTAATTTTTTTTTTTTTTTTGAGATCACCCCTGTAATGTTTTTTTATTACAGGGAAAAACAAAACTCGCCTACTTTGCAGGGCTAAAGACCTATTAACCCTAAATACAAGGGGGGGGGGGGGTGGGAAGAGAAAGCATCCAAATCAATGGACCCTCCAAAACAAGAAGCCCATGATTCAATGAACAATACTAATACAATCCCAGTCCAAAAAAAAAATAAATACTAGTCCTGTGATGCTTCCGTTAATAACCTGAGACAATACATACTGGTGTTGTTGATGGCAGTTTATGGCGGCGAGCCAAAAAACAACAATAAACACGGTGGATGATGGAGTGCAAATGGCAAAAGATCAGTGGCAGAATTTCAATAGGTTGTCGTACAAAGATCACTGGAGTCGCATAGGTGCTTATAATAAAATCAAACATTAATATAAACACGTATGCAACCCCAATTCACAATCGATAATAATAAATAAAAGGGTTAATAGGTCTTTATTCCTGCAAAATTGGCGAGTTTTGTTTTTTTCCCTGTAATTTTTTTTTTTTTTTTGAGATCACCCCTGTAATGTTTTTTTATTACAGGGAAAAACAAAACTCGCCTACTTTGCAGGGCTAAAGACCTATTAACCCTAAATACAAGTATGGGATGGCTATAGATACTCCAAATCACAATCAGTAATAGCTAACACAATCAAAACAGCTAAGGTGCTCAGAAAAATGATCAACTATAGATAAACTCCCAATACAAATTAACAAGCGTTTCAGAATCGGATGAATGGAGCAAACATCACAAACCACAAGGACATCACCAAATTTTGTAAATAAAAATCAATTAACCAAACTCGGTAAAATGAACATAAACTACCAACTTAAAATTAAAAAGGACATAATATGATGATTCAGTAGTTTTTCACCAAAATTCAGTCACTGTCTAATAAACTCTACCTCACAGTTACAATATCATCAATCTTCAAAATCATCCGCACACACTCTGTTGCCAAAGTGATAGCACTTGTGCTTACTAGCAGTGGCTGCACCACATTCTCCTCGAGGATGTTTGTAATTTGACCCTTCCTGACATTGATTCCAGTATTGATCTCACCTTTAGCATGACGATTCCTCAGCTCAGTAACAATCGCAATTGGGTTCAAACCTGCATTCTCAGCAAGAGTATATGGAACAACTTCAAGAGCCTCAGCAAATGCGCGAATGCAGTAACCTTCCATCCCATGCAACACCTTAGCCCAAGCACCTAATTGCCTCGAAAGCTCTATCTCCGGAGCACCACCACCTGCAATTAAAAAACGCTTGGCAACCAAACACCTAACAACACACAAAGCATCATGCAAACTTCGCTCAGCTTCATCAAGAACAAGCAAATTAGATCCACGAACAAGCACAGTAGTGGTCTTTCCCATATCCTTAATACCAGTAATCTTGACAATCTTCCCGTCCCCAAGAGAAACCTCTTCCACAAGATCGGCAAAACCCAATTTCTCAGCACGGAAATGCTCGATATTAGCAATAGGCAAACAATTAAGAGTCTTAGTAATAAACTCAATCTCATCTCTCTCAACATCTTTAATCACCAAAATCTTAGCTTTAGCAAGATAATGCAAAGACAAATCAGTAGCAGCATCTCTCAAAATACTCTTCTGAATCAACAACACATTACAACCTGTTGCTTTAATCTTCTTAATCATTCCTAGAATATAACTCCTCTCTTCCTTCAAAATCCTATCCATTTGTGAGTAATCACTTACCACAATACTCTGTTCGATATCCGTCTTAGGAGGCGAAATCTGAAACTGAATCACAGCAATCTTAGCATTCTCCATTCGAGTAGGTCCACCGGCAGCATGACTAACTTTCTTATCAAAAACCAAACCCTTCACAAGCTCGGTATCATCGACAGTTCCACCGAGTTTCTTAACGATCTTAACATCACGGAGATCAACCATTTCCGGTTTAGCGGGATCGATGACAGAGAGAACAGAATCCACAGCCATGGGAGCGAGTAGAGATGAGTATTGACTAACAACCTTGCTGTTCAATGAAGTACTAGCGGATTTGACAAGAGAATCACGATCGGAGAGTTCAACAGGAACAGCCATGGCGGTGAGAACATCAACGGCTTTAATAGAAGCTTTGTGGAGTGAATCAGAGATAACAGTAGGGTGAATACCGTGTGAGAGAAGAAGGAGACATTTCTCGAGAAGTGCACCGGCGATAACAACAACGGTAGTGGTTCCGTCACCAGCGGCGGAGTCTTGAGATTTGGAGAGTTCCACAAGCATTTTTGCAGCGGGTTGAAGAACTTGCATCTTGTGAAGGATTGTTGCGCCATCGTTAGTGATGACAACTTCGTTATTGGAAGTTGAAATCATTTTGTCCATTCCCTTAGGGCCGAGACTGGTGCGAACGGCGTTAGCGACTGAACGTGCGGCGAGGATGTTGGCTTGACGGACATCTTCTTTACGTTTGTTGTCTGTGTAGGATTCCGTTTTCGAAGATCGGTGTTGTGGAGCTGCGATCGCTGCCATGGATGATTTGTGAGAGAATGAGAAACCCTAATCTGAGAGAAATGTGAAAACCCTAGATTTTGGAAATGAGTGTGAGTGAGAAGGAAGAAGGACTTGTTTGTAAATTGAAAAATAGCGTTGTGTTATTTGGCGGCGTTTAATGTTTTGTTTTCGGTATTTCCTTTATTTTATGCGTAAGTGTAGAAGGGGTTGAGCTTTGTGTGCTATTTTTTTTTTTTGTTCTTAGACTTTTAAGAATTTGAATAAATCAGCCAAATTTTAGAAAATATAATGGATTTTTAAACCGGTTTCTTTTATATGTATCAATAATATAACTTTTATTTTGAAGTGAATATTGTTCACTAAAGAGATAATACATCATATATCATATATGGGTTAAATGAGTATCGTTTTTGTTGCAATGAAGAGATAATAATCCAACTTATGAAGTTCTGATATACAATACGATACTGATATGCCGATATATGAAATTTTTAAAATATCTCTATTTCATATTGTCGTGATACGTTATTTAAAAATTAAATATATAAATGCACAATATATAAATATGACCAAAATCAGTACTACTAATAATGATATTTTTTTAAAAGACAAAAAATTATTATTATTATTATTATTATTATTATTATAAACGTCAATAGTTTATTGTACAAGAAGTACAAATAAGCCCAATAAACTTGCACAAGATCAAAACAGTTTGAAGCTCAACATATAAAGATTAAAATAAATATTTAATCGATACTTTTTCGATTCATTGTAAAATTAATGTATCTAGACAATAATATAGTTTAAATACATCAATTTTACCATGAATCTAAAAAATCAACTTTTTCTTATATATAGAACCGGAAGGTCTATGTTACGTTGCTACCCATATGAAAAAAACCTAGTGGCTTGTACAAAATTTAGATGGTAGATTTTTATTAGATGACCATGTAAAACTATTTTACAATGTTTATGTATATCCATTAAACTTTAATGATCAACTATTATTTTATGACATTACCTTACTCTTTTAATTCCATCATATTTTTACTAAAGTGGAACTATTTTTTAAGACAATTTTTTTTGCTAAAGTAGAACTATTTTTTTCAAATAAAATCCAAACACTTATATAAAGCGTGATACTCAAATAAGCCTTGGAAGAACTATTCATCATCAATTGAGTGTCCACATGGCTTCCTCACCTTTTTTTTTTTTTTTTTGATAAAATAGAGGGCCTACGCCCAAAAGAAAAGAAATTACATGAAAATCATTCGCGGGGTAGTTATCCCTATTACATCAGCTTGAACAAGCTCCTTCATTTGAGGAGGACACTCCTCGTAAAAAATCATCTCTCTACCTAATTGACATCCTATATTTGCCAACGCGTCAGCACACTTGTTGGATTCACGATAGGCATGTTCAATTTTAACCTTCCAATCTAACTCCAATAATTTGCGAATACTGAAAACCAAGGACCATCCTGCTTTGCTGCTTACTTTCCTGTTTGAAAGCACCTGGACAACCGCAACTGAGTCAATATGCAGCTCAATCTTCCTAAATCCCATCCTCTTTGCAAGCGACATGCCTTCAAGAACTCCCCATAATTCCGCTATAAAAGCACTACAATCACCTGTACCTTTAGCAAAGCCACCAAGCCATTCACCTTGATTTCCCCGAATAATACCACCACAGCCCGCTCTATTATTATCCTTTCTTGCGCCGTCTGTATTAAGTCTAACAAAGTTACCACTCGGTTTCTTCCACCCAATCTCCACTTGAGAGCACTCCCTGCCATTTAACATTTCAGTCGCTCGTTTTGGATGCCGATAGTCTTCTACACACTTATAAACATAACCGATTGGATGAATCGGTCTTATAAATTCCTCTTCATGAGCTTCTTTATTCCGCCACATCCATAAGCTATAACATGCCGTCGCCCAATAGTCGCACCAATCACCCCCTCTTCGTTGCAAACTTACTTTCTTTAAATTCAACGATATCCAACCTTGAAGATCTTCCATAAAGAAACGACTCCTTTCTTCCAATAGCACCACTTAGAATCAACCACAAATGCACCAGAATTATTCTAGAGTGTAATATTGAGGTAAAAGTTTTTTTGTAGGGAGTGTCCCACTTTAAAACCTATGGCTATGTATGCTTTTGTAGCCGTGGACCTCCTTACTCGGTCAAGCCCGTAATACCCTTTAGATTCATTCAACAGTCCCCATGTAACCACGTCATTTTTTTTAAAGATAATTGGACTTTATAGGAAGAACTTGACAAAAATCAAAAAAAAAATAAAAAACAAACTCAAACTCAGACATTGCAAAGTTTTTAGAAGAGACAATGATAAAACAAGACGGATTAAAAAAAAATACTAGGATTCATCGAGATTCAACAAAACAACAAAAATAACTAAGATTCAAAATAAAACATATCAGAATATAGATAAATTTTTTTGAGAAGAAATTAAAAACTATTTACTAAGATTCAAAATACAAACAGATTCAACGAGATATGATATAATTTTTTTTCCTTCTTTTGATGTCTATGATTTTGTTGTTGTTCTTACATACAAAACAAAAATGGAGAAGACGAAATCCCATAGTTTTTGGGCACCGCGTCGAAATTTTCCTACTTGGCGGCTGAAAAAGATACTTGCAGCGCATTTGTTTCTTTTCAAATAGATTAAAAACAAAACAAGAAGTACCAAAAAAGATGAAACTGTGTAGAGAAAGTGAAATTGATGTGAAAATTTAAACTTATTTAAAATAGAAATGTGGGTTTTGTAGAGATGGGAATGAGAGAGAAAAAATGATGGCTTTATTTTTGGTGTGTGATGGTTGGAAGTGGTTGAAATTGTAGAGGAAGGAGGAAAGGTGTGGTGGTTGTTGATGTGTAGCAAAAAAAACGCAGAGAGGGGGCAGGGACTTGATAGTGCAGCGGCTAGGGTTAGAGAGAGACAAGGTGGAGAGGTTTTTATGTGATTATGGGTTGGGCCATTAAACCCAATTAACACATGTTCTATTTTTTTTTCATTTTTTTTTTCAAATTTTTGTTTCTCTTCATTTTTTCTAATAAACTTTATTTTTTTATTTCTCTTCATGCAAAAGAATTTTATATATAATATTTTTACATATATATAATTTTTATTTTCAAATTATATATATATATATATATATATATATATATATCCCTGAAACAAAAATATATATATATATATATATATATATATATATATATATATATATATATAACGTAAAAAAATAAAAACCTTATGCGTATATAAAATTACACTATTTTTTGTAAATAAATCAGACATGAGACAAATTATGTTAATGATTTATAGAAGTGGTAAAATATTCTATTGATAAAAATTTATATGCGGCATAAATTGATTAAATTTTTAAAATAATTATCATATAAACTAAATGAATTATATGCCGGACAAAATAAGATATCAATATAAATATGGGGAAAAAGTTATTATAATATATTAAATAAATTATACATGAGACAACATATGATATTAATTCAAAAATGGTCTAATCCGGTTGAATCCTGAAAGTATCATTAATTTGTTTACACATTATCTTCAGCTTTTAACACTTATTTTCATGTTATGTGCCATATAATTTTTTAATTCATTTATTGAATTTGTAGAAACATTTTTAATTAAACCAACTCAATTAAATATTGAGTCAAACGATTTCCGTAAAAAATTATATATTGAAATAGTTAAAGTATAATTATCAAATTCTCAACTTCTCCACATTTACTTTATATATATGAGAATTGCCACGAAGTTATTGACTAATAAATTAATCATATCATTCTAATCAGGACTGACATCAACTATTTGGAGGCACTGTTTGAATATTAAAAATTTGACCCTTATAAAAATACAACACAATTAAAAAAATCGTCTATCTAAATTATACATAAGAAATACATAAAAAATAATTATCATTATATATAATTTCAAAAAGAGACATATTAACCTAAGATTAACTTTGATGCAAAGATTAAAATAATGAGTGAGACAATGCCACTTTAGTTACAAATTTTCATATGTGGTGGTCCAGCCCTTTACTATGTCTGGACATTGATTAACTGTTGTATCATGTTTTTTACATGTTTATTTGTAAACTTTTGTAAATCCTCTGAGTACACCTTGTGTCAAGGGGGCTACAACTTTTGGTTCTGTTTATATATAGATACCTCATTTTAGCCTTTTTTTTTTAAAAAAAAATGGATTAGAACTATTATGAGTATATATAGCTAATTTTTGATACTCATATGATATTTTGTGAACATTAACAATATATACCTATTATTTTAGGGTCTCAAAATTAATCTTTTTAAACACACATTTTATGAGCATAAATTATATATATATATATATATATATATATATATATATATAATATTATAGGACTTCAATATTAAGTTTTCTATTTTGTTTGTAAGTTCTCTATGAGGACTACAAATAGAGAATGATTTTATTTTTTTTATATTATTTTTAAGAGTTCATTTTTAATATATAAATCGAGACTACAAATAGTCAGAACCGGGTTTGGGTTTCCTCCATTTGTTATCCCTCCATTTATTCTCAATTTGGAGAGAGATAGATACATTAAAAATTAATGGGACCCATTAAAAAGTGGGTCCCACTAATTTGTGGACCCCATTAATTTTCAATGTGTTTATCTCTTTCCAAATGAAGAATAAATGGAGGAAACCCAAACTCGTCAGGACCAACCCTATTCTCTATCATTATTATTAAACAAAAAAGTACTTTATGACTGTATTATTGTTTTGTTATATTTGAATAATGCATATACTATGTTTTATATAGCAGTGTCGATCAAATTATTTAATTGTATTTAAACATAAATTATTTATTTGTGTAATAGAATTTACTTGATCCGATAAACAATAAATTGGTTCAAGTAGTAAGAGTCGTAATCCTCTTAAATAAATTAAAAATATGGTAAGTGTTTCGATTCGATAATCATACATATTTTAGTAGTCAAATATTCAAACTTACATCAAAATTAAAAAAATTAAAAATACTAAAAGCACTGTCGCACGGGTATTCACACTAGTAAGAGAAACAATACAATATGTTATGAACGTATAAGAACGAGATAATATCTTGCTTAAAAAAAGAAT
Organism: Trifolium fragiferum; assembly: GCA_954870985.1. NCBI lineage: Eukaryota > Viridiplantae > Streptophyta > Magnoliopsida > Fabales > Fabaceae > Trifolium > Trifolium fragiferum. Next base: position 41,092,591 of record OX940794.1, read on the forward strand.
CAGATAATATCAATTATATCATCTATTTATCTCATTTTATTTAGTGCCCACATTTAGTGTCCAAGAATCTACTCTGTAAAACAAAACAAAAAAATACCTCATTTTATTTAATAATTTTTTAAAGTAGGGAAAAATATATTAAAAAACAAATATTTTATTTATCCGTAAAAAGTGTTAAAATTTATATGATAAAGTAATTTAAAATGAATTAAAATAGGAGTCAATAATCATTTCGAAATAAGTCGTGAGTGTGTGTAAAGTATAAACATACTTTCTAAGCCACTTAAATTTTATTTCAAATTCAAACAGCTAATTTATCATCACAATTCACAACTACTAATGCTGCCAAATAGTACTTTTAACAGAGGACACCATTGCAGGCACCTGGCATCAATGTAGATAGAAAAGGGTCCAATTTTACATTTCAGCGTACTGCACCAAATTTAATCGCTATTCAATCAATGCCATACACAATAAGTGCTGGAATAAACGTCACAACATCTACGGAAAGAAAGCCTCTACACAGAACCCATACTCGTGTTTTCTACAAAAACTTGGTAATGAAATCCCCCTGCATTTTCTGTTATACACTGATCTGTATTGGGGTAGGGGAATGAGCGTGGAGCCCATATCGATCTCCATTTCTTTATATATTCAAGCTAGGATTCCAAAATTTCATTATTGTCTACTACACAGCTCAAAAGTATGCACCATTAAATTTCAGGGCAAACCAAATTTGGACAAGGCTGATTGGAATAAAGTTGAGAATGCCTGTGATGAGCTTTTGTCATCGGCTTTTATTTTGATCTGTGACTTGGCTGATGAAGTGTTGATTATACACTCTACAAGATATATTGACGCTTCTTCCGCTTTTTGAGCAAAGAAAAAGAACTTGAAATTAGGAGACTGACCGCCGGATGCAATGCACTGTATTGAATGGCTTTGCATGTGCCGTAGGAGTGCATTGGGAGTTATCAACGATGCAATTCCAAGAGGACTTAAAGAACATTCCTGCATCATATCATTAAATGTTACACGCCACAAATAAACAAAAATGCTAGACATTTCTTGGTGGAGGAGCAGTAGTCAAAGAATACAAGAAAAGATACAGTAAAATTTAAAATATTTCTAGGCTTCAACTTTGTTTGATACATTTGTACTCTTATCCATTAACGTGATGTTGAATTATTTAATGAGTTTGACAATGACTACTCATGACTTTAGAGTCAAAATGATTAGGTCAATGATGTATTAACAAAATAGAGATTATAATTTCAAAGCAAACCTCTGATAAGGATATTGGCAGTTGACGCCATTTCTGCTGAAATGTGCCAGGATCCAGTACAGCTTTTGGGTTGAGGGTCAATGGGGGAGGTGACGGTGCGGTTGCAGTCCCAACTGAAAAATCTAAACCAAGCAGATCATCAATTGCTAAGCCAGATGCTGGAGCTTGGCCAGTGGCACTGGTACTTGAAAAGGCCAAATCTGCAAGCGGCCGTGAAGTCGCAGAAGGGGCAGACCCATTATACGAAGGAGCATTATAGGCAGAACCATTGCTACCAGGATCTCTAACATCATCTTTTTCTGTGGTACTTAGAAGCAGATCCTTGTCATTTTCCTCCACTCTCTGAGCAGGAACAACAGAATCTCCGGATTCTGCATTAATAGATAGATTTCCAAGTTCATCTGAAAACTCCAATGTCCCTCGGTGTTCCTTATCAGTGAACATGTAAGAAGGCTGGATGAATTTGCTATTGTTAGTTTGATAGACAAGATTCACTGTAATATAAACGTATATTAAATATAGATAATAAAAGACAAGGTGTTAGCCTGTCACGGTGTAAGGTGTAGCCCTCAAGCCAAGGCATTGAAGCACAAGTTTAGATGAATGAGTTATGAGGCTTCATATTATTGAAATATTAAAAATAAATTCTAATGTAAAAAAAGTACAAACTCTAACATAATTATTTGGAATGTCACAGGTTATTCAACAGTTGACGGAAGACTCGACATGCATGAAGCCAGCATATTTTACAGGGGAGAAACAGTGTAAATGGTCACATGAGCCATTTTTCATATTTTCCCTCATTTTATCATTATAAAATATGTAACTTGAGAATGGGGGAAAACCATAAAAAGTTGAGCAATTTGTTTTATTCAAACGAAAAAACTAATACTACCAAAATATGTCAGTCTTTCACCTTTATCCATATCCTACCAAAAATAATGTAATCTAATTTAGGATCTTTAACCTCCCCATTGATCATCATTGTTAAAAAAGTCTCACATCGCTTGCGACAAGGCCTGAACAAGTGTTTATAAGTTCCTCACCTTACAAGCCGGCTTTGTGAGGATGAGTTAGGCCCAACTCTCAATTCTAAGATGGTATCAGAGCCTATCCACGATTCGCTGGGTCACTTCGTCGGGCCGTCTGCAATCAGGTTTCTGATCGGGTCCTCCACCTATCCGCGCAACAAGCCCAACAATGCTGAGCGCGAGGGGGTGTGTTAAAAAAGTCCCACATCGCTTGCGACAAGGCCTGAACAAGTGTTTATAAGTAAGAGGCAATCCTCACCTTACAAGCCGGTTTTGTAAGGATGAGTTAGACCCAACTCTCAATTCTAAGAATCATCATTGAATATTGTAGATGTGTGCATGTGAAAAGATGTGCATATGAGATTTTTTAGAGTAAACCACCAAATTTGCCCATGACTTTGTAGGGCGCTTTCAAATTGGTCCCAAAATTTTTGAATATTTCAAAAAGGTCTCTGGATAGGTCAAATTTAACTCATTAGTCCTTCTAAGAATTAGGGACCAATAAGTTAGGGACTTAATTGATAGTGAGTAGTTAAATCTAAGGACCAAATTGATAGTCAATGGTTAAAATAAAGGGACCAAGTTGATGGTTTAATAGAGTCAGGGACCTATTTGAAATCGCCCTACAAAGTCAAGAATAACTTGATGATTTACTCATTTTTTAGATGGCTAATTAAATATTGTAATATTACTTTTAAAAGTTTTCTTTGTTAAAACAAGTATCCATTATATGTTGTGTCTAATAAATGTCCAAGGTGTGTCGAATAAAAAAAATAGGGACACTTGTCTAAGTAGTCTAACATTTGTCGGTCACCGACACAGGTAAACGCCTAACCCCAGGAGTGGCCGTGCTTCATAGTTACCTTTTGGTATACAACGGACAAACTGTTAAATTCATCAAATATGCGATCTTTAACTTCGCTGCTCTGTGTATCAGCAAATACTGAAACTGCTTGTTTTGGAGGGTTCACCACACTCTCTGCCACTGATACATTGTATTGTAGAAGCCTGTAATAAAATAAGGCCCTATCATGAACATCCTGCAATCAACAAAAGCTCATGTAACATAATGCTGCGACGCAAACAATATATAATTGAATATTTGCATTGTTTTGACAATTCAAATAGTAAGTAGTAACAACTCAAACCTGGTGAAAGTCAGCAAGACCAGCGGCCAGTGCAGCTCCTAATGCTTTCTGAGACTCAGGGGGTCTCTTAAAGAAACACTTCATTACTGCAGTAAGAAGATGTAAGCGGACCTGCGCATCAAGACACAGATGTTACTCAAATTTCTATTAAGTATAGATAAAGACATGAAATATCTTCCTTTATTTATCAAATAACAAATAAATTGGTGATTAACATACAACAACAAGGGGGTACCAATTATGTATGCATATTTTCTATTCAATACCACCACAGAATTATAGGACAATCAAATTATATTCTGAATTCTCATCCTGATCCAAACCCAACATGATTCTATAGTTAATCCCACCTCTATTCTCCATGAATATATGATGAATTTAAAATCATACATAATGTTTGTACTATTCATGTTTTTGGTAGGGCAGGAAGCAACTATTGAAGCAAGGGGGTCCTCAAGTGTGAAAAGAAGCTTATGCCTATGCCATCCCAATTGCCATGCCCCATGAGACTTAACACCTACTGTCTAGCTATGACCCACAGGACATGACATCTAATGTCTAGGCTCTAGCCACAATCGTGTCCTATACTGTACCCCCGACTGCTTCTGGCACTAGAGCTGACTAATGTGGACTTCCTCATATCAACAGCCGGGGATCAACCTTAGATTTCAAGTGCTTCCCTCTTCAAATTTCAAAATCACACAACAATAAAATTATTGGATAAAAATAAGTAAATGTAGTGAATATTTGAATTGTGGTTATTAGAGAATGTAATAAGATAGCCTAAGTTAGATATATAGTCTTAGCTTATTGTTAGTCTCTGCCAGCTGGCACTGTGTTAGTTGGCAGTTGTACATATCAGTCCAAGGACTATAAATTCAGTATCCCTCTTGTACAATGATCATAACAAAAAATATAGAATTCAGTTACACTTTTCTCTCTCTTTTCAAGCTTTCTTCATTATGCATCTATGGCGAAGTCTAACATGGTATCATAGAGCATTCCTTTTTTCGATCCTTCGGCATGGCTTCTCCCACTTCTTCCGCTATACCTACGCAATCTGAAGCTCAACGCGTCACTGCTGCGGCTTCAAAAACCTTCAAACACGTCGTCTCCGTCAAGCTCGATGATTCCAACTACCTTCAATGGAAGCAACATGTTGAAGGAATTCTGCGTGGTACAAGTACAAAATTGGTGAAATATGTCGTTTCACCGATTATTCCTCCTATTTTCCTCAACGATGCTGATCGCGAATCAGGATCTGAAAATCCGGCATTTACAGAGTGGGAAGAACAAGATTCTTTGCTCTGTACGTGGATTCTATCCACGATTTCGTCATTTCTGTTATCTCGCTTCGTGAATCTTCGTCAATCTTGGCAAGTTTGGGATGAAATTCACAGTTACTGTCACACGCAGATGCGTACTCGCTCAAGACAGCTTCGATCTGAACTTCGCGCCATAACCAAAGGTTCGCGCTCTATTTCTGAGTTTATTGCTCGAATTCGTACGATTTTTGAGTCTCTTATGTCAATTGGCGATCCTGTTTCACATCGCGATCTCATAGAAGTAGTTCTTAAAGCGTTACCAAAGAAATTCAATCCTATTGTTGCTAGTATCAATAGCAAATCTGAAGTAATGTCTCTAGATGAGCTTGAATCTCAATTACTCACTCAAGAAGCACGTAATGAAAAGTTCAAGAAAGCATTAATCTCTGACTCTGCTGCTGTTAATCTCACTCAATCTTCTGATCCTAATGGAAAAGCGCCTCAATCTCAGTTTGATTCATATGATGATCAGAACACTAGTTTTCCTGCTAATTCCAATGGAAATCAGCAATTTCAGCAATCTGACTTCAACTATGGTGGCAGATCTGGTTATTCTCGAAGTAGAGGTGCGCGTGGAGGTCGATCTTGCGGTAGAGGCAGCCGTGGTAATGATAGATCCTATGTTCAATGTCAAATATGCTACAAGACTGGTCATGACGCAAGCTACTGCTACTTTCGTTTGGTTCCTCCTCCTCAAGCTCATGGCTATGGAGCCTATGGAGGCAACTATGGTGGTAACGCTGCACCTCCTAATGTCTGGATGCAGCAATTTCCTCGTGCACCTCACCCTGCCTATCCTCCCAGACCTTCTTTTCCACCACAATTTCACAGCTCCAGGCCTCCTACACCTCAAGCCTACTTAACTGGTAATGAATCTTCAAGCTCTAATTCCTTCAATGCTGGCTGGTATCCTGACTCAGGGGCAACACATCATGTCACTCCAGATGCACACAACCTTGTGGATGCAGTCTCTTTGACAGGTTCTGATCAGGTTCATATTGGAAACAGGCAAGGTTTGTCAATAACCTCTGATGGTTCAATGAGTTTTTCTTCTCCTTTTTACCCTCATACTACTCTAAAACTCAATAATCTCTTGCATGTTCCTTCTATAACTAAAAATCTTGTTAGTGTAAGTCAGTTTGCAAAGGATAATAATGTATTTTTTTAATTCCATCCTATCACTTGCTATGTCAAATCTCAGGGTTCTTCTAAGATACTTCTAAGAGACCACCTTGGGGATGATGGTCTCTATCAGTTTGAGTCACTTACTTTGCACAAGCTTGAAGCTTCCAAGCCTGCTGTTTACTCTACCTTTAATACAAAGTTTACAAAGTTTTCAGTGTAATAATGTTGAAAGTGTTGACACTTCAACCAGTAGTTTCCCCTTTAATTCTGTCTCTAGGCCTGAATGTAATACTGTTAGCAATAATGGTAGTTCAACTAGTAGTTCTTCTGTTCAGAAGTTACATTCTATGTACACAGTTTGGCATAGTAGACTTGGACACCCCTGTCATGAGGTGCTAAAGACAATTATGAAACTCTGTAATCAAAGTTTGCCTAATAAAAGTTTTTCTGATTTCTGTTCAGCTTGTTGTTTAGGCAAAGAACATAGACCGCCTTCTTTTCCCTCTACTACTGTGTATACTAAACCCCTATAACTTATCTTTTGTGATTTGTGGGGTCCTGCCCCTGTTGAATCCTCATGTGGATACTCTTATTTCCTCACTTGTGTTGATGCCTACAGTCGTTTCACTTGGATTTTTCCTTTAAAACTCAAGTCACACACTTTGTCCAGTTTCCAAAACTTTAAAACTATGGTTGAACTGCAATATAATGTACCTATCAAATGTGTTCAAACTGATGGTGGGGGTGAATTTCGCCCCTTCACACAATTTCTCACACCATTAGGCATTATTCATAGATTGACCTGCCCACACACTCATCACCAAAATGGCTCTGTTGAAAGGAAACATAGGCACATAGTTGAAACAGCAGTTACTCTTCTAGCTCATGCTAAACTACCTCTAAACTTCTGGGACCATGCCTTCCTTAAAGCCACCTATCTCATTAACAGACTACCCCCCCGCCCTCCCCCCCCACCCTAGACTCTGAGTCACCATTCTTTCTTTTACATCTCCAAATCCCTGATTATAAATTTCTTAAAAGTTTTGGTGGTGCTTGTTTTCCCTATCTCAGACCCTATAACACACAAAAGTTGAATTTTCACTCTACGGAATGTGTTTTCCTTGGCTATTCCTCATCTCACAAAGGTTACAAGAGCTTAGACTCTAGTGGCAGAATCTTTATCTCAAAAGATGTTCTCTTTAATGAAACACACTTTCCCTCTGACAACCAAAGTCAGACAGCTGACCCATCTCTATCTACCTTTCTTTCCAGTCCTGTTCCTATATCAACTATCTCACAACCTGCCCCACCTACTACACATGTGCCTACATCCCCCTACTCCTACTGTCAACAGTCTCGATCCTTCTTCCTCACCTATTCCCAATTCAAGCACTGATCACTCTGTTACTCCCACATCATCCGCCATCTTATCTAATCAAGACACTCCTCACACTGGTCCTGTGCTAAATCCTACACCCATAACCATTGTTCCTCCCTCTCCACCTAACAATCACTCTCCTAATAATGTTTCCTCTACTACACCATCTGTCTTGCCTCATCGTATTCACCCTAACAACTCTCATTCTATGTCCACTAGAGCCAAAAATGGCATTGTTCAGCCTAGATTAAATCCAACTCTTCTCTTAATTCATGTTGAACCAACAAGTTATAAACAGACTCTGAAGGTGCCTGAATGGTTACAAGTTATGACTGCTGAGTACAGTGCTCTCTTGAAGAATAACACATGGTCCTTAGTCACCCTACCTACCAATAGACAAGCAATAGGGTGCAAGTGGGTTTTTAGAGTAAAACAGAATGCTGATGGGAATATTAATAAGTACAAGGCCAGATTGGTGGCAAAGCGTTTTCATCAAAGGCAAGGCTTTGACTTCAATGAAACATTTTCTCCAGGAGTTAAACCTGTTACTGTTAGGACTGTTCTTACTCTAGCAGTTACAAACAGATGGACAATCCAACAACTTGATGTCAATAATGCTTTCTTGAATGGCAACTTAGATGAAGAGGTATATATGGTGCAGCCTCCTGGGTTTGAAGACTCTGACTCCTCACTTGTATGTAAATTAAAGAAGGCCTTATATGGCTTAAAGCAGGCTCCTCGTGCTTGGTTTGAAAAGTTAAAATCTACCTTGGTCAAGTTTGGCTTTAGCTCTAGCAGGTATGACCCCTCACTCTTCACTTTACATGTTAATCAACACAGCATCTTTCTTTTGGTATATGTTGATGACTATTATATGTTGATGACATAATAGTCACTGGTAGCTCTACAACTCTCATTCAGCAGCTAGTTCAAAGACTAGACTCAGAATTCTCTATCAAAGACTTGGGAAAACTTGACTACTTCCTTGGTATTGAAGTGCATCACTCAGATTCTGGTTCATTACTTCTATCTCAAACAAAATACATAAGGGATCTGTTAACAAAAGCTAACATGGCAACTGCAAATGGTATTGCTTCACCTATGGCCTCTAGTACAAAACTGTCCAAATATGGTTCTAACCATGTCTCTGACCCTACTTTCTTTAGATCTATTGTGGGTGGATTACAGTATGCTACTGTAACAAGACCAGAAATTTCCTATTCTGATAATAAAGTTTGTCAATTCCTCTCCTCACCCTTTGAAGAACACTGGAAGGCTGTCAAAAGAATTTTAAGATGCTTACAGGGTACTATTAGTCATGACCTTCTCATCAAGCCTGCCCCATCAAATACACCCTTATCTCTCATAGGCTTTTGTGATGCTGACTGGGCCTCTGACCCAGATGACAGAAGAAGCACCTCTGGAGCTTGCATCTATCTAGGCCCAAATCTAGTCTCCTGGTGGGCCAAGAAGCAGACCTTAGTAGCCAGGTCCAGTGCTGAGGGAGAGTACAGAAGCCTAGCCCTTGCATCTGCTGAAATTCTATGGATGCAGTCACTCCTCAAAGAACTTAAAGTCATCACCAAAGTGCCACAAATTTTCTGTGACAATCTAACTGCAGTGTCATTAACTCACAATCCTGTTTTGCACTCAAGGACTAAACATATGGAACTGGATATCTTCGTTGTAAGGGAAAAAGTTGCCAACAAAAGCTTGATTGTTTCCCATGTACCATCACAAGACCAATGGGCTGACATTCTGACTAAGCCTCTGTCTACAGCAAGATTTCTACAGCTAAGGGACAAACTGAGGGTCTTTGACACCATTTATATGTGTTCACTTAACAGCTTAAAATTCTGGGATAGTTGGATCATGATGGCATCAAATACGGAAATCTAAATCTCAAATGTGGACATTACAAGACTGCAAACCATATAAAGTTACGAATAATACCTCGGCAGAATGCTCCTCATCCCAATTTTCAACCAGACTTTCCAAGACATATGGAGCATCATGCATGTCCTGAGAATATTCCCCTAACATCCATATGAGAGCTGCCTTGGCCTTGGGTTCTTGGACATTGTTGCTACTGATATTCCCAACAACAGCGATACAATCCTGACTCCATTGAGGATATTTTCTTAGAAGATCTTTCACAAGCACCTGCATAAAATAAACTTTCGAACTTGTTAGTCTATCCAACCATTACCAGGTAAAATCAAAATGTCATGATTTTTATACGTGTTCATATATCAACGGGAAGCAGTGCAATATTACTCTTAGGCAAATATTCCAGGGTATCTAGCAGGTATTTGTCATGTTTACCAGAGCTTCAGATGTAACATAGTCCTTTTCCATCTCCAGAAACTGTAGAAGTCGGTCAACAATAGCATTGACATCATACTGCTGCAATGCTATCTTTCCAACAGCCCGAATTGATTCCCTTGCAATTGGAATGTCAACATTTGCCGCATATTCACATAATTCTGTCACTGAAGTGGGACAAAAAAGGTTCTTGTATAAGCATCTCCAAAAAGAATGGGAGTGAATCAAACTGGATGAAAACATCAAATTGCAAAATGAAATTATCACAATTTCTCCCTTCTCCTAATCCCCTTTTTTCTCTAGCACATTAGGGGAGTTACTTACCTATCTCATAGGTGTTACTTTCATTTGCAACTGCAGTTAGCATTTCAAGCTTCAACTTTTTGACATATGATGGCTCATTATACTGGCAATAGAAATGTTTGTAGTCTGAGGAAAATATATAAGGTGCACGCATCACCAAGAGATGCAGGTGGCTTAGAATTGCGTAAGATTGTTCCGGACTTCCTGAGCTCACTTGAGTTAAGAGAGGAGCTTTGATACGCTCATAGACCTAAACAATAAAAAGTTGCATCAGAAATCACATTGTTTCTGGCAAGCAACCAAAGCTGAAAAGATACAGTCAAAATAAATAAATGGTTAAACCAAAAGGTTTAAATAATGAAAATGGAGTTTAAATCGGTTTCTACTAAATCAAGCAGAACCAAGCTTGGCTGAGCCTTATGCAAAATGATGAAACATAAATTTGAAGCTGATCATGAATCCAGGTAAAATATCCCCCCTTGTTTATTAAACAGTTTAAGCCCTAAGGATATTCACATATGATATAATAAAATAGCACATATTTGTCCACATACAGACAAACAAATATTAATGCATAAGACCTGTTGATTTCTTTTTGCTAGAATGAAGCGTGCAATTCTTATGTTTCTTGTGTACATTGTCGATCTTTAATTTTCTCCTAGTTGCTAAATAGTGTAGTTTGTAACATATATGATATGGTGTGCATTGCTATTTAGTAAGAAATTCTTACACAAGAAATGTAAGAATTAACACATGGCAAAATCTTAAAGGATGATGTGATTAAATCTCCTTTTTGTGGGGAAATCATGGGTGGTAGTTGATGTAAACAATGGTGGAGATTTATTCTTACAATTCTTCTCCTTAAATTTTCTTACTAAATAGCATTTTCCTTGTAATAATTGTTGTAAGTAACAACTCAAATATTAATCATGTATATAAATAAGATCAATTATGTTGACAAGTATACAAATCCTTAATATACCACCTAAAAACTGAGGGTGCATAAACATTACATGACATCAACATCTCTAACTGACACAACATTCCAAAAACATAAGACAACACAACATGATGGATATAAAGAAATAGCAAGGAATTTAAAACAGAAATAAATTAAACTAAGTTATACCTTTTTTTGGAGGCACGTGTACGTATCTTTTAGGTGTCTGGAAGAGTTTATTTGAACTTATATTATGATATGAACACTTTAATAAGTGTATGAATGAGTTTATAAAAATATTTTGTGATATGTCTATTAGCTATTTTAAACTTATTACCGTATATAAGTTCCCCAAGATGGGTCAGAGAAACAGCTTTTACACACTACTCTCATTTCCTCTTCTATTGTAAACAATTTATACATAAACTCTTACATGATCAGCACTTACTGAATAAGTATTTAATAAAGCTATTTACCCAAACACTCTGTTAATTATTGGCAGTTAGGATGTAAAAAAAAAAAAACAATAGAAACCAACACAAAAATAAATTAAAAAACACAGAAATGGAGTCAGGTCAAAAAGTTTAATTAAGCTGCTTGTAAGCTGAATGAGCCAAGCATCATAGTTGAATTGACTAAATGAACATTAGTATACCGCGCAAGCTTATTTGCACAATACAGAATTTATGGTGAACTGAGCCTAACTAGTTTCAACCATAGGAACTCACGTATAGCTTAGTTTACAAGCATCGCTAAGTTTAAGGTCATAACACTACCCAAGCAAGTGTCCATGTATGATGTATGAATACAACAAGCATTGCCTAACAGAACATTAATGTCAAATGCATGTCCTCCATGTATGACTCAGTTAGCTCCTAATGAAATGTAAAGTCATTACAAGATACAATTCTAATTCAATCTAGGCCACAAATGTAATGTATGGAAGAATAACCACACAAAAATTCTGTTGCAAACAAAACAGGTGGTATAGATGATGTTTTAACGCATACACACAAATCAATACATACCTGCTGATGTACATCCGCCATAGATAAAGTCAAGTGTAAAAATACTTTTGTAGTTGCCAAGACAACAGCTCCATTTGCATGCTGGAGTCTATCTTCAAGGAGATTCATTATATCAAATATTTCACTGTTATCTGATGGAATGTACTTGGCCACCAATTCCATCACAAGACATTGTGCCCATTCACTAAATTCCTTAATGCTGCACGTTGCAAAAAAACTGATAAGTTGTTGAAAATTTAATATATTCGCAAGATACTACAGCTGTTTTTATCTCTGATGCCTGCCACAATGATAATTGATAAACACATTTTATTGTCGAAAACAGACAATTAGTCCCTCCGTCCCAAAAAGATTGAGCCTTTTGCAAAAAAAAATTGTCCCAAAACACTTGAGCCATTTGCAATTTTCTATGTTGTATTTCCACTTTTACCCTTATACTACTTTTGCATAATTTACTTTTTTAATCATTATTGAACTTAAAAAGTGCATAGGGATTAGGGAGTACACCACATTTAATTAGGGTAATTTGGTAAAATAAATATTATCTCTCATTCCTTTATACCCTTTTCTTAATATGTGTGTTTTGGTCAAAGAGCTCAATCTTTTTGGGACGGAGGGAGTAGCAATTAAGGTAATTAAAAATTTGCATCCACGTTTGTAAAGTAACTATTCAGTCAACCATTTACTCCCACAATCATACCATTGCCAAGTAGGATAATTGATTTATAACTGTATACATGGACAAAGAAGCTAATATACTAGCAGATTATACAATGGCTATAGCATTTGTCAAAATGAGAAATAGAAAGATATAAAACAATCTTTAAATGGGAATCCCAGAGGGGGGTGGTTGAGAAGCCTCAGTATACCTGGTATGTGGCAATAAATGTAAAACATAAATTAAGCACTGCAGCTTTCTGAAAATATTGGAAAGGAAGAAACTACTTATGAAAAGATTACCGATTCAGAAAGTAATAAACATATGGCTTGCTATGCAGATTTTCTCTCTCCCTAGCTGCTTCCTCTGAGGTGGTTGACTCTAAGGTCCAAATTTCTTGTAAAGCAGACAAACAGTTTGCAACTACCTGATGAAACAAACGAGAGCATGTTAATAAGCAAAGTGCAACTCATTGGCAAATGCTGTCATTTCCAAAAAATTAAATAGGAAGACTTTTACCATCCTGATATATGTGTGAACAACAAATGAAAAACAATAGAAAGAACAAAAAGGAACGTTTTATTTTAAGGAATGCAAAAAAGCAACAGATATAGTAGTTAGAGATAGTGGATGTTCAGCTTAAATATGTACATACATCACTTTCACAAGTCATAACAGATCAAACTCACACGTGAAAAAAGAAAAATGAATAAGAAAACGAGAACAGCTCCAATCCTTTACATTGTGTCTTCTTTTTTAACAGGATTTTATATTGCATCTTAATTAAGGTTAAGGAAGTCAAATTATCTCTAATAAAGAAAATAAAAAAATTCACAGAACATGTTGCAGGGGCTGATAATAACAATGCTTACTTACAGCTTAGAAGGTAGACATGGCCATCCAAATAATGTTAAGGGAGGCAAAACTAAAAATGAGACAATTTATAATAGAGTACAAATACATGCACCTATACTATGAATGGTGGGAGCAATCAATCCCTGTCCAGTAGAGCCCGATCGTACTATAATGTAAACTGAAGTGTTATTACCGTAGAAAATAAGAGCAAAAGCTGCCAACTATGGAGGTAACTCTTAGCCCAAAGCACAAGGCAAAACATAAATGTAACATACCCCCCCCCCCTAATTTACATTCCTTTTCCCTTTTCTTTCTCCAGTAACTAACTCCGCCTATAAACTGATTTACATTAATCATTGGACTATGTAGAATAGCTTGGTTCTAAGGGAATCTCATAACTCTTTGCAAAATTAAACAGAACTGGTGTGGTTTAATATAGGTTGATGACTATAAACACATAATCCTCACCTGAGTATCCTGGTCATTGAGCATCAAATGCTTCAGTGTTTCTGGAAAATCTGCATCAATACATGTGGTTGCTGATATATGATACAGTTTCAAAACCCCAACAACTGCCACCGTCCTGACATAACTATTATTATCCTTCAACCCTGACCCTAAAGGCCCAACCAAATACTCCACCAAGTTTGCCACTCGAAGTGAACACAAACTCCTCAATGCTAGTCCCCGAATCATTGGATCTTGATCCTTGCAATCCCTTTGTAGAAAATTAATTGTCAACAAAGCAAGATCAGGATTGACCTTGGCATAGTTTCCAACATAAAGGTAGCACATTTTTTTCAGAACAATATCCGACGTCGCCGAGCACATTACCATCTCACCAAAGAGAGACGAAACATCAATACCAATAGTCATGTTGGATATCACCTTCTTAAAAAGATCCCTCTTAGAATCATCAGTACCCGGAGCTCGACTCCCAGCAAGCTGCCGGAGCTGTAATTTAAGATCAGAGACTTCACTCTTCCTGATTAAAATTAAATGTTAGGGTCAGTACTTAATAGTTAATATGATTGTGATAATATAAATAATGGAAACACATTTCAGATATAAATAAACATGATTAAAAATAGGTAATGCACCAACTCGTTAAAGTTAACATATCCACAATCGTCATTCATGAAACAAGTTTTCAAAACGTTGATGAATCTAGAGCACTATATTAATCTATTCTATAATTCAGCAACTGTAGTCATGAATCAAAACTCATAGCATGTAAATACAAACAGATAGGACAAAATTCAACGGCATTCGATCTTCAATGCTGATGATAACCTAGAATATGCGTTATACGTATACGAAATTTCGTGTTTGCTAGGATCCAAAAAAGCGTCAATTCCAATAGCTAAGCAATGGATTCCATCGATGAGTCCAAAATAAGATTGAAATTGCAGATTATTGAAATAGAAAAGAAATGAATGAAGAGTTGAGTGTGGGAACGGACCCGGACGGTTGAGACGGCGAGGGAGATCGATTAGATTGCGGTGGTGGTGGAGCCATGGCTACCGGAAGTTGACTTGCAAAAGCCGCACCGGCAATTCGCGCCGTCTTTGAAGAAAGTGAGATCTAAACAGAGATTGATGATGACAATGAAGAAGAAGATCGGTAGTTGTAGATTCCAGTGATGATTCACCTTGTAACTTTTTTTGTCAAAAATTTGAGTCGATATTATTGGGAAAAATACAGTAACAAATAAAATT
Source organism: Trifolium fragiferum (assembly GCA_954870985.1). Lineage (NCBI taxonomy): Eukaryota > Viridiplantae > Streptophyta > Magnoliopsida > Fabales > Fabaceae > Trifolium > Trifolium fragiferum. Next base: position 41,107,710 of record OX940794.1, read on the forward strand.
GAAAATGAAAATAAAAGTGATACGGTCTCGACGTAGTGAAAGCTGAAGTGGCAAAATCTGATTGCTTTTTATCTCTCCGTTAAGCGGTAAAATCATCACTTTGGTGAAGATGCGGTCAGGATTAAACGATAATTTACTTTTTTTTTTTTTTTTTACCATGTTGCTCTAAAATTGAAATTGAAATTTATTTATTGTTGCTCGGTTGCTTCTTTAACTAGCCTACTCAAATCCAAATCAATTTAAATAGAAATGTAAATCAATCTAAAAATACTAAAAATTGTAAAAAATCGACTAATTTTAGATGTGTTTGAATGTATTCTTTTGAAAATCGCTGATTGAATTTTGGATTTATTTTTAAAAACTGAACCAAATCGTATATATATTTTTTAATATTTATTTAACTTTTTATTAGTACAATATAATGCATTAACATATTAATTGTCGGTTTTTAATTTTAATGATACTTATTAGTTCAATTTAAGCTATTTTTTTTTACAATTTCATAGGTTTCAATTAAAATTGATAATTGTCATTGCAAAATATTAAATTTTAACGTATTATATGTTGTATTTTACGTCAAATATATTATTTTACTGTGTCTTTACAATATTAATATTTAATAAAACAAATTCAATTTGTAATTTGAATATCCAAAAATCGATCCAAATTAAACCGCATAAAATTGGATCGAAATGGATAGGATTTTTTTAAGTAGCTGTCCAAAACCCAACCAAACCACATGTAATTTTAACCTTGGATTGAATGGATTTTTGCCTCAAAACCGAACTGCGAGCACCATTACCTTTAAATATTTACTACCATAATACAGTGTATGCACGGGTCGCAGCGTTGTCGCGATATTTTTTATTGTAAAGCGAGTATTATATAGTACGAAATTAGTTCCGTTCTTATACAGTTATTCAGAGTTAGAAAGATTGTTGTCTTGTGTATAATTATTATATGGTATGGAAATATTACTTTGAAAGAATTAAAATTTAGAGATCGATATATTATATGAAATTAGAATTAAAATTTAGAGATCGTTATAATTGTGAATTATTTTAGGCTCAATTTTGTTAATTATGACACCAAATATTTTAAGTTGACTTGTGTTTTGTATACATGCTCACTTCTGAAATATTAATCATAATGTTTTTGAGCAATTACTAGGGCAATTAAAAATTGAATTATCCTTGCATTGATTTATTATTAGAATCTTTTTATTATGATATAACGGTTTACCATCGGTTTGTGGCTATTTGAGATGACGCTGTTAAAGATGTAAAGCCAACAATGTTAATTGACTCTGTTTGGAAGGATATGGAAGTCACATTTTTGGAGGTTAGTGATGCAATTATTTATCATCTTGTGACTCATCAATATAATATGCACAATTGGACATAGTATATCGATGGTTTTCGATATCGACGCTTCTGATAACTTATGTTGTTGAATTAAAATAACGATTTCGGTATCACCAAACCAAAACATATACTAGGGGTTCTAACTCATATAATAATAGGCTTTGATACCACATGTAAGAATTAAATTTAAAGAACCAATATTATATGATTTAGAACCCTATTTTTTGGTTGTGAATGATTAAAGCCAATCATGTTTTGAATTGGCTCTGATCTAGTTCTTTGAAATACTCTTGTGTTGTTTAATTAATTTCATATCTCATGGTTTTTGTCATTTGTCAAATATAAAACTAGTTCAAGGTTTCATGGCTTCGATCTAATTCATCTGTCATTTGAAAAATATAAGATTAGTTCAAGGTTTCATGAATTCCATGTTTATTCTACTACTGATTTTTATACTTGTTCTGGACTGGACTTCTTAAGTCCATGTCTCCTCAAGACTAAAGGTTCTGCCCTCCAGAAGGGTACCCTCCCCGCCGGCCAACGTTACAGAATCTTGAATTCTGTAACGGCCGACCACCGGAATCATCATGGCCCAACGGCCAAGTTCCAGCAGCCACTTAATGGGCATTAACTGCCCATTAAGGGCCTTAGCCCAGCGCTGGGGGCTATATATACTCCTCATTTTGAAGTAGTCAGGTACGTTTTTACCAAATTCTGAAAACCAAAGCTATAACACATTCACTGACTTGAGCGTCGGAGTGTATACAGGTACACACCCCCCTTCCACTTCAACAAGGGGCTTGCTGAAACCTGCTGCCGGTCACCACCCTTCTAATCAGGTAAGATCAGTGGTGCCGACTGTGGGGATTAAAGTTTTCCCCTTCTTTCTAAAGAACAAAACTATCCAAACTATCAAAAAACACCAAAGAGCTGAGAATGGCCGGTAACAGTGAATCAGAGCATTAAGCTAACCACCTCAACAGCGATCACGCTGACAACAATGGCACCAACGGGATGGTCGTATCCCAAATGGAAACAGACCCCACCTACCAGCCTACCAACGAAACCAACTCCCTGGTCGTACCTATTCCCCCCTGGAACTACCTTGGAAAACATCATCACCGCGCTGCTGACCGCCGTCAACAATCAGGGACAAGCTATCAGGGAACAGAATCGTCATATCGAAGCTGTCGAAGAGTCGCGCATCACAAGAGCGGCCACGAGCAGTTATAGGCGACGAGAGTCCTCTCGACGGGACTCGAGGACTAGGTCAAGATCACCACGGGCATACGAGACTAGAAGCCGTATAAGCCCTGATAGGAGAGTTGCTGGAGCGAGGAGATCCCCAGCACGATCAACTGGTCGCAATTATCACTCACCTCCTCGCCATCGTCATCGCTCTCCACAAAGTGACGAGGAAAGGCATGTGGGGCCTCTTTCTGATAGGATCATGAGGGTACCATTGCCCGTGGGGTTGAAAAAACCACCGGCAATGGACACCTACGACGGGACTACTGATCCAGACGACCACATAGAAAACATTGAGGCTGTCCTCGACTACAGAGGAGTTAGAAGATCTATCAAATGCAAGCTGTTCTCCACCACACTGAGGAAAGGAACAATGGCATGTTACAAGAATTTACCACCAGGTTCCATTGATTCATGGGGTGAGCTGTGCAGACTCTTTACTGCACACTTCACGGCTTCCAGGAAGCAACCAAAGACTGAAGCTACTCTCGAAGCGATCGTCCAGAAAGACGACGAATCCCTAAGAGAGTACATTGACAGATTCAACAAGGCTGCCATCGAGGTAAGGACCGATGACAGAATGAAGCTATATCTGCTGAAACGAGGATTGCGCCCATCCAGCGATTTAGCCAAGGCAATTGGAATAGAAGAAGTGAGAACTTTGGACGCTTTCCTCGAAAAAGCACAAAAATACATAGCTTACGAGGAAAAGCAAGTTGCTACTGAAGCAAGAAAGCCAAAGCGTCAAGAAGAAACTAGACCCTCTCGAGCAGGAAATGAGAGAGGAAAAGAAAGGATGAGGGAAGCAAGACCTCCCCGAAGCAAGTTTATGGATTACACCCCTCTGAACGCTCCTCGCGAGCGAATTCTGGCAGAAGTGTCCAAGGCTGAATTCAAGAAAAATGGAGTCCGCGCCCCAAAGCAACTGGCCGTGAAGTCAGGATTGGACAAGTCTAAATACTGCCGATAGCATAAGAGCTACGGGCACGTGACCGAGGATTGCATTCATCTAAAGGACACAATCGAGATTAGGCTACAAAAAGGACTCCTCCAGAAGTTTAGAAAAGAGGAACGCCAAGGCGTGAAAAAGAGCCTGAAGTTGGTCAACCGTCCAGAGAGGCGCAACAACAATCGGGGGCGGGCAACAGCAACATGCAAATTGCCTACGCCATCTCAAGACCCGAGGATTTCATTCTCCTCGAGCACAAGGAAGGAGAAGACCTGCTCGAACATTTGGCTGCTCATATGGGATCGCTGGTAATCTCAGGAGGAGGATTTGGAACCTCTACAATAGGGTCGTTGAAGAGAAAGTTTTAAGAGTTGGAAAGTGTGTGCTCGTTGGAACCTGTCCTCGCGACAGAAGCAAAGAAGGGATTTGTCCCCCTAGCCTTTTATAAAGAGGAGATCCCCAGAGGCTCCCCCAATCACCAAATCCCGCTGTTAATAAGGGCCAGGATGGCCAACTTTGACGTAAGAAGAATTTTAGTGGATCAAGGAAGCTCGTGTGATGTGATGTACGCATGTTTGTTCAAGACTCTACAATTGACAGAAAAGAACCTCGCTCCGTATGTTGGTGCTGACCTACAAGGGTTTAACGGAGTGACCACAAAGCCATGGGGGTATGTGGATTTAATTGTGACCTTCGGAGAAGGAGAGGCGACCAAATCCATCAACATCCAATTCTTGGTCGTGGATTGCCCATCTCTGTACAACTGTATTATGGGAAGGCCTGCTTTGGCGAACCTATTCGCCGTATCCTCGACCATCCACTTGAAGACGAAATATTACACCGTGGATGGCAAAATCGCTACGCTGAACGGGGATATCGCTGCAGCAAGGAAATGTTTTGAAGCTGTTGCGAAGAATATGAGTTCCCTTCTTACTCCGAAGAAGAAGAGTGATCACACGATGCCCGTTGTGAACGCCCTGCAAGCAAATGACATCGTGGACTTGAATGCACGCATCAACGAGAAGGAGCTGAAAGACGAGGAGGACCCCATCGCGAAAAGGTGCATCGCCCTATTCCCGATGGCGAGTTCAAAAGCATCCCCCTGAACGATGATTATTCTCGAGGAATCAAGGTTGGAGCTGATATGCCCGAGCTGGTGAAGAGGCAATTGGAAGCTTGCTTGAAGGAATACGCAGAGCTGATCGCTTGGAATGCTGCAGAGATGCCCGGAATTGACCCTGATGTCGCTTGTCATCAGTTAACAATAGATCCTAAGGCTAGAGCTGTAGTTCAGCGACGTATGAAGCAGTCTCCCGAAAAAGCGGAGGCTGCTGAAAAAGCTGTAAAAGACCTCTTAGAGGCAAATTTTATTTCTGAAGCCAAATACACTACATGGCTGTCAAATGTTGTATTGGTTAAAAAATCTAATGGAAAGTGGAGAATGTGCGTTGACTGCACCGATCTCAATAGGGCTTGCCCTAAAGATTCTTATCATTTACCTAGCATAGATAAACTCGTAGATAATTCCTCAGGGTTTAAACTACTATCGTTTATGGACGCTTATTCAGGATATAATCAAATCAAAATGGCTGAAATCGATAAAAAGAAAACAGCATTCATGACTGAATCGAGCAATTATTACTATAACGTAATGCCTTTCGGGTTAAAAAACGCCGGTGCCACTTATCAAAGAATGATGAACAAAGTATTCAGAAATGAAATAGGAGATATGCTCGAAGTATATATGGACGATATGATCGTTAAATCCGAACAGGAAATCGATCATGTATCCCACTTAAGAAAAGTGTTCGAGAGAGCAAAATAGTATAACATGAGATTTAATTCGAAAAAATGCACCTTTGGGGTAAAAGCGGGCAAATTCCTCGGATTCTACTTAACGGAACGAGGAATTGAAGCTAACCCTGAAAAATGCAAGGCCTTCTTCGAATTCCCTACTCCGAATTCGAAGAAGTCATTACAATCTCTCAACGGAATGTTGACTGCTCTAGCACGTTTCGTCGCTAAATCCGCTCAACACGCGTTGCCTCTTTTCAAATTACTTAGAAAAGAATCCGCTTTTGAGTGGACAGAAGAATGCGAAAACGCTCTCCAACATTTGAAACGAGCACTATCCGAACCTCCAGTCTTAACACGCCCAATCATGGGCGAAACTTTATTCCTATATCTGGCCTGGCTCATGAAGCCATAAGCGCAGTATTAATTCGAGAAACCGAGCAAGGACAGAAGCCAATGTACTTCATCAGCAAAGCTTTGCAAGGACCAGAACTTCGATACTTGCAGATCGAAAAAAGGCGTTGGCAGTTGTCTTCGCTGTGAGGAAATTGAGACATTACTTCTTAGCACACTCAATCGCAGTACAAACCGACCAACCAATCAAACAGCTACTCGCAAGGCCTGATATGGCCGGGAGAATGCTAAAATGGTCGTTAGAGTTATCTGAGTTCGACATAACCTACTAAAGCAGCAAAGCTCTAAAAGCTCAAGTGCTAGCAGACTTCGTCGCTGAAATGACTTTACCAGCGACCTCGAGCAAAAATAAATGGACCATATACGTCAACGGATCTTCCAACTCCAAAGGAAGTGGAGCAGGGATAATCTTGGAAAACGACGAGGGAGTCCTCATTGAGGTGTCATTGGAACTTTCATTCCAGACAACCAACAATCAAGCCGAGTATGAAGCTTTCCTAGCAGGATTGCGATTAGCCGAGGACATGAACGCTGAGGAAATCAAAATCTTCACAGATTCTCAACTAGTCGCATCCCAAGTAAACGGGGAGTATCAAACCAAAGACGAGCATCTAGCGGAATACTTAATCCTTATACAAGAGAAGTTGGCTAAATTCAAAGAGTCAACCGTGCAACACATTCCTCGGGAGTATAACTCAAGGGCAGACGTCCTCTCAAAACTCGCGAGCACCAAAAAGAAGAAAGGGAGAAATCAGTCACTTATCCAAGAGACGTTGCAAAGACCGAGCATTGAGAAAACTCTTGAAGTCAATCTCATATGCGCAATCAATGCCAACAGTTGGATAAATCCCGTGAGAGAATTCCTCGCCTCAGGAACGGTCCCCGACGACCCTAAAGAGGCAGTCAAAGTCAGAAGAAGAGCATGCTCGTATGTTTTGATAGACGGCCATCTCTTCAGAAGAGGATTTTCAACCCCATTGCTAAAATGCATCGAGGAAGAGAAGGTGGAATCCATCCTACATGAGATACATGAAGGAATCAATGGGCAACAGATTGGTGGACGCTCACTCGAACGAAAGGCGCTGCGAGCAGGATATTATTGGCCAACTATGCAAACAGACGCCAAAGAGCACGTCAAGAAATGTGACAAGTGCCAAAGACACGGGGATATGCACTTAGCTCCACCTAGCGAGCTAAAATCCTTATCGTTCCCGTGGCCGTTTGCATGGTGGGGGTTGAATCTCTTAAGACCATTCCCGCGAGCACCTGGGCAAAACAGGTATTTAATCGTCGGGGTGGACTACTTCACGAAATGGATAGAAGCTGAACCCGCCCAGATCACATCCCACAACATTCTTCGCTTTTTTAAAAGAAACATCCTCGCAAGGTTTGGAATTCCGCATACTGTCATAACGGACAATGGGAAGCAATTCACAGATAAAAGGTTTCAAGAGTTCCTCATTAACCTAAAAATAACCCAACACTTTACATCCGTCGAACACCCCCAAACAAACGGCCAAGCAGAGGCGGCCGATAGAGTAATTTTGCGAGGCATAAAGCGAAGGCTAGGCGAGGCAAAGGGTAAGTGGGTCGAGGAACTATACAGCGTGCTATGGTCCTACATAACCACACCACACTCAGCCACGGGGGAAACGTCATTTCGATTAACTTACGGAACTGAAGCTCTTATCCCCGTGGAAATAAGGGAGCCAACTCGACGAACGGAAAACCCTCCAGATGAGGAAACAAACAACGAGTTGCTCAGAGAAGAACTCGATTTGGTCGAGAAGTTGCGACATGGAGCAACCCTCAAAGAAGCCGCATTGAAACAAAAAATTGCCGCTCGACACGACAGAAAAGTCATTAAAAGGGAATTTGAAGTGGGCAGCACACTTGGTCCTACGACGAAACCAAAAAGATTCTCGAGAAGGCAAACTCGCCGCTAATTGGGAAGGGCCTTACAGAATCCGAGCAAAAACGGATAACGGGGATTATTTCCTCGAAAATTTATACGGCGAGGAGATTCCTAGAACATCGAACGCAGAGAAGTTGAAGCAATATTATAGTTAGCGAGGTCTCGTGTATTCGACGACTTGCTAGCGGGCTGAAACCACACTTTAACGACAAGAGGTTTAGCCTTTACAACAGAGGATTGTTTAGGTACGGACATGAATCTAAAAGAAGAAAAAGCCAAGTTTCCTTTTGGAAACTTATCTCGACGAGGAACTACTCTATACGAGCCACATCGTCGCAAGTACACGCCAGGCATGGATGCCCAGCTCGCGATGGGACACTCCAGCCGCGAAGATAAAATCTCCAACGATTCTATCATCGCTACTCGTTTGGAAACCCAATCCAAACACTCGAGCAAGTTCCCCAAACTACTCGAGCAAGGCGTTCGTAGATACATGCTATCTCGTGCAACAGCCGAATAAACATTCAAAAATCTCTTAAGTATGGATAATGTTATAAAAACATATTCAGTTATCAGTGCATCATGAGAAAAAGTGCGTGCACAAAGATAATAAAGATACGAGCATAAAGAAAAAGCAGGTATAGCTAAATCATAAAAAGGTGCATTAAAAGGAAAAATTGTACTTAGTTACAATAAAGGGCAGCCACGAGGACTGCCCAACAAAATGATTTGACAAAAAGGGGAAACAGACGCCCAAGTACTAAAAGGCGAGTATAACGCCAAAACAAACAAACACCTTCAGACCACGTCTTCAGAAGCAGAAAGAGGAGAGGCGATGACTCCATCGATGACCTCTTTGAGCTCATCGAGGCCAGCTTCCACGAGCTCTATCCCCGGATTCAACACCTTGAGCTGGGCAATAGCATTGACAAAATTGTTATGCCCAACCTCGACCATTGAGTCTTCGTACTCAACAATTTTCTTGATAAGGTCGGCATGGCTTGAATTGCGGTAAACTCCCTCGGGGTAAACAACATCTTCTTCCTCGCTGCAAAGGGAGAGAACAACTTTAACTTGCTCTTCCAACTCCTTGATGCGAGCATCCTGTTGCTTGCTCGTGACCTCCAGCTCTTTGAATTTCTTCGTCAGGTCCTCCAACTCCTGCTCCTTGGTCACCAACGTCCTCGCCATCTCCTACTGCAGGGCATACTTGTTCTTGTAATCATCATAAGCCGCTTCGGTCTCGCCCAATTTCACGCCCATCTCATCAGCACGTTTTCTGTACTTGTCCCGTTCGCCCAAATACTGGCATTCACGTCCATTTAAGAAAGTGGCGATCTCGATGAGCTTGAACGCAGCCACTGTTGCATTGGCCAATTCTGCCTTCAAAGCCACAGGTCCCATATCATGGATGACAGACCGATCAGCATCATCAATCACGACCTCTGTGTTTTGGTCAAGCAGCTTCCCATGGGCAAAAACAGGGGGCACGACGAAACGACCAGCGGGTACCCCAGGATCAGGTAAGAAATGGGGGCTGCGAGGAACGGAGCCTCCTTCCCCGCCTGTAGCAGTCCTCTGCACCTTGGACGGACGAGGATCGGTGCTGGTTGATTCAGCTGGACGCTTTTCAGCATCTGAAGGAGGAACGACGACATTGACATTTTCATCACCCTTGCGAGCATTCTTGGCCTTAGCGGCGCGGCGAAGTTTCTCCTGGGCACTCACCATGTTGCCTGCAAAGGAAAGAAATATACGACCATTAGTACAAGCAATAAACAATAAATAACGACAGTAAATCATAAGTGAAAAACAAAGTCGTGAAAACGAGCATACTAAGGACTTCCTCGGCCTCGGCATGAGACGCGCAAGCAAGGACTTTCTTGACGTTGATGTAACGAGGAACCGTTAAAGGATTTCCTTCATCGTCAAGACAGGGGACACCTTCCTCATCAATTACCACCTTCCCCTTGAAACTCTTAACAAAATTCTGCAGTTTCAAGAAATCCTCCCACTCGTCGCGAGTTAACTCCTTCTTCGGAGTAGTAAACTTCTTCGTCGGTATCAAGTAATGCTCTACCTCCCAGCGGAAGTGAAACTTTCCATAGTCAGTCAAAATGGGTTGCCCGTTCTCTCCAAGCAGGACATTCCCATTTGCGTCCCTATCAGGACCAGGAACTATAACGTCCGCCCAGCCCTGAGAGTTCTTGGGACGAACAATAAAAAATTCATCTTTGAAAGGCCGTAAAGACTCCTCGAACATATTGAATAAACACCGAGTTTGCTTGAACGACACCCAACCAAGCCTGTATGGGTCTCCTTTAGGTTTCGAGCGCTGGAGCCCAAATACATAAAAGAAAAGAGGAAGAGTCGGAACGATATCTAGGTAACTGCAGACTATCTCAAAGGCTCTCAAGAAAGCCAAAGAGTTCGGGTGCAGTTGTGAAGGAGCGACCATTAAATGATGGAACACGGCCACTTCAAAATTTGTAAAGGGCAACCTGTACCCAAAGTGCTGAAACGCGATCTGGTACATGGAAAAATTAGCGAACCCAAAATCATGATAAACGCGACGACGCTTCGCGGGGATAATAATCTCCCAGTTGTCGTTAGGGGGATGTTGAATAATTTTAAAGAGTCCCGAGATCTCTACGTCGTCTGGTTGCCCGGAAAATCGCGAGCGCGTCAACCGAGGTTCATCCGCAACCCAGTCATCGGGTTCTGTATCAGCCGTAATCGGAGGTCGCTCATCTATGTGTTCCAAGGACTCCGGCACCTCATGCTCATCTAGGTTTTCCACGGGTACGGGATCTCCTTCCTCGTTGAAGTTAGCATTCGACGATGAGGGCTCTTCTGCCATTTAAACTTGAAAGACGAGGAAGAGAAAAAGTGTATTCGACATCTTTGAAATATCAAATCCACCCTTCCACCGCCGTTCAAGTGAAAGAGCGTGGACATGCGCTTAGAAGTAATCCTTAACGTTGCTCGCACAACGAAGGTAAGAGCCAAATAGTCGCGAAATGCAGATGGCGAGGATTCCATGGATACTTGGTATGTCAACAACTAAGCTAAAATCTATCGAGCATTCGTTTCTACCCATGAGTGCTCGAGATAAAAGCACACGAATGGTCGCTACAATATCAAAAACTACAGAGCCAAAATAGCGAAAACGCAAGTCGTAAAGGCGTTTAACGCCAACAACCATCGTGCCGGAAGACGAAAAACTATGAAAGTTTTAGTCTTTCACACTAAAACTACCATTTTGGGGGGGTAGAGGGTGTTAACCACCACTTATAAAACCCCAAACCACCGTATCAGAAACAAACTCCTAAAAACTAAACACTAGCAATCAAGTGCGGTAAAAACAAGACAAAGTAAAAAGACTTACTTGATTAGTGATATGGAGTTGAGAAGAACAAATCTTAGTGACGGCAAGCTTGGATCTCCATAAGCAAACAAAAGAAGTTGAAGAGAGAAAAGCTTTGAGAATGCAGAGGTCAGAATGGGATAAATGAAGTGAAACTTCAAAAATCCCTCCTTTTCCCTATATATAGTGGAATCCCGTGCATTCGCATCTGTTCAAAACAAAACGACGCCACCCAAATCTGATACGTTGCTTTGATCCAAGGGCTGTGATCTAAAACGATCCAACGCTTCGGGTTAAATCATCATAAGAACGAAAATGCGCGAAAATCCAACGGTTCGGAAACGTCCTCGTAAACAGAAGCTACGATCCTAGGCACTCAAACGTTTAGAGTCGCCTTTACAAGTGGTACTTAGAGACGAAGCGGCTTGTCCTTTCAAGTCACATCCACTGAACGCGAAAATCTCGCGGAGTCCGAGAAGATCTCCACGAAAATATTGTCGTGATTAATGGTGCAATCATCGAGAAAATCTCAACGAATGAGGGCAAATTAAAATCCTTGCAATAAATAGCAGGATCTTCAAGAAAAGCCAACAAATCAAAATGATCCTCGAAGCCTCGAGGATGAAGAGACGATTAATGTTTTCCTCCTCGACGATAATTTCCCACGAGGACAACGAAACGATTGACGTTCCCATACGCTAAACGAACGCAAAGACTTTATGATCCTCGCAGAAGAATTCATCACGAGCTCCTCGATACGAACGAATCCATGATCCTCGTGTACAACGGTGCTCGTTGACAACTAACGAATCCATGATCCTCGTTGTTCATATGCGCAAACAAAGGTTTATAGCCAAAGTTAAAGTCATCATGCTCGTGAACGAGCATAACTACTTGGGGGGCTTCTGTTATGGACTGGACTTCTTAAGTCCATGTCTCCTCAAGAGCAAAGGCTCTGCCCTCCAGAAGGGCACCCTCCCCGCCGGCCAACGTTACAGAATCCTGAATTCTGTAACGGCCGACCACCGGAATGATGAGCATTAACTGCTCATCATGGCCCAACGGCCAAGTTCCGGCAGCCACTTAATGGGCATTAACTGCCCATGAAGGGCCTTAGCCCAGCGCTGGGGGCTATATATACTCCTCATTCTGAAGGAGTCAGGTACGTTTTTACCAAATTCTGAAAACCAAAGCTATAACACATTCACTGACTTGAGCGTCGGAGTGTATACAGGTACACACCCCCCTTCCACTTCAACAAGGGGCTTGCTGAAAACTGCTGCCGGTCACCACCCTTCTGATCAGGTAAGATCAATACTCTTGTGTTGTGTAATTAAGTTGGCAGCAGTGGTGATGAAGAAGATGCAGCGGTGACAAAGAAGATCAGCCTTTTTTTAAAATGATTTAATTATAATCTTTAATGATAGTCATCAGATCTATTAGTGTCAGATGTCCTTAATCTAGAAAAAGAAAAGGAATAAAAGGAACCTAAAAAAAGGAGCAAAATTGCACTCAGTTTTTTATGCTTGCCTTACAAAACATTTATATGTGTATGGTTATTAAACTAAATTCATATATATAAACATATCAATTTGTTCCCCCTCTCATGGTTTATTAGTTTTATTTTATAAGTAAAGACAACGTAAAATTATATTGGGATTAGAAGTTTAAAAAGATAAAAGACAATTACTGTATTTTGGAATAAAAGTGACTTTGCATTGAACTCGAGAGAAAGTCTTCTATGGGCACAAACATAAATGAATAGTGTTTAGGCACACATACATAAAATATCACATCATTTACTTTTTTAAAAAATATTTAAAATTAAATTATTTAATATTTTCTCTCTCTTCACTCATGTAAGTGTGCCTAAACACTATACATTTATATTTGTGCCTATATTAGAATTCCTCTGAACTCGATTATTCGTACGAGACCAACTAAAAACACACATCAACTAACAATTTTACGTGTTTGGAGAAACTTAATGAAATAAGTGGTTCAATTCAAAGGCTCACAGCATAAAAAGTATGAAAGATTATACTATAAAATAATACACGAGCATCGCATTTTTTGAACTTATTTTCCAATTGTTCTTAATTAGTGATGCTACTGAGAGCATCCTCGATGCATGTTCTAAGCATTGTTCTTAAATATAAAAGTAAATTTTATGTTAAAGTACTTGTGTCACATGTAAAGATTAATATATGTAGACTAGAACTAGAACAAATTAATTTTTTTTGAACATATATAAAGTACCCTCCTCAACATAAGGTGTGTCAAAGGGAACTACAACACTTTATAAGAGAATTCGAAAAAGTAATAAAGCAAAATATAATTAGTCGAGGCCCAAACAAAGGAAGAGGTTCAACCACCAAGCATGAAAGTGCAGCCCTAAAGTAGCATATGTCGTCTGCAGCCACCGGTAGGAGAATAACTTGACTTTATTTAGGAGCTGATGAATAGAGTTTGCCGAAGTCTTAGAGACACGAAGATTTCGTTCGTTCCACACAACTCAAACACAAGCCAACCAAACTAGCTGCAGAAAGGACCGCCGAACATGGAGGCCATCCGCATATGTGAACTAGAACAAATTAATTATGTCATATTTTTCTTTTTCCTCTGCAGCTATCATATTTTCTAAAACAAGTCTCCCCTTTTTCCCAATAAAATTATTCTTAAAAAAATGGAATTTGTCAAAATAAAAAGAAATTATTTAATTTAAAAATTGACATCCCTACTTAGAATTTTACATGATGTTATTTTATCAATAAAAAAAATACATGATGTTTAGTTGGGAGAGAAATAAAGGAGAGGAATATCATGAAAAGACTAATTCTGAAATTATGTAGAAAAGAGGAATATTCTGAAGAAAGAAAAAAATGTGAAAAGTAATTCCCTTATTGTGGTCTCTGATCTTCACCTGTAGACCAAGTTGTTGAAGAAGCCTTTTTTTTGACCAAAGTTGTTGAAGAAGCCTGTTATCTGCTTAACAAATTATTCGCACCTCCATTTCTTTTGTTAATACACTCATTTGCCATTTAGTTTGGAGTCTTTACAACATAAAAGTGTAAGCCAATTTAAAGGCATTTTTCTATTACTATAAACATGAGAAATTAGATGAGTTTCGAACTTGAATCATCAGCTGAAAATATTTAGTCTACCCTACAACTTGCTAAGAAAAAGATGTAGTAACTCCGATATACAGTCCTCAAGTATTCAAGATGGACGATGCAACCCTAACACAACAGGTTTCCACAACTAATGCTTGAGCCAGTAGTTTCGAAGTTGGGCCATATGGAGGAGTATCTCATCACGGCCTTCATGGGTAACATTACTGGTCATGATCCATGGAGGCACGGTTTCAAAGTAGCCACGAATCAACTCTTGAAAATCATTGACATTATCCTCTGGTTTTTTGCCTCCGTTCTTTTCACCATTCTTTTTCTTCTTCCGTTTGTCACATTTGGTGAAGATTATTGTCATTGGGATCTGAAAGGAAAACTATATTAATAATCTACCTATCATTACCAAAATAAATCGTTAACTCTGATCTGCTAAGTAGCGTAAACTTAGTACACAGAAGTGTAGGTAACAGCTCCCCTTTAAAGTAGAGGGCTAGAGGTTCTACTCCCGTATAACCTGACCTTTAAGTACATCAAGTATTATTAATGTAGAGTCGACACCTAAGATTGAAAGTGTGTCCGATATCTAACAAAACACTGACACATGTAATTACATTCAATTACTTTCAGTTTTTATTACTAGTGCTGTGTCTAGTGTCCATCTCAGTGCTTTATAGGCAATTTGAGTTTGGTTGTTGAACCTAGTGTAGATGGACTACTCTTTTCAAGAGAACATGAGTGACCTAGGTTGTTTGATGTCGGACACAACTCCTACTTAAAAATAGGCTCTTAGCTTTTAGCAATCTGACATGTACGAACAGACTCTTCTATAAAATCTCAAAATTAAATTTACTTCAAGGTCAACACTAACCTCAGTACATAACGTTTATGGTCTGCGGGAGTTTAGGAGGGGAAGGAAGGGCTTGGGAAAAAACGAAGGAGGAGGTGGAACTTTGGAAGGGAAGGGCTTTTGGGGGTTTCATTTTTCTTCTTAATACAAAATCCCCCTAATTTCGGGGAACTTAAAAATGTACAAGACGAGGATCTTGGAAGGTTTTGGAGGGTTTAGATAAATTCTTTAAACCCAATCTATGATGTTATAATACTCTTAAATTAAAAATGCATGAATTATAAACCTTCGTTAATCGTTTTCTACAAACTCACTCTCGTAAGAAAGATTGAAGAATTCTCTCATTTTCCCTCTAATCGCCTCCCTCAAAGCCGTTCCCTCCAATCTTCCAAATAGACATTAAAGATTGATTCCTGACATAAGTTATAACAGTATTTTGTTTGTCTTCTGTATAGATGAGCTCTAGGTTTCTAGCTGAGCAAAACGAGCCCATTTACACATGCCATCAAATTAAAATCATTTTGGTTTCACAAACTATATTATTAAGTAAGATTCTCGGTATCATATTTCTCATGTGCACTTTGCATACATGGCGTATAGATAAAAAGGTAGTTAGTCAGCCCTCATCCACCAACAAGCCAAAGACGAACCAGGCTTCCACACAAGTCACACCATGACCATCAGATAGTAAGTGCAGGAATAAGAAACACAAAACATGTTTTTTTAATGAAGAAACTTTTGATACATTACCTGATTCTCACCCAACCAACGTGCATACTCAAGATCAATTGTTTTAGCAGGAATGCTACCATCTATTAGAAGGAAAACTGAAACCAATGTTGACCGGTTAAGGAAATAGTTTTTAGTGAATTTATCCCAATCCATTCTAAGTTCCTGCGGCGCAGATGCATACCTAATGAAATCAACAAAATGGTATATATAATTGTCATCATTAAGTATAGAAGCATATCTAATGAATTACTGATCATTAACAAGAAAAAAACCTACTCATACAAAGTACAAACTAGCTATGAAGCATTAACAAGAAAACGAACACGGGGTGAGAAATTGACGCTGACACATCGATGCCGGAAAGATATGGGAATAAGCAATTTAATTGAATGTAATCACAAGTGTTAGACGCGGACACGAGTGTCAGACACCAAACATGTCTTCCATCGGAAGTGCCGGTGATGCCTAATTGCATATCAATTATAATCCGACCCAAACAGAAATTAAATGTCATAATCATAAACAGAACTTGAACATTTCAACTTCAAAAACTAAAGAAGTTTTGACACTCAAAATTCATAAACAATATTCCCAAATACTAATATGTTAATATCAAATACATTAGTCACTAATTCCAGTTTAATCCCAAATCTGTAACATAACATACCCATATCCAGGCAAATCAACAAGGTACCAACTATCATTAATTCGAAAATGATTAATCAACTGTGTCTTCCCTGCACAAAAAATTAAATTTCAGAAATTAGAAAGAAAAAAAATAAATAAATAAAATAAAGTGAGGTGTAACAATAAGAGAGCAACCAGGTTTCTTTGAAGTTAAAGCGAGTTTCTTGCGACGAACAATAGAATTAAGAAGCGAAGATTTTCCAACATTGGAACGACCAACAAAAGCGAATTCAGGAAGACCATCAGAAGGACAATCTTCGAATCTAACACTACTTTTGACAAAATCAGCTTGTATAATTTGAGCATCGGAAGCGTAGTTACTGAGTAATATATTTGAACCGTTTAAGATTCTTGCGTTATCAGTGACAATAGTGTCTGGAGGAATGAAGATATTTTCGAGAGATAAGAAGGTTTGGGGTTTAGGGGTTATTGTTGGTTCTGAAGTTGTGAGGGTAGATTTTGGTGGGTGTAAGAGAGTGTTTAAGGTTCGTTTTGAAATAGAATAGGCTTGGCTGGAAAGTGATGGAGAAAGGGATAACAACTTTGGGAGATGAAGAATAACCATATCTCTGTTTGTTTCTCTGTTGAGAAGACACGAACCAGGTTGTGGAAGGACTCGCGAACCATATGATATTCACCAACATTATGATGTACTATTTTATGTCTGATGTATTACGCATTAAATATGCTTTAGTTAGACATTTTATCACAAAGCGGGGATAGCTCAGTTGGGAGAGCGTCAGACTGAAGATCTGAAGGTCGCGTGTTCGATCCACGCTCACCGCAAAATCAATTTTTTTCTCACTATTTCGCTGGTGTTCTACTAGATCGGTTACTTACTCTACTCGTGTAGAAACTTGAACTTACTGAATCATTTTTGGTCATAAAAGTATTTGGTGAATAAACTCACAAACATAAAAATAAGAGTGAGCCACTAGTAGGCTATATATGTTTGGAAGTATAGAGGGAGGTGATGAGAGGAATTTTAGCATATTTGAAAAAATAAATTTTAGTAGAGAATGATAAATAAATATTGATTATTAATATTTTATATATTAAATTTGATGAATTTATTTATACTCTATTTGATAAAAAAATTGCGGATATTTGATAAGTTCACTTACAACGAAAAAGCTAACTAATTGAATTTATAGTGTTTGGCAAAATTGTTCGGTGAATTAATTTGTCAATTTGAAAAGATATAAAAAATATATGTTTAATTGATATTCAATATTTTTTTTAAGTAATATGATAGGAGTAATAGTGAAAAAATGATGTTATACACAAATTTGTCAAATAGTGTTTGGCCACACATTATACTTTTTACATTTTTATTTGAAAAGAAACGTAAAACTTAATGATGGGTTTTTTTCTCTTCTAGGGCACACTCATGAATTCTATTTGTAGCTGGCCGTGTATGGCCAGCCCTCATGATGCTCCTTCTTCTTCTTCCCATCATGACCGATCTTTTGCTCAGGTACTTCACACCTCGTGCGAGGTTTTGGTTAGCCAACTCCCCTCACCGGCAATCAAGGGTGATTCTTTACACATTAAGATAACACAATCTGAATATGAAAAGGGACTTAATGATTGTAAGCGGAACCTTCATGGACGTTTAATTTTTAAAAAGGGAGAGAAACCCTTGACAGTTAATGAATTGAAGGCAAAGTTATTGGCTTTGTGGAACCCTAGTTGTCCGTGGCATTTGGTGTCTCTGGGGAGAGGTTTCTATGAATTTCAGTTTACCTCCTTTGAGGACATGCGTTTAGCATGGTCGATGGAATCCATAAACCTCAAGCCGGGGATCTTGCGCTTGTCAAAGTGGACCAATGACTTCAATACATATGCACCGCGACAGACGCATGCCCAGATTTGGATACGGATCATGGAATTGCCTCAAGAATATTGGCGGCAACGCACTTTGTTTGAAATCGCTAGTGCGGTAGGCACACCGCTCTCTCTTGACGATGCTACGACGAAGAGAGCCTTCGGTCACTATGCAAGGGTGTTGGTTGATATCGATTTGTCTCGGAGATTATTTGAAGAAATTACGGTGGAACGTGACGGGTTTGAGTTCAAAGTTGAAGTAGTGTATGAACGGCTGCCGCTATTTTGCCCTAATTGTTCCGTGATTGGCCACGATATTCATTCTTGCCGTTGGCTACATTCAACCAAGGCTGCTCCAGATGTTAAGCAGGTCCCTGCCAAAAAAACTTTGCGTCCCTCCTATGTGGTCAAGGGCAAGCAGCGCGCTGATCTCCCAGTCAATCACGCGAGCACACTAGTAAAGCATGCCCCTTCGAAGACGTCAACCACTGTCGAGCCTGTTGTCCCTTCGATTGTGGTTGAACCTTTGCTACATCAAACGATTTCCGCGCTAGCCGGTGGGCAGTTTCCAGGCTCTTTGCTCGATTCCAGGACGCCCGCGCCTTCCAGGAAGCCCGCGCCTGCTTTACTGCACACATATTTGGTTGTCAGTGAAGAGGTTCTCCACGCAGAGCCTACGCCGTTGGATACGATACTGCTGCCCACGGGTAAGGTACTGGAGAATGATATTGTTACAGTAGAGGAAGTTGATGATGAGACCGTGAAGCCTGATGCACACGCGCCTGGACGCGTTTTGAGCCTGGCCGAGCAGCCTACCGCGCGCGTGCCTGGACGCGTCCTGCCTGGACCTAATTTGAAAACGATTGATTCTGGTGTTGTTGCTTCGCACAATTTGCGTGATGCTGGACAAGGTTCCTCCCCGATCTTAATGTCGGTTGACAGTGCAGCGCATACAGATATTGTTACGGTTGAGGATGTCGAGGGAGACTCGGATTCGATGGGCGACGATGACATTGTGGATGTGGTAGCGCAGGCTGCTGCGGTTACAACTCTTGGTGGGCAGCAAGAAGCTATAATACAGCATATTGAAGAGCCTACAAACATTGTTACAGTGCCCATGCCAACGTTACAGCAGGTTGTTATCGATGATGCGGAGAAAATCAAACAGGCTTGGCTCGCTAGAGCCTACGAGGTTGTTTCGGATGATCCTCCATTCACTCCATATGTTTCTAAGGCTCGAAAGAAGCAGCTAAAACTTGCACATAGCACTGGTAATTATAACACCCGATCTAAGGGTCCTATCCCACCCTTTTCTCACTGAAGCTCTTATTTTGGAATATTCGAGGTATTGGCAATGCTTCCTCTCAGATTGCCTTGCATAGTTTATGTCAGATTCATAAACCATTTTATCGGGTTTCATGAATGGAGTTTTGAGTACCATGTTTTCCTTTTGTATTATGTTCCGCTCTTGTTTTCTCTAATGGGTTTGGTGCTGCCCCCCCCCCCCCCCCCCATTTTGTACATACTTTTTCTCTTTTTTTTTAATAAAGTATTATGAGTACTTGACATAGGATTAGAACCTACGACGGGTGACAACCTAGTTGGAATTCGTTCTAGGGTCTTTGATGTCATTATACTCTTAGTTTACCAAAAAAAAAAAAAAAAAACTTATAAATCATAATCTCATATTTTGACATCACCAAAGAGTCTTAAACTCTAAATCCTCCTCCAATAATTTTTTTGAGCTCCCCAGTTTTGGAGGGATTTTATACCATGGAATAAAAATTCCCAAAAGCACTCCCTCCCCTTAAAGAATGTATATATCTTATAAGTTTAAGTTCTTTTGACAAACATCTTATAAGTTTAGTTTAAGTTCTTTTGACAAACATCTTAAAAGTTTAAGCTACGTTATTCTAAATCCGCAAAAATAATACGTTTTTAGTAAAAATTATAGTATCATTTTAAATCTATATATAAAATACTTTGATATCTAAAAAGTACGTGCGTTTTGATTCATTAAAATTCAAACTTAAAAATCTTAATTATAAAAGGTCTTTTTTTAAAAAAAAAAACTTAAAATTCGATGTACACAGTTCTTCAAAGATTTTTTAAATCTTCAAGTCTTTTTGATAAATTATTTTTTTTTTGAAACAGATAAATTAACTTCTTAAAATCAATCAAATATGCTCTTTAATTAGTGGTTGACTTCGATAACTTACCATTTTTATCTAGCCAATATGAGATGCTATGCATAACATCAAATCTATGGCAGTTATAAAAATGCATATATAAAATGTTTGCAAAAAGTTTTGTATAAAAATCGTTTTGTCAATTAATTAATGTTTTGCATGTGTTCCTTTCAAAAAAAGAATATCCAGTGGCTTTTCTATAAGCTGGTGATGTTCCTTGACAAACATTCCAGGCAATACCAATCATTTGCTCTTTACCCTAATCGCATAATTTGGATTAATTAGACGAGTGACCATCTAACTTGATGTTGACTCTTCTTAGCCTCCATTAAATTCATACTATCTTTTGTATAATGCTATATAATTAGGCATCAATGACAATAAGTATATAGTTTTTTTTTACCACACAATAAGTATATAGTTAAGTTCATAAAAAAATGTATACATTTAATTTAAAGTGGGAACAACTTATATCGGTAAAAAAAAAAAATGAAATGTCGCCATTTTTTCAAGTAAGGTTTTAAGTTTAAATCTTGTGAATGAAAATCGTGATTGAAAGATGAAACTTTTAAGTTTTAACCTTTTATGTGAAAATTAATTATGAACAAAATTGATATAGATATTCCACGGATCTGGATTCACTGTAGTTGGAGAGAGATGACTGCAGTGCAGTCGGTCAAATCTAAACCATTTGATTGAAATCGGACGGTGATAATTAATAACTCAATAAATAAATTAAAAAGTATAAAACAGATCCGACAGCTGAAATCATTTGCAGTCACTATTTGACTGCAGAGAATCCAAATCCGATATTCCACTATAATAATATGATTGAAAAATAGAAGTTATGCCGATCATTAAATCTAACTAAATTTTAATACTTATATTGCTAGATAAAAATTTTAAAATTGAATTTCGCAGTTGCGTGTATGAATTTCGAGCAGTGTTTACCACTTGGTCCATTCCATTTTGTAAAATCCACCTCAAGACGTATTAATTGATCAAAACCGTTTGGAAAATAAATGATTTGAAGTTTAGGACCACGTAAATTAAATGCCTTTTAACCCCATAAAACCACGATGGTCCTGAATATTGATTAAACTGATTAGCTTCCATGTGCAGGTTGTGTATACGTACCTTATGAATTGCCTTGTGAAGCTTGTGGATAGGACCACCTTAGTTGTAGGTTTTCCTATGTGCAAGTGCAACAATTTGGGATGCAATTTTTGCTTAAATTAATCGCCATATAATATAGCTGCTTTAATTCAACTTAGCTATTTATTTTTTAAATCTACTAGTTTAGAGACCCGTGCGAATATCTATTGACTTTTATTTATAAAATATTGTTAAAATATAAGTGACGTCGTGTACAAAAAAAAAATTAAAATAATAAATGAGGTTATTCTGTGATATTTTTGTAAAACTTATTAAATTCTTTTTTTTATTAAAGTAATTGTCTCGTGTATGATTTTTGTGTAATAAATAATAATTAATAATAAGAAATATTTATTATTCAATTCCTTTTTTTTATTAATCCAATTGTCCCGTGTATGATTAATTTTTTTTATTAAAACAATTGTCCCGCGTATTATTATAACATATTATCATCAACAATTGTTCCGTGTATTATTATAATATATTATTAAATTCCTTTTTTTTATTAAAGCAATTGTCCCGTGTATGATTAATTTTTTTATTAAAACAATTGTCCCGTGTGTTATTACAATATATATTTACCCCTTAATTATTATAATATATATTCATCAATAATACGCTTCTCCTGTATTTTTTATATAAGAGTAAACAAAAATAGAATTGATTTTTTTTATAATAAATATAGAGTACAATTTATCTATTTTATAGAAAAATAATAAATTGAAAAATATAATTTATTTTTTTACGAAATAGAAGATTTGAAATATTTTTAAGAATTGATGAGGACAAATTAAGATTTTTAGTAGTAATACCTTTAATATATTGGGCCCGTTTGAATTTGGCTTATTTTTAAGCTTATGAAAATACTTTATGATTATTAATTTATAAATAAACTTTTATGTTATTTCATTAGGTTTTTTTACGCATTTTAATTTATAAGTTTTCACTGACAAAAATAATATCTTTATAAGCTGTTTTCATAAACAACATTAAAAAACTAATAATAATACATAAAAGTTTCTATATTTGTATAAGTTATTTCGCGTATGATCATAAATAAGGCCCTGTTTGGATTAGCTTATTTTTTAGCTTATACAAACAGCTTATGCAATTTTTATGTATTATTATAAATGTGTCAAGGTAGTTTATGATAAAATAGCTTATAAAAATACAATTTTCACTAGTTTAAACTTATAAAATAACATAAAACCTAATTTATATTGTATAAGTTGTTTGCATAAGCTCAAAAATAAGCTAATCCAAACAGGGCCTAAGTCGATCCAAACGGGCTAATTCTGTTTTTTTTTTTTTTTTTATGTTCTTTTATTTTTAAGCTCACAAATAACCGAATAAGTATATTATTTTATTAGGTTCTTCTATTTTTATTTTTTATATATAAGTTTTTATATGTTAGATTGAGTTACTATTTCTGGCGCGTATCTTTTATCGTAATTTTTGTTTATATTTTTATGCGTAAATTTATTTTAATTATTTTTTTTGGTTCCTATTTTTGAAGTTAAAATATATTGTAAGTAGATGATAATTATCGGTGAAAAATATTTATCCAAATTTTTTATACATGAGTGAAAATTATTTGTACATGATTTTTTATATTTATCGATAAGAACTAATTGTCTTATTTTAAAAAACTATTAGTTAATTTTTATGTTTATCTTTAGAAGTGATTTCTATTGCTATTTTTATGTATAAATTTGTTTTATTATCTTTTTTTAAAATTCATCTTTAGAAGTATTTTTTTTTTATGAGTAGATTTGTTTTATGCTTATCCTGTTTTTTTGTTATTTTTTTTTTTGTATATTTTTTTCATGAGTAGATTTGTTTTATGTTTATCTTCTTTTTTATTTTATTTTTTTGTTATTTTTGTTTTGTATTTGTATTTTTTTTTAGTTTATAGTTAAAATTACATTTAAGGGCATAAATGGTGAAATATTATTAAACGTGCTAAGGACAAAATAGGTTTTTTAATAGTAGTTTCTTTTAATATATTGTAAATCTATTTACAATATATTAAAAGAAACTACTACTAAAAAACCTTTTTTGTCCTTAGCACGTTTAATAATATTTCACCGTTTATGCCCTTAAATGTAATTTTAACTCTAAAACTGGGAAAAAGATAATTACAAAACTAAAAAAAATAGATAAGCATAAAACAAATATACTCATAAAAAAAAGATACAAAACAAAAATAACAAAAAAAAATCCAAAAATAAGCCTAAAACAAAACTACTCATAAAAAAATTAATTTTTTTTAAAAAAGAGAATAAAATAAATATACTCGTAAAAATAGCAACATAAAATACATGAGAAGTGTATTATTGATGAATATATATTATACTAAATAATTACGGGGTAAATATATATTATAGTAACACACACGGGACAATTGTTTTAATAAAAAAAATTAATCTTACACGGGAAAATTATTTTAATAAAAAAAATTGAATTATATATTATAATAATACACGGAACAATTGTTGATGAATATATATTATAATAATACACATGACAATTGTTTTAATAAAAAAAATTAATCATACACGGGACAATTGCTTTAATAAAAAAAGAATTGAAAAATAAATATTTGTTATTATTAATTATAGTTTATTATAAAAAAATCATACACTGGACAATTGTTTTAATGAAAAAAATTACCTAATTTAATAACTTTAATAAAAAAATAGCAGAATAACGTCACTTATTATTTTTATACACGACGTCACTTATATTTTAACAATATTTTATAAATAAAAATCGCACGGGTCTCAAAACTAGTTAAGTTAAAAGATATACACACTATCGTATCTGTAATTCAAATTAACTTGATTATGTTTCACCAACAATAAATTGGTTCTTGTATTAGTCAAAAAAAAAAAAAAACAATAAATTGGTTCTCGTAGTATTTTAAAAAATACCAATAAGTAGTCTGGATATTGTCATAATTTTTTAACCTTCGATTCTTATAAGAATGATGTTCTTGGTAATATAAAGTTTGATGGAAAAATAAATAAAGCTTGATGAATAAATAGTTTTTAAAAAATTGAATTTGATACTTTAGCAATCGCTCATATTGTTTTCTGGGCTTAATATAAAGAAAAAAGTGCTTACATTTCTTTTTTTATCTCAAAACACACGTGATTATAAAATTATGTTACCTTTACACAGTATAATTAGCTTAGAAATAGAAAATTTCTCTTCCCATTCTTCAAATTTATTTTCTCACTTAGGACATTTTGGTAAACGTTTCCTGAAATTTCTTTTAAGGCAAAAAAAGACTTTTACCCCTGAAAAAAGGAAAATTTGAGGAAAAAAAGAGAAATTACATTGAAAAACTTTGGGAAACATTTCCCAAGTTTTCTTAGTGAAAAAAGAAATATGGAGGGTGTGAAGAGAAACCATCCTAAAAATATATGAATGTTTGTCGATCATGTAAGACCCGTAATTCCACGGTATCTTTTGTGTGAGGAAAGTAAGTAATGGCTAAGAATATTAGGGTTTTTGGTTAAGTGGTTTTGTCGCGATAATAGAATTATGCTAAGTTGGAGCCTGTTTTGTGCTCGTGCGTTGGAAATGCACAGACTTTTGTTTCATAGTCTTCATTTGGCTATGGGAACATTTCTGCGAAGTCAGAATTACGAGTTTTGATTTTTCTTTGTTTTTGGAAAAACGAGTAGAAAACTATACCCGCTGTTGAAAAATTTTACGGTTTCTGTTTTCCGTAAAAATTTAATTGGGAACTTTATATATCGGCGTGAGTTAGAATCTGGCCTCAGAATATTTTTAGAAGGATAGGATGAAAATTTCAGTCGGGAATTGAAATTTAGCGATAATTTTTAGAATTGATTTTTGACGGACAATTAGTTCGTAGATTTTATATTTTTGCGATTTTTATCCGTTAGCGAGACGCGACTCGTTTAAGAGCGAACGGGGAAACTGAACGAGATGAGTTGGCTAAGATCATGAAAATATCTAGATATTTATCTAGGATATTATTATTATATTGTTGTGAGTAAATGAATGGAGGGCTAGGATTTGCTCAATGAACTTTACACCATTCAATCCAATGGCTAGTATTGAACCTTAGCAAAATCAACACTATACGATCAAAGGGCTAAGATTAGATTAAAATCTTCTATGTAAGATCAAGTGGCCATGAGTGATACTTGGTGACCAAGACTTGATCAAGTGGCTAGGGTTTTGTCTTGAACCTTTTTCCTATTTGATCCAAGGGTTGTGATGCACCAAGACCATGAATAGTAAGGACGTTTGTTTGGTTGACTTGTAGAGAAACTTTGCTCATGTGTGGACTTAGAAGAAAACATCACAAACTCTTCTTTCTTTCTCTCTTGCCGTGGCATTCATTTCTTCTTCCTTCCATGAGAAAAATTCTCATTTCTTCACCATTTCAATCCATTTCAAGCTCGTTGGATCATAGGAATTGCAAGGACTTTCTTCTCTAAGGTAACTAGAGTTCCTTTCATCTCTTAGTTGACTAAACTCTTGGAGTTTTATAGATTTTTGGGATTATGTTCTTGAGAGAAATTTGTGAGAAATTGTCCATAAATGATTCTTGTTGCTTGAAAGTTGTTCATGAGTGATGAACTAGCATGTTTAGGCTTAGTAGTGATGCTTTCCATTGTTAGATGATGAGATCATGAAAATCTTTACTAGGGTTTTGAGGAAAATTCCTAATTGATCAAGAACATGAGTTGTTGGTTGTTGATTGTGAAAATGATGTTGCTTTTGAACCTTTTATGAAAATGGATGTGTGGAAAGTGACTTTGTTTTAAGAAACAAGAAAAATATTTTGTGTGTGTTCTTGAGAATTTTTGTGAAAACTATTTTGAATTGTGGATTATGTTTTGGAAATGTTTTGTTTGATCAATTAAATGATTTTGTGAACTAATTGGTTAATGCTATGCTTTTGAAATGAAAGAAAAATGATTTAGGGTGTGATTTCATTTCTGGCCGAAATTTTGAAGGGTATTCTGGTCATTTTAAAATTGTTTTTGTGACCTAGAACCTTGACCATTTGATCCGTCTTTTCGAGACAAAGATTTTGGCATATGGCTCGTCTCGATTGGATAAAGAATGTGCGAGTTATGGCCATTTTATTTGAGAAGAAAAACTTGTAACTTGTGATGCAAGTAAACTTTTATTTTTGTGAAATTTTTTGAAGAGCTCATGGGTTGTTTTCAAATGGTTTTATTATGTGTAATTGATCACTTTGGAGTTAGAACTAAAAGAATTTCATAGTATGCTTTGAAATGAAAATATTTTCGTATAGCGAAAATAATGCATTTAACTTCGTGAATTTTTAATCACTATGGGGAGGACTCAAAATCACTATCCGAGAGTTTTAGAAAGTACCCAAAACCCCTCTAGAACTTTGAGAATAGGTTTCGTTTGGTTAGGATGTGATGGGAGTATTTTATTGATTGTACGCTACTTAATTTTAGGTAGCGCGAATTGTTGAGTTGTACGAAAAAAGTTAGTGGAAGCTTGCCGAGGTAAGGGCACCTTTATTTCTGTCTTATTTTCGTTAATGACGTGTGTGTGTATGCTTGTTGTTGTGATGTGTTTTGAGTGCTTGACATGTATGTATTATGTATTCTCGAGACGAGAAGTTGTTTAAAATACATGTGTATGTTTTACATATGATTTGCGAATATATGTATTAACATGAGATTGTGATTACATATGCATGATTGATATGTAATTGATGCATTGGCATAGATAAGAGGTATCATATACTCATGCATTGCATAGTTGCGTGTACGGGTGTGGATTTCCTATGATAGGACCCACCTAAGCACCAGGTGTTTGTCTATGTGACTTCACCAGACCCTGAGGGGTTAGTAAGCTGGGCTTACATATTTTAGACCTTGAGGGGTTAGTAAACTGGGCTTACATATATTGGACCCTGCGGGGTTAGTGGGCTGGGCCTACATGTTAATGGACCCTGCGGGGTTAGTAGGTTGGACCTACAACTCTCTGCGGAGAGGTTAAATTCCGGAATTCATGCATGTGGCAGCCAGTGATTGGTGTCACGATCATGTAGAGTCTGCATTGATAGGCTGTGTGCGTATTTGAATTATAATGCTTGTTAAGAAGAAAATGATAAATGTTTATTTGCTTTCCATATTTGGTATTTGTATTATGTGGTACTTGTGGTGACCCTTACAATGAAACATGAACGGGTTACCCCCATCCAGACGATGGATTCCTGTCCGAGGCCGTGGGTCGTGAGGACGATAGTGGCTTCTTGAGCCCTCAGTGATCGAGTGGCGTGGCGGATCATATTAGATTGTGTGCCGGTGTGTCTTGTACACCGTGCATTTGGTTAGGCGTAGTATTCTGACTCTTTTGGATAAACTGTATCTGAGTACTCATACTTTTGGTTTAAACGGTTGTCTTTTGGATTGTAAATATTCAGGTACACACTTTGCTTATCGAAAGCACTTTCATGTATGATTAGTACTATGCCGATGCTTTGGTTGTACTAATATATATAATTAGTCATGTGGTATGATTAATGTCGGCTCGTCACAAAATCTATGCGCGCTCTGTTTTGGTTTTAAAAAAAAAAAAAAAAATGCCCCTTTTTGATCTTTGAAAATCGGGGTGTTACAAATCATCTGTGTTTTCTCCCCCCCCCCCTAAAAAAATAATGCCCCTTTTTGATCTTTGAAAATCGGGGTGTTACAGATCATCTGTGTTTTCTCCCCCCCCCCCCCCCTCCGAATTTCTATTTTTGTCATTGAATAAAAACTTCGGAACGTGTCTTTCAAAGTTTTATAGTTTAAATTTAAGAAAATTCGTAAAACATGTTCGGAAATTCGAGAGGGAGAAATCTTCTTTGTGTTGGTAGACATATGTAATGTAACATATGCATGTCCATGTGAGAATTGATAAGCGAAGATCAAGAAAATTGCTATATAGGCCCCTCATCTTTGCTCCCAGGCACCCTAAATTGACAAAAAGGCCCCTGAACAACAAATTCGTTAAGTAGACGATGATCAAAAAACCATTTCGTTGACAGACTGACGAAACTATTCAGAGATATTGAGTTTCAAACCGTCTGCATATTTCTCATATTACTGGTTTTCGTTGCGTAGTCAACGAAAACACATGTGTTCGTTAGGTAAACAACAAATTTTAATGTTTCGTCATGCAATTTACGAAGGTACATTTTTCGTTGCGTAATCAACAAAATGTTAGTAATTTTGTTCAGGTCAATTGTTTCGTCGTCGGGGTGCCGAATATTTTCGAATTCGTTACGTAAACGAAATTTTTTTTCCCACTAACTTTGGGGTATTTTTGGATTTTTGGAGGGCCTGAAAGCATATAGGTGGCCTAGATAGTAAATTTTAAAGATCAGGGAAGTGCAATTGATGAAATTAAGGCCCAAAGGGCCCTGAAATTGGTGACTCTCTTTTTTATAAATAAAATTTGATTAATAATTATTTTATTAGTGATTCTACCACTACAACATTTTAGGCCTACCGCAACGCCTAAATTTTGAACAGTAAAAAAACCGTTCTTGTAGAATGCCAAAGAGAACGGTATTCATATTCATACTATACATATTTTTTTAACATAAAAAAGGTATATTTCTTTATGGGTTAAATATGTTTTTAGTCCCTACTTTTATGTGAGTTTCGACTTTTAGTCCCTATGTTTTTTTAATTATATTTTTAGTCCCTACATTTTTGCCGTTTGCATTTTTAGTCCCTATCGTCAATTTTTTGTGACTTGGATAACGAAATCAGCCACATAGTATGACACATATATGTCACGTGATTCAATGCAAATGTTATTATAGTCAATTTGAGTTATCCTATGTGGTCAATTCTGTTATCCTATTCACAAAAAATTGACTAAAAATATAATAAAAAAATGTAGGGACTAAAAATATAATTAAAAAAATGTAGGGACTAAAAATCGAAACTCACATAAAAGTAGAGACTAAAAACATATTTAACCCTTTCTTTATAATAATTGGAACAGTACAAGACTTACTTAAATCATTTTCTTGAGAATAAGTATATGTAGTACTTCATCCAATCAAAATAAGGGATAATCCTCTGATTAACATTTTCTTACCCATCTTAATAGCCCTATCGCACTATACAGTCAAACGGATAAACACACAATTCATAAAATAAATACGGTGATTTAACCTTTTTAAATAGTAACTATTTCTAAGAAACAATTCGTATCTTTTCAAAAATCTCCTCCGATTCTCTAGCCTTTGCTTAAACTCCTTTCGTTTGCGATAACTAGTACTATACATACAATTAATCATACTCTTCTACGCACCATTAATATGTCCACCATAGCAATAAGTGATGTCACATTTGTACATTTTTATTGGACAAAATAGTATATATTCAGATAATGTAATTTTACATTCTCATTCAATAACAATCGTGTATGATATAGAGAAATGTTTGATTTTTATTGATATCAGCTAAAACTAATTTACTTTGAGAGAACATATTCATTAAACTCTTCTTATTAAAACATCGTTGTATTTATCATAACCATAAATACAAAGTAAAATATAATATAACAAATTAAAATTAATACATATATTATTAATAAGATGATATATTATTCGGTCCTTAGACCGGATACCGAGTTTCTAAAAAAAGGATAATATATTATTTTATTCGAAACAGACAATTTATGGTGTTTTCTAATCTAGTCTTTCATAATTTAGAGTATTTATCCATCAACCAATAAAAATAAACTACATAAGTAGATTTGCATGTATATATTACCTACAACTAACATGTAATCAACTTTTATGTACCACGTTCAAATATACTTGTTTGACTTATTCTCGTTAGTTTACGAGTAAATACTCTAAATTATAAAGTGGGAGAATATACTTTACCTCACCAAATTCTCCCAAAGAAGAAAACTTTTGTGCAATACAACTCAGCTAAATTTCTCCCAGCAAAGAAGCATACTGGTAAGGGTGGTTGCTATTACTGATGGCAAAGCGTACAATATGACTTGTCTTAGTCATTTGATGTTGCTTAAATTCGGATGAACCAACGGTGTTAATTTAATGAAGTTGGTGTGAATAGGAAATATGTAATAAATGTCATTCCACTGCAATTCCCTGCAATTTAATGGTTTCTGGCTGATGGCTAAATTATTTTAAATAAATTCAGCTCAAAATTAATATGGAGTGGTCCTCATTCCTAGTATTTGAAAAAAATAAATTAAATCATTTCAATTTTCAACAACGAAATTGCATGGAATTGGTACACAATCTATCTAACACTTCATCACAAATTAATTAAGAAATGTTTTTTCCTCATTATTAACTTTTGCTTTTACCTTCACAAAAAAATAATGAAAAAGGATACAAAATATATCCCGTAACCAAACAATTTAAGCATTCAAAGAGTCAAACATGGAACAACAAAAACATTAGAATGTTATGTTCTATTTTGAAATTAAAGAAATAAATAACGAAAGGAAATATTAGATGTCATCATATCATATACCACAATCACATACTCCATCCGGACTTTATTTATAAGTAAAATTTACATTTTAGATTTATTGAATAAGTGATGTTTTCAGTCCATAAATAAGATTAGATACACCACTTATTCAATAAATCTAATCAATAATTTTTACTTATAAATAAGGACGGAGGGAGTACCATTCCCTATAGAACATATTCCACAACCCACTCTGTCTCCCATAACTTCTCTTTAAGTAAAAAAAAACTATTAGGTAAAAATAAATGCAATATGTACAAAACGTACAAAGAGAGAGAAGAGTCAAGAAAATTTTCCACATTCACATGGTGAAGACATCAATAAAGGTTCAATCAAAATTAGACAGTTTAGATTAAAGCTCAATATTTTACATTATAAAACTAAAATTAAATCTGCGTTTTTAGAATGTCTGATTTTGATCATGAGACTACCAATCTTCCGAATGACTGAATGCGGAATACATATATTCAAAGAGGTCCCCACTTAGAAAAAAAAGCACCAATATTTTTCTTTGCTTCAACTTGAATTCAATATCTTCTTAACAACCCCAAACCAACCAACCGATGAATATTACATTGCATTACATATTGTCCTCTCACTTTTTGCCCACTTCTCATCCATGCATAGATTGGTACAATGCCAATGTACACACATGTTTTATAGAAAAGTTAGCCCCTCCAAAAATATATATCTCACTTTCCATTCATTTATATACCAAACCAACTTCAAATCAATATATTCCTCAATGAATAAATGAATGAATGAATGTCTTTGAGTTAGCCAAGACACCAAACATCAATGATTATGATAAGTTGTTTTCATGATCAATGCCTTTTCTTTTGTGTCTCTCAAAAAACCATGGCAAAATTGAGGGAGCAAAAAATTGCTCTATATATAACGTTTTTATTTTTCAGCTTCTAAACACCGTTCGATGTCATCAGCTATTCTTTTAGCATCCATTGATGCACCTAATAGTCCCCTTTTTGTAAAACCTACTGCATAGAGTCCATTTTTACCTTTCCATCCATTTGGAAATGGCTTCATAGGAAATCCATCTTTCTTAGAGAACATATCCTCTTCCTATATAATATACAAAGCATATTAGTTAATTTGCTTTCATAATTCTATTCCAATATGTAAATTAAATTGTTTTCAATATACTTCAATCATTTTGTCTCAAATACAATTAAAAAAATTATATATTTAATATCGTCTTAAACATAAAAGAAAGAAATATAAATTTAGTCTAAACTATACATACAATTTTTGTTTATATTTAAGATGAATGAAGTATTTAAAAAAGGAAAATGTTGATAAATATCCTTAGAGTATTATTATTTTTGATCCTTTTTATAAAAAACAATTGATTGTTTAAGTTCGTTAAATAATTGATGTATTTAATTTATATTATATATTAGGTATATTAATTATTTAATAAATTTAAAAAGTAAATTATTTCTTATAAAAAAAAATAATGAATCAAAAGAAAAAAAATTGTATAAAAATAATGGATAAAATGCAGAAAATAAATTAAAGCGCAATCGATTTTTCCGTGCAATCATTTTATAGTTGTCCGATCACGATCGAACGGTTTAAACAAATGCAGTCTTAAAATTATGACCGTTTGATCTTTAATCAGACAATTATAAATGACACAACTGCATAAAAAAGTCGACCGCATGAAATTCGAATCCGTAAATTGCATGGTGTTCATGTATCATTGTATTATACCTTGAGCCAATAGGGTACATTGCTTTTGTAACCAGTTGCCAATATGATGCAATCAAAATTCTCTGACCTTCCATCTACGAACTCCACTGTGTGACGTTTTAACCGCTTTATGCTTGGTCGTACCTACACATCAATAGTTTTTTGAGTGGGAAATCGATTTTGAGTTTGACAAGCAAATAATCTAATGGAAATAACTAATTAACCCCACCAAGCATGATTCAAATAATGATTAACCATAATTTTGTGTTGATTAGCTTTTTGATTTAAAAACCTAAACTAAACAAATGTGCTATCATCCATGATTTGATTGAAATCATATAATGATGAAAAATCTTGCCAAGATAAAAAAAGAAGTGGGAACTAATTAAGAAGCCATATCATTAATAATTTATTAATATAGAAAAGAGAGAGGAGGAGATGTAAGTTGCACTTGATGAAAAGCATAAAGGAAATAATTAGGTTCCACCATTAGTTTTTTTTATTCTAACACCTAATAGAAAATATTTATAAAATATTTTAAAAAGTACAAAAAATCTCCAACCTATAATACTAGAGCCACTATAACTCAAAGGGAATTGCTCTCAAGATATACACAGACATTACATTTAATCATAATCATTTTTTAAAATTTAATAATAACTTTCATGATTTGTATCCAAAAAAATAAAAATAAAATAATAACTTTCACGAATGTTTGGATTACCGGCATGTTTGCCAAAATTATGTTCGTCATTTAAATATGATCGCAATCGCATGGATCGCAGTGTCACAAAAGTTCAACACTATTTTAACAAATTCACATTTAGACTAGATTAAGCATTTCCACGGCCAAATGTCTCTAAGATCTCTAAAAAACAAAAAAAGTTAATTTGATTTGATAAAAATGTGATCATTAATTGGGAAAGTACCTTAATGTGTCCACCTTTAATCTTGGCAAGGGTACCCACATCTAAAACAGGAGTTTTACCGGAGAGGTTTTTGAGTTGAAGGGGACCCAAAGTAGGACGATCCAACCCAAGTTGAGAAGTGTCACCAAGCATAAGCCATGACACTATAAGCAAGAACTTATCGACAAGTCTCAATGGAAACCATTTAAGTAACCACATGGACAACCCGAAAGTTGATTTTCCTAGCATCTCTCGAGGTAGAACGTGTACCTTCATTTATATAATTTACCATAGTAAGTTAAATAATAACAATATCATATGCTAGCTATATAACATGAATGAATACATTCATTGTTAAAATTAAAAAAAAAAAAAAAAAAAAAAGTGGGGCAAAAAGTACGAGGACTTTGGCCTGCCTAATTTTGTTGCAGGCTTAGGCCATGCTCTATGTGGGGAAAACACTCAGAAAAATCATGGGGTATGGTAGAAAAAACAAGGTTAAAAAAAAATCATGATGAAAAAATAATAACTATTTAGTACATAAATCAACAACATGCCCATGTTGGGCATGCTTGAGAATCCAAGAAAGTGCAAAAAATATCAAGTTTTGAAATATATTGTGCTTTGTAATTGTAAACAAATACTATTAATTAATTAATTAATTAAAAGGTTATTCTTTTAACATTCCATTTTGGAACTTGAAACCTATGGTTGCATGCAAAGGAAGAATCAATGAAACAAGGGTTTTTATGTAATTCATGTGAAATTTGTTAGACTAAAAAGCTACTAGTAAATTAAAAAATTGGAGGATGTCAAGTTCAAATTTTCATTTTTCTAACACCAAACAAAACTTCCATTTTTCTAATTTGGAGGATAGTGCTTGGTGAAAGAGCTTTAAACTTTATAATATATATTTTGGGGGAAAAAAAGGAAAAACAAAAAATTTGAAAATGGAAATTAATTAAACTAGGTTGTGTATTATGCATAGAAATTTGTCAAATAGTAAAAAAAAAAAAAAAGTTAAAAAACCAATTTTGGAACTAGAAATCAAAAAGTGAGTATCTCCTAATTAACTCTTATATGATACTTAACTTACTTTTTTCTTCTTCATCAAATTGAATAAAAAATTCCAAATAAGGAGAGACAACTTTTGAAAAGAAGAAAATTAACATAAAACTTATATTTTCCTCTTCTATTTTTTGTAAAAACCATTCTCAAAACTATGGACAATCAATAATAATAATAATTAACAATAATTAATTAGTTAAAGAAATTTACTTACTGAATCTCTAACAACAAGAGAAGGAGTAGCATCATGGTTACAAAGATCTAAACAAACTTCCATACCAGAATTACCACAACCAACAACCAAAACTTTTTTCCCTCTAAACTCTTCACCACTTTTATACAAACTTGTATGTCTTATAATCCCATCAAATTCATCTACACCTTCAATATTAGGCACAACAGCCTCGGCATTCTCTCCGGTTGCAACGATCAACCACCGACAAACATACTCCGTCGTTACATCCCCTTTACTACTAAAACTCTTCAACTTCCAACAACCAATTTTACAATCAAATTCCGCATTTTTTACTGTCTCATTAAACCGCGGCCTAATTCCAAACCTTTCCGAATAATCTTCTAAGTACTTTATGAATTGTTGCTTTGAAGGGTATGTTGGGAAATTTGAAGGGAATTCCATGAAGGGTAATTCACAAAATTGTTTTGGGAGATGAAGACGTAATCGATCGTAGGTTTTGAGTTGCCATAATGAAGCTATGCAATTAGATCTTTCTAGGATTATACATGGAATGTTTTTTTCTTTGAGACATGCTGCTGCCGCTAATCCTGATGGTCCGGCTCCAACGATCACAGGTCCATGAACAAACACGCGTTGTTCATGGACCTGTGAAGGCGTTGTTGAAGACGATTTGTGGTTGTTATTGTTCATTTTTTTCATAAATAAAGGATCATGAGCTTGTTTTCCTTCTAATTCTCTTAAGCAATAGTCCATCAAGATTTATTTTTTTCCAAGAAAAGATGAAAGAAAGAAAAAAAATGTTGAAGGGTTGTGTTTGAATTTTGAATATTGAAAATTTGAGTGAGGAAGGGTTAGGAAGAAACCGTGTGAGAGAGAAAAGATACAAAGTTTTGAAGGATTAGGTTGAGTTTGGTGGTGAAAGGGTTAGGCTTATTATTTTTGCTGAAAAATTGGAGAGGAATTGAAGAGGGTCTTATCTATTATCCAGTTGTTTAAAATGAAGAAATGTGATTTGAATTGTGTTTTGTGTTTCTTGTGGAGGAGGGTTAAGCGGAACAACTACGGGGTTAAATCAGCATTCATAGCACAGAGAGAGACTCACTGAGAAGGATGGTGATATTATCATATACATATCTATCAATCAATGTGTGACTATATATATTCTTATTGTCACATATATATACAATTTATTTATTTATATCGACAAAATCTAAGTGGTAAAAACAAAGGTGGAGTTATCATATTTATAGTACCATTGAGCAAGACTAAAGTAGTCACATTATTTATTTATTTTTTTTTAATTTGTGCGTGTTTAAATATTTGGATTGACAAAAAAATAAGATTGAGAGGATCCAAATCCACACTTCAATGTTCAATGTTTGATTGTTTACTTTTATTGATAAAAATAATTTATATTACAAAATTTTAAGTAATTATTCAAAAAAATTAGTTTCTTCTTTTTGAAGAAGCTAAATAAAATAACTTATATAAAGATTGAAATTCGATAAAAACATGTTTCATGGAATTTTTTTCTTACGATTGTTGTAAAAAACTTTGATAGTATTATCAACTTTATGATTTAATATTTGTACTAGTATATACTATCAGTTCTAAAGATTTTTTACATTATCAATCAAATATAATTGTTAGATTATTGAAAATGTTTAGCTTTAATCTTATTATTTTGGGTGTAAATCTAGTATCTTCCGCGCAACTGTTGAGATTAACCCTCGAATCTTATGAGACTCAAATGGATGACAAACTCTCTCTTAGAGTTTTAACATTGTTACATATCCAAGTTACAGATTAACACTAGAATATTGATTAAGCTAAAAGTGATCAGTATCATATCATCTAAACGTTTTTGGGTTGTTTTATTTCTCACTTGTGGTACTTTTGGTTCTCTTTGGGCATTAGTGCGATCGCAGATTGGTATCCCAGAGGTGGAGTTCACTTCCTTACGTGATCATTTCGTCCAGTTTACATATTCAGCAGGTGGTTCTCGGGGACGTCGTTCCTTTTTGCAACTCATTTGGCTTGTGTGCGTGTGGGTTGTATGGACGAAGAGAAACCACATGTTGTTCCGTGGCTCAGGTAGCACTACTTCTCAAATGTTGGACAAGATCAAGCTCTTTTCTTTTAGATGGTTGAAGGCGACGAGTGTTACTTTAACTTCTAACTGTCATAGCTAGTGGTCTAGTCATTTGCTCTGTTTGGACCTTATATGATCTGTTTTGTTGAATTACCTTTCTGTAATTTATGTGACTCTCTGTAAACACCGGTACCTTGACACGCCTTGTGTTAGGGTGGCTGTTTTATATCAAATATCTTATTTTGGCTTGTTAAAAAAATGTATCAAAAAGAATGCATTTGATTTAAAAAATAAACTGCACTTGTCAAAAAATAAAATAAAATAGAGTACACAAGTTTAATGATGTTATTTAATAAATTTAGTTCTTTAATTACTGTTACTAGCTAACATTTTTCTTGAAATAAAAAACAAATTGTATTTTTTAATATTTTTGATTGATAGTATAGTACAGTAGTACTTAAAAACTTGATAGGTCGTTTAGATATATGTGAATGTGACATTTCATTTGAACAGAATGCTAAATACACATAGAAAGCATAGAAAGTTGTTGGGTAGTTAAAGTTAAGGTCTTTACATATTTAAAACCAACATGAAAACGTCACTGTGTTCGTCAATGTTTGGGGAGATTGGCAATATGATTAGGAGTATCTTGCAGAAAATAATCATCCATTTTAACTACTTTTAATTGGTTATAAATTAATCCAATAAGGTGTGAATTACAGTTAAAAATACTTGTTTTAACAGACAATGATCCAGAAGATATCTGGTGCCTTGTGGTGATCATTTTCATTGGACTTTGGAATGACCCAACTTGGGCCTCATAGACTGTGAACTGTATCGGAGTTTAGATTATTTAATGGAAGTAAGGCACTGCTTTATTTAAAAATAAAATAAAAAATACTCCATTCATTTTAAAACAAAGTCAAATATTTTGCACTCAGAGTTTCTAAAACCAAATATCACTCAACAAATAAGTTTCTCATGGATTGTTCCAACGACTATAATTCCCAAATTAAGAACTTGAATTCAGTTGTGGCCTTGCACGCACTAGTAGCGGGTTTGAAATAGAAGCGATTTAGGACCTGTTTGTTTCAGCTTTAAAAAAAAATGGATTTTTTTTAAAAAAATTTAGAGTTTTTTTTAAGAGATTTTGAAGAAAATTTAAAGGTATTTGCCGTTTGTTTACAATCATAAAAATCTATTTTTTTAAGATGGTGAGGAATGATGAGTGATAAAAAAATAAAATTTGATAAAAGCTATTGAAAATAAATTTTCATTTTAATGAAAAAAATGATTTTTTGACCAAAATGATTTTTGAAAAATCTGATAAAAAACACAAGTAGGATAAAAAAATAAATTTTTTAAAAAAAAACTCAAATAAACGGACAAGTGCCCTAATCCTAGATTTTTAGTAGTGTTTTAGGGACTCTTTGACGAGACCTGACAAGTTACCAAGAAGAAAAGTTAATTACCTTTGCCATAGAGGTGATCACATTAGCAAAGTGAATATATCACAAGAGTTCCCTCAACCATGATTGAAGTTGAAACAAAGATTGGAAAAGAATAAAAACACAATTAAGAACAATCCAATATCTACTCGCAACAAAATTTGATTAAACATTGTCATAATACGACTATATTTTTAAAAATGAATTCAAACTCGAGACTTCTACTCAAGTTGAAAAATACAGTAAATACTTTAAAAAATACTCAATTCATCTTATTCAAACATTCTTAAATAGTCTCCCTATGTTTTATCAATAGCATGATGGTCATTTGACAACATGTCATACTTTTTTTTTGTTACCATGTTATTGATATGAAATTCTCACTGTCGTTAGTGATGATTAATTTTTATTTGAGAATCTATAGTGTACAATAAATCCTAATCGAATTTTCTCTATACAAATAAGTCATAAATCGAATCTCTCACCAATATGTCATACTTCTATCAACTCATCTTCGGCAGAATAAAAATAACACAATTAAACTTTAAGCGGGTGAAGGGTAGATGATTGTTATAACTCTACATACTAAAAATAATGGAATGATACATATAAGTATTAGATAATTAGTAAACTACCAAAAAATTGACGAAAGTAGCCGAAAGCTACAACAAAGATTGTGATTGCACAACCTTGAAGAAGTGATTTCAAGAAGTAATATAAACAAACCTTGTTAAAAAAAAATAACATATTGACATTGAAGAAGTGATTTTTAGTTGTATTAGTTAGTCCCTCTCATAGGGATTTAGAAGCTACTCTAGCCTATACCCTAAAACACATTTTTCATTAACCAAGGTGGGCCCTTTGAAAAGTTAGCTCCAAAAGCCCAAATAAACCAATGAAACTGGGCTTTCATTAACCACGCTGGGTGCAAATAAATATTCTTTTACTGCAGCCTGCAGAGAATAATTGTATAAATATTTTATTAAAACTTGTCATTCAACTTTTTAAATATTAAATTTTTGTACTATTAAATAATATTTAGATTAGATACCTTAACATGTATATTAGTTTATCCCATAATACAATGTCCTCATATTTGTGTTTTTCTTTCAAAATATGTTTATCTTACTTATTTCTAATTTCTCTAATTTACAACTAATCAAAACCCTAATATGATATTTACTTAGGCGGAAATTTTTTCTTAATAATGAATGGTCTAGATTTTAATATGTAGAAAAAAATAAAATCAACGGTTATGATGACAAACTTAAATAATTAATGAGATAAACATTTGAAGAGAAAAATAATAAGATAAATATTAAAAAAAATTAAGAGCAGTCATAAAAGAAAAGAAAAGAGATAAACACTAAAAATGAATTGTGATCCGTCAAAAAAGAAAAGAAATGACATAGACATTAATAAAACAAAAAAAATCCAGTAATCCGAAAATTATGTATAGATTTCACTTAATTGAGGTTTATAAATACAAGCACCCTCAAGGTATTTTTCTCTCACTGTATTTTTTTTTTTTTATTTTTATAATTTATATATTTATCTTCATATAGTTTATTTTGTTTCTATATAGATTTCACTTATTTTGTTCAATTTCAATGAGTTATTTTCTCTTCACCACCATTCTGTAATTATGTTTTGCAAATTATTTTTATGCATTTGAATTACTTTGATGTGTTATTATATTATTTTGCAGGTTAACAAAGTTATTGATGAAGATTATACAATTAAAGATCTATATAGTTAACAAAGATATTACATAATTTAATAACCAGTTCCGAAAATTATGTATAGATTCCACTTAATTGAGCTTTATAAATACAAGCACCCTCAAGGTATTTTTCTCTCACTGTATTTTTTATTTATTTATAATTTATATATTTAACTTCATATAGTTTATTTTGTTTCTATATAGATTTCACTTATTTTGTTCAATTTCAATGAGTTAACTTCTCTTCACCACCATTATGTAATTATGTTTTGCAAATTGTTTTCATGCATTTGAATTACTTTGATGTGTTCTTATATTATTTTGCAGGTTAACAAAATTATTGATGAAGATTATACAATTAAAGATCTATATAGTTAATAAAGATATTTTTATGTCTCTATTTATAGAGACAAACATGTTCAAAGTATCTTTCTCTCACTATGTTTTTTTGTTTATAATTTATATATTTGTCTTCATATATTTTGTTTATGTCTCTATATTTTACAAATTTTCAGTATATTAATTTTCATTATATTAATTTTGATTTGATTTGAGTTTATTCAATTTCAATGAGTTAATTTCTCTTCATCTAACCATTATGTAATGATGTTTTGCAAATTGTTTTTATGCATTTGAATTGCATTTAAATTAATTTGATGTGTTCTTATATTACTTTGCAGGTTCACGAAGTTGTTGATGACGGTTATACCATTATTAAAGATCTATGTAGCTAACAAGTTATTTTCTTATCATGGATGGTTTATTATAATTAATAATGGATTATATAATTCTAATAATTGTGAGCGTTGTTGTTTTTCAATGTGCTCGAAATTTTTTCTTATTCATGATTGTGCCCACCAAAATAGTTGGCTTTAAAATATAGTAATTAAAGTTGACTTTAAAATAGTTGCAAGTAGTTAGTAACAATATATCTAACTTTATATACTGTGAACGTCATATATATATATATATATATATATTTTTTTTTTTGTGAATTCATTCAAATGAGTAAAAATAGATGCAATTTGTTGTGGCATACATGAATAGTCATCAATATTTTTTTTCCCTCAAAACAAGCGTCCAACCACGATCAACTAAGATACATTTGAAAAATATCTATACTATTGATTATTTTTTTTACTAAAAAATTCCATGGTAAGCATGAGAAGGATAATTATGCATCATATATTCATATTAATTAATGATTTTATTATTTTAAAAAAAAATTGATAACAAAAAAACTATATGCCACACACAAATGATAAGCCAAAAAAACATCAATTTTTTGAAACTTATCATGTTTGAAACTTCCTATTATTATTTCGGAATTAATGCAAAAATTATTTGAAATTCACATTTAAGAGGTTAAGAAGATTCTACACTATATGCTTACTACTATAAATAATCACATATTATGACATTTTCATTGTATAATTAAATTGAATGATTAAGCCCGTGCATGCACGGGTAAAAAAGTGTGTTTATTTAACGGAAGTAATAAACTTTTACCGTATGATGAATCAAATTTAAATTCCAATTTATTGAAGTACATCTATCTATATTTAATATTTGACATGTCTTAAATAAAATTAAAAAATATAAATTTTTAATTGAAAACAACATTGTTTATATTTTAAATATATTAATTATATAAGTTTTAAGACTATTACACTATACATATCTTATCTTAGTATGTTTTTAATCGGTGTGTTAGACACATTGTTTAATATTTTTCTATATTTTTTTATAATTTAAATATTTAATACATCATGAAGGTGTGTTAACCAGAGGGGGGTGCGGGATGCCCTAGTGCATCGGACCTCCAATTTTTAAGGGCCTCAAAAATAATATTATGTGATAGTAGGTCTTTTAAAAAAAGTGATTCAAAAGAACTAATTTTTTTTTTAATTTATTTTTATTGTCTCAATTTAAAGTGGCTAAGTGCATATTTTAGAAAAATAAAATAAAATGAACAACAAAAAAGAGGTTTGTCATGTCTCAAACATAATCAGAAACTCGTGTATCTTTTCATTTTTCATCCCACTAATTAGAATATGATTATTTTATATTTGGTTTTGTGTTTTTCTTAATTAAATGATAATTTTAATATTCTGTTCAGGACCTTCAAATTGTCGAGACCGGCCCTGATGTTAACCTTAATCTAAATTTTATGCCAGTAATAATTATATGTAGAAAACTGACCCCGCATGCGCCTATACCAACGTCTAAGTAAATTTTAAATTTGGTGCTGTGGGTTGACATTCTAAAGCATTTCACTTTGCTTATGCATTAATTAAACCGAAAGCATGAAGAGATTATCCAATAAAATCACCATCTTAATATATAAACATTTTTTGTGTACTGTAACCTATAACAAATTAATCCATCAAATCATCATATAATTAATTTAGTGGGAATGTGAGCAAAAGATTATATTATAGAGTAAAGCAAGTGGCTGTTGGAACTACATTCAAAAGGGTTTGAGTGATAGAATAGAATATATATATGAGAGTCTTATTATATAAAAAAATTAAAAATACATCCTTCAATGTGTAAACCAACAAAATTTATATATTTAGAGATATATTTACTATAAAAAAATATATAGAAATTAAAATAAAAAATTCACAAATATATTAAGATGAAAATAATATTTAAATAAAAAAATATTACAGCTAAATAAGAATGTTGTATTTTAATGAGATTCTATGTATCAAACTGTAAAATAATTAAAACGATTATCTTTTGTCATTATGTGAATAGAATATATAAGAATCTCATTATGATACAACAAAATTATATATAATATAAATAATTATGACAAAATATTCTATTTTTTCAATTACGCAGGAAGACATACAATTGGCTACCACACACCAAATTGTTTAACTATAATTAAAAAATTGCATTTCAACCATTTAAATTGGGTAGAATATATGTATAAAAAAATAAACACTTTTTTTACTAGTTGTTAGAAATAATATAAAGTCATTGACGTAGCTCTATCTTAATAGCTTAAATTTTTAGGATAATCGGTTATTTGACATGGTACCTGTTCCTGTATGGAACGTAGGGGTATATATTTTATGTGTTTAATGTCTGTCTATAGTACGTATGCTGAATATGTTTTTCCGTTCGACCCCTTTTCCAGTTGATGGATGCTCTATTTATAGAGGAGGGGATGGAGAGATGCTAAGGAAGTAACTCCCCATGATCCCTGTCATGAAGAGTGGAGCAGTTATTTCCTTCGTGTGATCATGGGGTGTGGAAGTTGGCTGAATGAGTTCCCGCCATTTTTTCTTATTCATAATAGTAAGATCGTGTGCTAGGGGGTGTATGGTACTGGACTTTGTTGGGGATAATGGGCTGGCCCAATATCTTGGGCGACATCCTTCATGGGGGGCGGCGTCGCCATGGGCGATGCTTTATCTTAGGAGTGGGCTTTATCCGTAATTGGGCCTAGAAACTCCTGACCGGTACACAGCCTCCCAAGCACTAGGCTCCAGGGGAGGCGTGGTGCTGACAGTCTAGGCTATTTGTCACGTGTTCCCAGGTTGAAGGATATCACGGGTAAGCGTTATGAACCAATTGAGCACGTTTTTCAGTGGGATTTGCCAGGTCTTGGTGTTGGTTGCAACGTTCCCCTAGCGAATAGGTAGGGATACTTTTCTCTTTCTGAGCGCCTTGTTACTTTAAATAGGCGAACCGCTTTCAGGTACCTATTCATCTTAACTCATATTCTTATTCTACTTTACTCATTTCGTCTAAAATGTCTTCAGATGCTGTTCCTATTATCAATGCTTTGAAAGGGGTGCTTCGTAGAGGGATGGAGGACATCCTGGAGAGCACTGAGGAGTTTTGCGTGCTGGTAGGCGATCTGGAGGAGGAGAAAGATAGCCTCAATCCATCAGAGTTGCTCTTTTTTGAGCGTTGTCTCGCCTTTCGAGAGAAGCTGCTTCGAGACGCTCCTTTCATCTTTGTTGTGGAGTGTGCTGACCTTCGAAGCCACAAAGTCACCGTTACCATGAGTGATGAATCCTGGTACACCAAGGAGGCTATGCATATGTATGAGGCGACCTTGAGCGCTTCTTTTGATGAAGAGGACAAGGTCAGAGCTATGGAGCAGAAGCTAGAGGCCGAGGTGGCTAAACTGAAGGAGAGGAAAAAACTACTGAAGAATGACATCTAGGAGGATATCACCAAACTTCTGATGAAACGGAAGAATCTGTTGGACTTACAGATCCAGCAGCGTAAGATGGGAAGCACCATGGCGAAGATTGCAGATGACATGGAGGTTGTCCAGGCGAGCAAAGAGGTTCTGGCGACGCAATGGGTTGTCGCCATGGAGGCCGGCGACAACATTGGCGTTTAGTTTATGTATTTGCATGTTTGTTTATCGCCATAGTTTTGTTGTTTTTGGCTTTATGTACTTCTGTTATGGACTTAGCCTTTGTTTTGATGATTGTAATTCTGACTGTTTCCCTTCTATTATGTCGTTGAATAAATGGAGCCTTGTCGCCTACTGATTGCATTGGGCGATGTAAATGCGTTGTGTTAAATTTCTTATGT
The DNA here is from genome assembly GCA_954870985.1 of Trifolium fragiferum. Lineage (NCBI taxonomy): Eukaryota > Viridiplantae > Streptophyta > Magnoliopsida > Fabales > Fabaceae > Trifolium > Trifolium fragiferum. The sequence continues at coordinate 41,152,582 of OX940794.1, forward strand.
CGTTTGGCGTCGTAGACACGTGTTCATCATTTTGACGCGTGTCTTTACCCGCTGGGTAAAATAATGTTTTATTCGAATTGTTTTCTTTAACCGTTGGTCTTTCAACTTCCCCTCCTTTTCCCTCCAATAGCCTATAAATACGACCTTTCCTTTCTTCTTCCTTTACTTCGCTTTCTCATCTGACTCTTATCAAGTTTTTATCGTGAACTCTCATGCTATCATCTCCCGTTGTTATCTTCTCGAGGTACCCTTCTACTTACCATTATCTTCTCCGTTTCTTTTTTCTTTTGAGCGAAAGGCATGGTGATCATATGAGAATTAGGGGAATCATCCAGGATTCCCCACATGTACTCAGATTTAGAGAAGCAAATTCGTGCTCACTTTACTAGGGTTGACGACTCTTTAGATGAAAAAGGGTATTATTCCGAGATTTTCGGATCTGATTTTAGCGATAGCAGTCTAGGGAGTGATAGTGATAGCGATTGCATAATCATTCCTCATTCTTCTTTCACAGGAAAGGAGTTGGCGTTGTACCATTCCCCCCTTCAGTATATATTTTCATCCGGGATGGCTCATTCTTCCAAGTACGATTCCGCGGCGGCGATTGCGGAGTTTAGGGGAGAGCTTAAGTAGACCCTCCCAGAGAAAGAAAGAAAGATTATTATAGACCCAATAGGCGAGGTCGAACATGTTACCACAGTCAATCTGACACCGCTTCATTACTTTTATATGTACGGCGCCATCTTCAAGAGCCTTAATCTCTGGTTGCCGTTCACGACCTTTGAAATGATTATTCTCCGGATCTTGAATGTGGCCCCTACCCAACTGAGTCCTAATGGCTGGGCGTACGTCAAGTGTTTCGAGGTGTTGTGTGCCGCCTTGGACATACCGCCAATTCCTAGTGTCTTTTTCTTCTTCTACTATGTCAAGAGCCTTACCAAGGGCAAGGCGGTTACTTTGTGTAGTCAGGCGAACAGGGGTTTGTTCACCCTTTACGCCTCAAATTTCAAGAACTACCAGAATACTTTCTTGCGCATTCGTCATGGTCCCGGGCTTAAGGATTTGATGTATGATGAGATGGACCAGCCCTTATTCCCTTTTTACTAGACAGAAGACCCTAGGGCGATCAAGGGCATAGACGAGACTAAGCTTACTGATTTTGAGCTGGAAACCCTGTCCTTCTTGGACAGTTTTAGTATTATTGACACCCGTTAGTTGTTAGACCAGGAGACTGATTTCCCAAGTCTCATAGCCTACATAAGTAAGCTTTATGTTGATGAAGTTTTTTTTTTTATTTTTTTTTTTTTATGTTTCTCTGCAGTTAAGGATTTATCTGACCTTTTGCCTTCTTTCGTTTTGTTTTGCAGAAAGAATGAGGACTTTGAAAGAAAACGAATGGGTTGCCTTTTTGGCGAAGACCAAGGAGAAGCAAGGCGATTCAGATGCGGTTAATGTCGATCCCCTGGCACCCTTGGTAGTGGGCGAAAACAAGAGGGCAAAGAGGCGGAGGCGTGGTGAGGAGGACAAGCCCGCCAAATCTGTGAAGTTGGAGGGTGGTGCATCTAGCCTTTCTGAAGAGGGCGAGAGGATCACCATGGAAGTCAGTGGGCCCCGTAAGCCATCTGGGGGCGGCGAAACTAAGGCGCCTATGGCGTCTCCTTCTGAAACTGAGGTCCCACCATCTATTGCTGCTGCTACGAGTATTCCTACCCTGCCATCTGCTTCAGAGGCTGCTTTTGCCTGGGGGAAAAGTTTTGACCCTATTTCTTTTATCAACACTCATTTGGTGTTGAAGGATGACTCTAGGCGCTTTGAGAGCATGGAGATGGGCGGACTGAGGAGGATGGCTCTAGAGCATGAGCTGAAGAGCTTTGTACTTAACTATGCTCTCTCAGGGCGTCAGGAGAAGGATGTGAAGGAGGCCAAAGAGATACTGAAGAACGAGGTTGTTCGGTTGGAGAGAGAGCAGCTGGCCGTGATAGACAAGGTGGTTGCTGATCATGAGAAGGCGGTGAACAAGCTGAAGGATGAACATGGTAAAGAGCGTGCTGAGCTTCAGGGCAAGTTGGGCAAAATGGTTGAGGCGCGGAATGCTGCTATCGTCGTCTGCCTCCACAATGCTAAGGAAGAATTGATTGCAAGGCGCCTCTTCAAGCGGAAATCTGGCAAACTCCGGTCCGATGTAGACACTCTTCAAGAAGAGGCGCAGGACATGAAGGAGGAAATTGTTGAGCTGAAAGAGGCGATAACTGGCAAGTTTGTGGATGGTTTTAACTATGCTTTGGCGCAAGTGAAGATCCTATTTCCAGATCTTGATTCCGTCATGCTGGCACATGCGGATTTCATGAAGAAAATGGAAGATGGAAAGTTGGTTTCCCGTACTCGAAGATTCTACCTTTTATGTTTAGTTCGCCCCTCGAAGGGCTCTTTTGTAATATTTTTTGCTATGTCCTGACAATTTGTAACGTGCTTTGTTGAATTTGTGCCCAGTTGTGGCTTTATAATTTGAATGATAAGTACCTTCTTATATCCTTTGTTCACTCCTCGTACTTCCTATGTTTTTTTTGTTATGGTATTCACGGCGTGGTGTGTTTAATGGGTGAATTCCACATTAAAGTGGTTGTAGTCTAATGGTAAGAACTCCCCGTTATCTGCAGGCGAGATCGTTGAGTCAAAACGCCCTCCCTGAGTCAAAGCATTTACTACTGATACATCTTGCTTTGTGTAACCGTTATGATCGTCCTATGAAGGCACGAGTTGAGTAGCTGTAACTGCCCTGCACACATTAAATGCGACTTTGACTATTAATATCTCTTGATGTGTTGTTTTCACTCTTATGTTTTTTGGATACCTCAATGGATAGAACACACATGGAGAAAGGGGTTTCGACTAGGTCGAGAACTAAGTTAGGAAAACATAAATTGGATGAGCCTGTTTCCAAAGATAAACGTGCAGGTGAACCTGCTTCTAAGGCCAGCCGTGTTGGAGCGCCCAAAAAGGGGCGGGCGAGGAGCCCCTCGATTACTTCGAATGAAACGGATGAAGATTACGCTGAGTTTTTGAGGACCTATGATCCCCAAGAGGTGTATCCTCACGTGTCTTCCTCAGGAGAGGAGGAGGTCTCTCAGATCACTGTGGAATCTGAGGCCAAACCAAGGCGCTCCCTAAAGGCGAGGATAGGTTCCAAATGAGAGTCTTGCTCTTTTTACTAGTTATTGAATAAGCTTGCCTTGTGTATGGTTTTCTTTTTGATGTAACTGTTACGTTGTTTCCGGCGTTGTGTGCCTTAATAAAATATTTTTGTCAATGTTTGGACTAAAAAATGGCGTTTGTCTCGCTTTTGGCGTCATGCGCCGTATAGCTTTTATTTCACTACGTGGCGTTGTAAGCCTTAAACGTAGCTTTTATTTCGCTCTTGGCGTCATGCGCCGTATAGCTTTTATTTCACTATGTGGCGTTGTAAGCCTTAAACGTAGCTTTTATTTCGCTCTTGGCGTCATGCGCCGTATAGCTTTTATTTCACTACGTGGCGTTGTAAGCCTTAAACGTAGATTTTATTTCGCTCTTGGCGTCATGCGCCGTATAAATTTTATTTTTGAGGCCTGGTAATTCAAACTGAGACTTGTGATGATTCAAACTGGATGGTGGGCCTCGATAAAAACTCCTGCTTTCGCAGGAGAAAAGAGTGTCCCATCATCTTCTTCATTAAAAAACAAACTGTCTTACAGAATAAAAAAGGAAACAAAACATGAACAATGAAAACTAAAGAAATAACACATATTGTCTAACTGTAATAAAACTTCAAGTTCGCCACGTTCCAAGTCCTTGGCAGCACTTCACCTTTCAAAGTTTCCAATCGATAAGCTCCTCCTCCGAAGGCCTCCTATACTCTGAAAGGTCCTTCCCAGTTTGCTGCCAGCTTTCCTCCCTTGTCTCTGCCCATTGGCCTGTTTAACACTAGGTCTCCTTCAACAAAGCTTCTAGGGATTACCCTGGTGTTGTATTTGCGGGTGACCCTTTGTTTCATTGCAAATTCTCTCAGGTGTGCGCGCTCCTTTACTTCATCCATTAAGTCCAAGTTCTCCTGCAGGGCGCTACAATTTTCCTTTGGCGTTATAGTCTCTCTTCTCCAGCTGGGCAGGTTGATTTCCACAGGAATCATGGCGTCACTGCCATACACCATTTTGAAAGGTGTCTCGCCGGTTGAGGTTTGGGCGGTTGTGTGGTAGGCCCATAGGATCTCTGGTAGGGGTTCTGCCCAGCTTTTGCTTTTGCTAGTGAGCTTCCTTTTTATGGCTTTCAGTATTACTTTGTTGGCCGCTTCAGCTTGGCCGTTGGCTTGAGGGTGCTCTACAGAAACGAATGTGTTATGAATTCCTTTTTCCCTACAGAATTGTGTTACCGCCTCACTGGTGAATTGTGTACCATTGTCTGAGACTATGAACTTGGGTAACCCAAATCTGCATATAATCTTCTTCCAATAAAACTTCTTCATTTTCTCTGCTGAGATAGTCGCCACTGGCTCTGCTTCTATCCACTTCGTAAAATAGTCTACGGCCACCAGCAAGAATTTCGCCTGGTTCCGGGACGCTGGGAATGGTCCCAGTATATCCACGCCCCACATGTAAAATGGCTAGGGCGACATGACTGTCCGTAATGGTTCGCCAGGGGAGTGGTGTAAGTCGGCGTACCTTTGGCATTTTTCGCAGCTTCTCACATATCTGCTGGCATCTGACAAAATGGTCGGCCAGAAGAAGCCAGCTCTTATCACCTTTCCCGCCAGCGACCTTCCCCCGATATGGTTGCCGCACGAGCCTTCATGGATTTCCTTCAGAATTCTTTGTGACTCTATCTCGCCTACACACAACATCATGGGTGCGGCGAAACCCTTCTTGTACAGCTTCTCGTTCACTAGCGTGTACTTTGCCGCCAACCTTCTAAGCTTACTTGCTTATTCTCTTTCCGGGGTGCTTTTCCATCTTGTAGGTATTGAATGATGGGTAACCTCCAATCTCCTTCCTCTATCACCATGACCATCACTTCGGAAACATTTATGCTTGGCTCTTTGATGGTTTCTCGGATTACTGTTCTGTTGTTCCCCGGCTTTTTGGTGCTAGCAAGTTTGGAGAGTAGGTCTGCTCTGCAGTTCTGTTCTCTGGGGACGTGGATTAACTCGAACGTATCAAATCGTTCAGCTAACCCTTTTACTTTTTCCAAGTATTTTGCTAGTTGGGGATCTTTCGTTTGGTATTCTCCTGTGACTTGGTTGGTTACCAGTTGAGAATCACTTTTCACCTTTAAATCTGAGACTTCCATTTCTTTGGCGAGCTTCATTCCTGCAATCAGGGCTTCGTACTCCGCCTGGTTATTGCTCGCCTTGAATGCAAAACGCAGGGACTGTTCGATTAACATTCCATCAGGTCCTTCCAACACGATACCTGCTCCACTGCCCCTTAAGTTGGAGGCGTCATCCACTGATAATGTCCACGGCGTTGTGTTTTCTTCCGGGGGTGGGGACGTCATTTCCAACACGAAATCTGTGAGTACTTGGGACTTGATGCTTCCTCTTGGGGTGTATTAGATGTCGTCTATGAAGCTCTGATACGTGACACGATACCGATACGATACGATATCGATACGGCGATACGAGAATTTTTTTAAAATTCCCGATACGATACGGTCGCGATACGTTGCTTAAAAATAAATTTAAAATTAAATATACAAATACACAATATATATAAACATAACAAAAATTGAGAAAGATAATAAATTAACATTCAAATTACTCAAACTGGGCAAACAAGTGACAATTACATATCTCAAGTCAATTAAGTACTACCCAAAAAGGATAATTATTACTATCCAAAGACAAAACATCATTGACACCATCCAAAAAACACATGGTTGTCAATAACATCATACTCTAACATTCACTATTTAATAGGAAACACAAATTGTATCAGTCTTATCTCCTCCATTTCTATCATAAAAAAATATTATTTTCCCGATACTTTTTTGATACGTGTATCGGAGAAGTATCCGACACGTATCGGTAATAATTTTTTTAAAAAAATAATTTTAATTGTCTGATACTCTTCGATACGAGTATCGGAGAGTATCAGACGAGTATCGGTATCGGACACGATACTTCGCCATTTTTGAAGTATCGGGGCTTCATAGGATGTCGTATTCTGATAACTCTACTGCCCATGCTACCATCCTTCCTGCCAGGTCTGGCTTTTTCAGTACTTGCTTTATCGGATGATATTTTTTACCACCACCTTGTGGCCTTGAAAGTACTGGCGAAGTCTTCTCGCCGTGCTGACTACTGCAAGTGCTAACTTTTCAATCTTTTGGTATCTTACTTCTGCTCCTCTGAATGTTTTGCTGACAGAGTACACGGGTCGCTCCTCGCCTTCTATTTCCTGCACGAGCGCTGAGCTTAAAGCGTTTTCTGATACGGCGAGATACAACAGGAGGGGGACTTCAGGGCGCGGTCGTGTGAGAATGGGTGGCGACGCCATGTATTGCTTTAGCTTCTGGAAAGCTTCCTCACACTGTGGCGTCCATGTGAACTTTTCGCCTTTCTTCAGGGTTGCGAAAAAATGGAAGGCCTTTTCGCCTGCACATGATAGAAACCTTGATAGCGCCGCTATTCTCCCTGTTAATTGTTGTACTTCTTTCACTGAAGTTGGGCTTTCATTTCGATGATGGCTCTGCACTTCTCTGGGTTGGCTTCAATTCCCCTGTTGGTGAGCATGAACCCTAGGAATTTTCCTGCTTGCACTCCAAAAGAGCATTTTGTGGGGTTCAATCTCATGTCATACCTTCTCACCTCTGATAAGATCTCTTCCAGGTCTTCGCCATGGCAGCCTGTGTCTGTTGTTTTAATAACCATGTCATCTATGTAGACCTCCAGGTTTTATCCTATTTGCTTGGCGAACACTCGATCCATTAGCCTCTGATATGTGGCGCTAGCATTTTTCAGCCCAAACGGCATGACTTTGTAGAAGTAATTGCATGTGTTTGTCATGAAAGCCGTGTGGGGGGCGTCCAGGGGATTCATCTTTATCTGATTGTATCCTGAGTACGCGTCCATAAAACTTAAAGTTTTGTAGCCGGAGGCGCCGTCGATGAGCCTGTCTATGATTGGCAAGGGGTATGGGTCTTTTGGACAGGCTTTGTTGAGGTCTGTGAAGTCTACACACATTCTCCACTTGCCGTTGTGCTTCTTCAGCATCACTACGTTGGCCAGCCATTCGGGGTATTTGATTTTTTCTATGAAGCCGGCCTTCATGAGCTTATCAACCTCTTCATTTACTGCATTTCGCCTTTCCTCGCCTTGCTTTCGCTTACGCTGCGAGATGGGCTTCGCCTTCGGCGAGATGGCTAGCTTGTGTGTGATTATTCGTTCATCTATTCCTGGCATGTCCTTGGGATTCCATGCAAAAAGATCTACATTCTTTTTCAAAATGGTGACTATCTTCTCCTTCTCTTTGCTCTCCATGGTTGATCCTATGTTTGTTGTCTGAAAGCTTTCCTTGCCTATCTGGATCGATTCCAATTCCTCTATTGGACTTACTCTAAGTTCCTGGAAGTCCTCTTTGGGGTCCAGATGTCCTACCTCACACACATATGTGGTGTCCTTGTGTTTAAGATACACTCAGTTCTTCCTCGTTCTCAAACTTGCAGCGTAGCACTGCCGGGCGATTATTTGATCCCCTCTGATCATTCCCACGCCTCCGTTCTCCAAGGGATACTTGATAGCTAAGTACAGGGTAGACATCGCTGCTCCGAGTGCGTTAAATGCTGGTCTCCCTATGATAATGTTGTAGGACGCACATGGTGTTCGGACCACTAAGTATTTCACTTTAATGGTTCTTGCTTGTTCATTCACGCCGAAGGTAGTGAGCAGCGTGATGTGCCTCATTACCTCTGCCTGCTCGCCGGCGAAACCTACTACCGTGCCACTGTATGGCTGCAGCTGCTCTTCTGATAACTACATTGCCTTAAATGCTTCCCAGTACATGATATCCGCTGAACTTCCTGAATCAATCAATACCCTTTTCACGTCACAGTTCAGGATCTGGACTTGAATCACCAGTGGATCGTCGTCATGGGGAACGACGCCCTGGGCGTCTTTTGGTGAAAAGGATAAGTCTGGTGCTGGCGGGAATGCTACATGACCTACTATGTGTTGCTCCCTTACGCTTTTTCTTACGTACCGCTTGCGGGAGGAGCTAGATTCTCCTCCTCCAGAAAATCCGCCAGCTATGGTGTTCATAGCTATCCTAGGTACTTCCTCGTCTTTTCTCCCACGCCCCGGTGGACTGCATGGCGATCTATTTCTGTCGGGCTTGTCGCCTTCCCTCCTTGCAGCTTTCTCAATGAACTTCCGAAGATGTCCGCTTCTGATTAACTCCTCAATCAGATCTTGCAACTTGTAACATCGTTCTGTGTCATGGCCTTTGCACCTGTGGTACTTGCACCATTCGTTGGCATTGGGCCCCATCATGGGGCGATTTGTTGGAGGCGGGGGCGCGGCCAAATTGGTGTGAAAGATTTCTTCCAAGATGTGAACTTTGGTGTCGTTTAAGGGCGTATACCTATTTCGCTGGTAACGGCCCTCATCGTGTCGCCTAAAGGGGCGCTGCATCCTCTTTCCTCCGTTCTGCCATCCGCTGTGGGATGGTGCCCAGGGGCACCGATTATGCTCTGGCGCTGGTCGACTCCTGTTTTCTGGGGCTTTTTCTTTCGAATCCCGCGTTCTTTTTTCGGCGTTGCTCTCTTCGCCTTTGATGTAACATTCCGCCCTCTTCATAACTTCCTGCATATTCTCCGCTTGTTTCTGTGCTAGAGACTCATTAAAATGCCCTGCTCGAAGGCCGTTGTGAAAGGCTGCTACGAACATTTCTTGGTTAGGGTTGGACACCTTGATTGTGGCTTCACAAAATCGGGCGAGGTATTCTCTGAGGGGTTCACTGTGGCCTTGCCTTAAGGCGAACATATTCGTCGCCGTAACTTTGATATGATTGCTCCCTGAGAATTGGTGCACGAACTTTTTGTGGAAATCCGTGAGATCAGTGATTGAATTTTTCGGCAAGTTCATGTACCATCTCAAGGCGGCTTCTTTGAAGGTGCTGGAGAGCAACTTGCATTTAAGGTGCTCATCCGCCCCAATAATGTCAGTCTGAGTGCCTACTGCCATGAGATGCTCCGTAGGATCAGTTTTCCTATCGAAACTTGGGAGTTGTGGTATTTTGAAATTTGCGGGGACTTGAGCATCCCATAAAGCTTGTGCAAGAGGTTGGGAGACTTCTACGTTCTCCTCCTCCTGGTTTTTGGCAATTTCATCTGCTTTTTCTTTTTCTAAGGTAACAAATTTTGCCTGCAGTCGCCTGATTTCATTGACAGCCGCTTGCAAGTTCATTTGTTGTTGATTGTTGTTTTCTGCCATGCTGATGACAATTTTTCTTTCTTTTTAGGCCTGGGAAGTGTTTTACCAGGCCCCACGGTGGGCGTAAAAAATGTTCCTGTATGGAATGTAGGGGTATATATTTTATGTGTTTAATGTCTGTCTATAGTACGTATGCTGAATATGTTTTTCCGTTCGATCCCTTTTCCAGTTGATGGATGCTCTATTTATAGAGGAGGGGGTGGAGAGATGCTAAGGAAGTAACTCCCCATGATCCCTGTCATGAAGAGTGGAGCAGTTATTTCCTTCGTGTGATCATGGGGTGTGGAAGTTGGCTGAATGGGTTCCCGCCATTTTTCCTTATTCATAATAGTAAGATCGTGTGCTGGGGGGTGTATGGTACTGGACTTTGTTGGGGATAATGGGCTGGCCCAATATCTTGGGCGACATCCTTCATGGGGGGCGGCGTCGCCATGGGCGATGCTTTATCTTGGGAGTGGGCTTTATCCGTAATTGGGCCTAGAAACTCCTGACCGGTACAGTACTAGAGTTTCTATGACTAAGTAGTCTAAAAGTTTTAGCTCAACTGACAAATGTCGAAATTGTTAGGCCGGACATCATGATTCGGGTTCGAACTCGTAACCTCACAGTTGTGTGTGAGTTTAATTTTAGTGGATTACCACTTCATCTAAGACCAAAAAAATATGTTAGAAATAATATAAAATCATTGATGTGGCTTTGTACAAAAAAAATAAAATCATTGATGTGGCTCTATCCTAACAGGTTAAGTTTTTGAGATAATCGGTTATTTGACATGGTATCAGAGCCGGATTAAGGACTGCAATGTGGACATTTGACCCAGAACCATGCTAGGCGTGAGGGTGAGTGTTTAATATGTTGTTTTGTTGTCGGAGTTTGTTTGAAGTCTCACATTAGTTAGATTCTGAGTTGCGAAGTGTATAAATATGTTAGGACAACATTACCCTTTAACTAACTTTTAGGTTGAAATCCAATCATATTTAACACTAGTTATCTATTTAAATCGGTGTAGGCAATGTATTTCAATCATTTGCTAAAAACTAAAACGATAGTAAAGTGATCAACAAACTCATTATACTTAAATTAATAGCATAAAACGATAGTATATTAAATAAAGGCAAATGCTAACGAGTGCCTCCGGGACACTATTTAAAACTAATAAATAGTGAGTTTTTTATAAGATTTTTATGGAAATGTATAAAGTCAGCGCATTGGAAATCGTAGTGTTTAATTTTTTAAATAAAAAGTTTCTTTAAACGGAATGTTTAAACAGTGCCCCGGGCATTCATTAAAGGCAAACAGGCAACAAGCTGCACTGCCAACCAATTTGAATGGTAAAACCAATTCAGATAAACCAATTCTACTTTTGAGAAACCAAATAACTCAAAATTAATTCTACATGTCCAGAATCAATTCTGACTACTTCAAAATTGATACCAAACCTACACTAAATAAGCACTACAATTAGACATGCCACCACATTTTCAATGTCCGATTACTCCTCCCTAAAGATGATGCTAATGATCGTGACACTGAATTTACAAAGAAAAATCATTGCCTCCAGCCCTCCACTGATCTCTATATGAAGCAACTTACATAATATATAATAGACACACTATCTGCATGCATAGGGTCATATTCGATCGCCACTTATACTATACTCTCGTATATATATTTTTGGCAATACTTCTCATATTTTTAAATGTTCCCAACTTTAATCATTACATAAATTAAGCTCCAAAGGGATTGATTAGACAGGCATGGAAATATAATTTCTCCATGATTTAAAGCATATAAGTATAACACGATAATATATAATACTTCTTCTATAGTCTTTTTTTGGTTGTTTTTCATTCCTTGTATTTGGTGGTAGACCTTGGGTTCGTTTTTCTTAGTTTATTTTTGAGCTCATGCAATTTTTATGTATTATTATAAGTTTGTCAAGATAGTTTATAATAAAATAGCTTATAAAAATTCAATTTTCAATAATTCGAACGTATAAAATAGCATAAAACATAATTTATATTGCATAAACTGTTTATATAAGCTCAAAAATAAGTTAGGTTAAACAAACTCTTTATCTCTTATTTTTGAAAAAAGAAAAATGTTTGTACTTTCGTCTATTTATTCTTATTATTTCCCATGCATCACATGGTGACTGGTGAGGGTAAAATATATTTAGTAATTAGTATGATGGTACCATCATACTATATTTAGTATATATTTTAACTATTTTTAGAACTTTATTTAAAAACTACATCAATAAATAAATATAGGGGGCTAATAATATTTTTATTATCAATGAAAAAAAAAAGACGGAAACAAAGAACTATGCCTTAGGGTATTGAATTTCATAGAATCCGTTAAACAAATATTAGACATAAGAAAATGACAAATTGAAAACATTTTCAGTTCCTACCTAAGAAATAGATTACACAAGGAAGTGTCTTGTCTTCTACTCATTCGATCATCCTTATAAGCTTTTGGTGGATTATATCCAAGGATATAATCTCTTATACATAGGATTAAATATTTAAATGTAGACTTTATGTTACCCAAATAAATTGAGACTTTATTGCTTTTAATAATACTAATTAAATTTTCCTTCAAAGAAAAAATAATACTAATTAAATTTATATTTTATTATAAAATTGGCCATATTTTATTTAATTCATGATCGAACTCTGAATTATCGAACCATCATTTTAGTTAATACAAAAAAATAATAAGGTCCACATGTATATTTTTTATTTTATTGTTAGGAAGGTAAATAAAAATAATTTTTTATTTTATTTAATTTATACCCCTATTTGAAAACAGAATTTTATAATATTACTAAATAAATACAGATATCAACTAAGATGTATTAATGAACCGCTTATAATTTTAATCAAATGAATTTTTATTTCAAAACCGAACTGAAGAATACTTCGTGCCGGAGAATTGAAAATCATGAAGGAGAGATATATTGAATAGGTAAGCTACCGCCCCACGATCGTTGGGATATTGCCAAATGTATGGCTCAACAGCACTAGTAATTGACTTTCTTGATGATTCATACCATAAAAATTAACTTTCTTTCAATACCTAATGACTTGCTTTTATGAACTAATTTAACTTGAAGTAACAATTTGCTTCAATATTAGTGGATTCTGCTTTTCACCGCCAAAGATATTAGCAATCATTTATTCAAAGAGAAGATTATCAATTAAATTATACTATAGGGGTTGTAAGAAAAGGTCATACCACCAGTAGTGGACTAGAGCATTTTTTTTTAACTAGGCTAGATAAATCCACTTGTACGTATTTCTTATTAGTTTTGAGTTAATTGTGACCATGTGTTGAAATGTTAAACTTAGTGGAAGAAGTCTCACATTAAAGAGGTAATTTTTGACTAACATCAAGATAATAATGAATATTTTAGAGTTCGTTTGATCTATAAAACAAGTATTGTACATAATGCTACATAATATGTCAATAATTAACCTTTAACCGTTTTATTTATTCATTTGCATGGTCAATTTTCAAATAAATTAAACATGTGACAAATAGTTTTGTTCTATTTATTACCTCACTTTATTGAAAATAAAATGCATCTTTCAAGCTTTAGGTGAATATTAAGTATGTTTTAGACTCTCTTAGTGACCCAATTGTTAGTTAGGTAATATGTTGGTAGATTTATAATAATGTAATGTAATGAGCTTTAGTTATATTTAGGTTTAAGATAATTTAGTCTTTTATGTTTACTATATTATAACTTATAAGAGTAACTCTTATACGTTTTTCTCATTTTAATGGAAACTGTTGGAACAAGATGAATATTAGATACAAACTTGGTATGAATATAAACACAAGTTATGGAACAAGTAAGTGTGAATTGAAAAAAGGCTCTTTGTGTATCACATAAGATCGAACACACCCTTGATAGTGTTTATATATTGGAAGTTGCTCCCTGGGTGCAATTTACCTTTGAATCGAATAGGAAAACAAGAAAAAAATAGGTTCACCCCTTGCCACCTGCACTAGGCGCATGACAGGTTGCGCTGGGCGCAATTCAGTGATGAAATCACAGAATTGCTTCTGTCGCCTGCGCTGGGCGCAGGACCTTCTGCACGGGGCGCAATAACAATGCTGGAACTACTGAATCGCTTCTGCCAGCTGCTGGGCGTGGGGCGATATGCTTAGCCTGGTTTTTCTGTTTTGTTTTTAAGAATACACACATGTTAATTGTGCGTGGGACCAAGTCAGAAGGAAAAAACTGAATTTCCTATTATTGTGATCCATTTCCCACGTTCTGATCCCATTATCTTTTCCCCACTTCTCTCATTAAAAAAAGTATCATACTTTAATTATTTTTTCAGAACTCTTGATTTTCTGAATTCTGAAAATCACTCTTTAGTTTTCTCTCCTCTCTTTGTTTTTTCTTCGAAAATAATTAAACACTATTTGTTGTTTCTTGACTGGTTTTCATAAACCATATAAGAACTAATAATTGTTTATCAGTTATAGAATTGATTCATCGAATCAATAAGGAAGGTGTAATTCGGTCTGAATTCTAAAGTGCATAGGATTCGGTATAAACTTGGAGAAGTTTGTTTTATCCTGGGGACTTCGCGGTTGATAGTCTACCCTGCACAAATTTTTGGGTAGTGCCGCGAAACGTCTTAAAGAGAGCGTATCATTCCGCGACTCGGCCAATAATCGTTTTTCGGTGGTAACTTTTCAAACTGTTTTTAAAATAAAAAAAACCGTTTACAACAATTTTAAGACGTTTTCAAACTATCATGTCTACCGAAGAAGTTATTGGTACCAACTCTGCGGTTGGAACTGAAAAACCTTTTAAGATTGAAGGACTCCACTTCAAACAATGGGAACAAAAGATGTTCTTTTTTCTGACTTTGAAAAAGGTTGTTCATGTTCTGACAGAAAATATGCCCGAAGTTCCTGCTGCTTCTGGTTCGGGAACAAAGGCTATTATTATTAATGGAACTGCGACCGATAAATCGGCCTATGGTAAAGATAAGGATCAAAGTGATCCCGCGGTTGCTGCTGAACAGTTGAAAGCTCAAGAGCTACAACTGAGAAAAGAAAAACAGCTATGGATGGATAATGATTACTTATGTAAGAATTATATCATTAATGGTCTTGCTGATGACTTGTATGACTATTATCGGTCATACAAGAGTACTAAGGATGTTTGGGAGGCCTTGCGGAAAAAGTATGACACTGAGGAAGCTGGAGTGAAGAAGTATGCGGTCAGTCGGTATCTAAAGTATCAGATGGTGGATGAGAGGTCGGTAGAGGCGCAATCCCATGAACTCCAAAAGATTGCACATGAGATTATCTCCGAAGGTATGCCTCTCGATGAACAGTTTCAAATTGCTGTTATTATAGACATACTGCCCCCTACGTGGAAAGATTTTAAAAACTCTTTACGTCACAAAACTAAAGAATTTTCTATCGAAAGTTTGACTACCCGCCTCTGTATAGAAGAGGAATCTCGGAGACAAGATATGAAAGAAGAAGAAAAAATTAATGCTGTCTCCAAAAGGAAGACCGAAGCGGTTCTGAAGCCTACGGGCAAACCATTTAAGAATCAGAACCGTAATGCATCAAATCGATCTAAGAATGGGAATCCTTCAAGGACACATAATGCTGTTCAGCAAAATCCACCACCACCTAAGAATGATGCCGGTGAATTTCTGTGTTACAATTGCTGGAAACCGGGTCATATGGCTAAAAAGTGTAGAAACAAAACGAGGCCAAAACCTGCTCACTTGAATGCACAAGCGAACGTAACGTTAATGAAGAGCTTGCTGCAATGATCACCGAAATTAATATGGTCGGTGTAACTGAGGGTTGATGGATAGACACTGGTGCTACACGCCATGTCTGTTTTGACTGTGCTATGTTTAAAACATACACGACTGCTGAAAATAAGAAAGTTCAGATGGGGAATGCTCACACCTCTGAAGTTGTTGGAATTGGAGACATAGAAGTTAATTTCACCTATGGGAAGACTCTGATTTTGAAGGATGTCATGCATGTCCCTGACATGAAGAAGAATCTTGTTTCTGGGTTTCTTCTAAATAAGGCTGGGTTTATTCAGACTATAGGGGCTGATTTGTACACCATTACTAAGAATGGTATGTTTGTTGGGAAGGGTACGTCACTGATGGCATGTTTAAGTTAAATGTTAATTTGAATCTGAATAAAACTTCTACTTTTGTTTACTCTGTGTGTGATTTTAATGTTTGGCATTATAGACTTTGTCATGTTAATATGCGATGCATTCATAACTTAAGCAACTTAGGTTTAATTCCTAAATTGAATGTTAAGGAAAAAGAAAAATGTGAATTTTGTAGTCAAGCAAAAATAACAAAGAGTAAACATAAATCAGTTATACGAGAATCTGAACCAATGGACCTTATACATACTGATATTTGTGAACTAGATGGAACATTGACTAGAAATAACAAACGCTACTTTATCACTTTTATTGATGACTGCTCTGACTATACCTTTGTTTATTTAATGAAGAATAAAAGTGATGCTTTTGAAATGTTTAAAGTGTTTGTTAATGAAATTGAAAATCAATTTAGTAAGAAAGTTAAGAGACTTCGAAGTGATAGGGGAACAGAATATAATTCTAGTTTATTTAATGATTATTTTAAACAACATGGAATTATACATGAGACGACTGCACCATATTCCCCTGAAATGAATGGTAAACCAGAAAGAAAGAATAGAACTCTTACTGAACTAGTCGTTGCTATTATGCTTAACTCTGGTGTCGCTACACATTGGTGGGGGGAAATAATAATGACTGTTTGTTTTGTTTTGAATAGAATTCCCAAATCGAAAAGAAATGTTTCTGCATATGAGATATTAAAGAAAAGACAACCAAACTTGTCTTATTTGAGAACTTGGGGATGTCTAGCATATGTCTGTAAACCGGATCCGAAGCGAGTTAAACTCGCTAGTAGAGCTTATGAATGCGTATTCATTGGTTATGCAACAAACAGTAAGGCATATAGATTTTATGATCTAAATGCAAAAGTGATCATAGAATCTAATGATGCAGATTTCACTGAAGATAAATTTCCCTTTAAATCAAGAAATAGTGGGGGCGCTCTGTACAGAGTCAAACCCCTGAATCGAGTCACATTCCTGTGATACGAAATGATGATAACAATGACGAAATGGAAACTGAACTTCGTAGAAGCAAACGAGTAAGAGTTGCTAAAGACTATGGTCCGGATTATGCGGTCCATATAGTAGATGAAGATCCCACAAATCTTCAAGAAGCCTTGTCATCGATGGATGCGGATCTCTGGCAAGAAGCTATTAATGATGAGATGGATTCTCTAGAATCTAACGGGACCTGGCACTTGGTGGATTTACCAATTTGTTGTAAATAGATTTTGAAAAAGAAACTAAAACCTGACGGCTCTGTGGATAAATATAAGGCTCGCCTTGTAGCCAAAGGTTTTAGGCAAAGAGAAAATATAGATTTCTTTGACACCTTTTCTCCGGTCACTAGAATAACATCTATTCGAGTACTTATTTCAATTGCCGCTATTTATGATTTACTCGTACACCAAATGGATGTTAAAACTGTTTTTTTAAACGGTGACCTAGAAGAAGAAATCTATATGGAACAACCTGAAGGTTTTGTAATCCATGGTCAAAAACAGAAAGTCTGCAAGTTAGATAAATCTCTGTATGGTCTAAAACAAGCTCCTAAGCAATGGCATGAGAAGTTTGATAATTTGATAATATCAAATGGTTTCAGAGTAAATGAAAGTGACAAATGCATTTACTACATATCTGAAAATGACATGTGCATCATCATATGTCTTTATGTAGATGATTTACTCATATTTGGATCAAATCTCTCAGCCATAAATAATGTGAAACCATTATTGTGTAACAATTTTGATATGAAAGACCTCGGAGAAGCAAGCGTGATTCTTGGAATCAAGATCACTGGGTCTGAGAAGGGAATATCCCTAGATCAATCACATTACGTGGAAAAGATCCTAAAGAAATATAATTATTTCGACTGTAAACCTGCCAACACCCTGTATGACGCCAGTGTAAAACTCTTTAAGAACACTGGTGATAGCATAAGACAAATTGAATATGCGAGCATCATTGGTAGTCTTAGGTATGCCACTGATTGTACTAGACCCGACATAGCTTATGTTGTGGGACTCCTGTGCAGGTTTACGAGCAGACCTAGTAATGAGCATTGGCAAGCCATTAAGAGAGTCATGGGATATCTTAAAAAGACCATGAATCTCGGTTTACATTATTAGAGATTTCCTGCTGTACTTGAAGGATACAGTGACGCTGATTGGAACACACTATCAAATGATTGCAAAACAACTAGTGGTTTCATATTTAGTATAGCTGGTGGAGCTATATCTTGGAAATCAAAGAAACAGACCATTCTGGCACAGTCCACCATGGAATCTGAAATGATAGCACTAGCAACTGCTAGTGAGGAAGCAAGCTGGTTAAGATGCTTGCTATCTGAGATTCCCTTATGGGAAAAACCTATGCCAGCTGTGTTGATCCACTGCGATAGTACTGCAGCTATCGATAAAGTTGAGAACCGGTATTACAATGGAAAAAGACGTCAGATAAGACGAAAGCACAACATTGTGAGAGATTTGGTCTCTAAAGGTGCTGTAAGAGTGGATCATGTACGCACAGATGATAACTTAGCCGATCCTTTGACGAAAGGTCTAGCTAGAGAGAAAGTCTTCAATACATCTGTAAAGATGGGACTAATGCCTATGAATTACTTATGATGGTAACCCAACCTAAAAGACTGGAGATCCCAAGAATTAGGTTCCAATGGGTATGAAATTCTGGTGGCAAGTGTCAGATGTGCAGCACGATGTGTACACTTTAGGAATCGTACGATGTGTAGCCTAATGTGTCAACATCGTGGACATACTGAACTTGATGTACAAGTAAACAATATAAAGTGCAGGAAACAATAAAACACAATGAGTTTGTTAACCCAGTTCGGCACTTATAACAAGCCCTATTATGGAGGATACCAATCCAGGGATGAATCCACTATGGTAGTATCAATTTAAAGTTAAACTCCCCCGTTTACAACTTCTCACTTAATCACTACCCGTGCTAATTCTACCTAGGAACTCCTAGATATGAGAACCTCTGCTCATTCCCCCTCAACCTTACCCAGTAAGGATTTAATGACAAACTCAATTGGAGACACACTCCTAGACAAGCAAAGCACTCGTACCTAAAGGCTTAGAGTGTTGCACAATCCAACTCCTTGCTTCAAAGCTTTGGAGAAGGAAACCTAGAGATTACAACTCTATAAACTCAATCCTTACTTGTATCAAAACTATGATCCAAGTGAAGGCTCACAAAGAACAATAAACAGACTAAGACCTAAGACTCGATTTCTTTAACTCTTGGCTTCGTCCTTCATAATGTCTTCAGTCTTCCTTTATATAGAACAAGATTCATGGGCTTGGATCTTCAATGTTGACAGCTGGCCTTTGTAAATTTACCTTGAGATTTATTTGATCATAATCTTTTAATTGTTTGTTTCAAATCTTTTGATCAAAGTCGGCCAATAAAATAAAACAGAACCATGAAAGATTATCTTGTTCCTTGGCGCGCAAGCTGGCACGATTTAATTTGAAAAACAAATCTTTTCAAAAGATCGCGTGTAAATTAATAAAAGCGCGTCCAGCTAGGGCGTCCAGATGTGAAACCTGATGTGCCACACATCATGCTCCACATCATGGAATTAGGCTTATTTTACCAAATGAAGCCAACACCCTAAAATCCTCAACAGGGTAAACAACAAGTTGTAAGTAATAGGAATTGAACGTGCAAGTATAAGAGGCACGAATCCTGAAGAAGAGAGGATGAGTTAATAAAACTCTTAATGAGATCTATACTCTATAAGAGTGGAGTACGTCAGGAGTACTCTTGATAGACTCACCTATATGAATGTGGAATTGAGGCCGATTCCTATGGAGTCTAGAGGCGAACTCCTAGATCATTCATGAAACTGGGATACACGTGCAGGGCCATAAATGCACGGGCTATAGAATACACCTTAAGAAAGGTTGTGTGCTGGTTTGAGAAAAATCTAAGATAGAGTTCCAAGACTAATCGTAACTCTTGTTAAATCGGGCTCTTACCGGCTATGTAAAGGTTCCAAGACATAGTTCACCTTTGCTTATGCACAATCTTACAGAAACGTTTATCGTTATCCCTGAAACAACTTTTTTAAATTCAAGTGGGGGATTGTTGGAACATGATGAACATTAGATACAAACTTTGTATGAATATAAACACAAGTTATGGAATAAGTAAGTGTGAATTGAAAAAAGGCTCTTTGAGTATCACATAAGATCGAACACACCCTTGATAGTGTTTATATATTGGAAGTTGCTCCCTGGGTGCAATTTACCTTTGAATCGAACAGGAAAACAAGAAAAAATAGGTTCACCCCTTGCCACCTGCGTTGGGCACAGGACAGGCTGCGCTGGGCGCAATTCAGTGATGAAATCACAAAATTGCTTATGTCGCATGCGCTGGGCGTAGGACCTTCTGTGCGGGGCGCAATAACAATGCTGGAACCACTGAATCGCTTCTGCCAGCTGCGCTGGGCGCAGGCTGGCCGCGGGGTGATATCACTACCACAAAAAAGGGATTTTATGGCACTTTTTTAAGGCTTTGATAGCGCTTAAAAGCGCTATTGATGTTGCCGCTATTAAAGGTATGGTGCCTTTTATAGCACTTTTGAAAAGCGCTATTGTATCGAAAAAAAAACGCTATCGAAAGCTTTGATTTCACGCTTAAAACATGTTCTGACAACAACTTTTAATAGCAGTTTTAAGAAAAAGCGCTATTAAAAATCCAGTTATAATAGCGCCCGTGAGTAAAACGCTATTAAAAGCTACAGTTTTAATAGCGCCCGTGAGTAAAATGCTATCAAAGGCTGCAGTTTTAATAGCGCCCGTGAGTAAAACGCTATTAAAAGCTGCAGTTTTAATAGCAGTTTTTTCAAAAAACGCTATTGTACGTCTGACTTTTTTTTTTTTAATTTATGAGCTGAATTTCAAATTTAAAAACTAACAAATATTACCAAGTTTTCTTTATAGAGAATAAATAGTGGCAAATCAAAGAATAAAAAGTACAATTTCAATATAACATACTTTATAAATAAAACATTAAATTGAGTACCACACCAAAACAAATTTGTTCTAATACAAATGTGTTATATATGATATCTCATAACCAAAGTACTTACTCCTGCCACACCAAAACAAACTTAATTAGTTATCCAAATCAAATTAAAATTAACCTAAAGGAATTCTACCATTTTCCAACAAAGCCGGCGCCTCATGTTTTCAAGAAGTCCCTGAAGAAAAAAAATATACTCAATATAGTTAATATCTTATGTTCATGAGAGATTGATCCAAATTGTGTTTCAAATTGATAATATTAAAGACAAAATGATTATAACATCATATGCAAAGAAGAGAAGGCTGAAAGCCAATCACCTCAAAAAAAAAAAAAAAACCAATTGTAACGTTATATGCACAAACTTATCCACTTTTGTTTCCTACGTACCTAAAAAATTTTGCCTCGGGAAGAATATCCGTGATCATATAATCTGCCCATTCCTCCTTCACTTCATGCAACTTATTCCTTAGAGTATGTTCGACATTTGTGGTCTTCAAAATACTTCATTAAAAATATAGCATAAAATTAGTTACGATCGGATTACATTACACATGCTATATGATTGCAAATTAATAATAGTTAAAATCACGTACATTATCCGGAATTTTATTTGGATATCTCATTACAACCTCTTTCATTAATCTCATCACAAAATATCCGCAGTCAATACCGTCGTTAGTTTGACGGGGACACTGAAATAAAAACATTTACATCACATTAACATCGCTATTATTATGTACCAAAAAAAAAAAAAAAACATCGCTATTATTATAAATTTTGATTTTGTTATTTAAAAATAACACTAATTATAAAAATACCTTTATGATTTTCCATTTGATTTTTAATTTTGACTTGGACACTTTAGTTTGAGATAAGGCATGGTAGATTTGTAAAGCGCTAACAAAATAAAATTAACTTCGTATGAGTAATTATTATCAATAATCAGACTTATATAAATCTTAAAATAAAAGAATATAGATACTCACTTGTTAATCTTTATTTGGAATGTGTCATCATATTTTGAAGGCTCATTACCCAACGAATCCAAGTAATATATATTCCCAGCATCTAGATCGATGACGAGCAACACTCAGTGGATCTTCCTACACCCAACATTTAAATATTGCAATGTGTTAATTGATATTCAACACTTTTAACATTTTTTATCATCGTAAAAAACTAAATTTGAATATATATCTTACCCAAAATTATACGGTGCAAGAATAAATTTATCCTTAACCTCCGTCCTCTGTTCTAACAGTATTTCTGCAATTTTGCATCCTAAAGCATCAGCAACTGATATATGCGGGGATAAGAAAGATATCTTATGCGTCAATCCACCAGGACTTATGAACTTGTCATATAAATACCTTAAAATGAAATACAAACATTTAAGATATTAATATTACCTCTCACATACAAATTAATGAACATTGATGATAATAGAGGTACCTGACATACATAGCGATGATAGATGCACTTAACCACTCTTGATTTATAACCTCAAACATATGCTCAGCATGTATATTCTCAGGATATTCCTTAATAAATACTTTCTCCCCCATACTTACTTCCATTAAACTATCAGCAGCCCACCTACTTGTCACATACAATTTAAGGATTTGCAATTTTGTAATCTCTGGACAGTTAACTTCAGGGGAAGGCTCTTGCTTTTTTATTTTATTTGGAATTTTATTTGCTAAAACAATTGATTTCTTCCGTCTTTTAATTATCGTGTATCAGTGTGTATGTATTGTCTTGTTATTGCTTGGGGGAGCATATATGCAGGGATGAAGACGAGCATTTTTTATTTTTTTACTAAATGAAGACAAGCATTATATAAAATAAAAAAATTAAAAAAAAAATGTGTATTAATTAAGAGATACAGAGAGAGAAAGAATGCCAAAAAAAGAAGTTGATTCAGAAAGTGTTGTTCATTGACAAATTAATTGTGCAAATTTTGATCAAATCAATGCCTTCAGATTTAATGAGATCAATGGTTCGGATTTGGTGTCAAACTAAATTTGACACCTTGGTGTCATTTGATCCTAACGCCTAAAATAAAGATCATGTACATAATAAGAACACTAATAACTATTTTTAAAAAACAATATCATGTCACTGATATGAGTTGAAAAACGCTAAACTAAACAAACTTTCAACAATTGATGATTATAAAATGTGGACAAGCCACTCACCACCGATTTCTATAAACTAGAGAATAGCTCAACTTCTCTGCTTTGCTCCTCTGTTTGTGTAAATCCTTTGTTTTGCTAAACTTCAAATCAAAGAATAGCTCAAAGATAACACAACCTGCGAAATATAAACCAACATTACACAACATAAACGAAGTACTCATTCATGAAAATATTCGGTTACCTTCAACTTCTATAATCTACTATTGGACAAGCACAAAACATTTATTCTTGTAACACAATGAAGAATGCTATGAGTGAAGAACTATCAAAAGAAAAGCAAAAAAGTAATCCATATAAATTTGCAGATGAGATTCATGAAAGTTTCATTCAAATAGTTCCATCAAAAGTCTAATATTCTGAGTTTGATTCCTTTGGGTTAGAAGCTACAAGACAATCGATTTGAGTTCAGTGGCTTGACGATGGTTTGAAGAAGGTGGACGAAGATTGATTAGGGTTTGAGTTCAGTACTTGACGGGAATTGGCTTCAAGATCATGGGTTTTAGAATCCTGAAGGGTGAAAACTTAGTGCGGGAAACGAAATTTGTGATAAGCGCGTACTGCATTCTATTTCTATTATTATTATTATTATTATTATTATTATTATTATTATTATTATTATTATTATTAATTAATAATTATTTGTTTTTTTTTTTTTTAACAAAAAGGGGGTCAATATGTCAAAAAAAAAGGGGGTCAAGGGTTCGAGACTCACCGACCACAGTTTTGATTTTATGATTTCCTATACTATAGCGGTTATGTAAAAACCGCTATTATCGCATATAAGCTTTATTAGCACTTTCTGAAAAGCGCTATTGTGGACCTGCACAATTCTAGCTTTAATAGCGGTTTTTTAGGAAACGGTATTATAGAGTACTCTTATGTTAGAAATAATATAAAACCATTGATGTGTCAAATCCTAACAGCTTAAGCTTTTGGGATAATTGGTTAATTGACATAGTATCAGAGCCTCTATGACTAAGTGGTCTAGGGTTCGATTCCCGCTCCCCTCACTTTCTAATTAAAAGTGGAATTTAAGCATATGGTAGGTGGTCCTATGCATTATCCACGCTTCAAGCCCAAGTGGGCTCTTGCGTGAGGGGGCGTGTTAGAAATAATATAAAATCATTGATGTGTCAAATCCTAACAGTTTAAGCTTTTGGGATAATTGGTTAATTGACATGTGCAAGGTTTTGATAGTGTTTTTCCTAAAAGCGCTATAATAAGCGTCCGTGTTTGTGTTTTAATAGCGCTTTTTAAATAAGCACTATTAAATGGGCGCTATTAAATCCCTTTTTTGTGGTAGTGTATGCTTAGCATGGTTTTTCTGTTTCATTTTTAAGAATACGCACATGTTAATTGTGCGTGGGACCATGTCAGAAGGAAAATACTGAATTTCCTATTATTGCGATCCACTTCCCACGTTCTGATCCCATTATCTTTTCCCCACTTCTCTCCTTAAAAAAAGTATCGTACTTTATTTTTTCAGAACTCTTGATTTTCTGAATTCTGAAAATCACTCTCTAGTTTTCTCTCCTCTCTTTGTTTTTCTTCGAAAATAATTAAACACTATTTGTTGTTTCTTGACTGGTTTTCATAAACCATATCAGAACTGATAATTGTTTATCAGTTATAGAATTGATTCATCGAATCAATAAGGAAGGTGTAATTCGGTCTGAATTCTAAAGTGCATAGGATTCGGTATAAACTTGGAGAAGGTTGTTTTATCCTGGGGACTTCGCGGTTGATAGTCTACCCTGCACAAATTTTTGGGGAGTGCCGCGAAACGTCTTAAAGAGAGCGTATCGTTCCGCGACTCGGCCAATAATTGTTTTTCAGTGGTAACTTTTCAAACTGTTTTTTTTTAAAACCGTTTACAACAGAAACTCTAGCCTCCTTTTATTCTTTTGTATTTCTCTCTTTCCTTTTGATTGTTTGTATTGTTAACACCAATAATAATAATAATAATAATAATAATAATATGAAAGTTGATGATTTGATTAAAAATAGTTGATTCATTGTAAATCAACATGTTTTTATACAATTTGCTTTTGATATCTTTGGCTTTCTAGCACCAGATGCTGTGAGTTTTTTGTAAAGGGTTCAAAAGATTATGAATAGCAATGTTGTGTCTGTTGGAACAAAGTTGGTTCTAATATAACCCAAGTAGTTTTGATGATAACAATAGTATTAATATATAATAGGGAGTACTGATAATTTACTCTAGTGTGCATGTATATAAGTTAAAATTTTATATACACTAGAAATTGAAGTTCTGGTTGCTATGCTAAGAAGCGCTCCCAGAAGTTGGGAAAAGCAAGTTCTGAAGAATGACACCAGAAGTTGTGGTCACCAGAAGTTGCCAAGTCAAAGTCAACCAGAAGTTGAACTCATCAGAAGCAGAGTTTCATCTCAAGATTCTGATGATGATGAAACCGCAGAATTTGCCAGAAGAACATTCTATTCTCTATAACGACTATCATCTATATGGCAAATTCAGAAGAGGCAGAAGAAATCTCTTACAAGACCGTTATCCTCATGATAATGACGTTTGTACTATTATACTATCTTTATTTTCCTGATATGGGCGAATATTCGAAATCAAGGCTCAGATTTTATTCTTTACTTGATTTGAATAAGCACATTTCAAATGAAAATAATAGTACAGTACTACGTAGCTGCTTTCATCTTTGTCCGCTCAAATTCAAGACGCTCCAACATCATCTATAAAAGGAGGAAGAATTTGAAGACAAAAACAACACACCTATCAAGAACAAAAGCGCTGTTATACTGCTGAATTTCTGAGAGCATTTTTAACTTAGATACAACTTGAGCTTATATCAAAATTCAGGACAAATAATTTTCAACTTCTGACTAATCAGTTGTTCAACCTTAGTTTTCTTTTTAAGAATTCTAAGATAAGTCTTCTTTTTAAAGTTGTATTATTTTGTTCTAAGAACTCTGATATTGTTTATTAGTTGCTCAAACATTTTCTTTGTAATTTTGTTTTAGAAGTCTCTTGCTTGTGAGCTTGAGCATTGGAAGTCTCTTGTATTGTGTTACTTGAGCAAAGGAAGTCTCTTGCAGTTGGCTTGAGCATTTGTAATCTTGTGTGATTATAGTGAAATCCCTTGGAAGTGCAAGGGGACAGGACTACTCTCGGTTTGTGAGAGGAACCAGTATAAATCTTGTGTGTTTATCTCTTCTTTCTCTTCTCTGTTTTTTCATTCACCATCGCCAGAAGTTGTTTGTGTTTTAAGTTATTCCGCTGCTGATTCTGATAAGTTGCAAAACTTAGAAGAAGTTTTTAAAACTACCCAAAACACAATTCAACCCCTCTTCTTGTGTTTTCACACCTTCAATTGGCATCTAGAGCCTGGTTCTGTTATATCACTTTGCAGTGAGACAGTTGTTTGTTGTGTCAAAACACTATGGCTGCACCTGGTGAACCTTCTAAAGGGACTGCTATTCCTTTTAACTATGATGCTGATGATAAAAACAACACCAGCAAAGCTCCTAAGTTCAATGAAGATGGTTCCACCTTTTCCTGGTGGAAAGATAGAATCTACAGTCATCTAGTTGGTATTGATGATGAACTTTGGGACTTAGTTGAAAGAGGAAGATTAGACTATGATGCAAGACAAGCTTTCACTGATAAGGACAAGAAAGCATACAAGAAGCACCACAAGGTCAAAGATATTTTGATTAGTTGCATATCTCATGAAGAGTTTCTTAAGATCACAGATAAATCTACTGCCAAGAGTATCAATGATTCTTTGTGTTCATCTTATGATGGAAACAAACAGGTACAGGAGGCAAAAGCAACACTTTTGATCCAACAGTATGAACTTTTTAGAATGAAGGAAGATGAGAACATTGAATCTATGTTTTCTAGATTCAAAGTTCTGGTTGCTGGTCTTCAAGTTCTGAAGAAAAGTTTTACTACTTCTGATCATGTGAAGAAGATTCTCAGAAGCTTACCTGCTAAGTGGAGACCTAAGGTCATTGCTATTCAGGAAGCAAAGGATTTAGACACCCTAAGCCTGGAAGGTTTAATTAGTTCACTCATGAGTCGTGAGATTGAACTAGCTTCTGATGAACCTCAGAAGAGAATGAAGTCTTTGGCTTTGCCAGCTACTTCTGGATCTTCTAAGGCTCTAAAGGCTAAGGTTGTTGAATCTGAAGCAGAAGAGTCTTCTGCAAATGATCAAGAAGAAGGATCAGATGATGATGTATTTGCACTTCTGACCAGGAAGTTCCAGAAGTGGACAAAAAGAAAGCCAAGATATTCTGGTAGAAGTTCTGGATCTAAAGGTTCTGGTTACAGAAGTTCTGGTAAACATAAGAAGGATGATTCAAAGAATTTCTTTAACTGCAACAAGCCTGGACACTTCATTGCTGATTGTCCTGAATTGAGCACCAAAGGAAAAGGAAGAAAGATCACTTTCAAGAACAAAGTTAAGAAGAGTCTTCTAGCTACATGGGAAGATCTTGACAAGCTGTCTGATGATGAAGCTGAAGATGCAG
This sequence comes from Trifolium fragiferum, assembly GCA_954870985.1. NCBI lineage: Eukaryota > Viridiplantae > Streptophyta > Magnoliopsida > Fabales > Fabaceae > Trifolium > Trifolium fragiferum. Next base: position 41,180,008 of record OX940794.1, read on the forward strand.
AAGCTAACTTGGCACTCATGGCCACAGCAGAGTCAGATGTTGAAAGTGATGTTGAGTCAGATTCAGAAGATATTGAACAGGTTATTTCTAAACTATCTGATATTCAACTCTCTAAGGCTTTGAAAGATACTGTGATGAAATACATGGAAAAATCAAATGAGCTAGAACTTTTTAAACAAAAGTTTGACATGCTCAATGATAAAGTTAATAATATTCGAGAAGACTACAAGAAGTCCTTAAAGACTATTCAAGTTCTTGAAAATGGTTGCAGATCATGTAACAAACCCTATGATAAGCATGAAATTGCTCTTCAAGAGTTTGTTCATCACAATATTGACAAGCATAAATTAGCCTCTATGATTTATGGTGCTGGCAAATACACTGGACAGGGTTTAGGAAGTACTGTCAAAGGAAACTCAAATAAGTCTGTGTGCATAAGCAAAACACCTTCTGATCTTTATTCTAATTTTGTTTCTAGTAATGGTACAGAAAATCCAAAAGTGTCAGATGCTCAAGGAAGCGTGGAGCTTTTGAAAACCTCTGCTCCCATTGCTTCAGTATCCAAGTCTAGTAAAGGAGTACAGAAGATCTTCAAGCCTAAGAGTATTCGGGGCATAAGATCAGGCTGTACAAACTTGAAAGCTGGTTTGCTGACACATTCTGGATCAAGGTCCAAAGGAAAGGTTAAGCCTAAACCTGTTTTTCAAGGCACACCTCACCTTGGATCCTCTGGAAGTTACAAGAGATAGAAGATGGATAAAAGAACTAACTTTAGAGGACCCATCAGAATATGGATACCAAAGTCTGAGATAATGTTTACTGCAGGTATGCATCCCAAGAAGAAGGCAAAGCTCATGGTATTTGGATAGTGGATGTTCACGACACATGACAGGAGACAAGCACTTGTTCCACACCCTGAATCTGAGAGAGGGAGGAACTGTAGGATTTGGTGGGAACCAAAAAGGCAAAATCATTGGTATAGGTAAAGTAGGTAATTCTTCTCTTACTATTTCTGATGTTTGGTTGGTTGATGGACTACAACATAATCTACTTAGCATAAGTCAATTATGTGACAGTAATTATGATGTTGTGTTGAATAAGAATTCATGTACTGTAATTAACAATACTGATAAATCCATTTTGTTTAAAGGCTGTAGAAAGGGCAATGTTTATAAAGTTAATTTATCTGATCTGGAAGATCAGAATGTGCTTTGTTTATTGACTCTAAGTGATGATAAATGGGTTTGGCATGAAAGATTAGGTCATGCTAACTAGAGATTAATTTCCAAGCTTAGCAAAGACAATCTTGTGAGAGGCCTTCCTAAATTGACTTATCACTCAGATTCTCTTTGTGACTCTTGTCAGAAAGGGAAGTTTGTCAAGAGCTCATTTAAACTTAAGAACATTGTTTCTACTTCTAGACCTTTAGAACTTCTGCACATTGATTTGTTTGGACCAGTTAGCACTGCTTCACTCAATGAAAAGAAGTATGGACTAGTGATAACTCACTTTATGTGAGTATTATTACAGCTTTTTACTTGCTCTGTTACCTGCTAATATGATTTTGTATTCAATGTTTAGGTTTATTTTATGCCATTTATGAGTCTAGCATGTATTTAGGATTTTTATGTAATCTCTTCATATAAAGAGAGCTCTAGAGTCATTTGGTGTCAAGACAGACCACTGGACCATTGAAAAGGTTCAAGAGCCAAGTCAAATGATAATCACAGTCAAGACAACCATTCCGTACAACCACAAGAGGCGGCTGACCAGTCAACGCAGTCAAAAGCCGCCACGTCAGATGAAGAATATGAACGGGTGCTAACGCGAGGAAAGACAGCTGGTAGATTTCCCATGTGCTGATAGTGCTGTCATTGTACTAATCATTGGGGAATATGCTTTATTCCTTTGGGCTGTCTTATTCTCGGATTTAGGGAGGTCCATGATCCAAGAGAATGCTGGTGGGCATTTTGGAAGCACTAGAACTGCTGCTAAGGTATTGCAATCTGGATATTTCTGGCCTACCCTATTTAAAGATGCTTATGAATTTGTGAAACAATGTGATAGATGTCAGAGGATAGGTAATGTCTCCAATAGACAGGAGATGCCTCTTACCAACATTTTAGAAATTGAATTATTTGATGTTTGGGGCATTGACTTCATGGGACCATTTCCTAATTCCTTTGGCAATCTATACATTCTTGTAGCTGTGGATTATGTTTCCAAGTGGGTTGAAGCAATTGCTTCCCCCACTAATGATGCTAGAGTAGTAACCAACTTTTTGAAAAAGAATATTTTCACCCGTTTTGGCACTCCTAGAGCCATCATCAGTGATGAAGGTTCTCACTTTTGCAATAAAATATTTGAGGAGTTGCTGGCCAAATATGGGGTAAAACACAGAGTTGCCACTGCTTATCATCCTCAGACTAGTGGGCAAGCAGAGCTATCCAATAGAGAGATAAAAAGAATTTTAGAAAAAGTTGTAGACCCTTCTAGAAAGAATTGGTCTAAGCTCTTGGATGATGCTCTGTGGGCCTATAGAACAGCTTATAAAACACCTTTGGGAATGTCCCCATTCAAATTGAACTTCGATGTAAAGCCTTTTGGGCTACTAAAAAGTTGAATTTTGATTATGAGGCAACTGGTAGGGCAAGACTGCTGCAACTAAATGAGTTGGAGGAGCATAGAATGTTTTCATATGAGAATGTTGAGTTATATAAAGCTAGAACCAAAACTTGGCATGATAAAAAGATTCAAAAAAGAGTTTTAATTGAGGGACAACAAGTATTACTTTTTAATTCTAGATTGAAGTTGTTCCCTGGAAAGTTAAAATCTAGATGGTCAGGCTCATTCAAACTTTTGAAAATTTATCCTTATGGGGCTGTTGATCTTTTAGATGAGTCAACTGGAAAAGAATTTAAAGTCAATGGTCAAAGAGTAAAACACTATTGGGGTGATGACTCAAGGTCTAGAGTCACCACCACCCTTGATGAAGTTTGATTTATGGTTACAAGTCTGGCTGAGGACTTAGTAAAACCAAGCGCTACTGGGAGGCACCCCAGACTACTAATGTAAATAGCTTTTGTTTTTGTTTTTAGTTTTTGTTTGTTTCAGAAAAGGAAAGATGATTGGAGTCAACTTTGTTGCATCACAGTCTTGACTGTAGATGACTGATGCTTTGCTGGGTGCGCGCTGTGAGCACCAAGTGTCAAGTCACGTGGAGGTTCCTTAATGAAGTCATTGAAGAGTTTTGTGGAAATTAGCTGTCAAAGCACCAGACACTGATTATTGACACCTGTCCGATAATTATAGCCGTGTCAGGCGAGTTATCTCACGCACCGGATGTGACTAATGCTTTTCGATAGAGTGACCGGTTGTAACTGCTACCCACTACTTTTTCAACTACCATCATTACCTCAATTACCTCACCGGTTTATTATTTTGCAACAGATCTTTGCTAAGATTTACTCCAATTTTTCATCTTCACCCACGATTATATAAATACCCCTCTCTCAACCCTAAAACACTTTCACAAATCCTATTTTTCTCTAAGTTTATCAATTTTCTATTCTCTCTCACAAATACTCCAACTACCAAAATTCCATCACCACATTCAACCATGGCCTCTCAAAGCTCCAACAATGATTCTTACTTTGATAGCTTCGTCAACATTGAAGCTGAGCAACGTTACACCAAATTCATATCTGCAAAATCGTTCTTCATAGAGCGAGGATTCATTAGCAGTTTTGAACAAGATGATACTATGATCCCTGCAGAATTGTCTGCCATTATCAACAACTTGGGCTGGAAGAAGTTAGCAAAGCAACCATCCGATTACAACACTCAAATGGTGAAGGAGTTCTACGCAAACCTCACCAACCCCAATCAAAAGAAGAAGGAAGTGTTCGTTCGAGGCAAAGGAGTCATTTACTCTAAAGCCAACATCAACCGTTTCTATGGGCTTAAGGATGGAGAAGATCAATTTGAAGCCACTCTAGCCACGTTGTCTGATGAAGAGATGACAAGTGTCATGAAGAGTTTAACTTTTGAAGGGACGGAGTAGAATAATAAGAACGATGTGAATGAATGGACGGTGAAGAGGATGCAGTTGAAGCCTATGATAAGGGTGTGGTACCAATTTATGAAGCATACTGTCTTGCCTACCGCTCACAATGAAACAGTCAATAAGGCAATACTGGTGTTGCTGCACTGTACTACTGCCCTGCAGTATGTTAATGTTGTAAGGATTATAGCCAAGGAGATCACACTTTGTTCTCAGAAGAAGGAATGTATGTTGTACTACCCATGTTTGATTTATGGGCTGTGTAAGAAGCAATTAGTACCCCATGGTGAAAGGGACGAAGTTTTCAAGCCAACTGGTGGTTTTGATGCGCGAGCAATTGAAGTGCTGATAAAGGGAAATACTGGGCGAAAGTCAAGGCTGCAGTTGCCTGCTGCTCCTGCTGCCACTAGCTCTCCAAATGTCATGGCTCTGCTGTCCAAGATGCAAAGGGATATGTAAGCCTTCTATGCTTGGAATGATCAATTCAGTCATTGGATGGAGCTGCAGTTTGAGTATTGCCTGCCTGCAGAGAAGCATCACTACAACATTTTAAAGTACAAACAACAGCTCAAAAAGTGTGGCTAATAGCTGAAAAAGTGTGGCATAATCTTTAGGCCACGGTTTGACCACGGTTTTTCAGATGTGGTTTATGCGGCCGTGGCCTATTCTCTAAGGCCACCGTTTTTCAACTTTAGACCACGGACATAAAAAAACCGTAGCCTAAAATATTAGAAGAAGCCACGGTTTTGAGAGTCGGCTTTATGCCACGGTTTTTCATCCAAGGTTAGGCCACCATTGCACAAATGTGGCCAATACTTTAAAGCCACGCTTATGTTGCTTTAGGCATCACTAAATAATTGTTGCCTATGCATTAAAGACAACAAGAATATAACTGTTGCCTATACTTTTAAGCAACAATTTTTATGCATAGCTAAATTGTGAAGCTAAATCATTAATTATTTTTTTTTTTTTTGGTACAAATGCTAAAAAGCTAAATCATTAATTAATGATCATCGTTTAAAGCAACTAAACCATCAATTAAACCTTCTTATAGTCATTAAATAAAATAAGCAACAACTGTAAATGATCAAATCTTGATTTCTTTCACAACCAATCAAATCTTTACAAAGTCAAAATATATAAGAGAAAAGGACTATAACATCAATTAAATCAAATCAAGTATTACATTTATTCTTGCAATAATTTTATAAACAAAGTCTTCAATATATTTCCTTAGCTTCATTCATTTTGAAGATGATCATCTTTTTGGTCGACCTGCAAATATAAAACATGATGTTAGAAGTAACCTCATTTAAAATTCAATTCAAATCAAAGACACTAAAAACTTGTCACAACTCAATTAATTGTCTATACTAAAAATGACAAGTTATATGTCAAGCACACTAAAAACTTGTATCAACGAGGCAAACTAGGAACTTATATCTCAAGCACACTATACACTAAAAATGACAGTACAATTCAGACAGAGTACAAATTATAAATTAAAACCTTACTTGTATATCAACAAGAAAACTAGGCATAATCATGTGTCCTCTGGTTGGTTCTAGCTCTCCTTTCCAGTACTTCCATGCATTAGCAAGCTTCTGAATGTAAAACGTGGCAGAGCTTCTAGCATGAATCGTCGTTACTTTTCGGATGAGATATCTTTCTAGAGGTCTGGTCTCTTGGAGAGATAAAATTTAATTTCTTTACTCTTGTGAGTAACGGCATTGAGCTTCTTACTCTCATTTTTGCAGTGTATCATCAAAATGTAATCTGAAATCAAATAATTACAATCAGAATTTGCAAATAAGTAGAAATTAAATTGTAAAATTAAATAGATGATATAAGATAAGCTGGGAAGGATACCTTTGGAATAAATGATTGAGACTCTCACCGAGACAAACAAAGCAACTAGTGTAGTTTTGTTGCTGCTATAACCACATACATAATTAAAATAAAGAATAGGCAAATATTACTTTTGTTCCAAGCTACAGGGAGCCTTACATTAAAGTTCTAACCTTCCTAAATGTGGATGTAATTGGCGTAGATGAGTAATGAGTTATTTTACTAAAAAGAAACTCATGAAGACTATTGGCTTGTGCTTTGATGATGAACAAGTTTTTGTTATGATTTTTCCCCTTCATTTCTTTCTTTAAAAATTTCAAAGCAGAGGAATAAATATCTTTTAGCCTTTATTTTCCTACTTCATACTCATTCAAACATAGATGAAAAAAACCAGCTACAAATAATTATAGCATGTAGTTTAAAACAAAAGAAACAAATGAAATACCTTTTCAAGAACATAAGTGACCATTGTAGATGAATGATGTGCTAGACTATTTTCAAGTTCTGTACTCCATAGTCAAACTGCATAATCCATGTTAAGTTGAAGGGTTCATAATAAGACTTGGATGAAATAATTAAACGTGGCTTCTAAGCCTTCACATAAAAGGAATTAACACTTAAACACTTATCAAGGCCTCGTGCTAGCTGCCATAACAATTATTTTTTTTAAGCTAACCGAACATATTTAAGTTAGTGTAAAAGACCCAATGTATAAGTTTCTGACTTTGACTTGTATGGTGCAGTGCAACTCACTTTTTAATCAAGGTATGACCATAAATTTTACTTTGCACTTTGAATATATGTATAGCTAGTAGGAAGAAAATAACCTACACTCATGCAACAACAAACCACTTTAGTTTGGACTTGAATAACATACGTAGTATTTTTTTCTATCCACGAAGCCTATATATTTTCCAAAAAGGCAACTAGGTTATTATGAGAAGCACACATGATGTAACTGCAATTATGGGATGATGAAGGAAAAAAACCAGTAGCATAAAAAAAAATGTATCTAATGAAACTATAAACTCCAAAAACTCATATATGGCCATGATTAACAATCAGTTAAGTTTTCTCCAATATCAAGCATTCAAGTATTGTATACCTTTTGTCCTTTTGATAATGCTAGTCTAGTCATTTAATGCTTCTATCCTTTTGATAATGCTAGTCTAGTCATTTAATCAAAGTGATATTTCTTAATGAAGGGAGAAGCCTAGTAAAGATGTTTTCTGCAAATACAATTTCACTAAGAATAAAAGGCAAGGGCATGCTTCTAAATCTTAATAGGTACATTACTAAAGAAAATATTGAGAAAAATTATAGAAAATGGGTATTAAATACAATATTTGTATAAAATAGGTGTGGCTACTTGGTATATTTAGAACAGATAGGTAAATAATTTAACATGGCTTCAAAGCCTTCACATAAACAATAGCATTCAACTTTATATATAATAGGATGAGACAAGTATGCAAACACTAAAATAAAATATGATGTCCTAATCTAATTGACTTGGCGCTTAGGACTAGAAAAACTCAGTATGTAGAAATAAGGTCTTACAGTTCTTCATCAAAGATCATAATAGATTATGACCCCCTCCCATGATAGATAGTAGTTATATATACATAAATCTCACAATGTCAAGTCCTTACATTAAAGGTGATGCAACTACAATTAAAAAAACCCTGCCAAACTATGTCATTAACTAATAGGTCAGTCAAACCCTATAACACAAATTCTTTTATACTCTCGAACAAAATTACATAATATTTACTTCAATGGTTCAATGAAATTTAAAATTTTACCAAAAACAATGACATAACTTAAATCCACTTTTCATCCATTTAAATAAACTTTATGAACTGCACAGTTGTTCCAGTATGTTACATAGTGCATATCAATAGTTAAAAAGCATGTGACATGGCCCAAAATGACAATGAAGTTCATTTAAAAGATAAATAATTTGCTACCAGAAAAAAAATACACATATATTAGCATATCTGTTCAAATCAAAGAAAACTTCACAAGTAGAACAAATATCCAACTCTAATAGGCAGTAACATATAAACAGACCCTAATATGGTGTGAATTTGTACGCACTACGCAGCTAGTTGCTTGCTCACCACTCATCTGTTGTCATTATAATCATCAAGAGCTTATATATTCAAATAGGAAACAAATTCTTGAAGTACAAAAATGAATTTTTTTAAACAACCAAATTTTACTAATCAAAACTTTGAGTACTAACCATACACAAAGAAGGAAACGAAGAAAATAAAACTAGCGAAAACAAAGGAAGTCATACAATTACCGGAGAACATCACAACTCAACTACAAAGCAAAAAACAAACAGCCTACACCATAACTCCTACCCTCAAACCGATAAAAAACATAGTACAAAAAACCACCACCCCATGGAAACACAAAACTGAACCAGCATAAGAGTTTAAGTATTCTAGATCAACAAAAAAAGACACGCAGAGCAAACACGAAACTCCAACACAGAACCGAACAACTCGAACCAGACAAGACCCATAAAAGACGGCGTATACATAACAAAAGCGCACCAATCATCTCACAAAACAAATACTTTGAAGTACAAATGACTTGTATTGTAACAATCCAAATTGGAAAAATGCCTTGCACATATACGCAAATAACACAATCCACAAGCAATTATAGTATCAATTACTATCAACAATATGGTCTTACGGTTCTTGAAAAGGAACCCTAATAGTTAGAACCCTTACAATTCAACTCAACAAAATCGCTTTAACTCAACAAAAATAATATGATTTGAACTCAATCAAACAAATCCCTTTATCTCAGCAAAATCAAAACAAAACTGAAGCAAAATCACTTATCAAAACAAAAAACAACCCAATACAAAAATATCACTTCAACTAAAAAATTAAAGAAATCAAAGATGTTGAGAACAAATTGAATCAGGAGAAAAGTGAAGAAAAATGAGTTACCTTTGAGAAAACAGACCCGAGTTTGGAATTTTGAGAAGCTAAATCTGATAACTGTCAGTGGTGGAGAACGAAAGAGAACCTTCTATGGTGACGGTGTGGCGGTCGGATTTTTAGTGATTAAGAGAAAATAATCGATTTAGGAATTTACAGGTCCAGTGAATGAGAGGGAGGAACCGATTTAGGGTTTTCTCAATGAATGAGAGAGAGGGATAATGGATTTAGGAATGAAAGTGTTTTTTTATTGAAGGGTAATTAATTTTTTTCAATTAAAATTAAAATAAAACAGCGGCTCAAATCCAAATCTTTAAGCCACGCTTGAAACATGTGGCTTTGAAATATGAATAGGCAACGTTTTAATTATGTGGTCGAAAACATCAAATCGGTTGCCTAAAGTATTATAGGTCACAGGTAAAACGTGTGGCCATTATATTATCATAGGCCACGGTTGTAGGTGTGGCCAAAACTATCAACGGTTTAAAACCGTGGATTTTCTGCGGAATAGGTGACGGTTTTTAATCAAAGCACGAAAATATACCATATATATGTAAGTTATATGCAACATTGCTGAAACTGTTGCCTATAACTGTTTTAGGCCACCATTTTTAATATGTGGACAAATAAAGGGTCGTCTAAACTCAAAAATGTTGTAGTGCATGTTGGACCAATACCCCCATTCCCTAGAGAGATTTTGCCCATTGTTGCTGAAGAAGTTCAACCTGAGGAAGAGCCAAGAGCAGATAAGCCGGACCCATCTACTAAGGCTGAGAAAAGAAAGAAGAAAAAGAAGTCAAAGTCTGGAAAGAAGAAGCAAGTTGTGGAAGAAGAGACACACCTTGTCTCTTCAGGCAAAGCTCCCATTGAGCCCGCAGTTGAGTCAAATCAGCGGTTGCCTGAAGATGACCATCTGATTGAGCCAGAGATAGCTTCTGATAAGCCTCTGGCCAGTCAAGAGGTGTTGTTAGAGGATGTTGTTCAAGAGAACCCTGAAAAAGGAGAAGTTCATGATGAGGCAAGTGCTAGTGTGAAGGTTGATGAGAAGCTAGAGGACGTGTCTGAAGAGGTGAAGATGAATGAAGAAGAAAGAGGGCCAGAAGGACAAGGCCAAAGTTCTAATGTTGATGAGACTACTACTGATAAGCCTGATGAGCAGGTAGATGAAGAGGAAAGGATCCCAGAGCTGGAAGTAGGGAATCCTGTTGCTGCTAGTGTTCCTAGTGGAGACAAGTTGGCAACGACGGAAAAGGTGACAGCTGTGGATGAGTCCCAAACCCTTGGGTCCATTCTAAGGAAAAAGCGCACAACAAAGAGAAAAGTTGTGTCACAGGCAAAAGCTGATAAGCCTGTGGGTGCCGATCCTGAGCCATCTGTCTCAGCAGGAAGGAATGAAGAAAGGAAGGAAGCTGATGAAGGGGTGTCCAACGTCGTTGGCACCAAGAAGAGAAAGCCTAAGGTTCACGCTGCTGGAACCAGGAAAAGCGCCAGGCATCTTGCCTGAGTGGTATCTGTCTTACCCTGTCTTTTATTTTATGTTTTTAGTTTTTAGGTTGTCTGTTTTGTCTGTTGTTGTCTCTTCCCTTGTCAACAGTGGGGACACTGTTTAGCTTAAGTTTGGGGGAGAGGCATGAGTCAAATAAATTGAGTCTGTCCGTTTTAGAGAGTCAGATCGCAATTAAATTGTTTGGCTAAGCATTCTATTGACATGACAACTGAGTTTTAAGGTTATAAGTGAATTTAGTCTAGGATTGTTGAAATTTTTGGAAATTCTTGCTTGGATTTTTTATGTGATAACCATTGCACCTTTTATGCACAACTGATTGATAACTGTTGACCTTAGTAATGGCTAGATAAGTTTTTAAATTACATAGTCATGAGATTAGGGTTTCTAAGTATGGACTATAATTAAGGGAATGAACAATGAACATGCTTGGGGGAAAGGAGTTAGGAAAATAATGTATAAGCATGGCTAGATATAAAAGTGATGGGGCGTTACATAATTATGTATAAAAAAATAAAATAATAATAAGTCCTTGTGCCAACTACTGGAAGGACGATAAAGGGTTCCTGTGCCTAAAACTGGAGGAACATGTGCTGTGTAGGGTGCTCTACTCGGAGTAACAGGTTGGACTCATTACAAGTGAGATCCCGTCAGGTGAAAAGGTAGAGTAGCACCTAAAGCACTATAAAATTGAACCTAAGTAATGTCCCCTGCATATAATGATCAAAAAGCCTGTGTAAGCATGAAAAGAATAGCTCCCCCCTTAGGCAAGTCTCTAAGCTCAAACCCTGAACCTATAGGAAAGAAAAAGATAACTTACGTCTTGACTATGTAGTTTTAGAAAAGGATCTTGTCATGTCTCTGGTTGACAGTAGGATATCAGTTCACACACACACGCATGGTTATTATTGATTTTTGAATTGCAAGAATTATGCCAATCTTTGAAATATAATCTGAAGCTTGAAGCTTATGATCTGAATGTGTTGTTGTCATGTCAATAAGATGATTAGCCTCACAAAGTCTTTGCTTTCTACCGCATTACCTGAGGACAGGTAATAGTTCAAGTTTGGGGGTGTGATAACTCACTTTATGTGAGTATTATTACAGCTTTTTACTTGCTCTGTTACCTGTTAATATGGTTTTGTATTCAATGTTTAGGTTTATTTTATGCCATTTATGAGTCTAGCATGTATTTAGGATTTTTATGTAATCTCTTCATATAAAGAAAGCTCTAGAGTCATTTGGTGTAAAGACAGATCACTGGACCATTGAAAAAGTTCAAGAGCCAAGGCAAATGATAATCACAGTCAAGACAACCATTCCGTACAACCACAAGAGGCGGCTGACCAGTCAACGCAGTCAAAAGCCGCCACGTCAGATGAAGAATACGAACGGGCGCTAACTCTAGGAAAAACAGCTGGCAGATTTCCCATGTGCTGATAGTGCTGTCATTGTACTAATTATTGGGGAATATGCTTTTTATTCCTTTGGGCTGTCTTATTCTCGAATTTAGGGAGGCCCATGATCCAAGAGAATGTCCTATATAAAGGTGCCTTAAACCCTAAAGTTAGCATATGCAAAAAAGGTGATAGATGCTTAGGAAGTCCCGCCGTTGTGAAGAAAGAAGAACCCTAAGACGTTCATGGTGCGCCGCTGCTGCTGATAACTGAAGTCTAGTCTGCTGTTGGACTTGGAGCTTGAGACATCAACTCTAAGGCCATCTCAGTTGTAGGTTTACATTTAAGAATTCATTTTTATGTGTAATCTTATATCTTTGGTTGTAATGGTTTCTGTGTTCATCATGAGCTAAACTCTTAATGTTGAAATTATGTGAAGTTTAATTGAAAGTTTATTATGTTTAAGTGATGTGATGTGTGTTTGTATGCTCTTTTAGTTCATTTGTTATTTTGCTATATATTCATATCTAGGACTGATCAACTTAGGTTTGAATACAAGTTTATTATTAAGAGACATCTAATAATGAATGAATTTAATGAACTAATATGGTTAAGTGAGGTATAGACATATATTCTCTACCTAAGACTTAGACATAAGCTAGGGCCATAGTAAGAATACAACCACGTGTTTTCTGAACTGTAATGAAGTAAGTTTGACCTAGACATAGGATTCATCTTATCACGCATTGCATTATCCAATGTTGTAGACATACACCATAAGGCAAGAGTTGCTTGCAGGAGTCTTGCATATATTTATCTCATCACACACATATTAAGCTGAATATTAAATGGATCATAAGTTCAACATGCTTTCACAACTGTTTTCTCACACTATTTTAATCAATTATTCCTTTAATTTTTTTTGCAACCCTAAACTGTTATTTAGTTACTTTAATCACTCATAAGTGTAAAACTAATTGAACTAGTCTTGGAGCGAGATTTCCTTATCACAATCCCTGTGGGAACGATACTTTTTCTTATTACTTGTGCTACAGATAAGACTGTGTATACTTGCACATTGCGAACAATTATATCACACTTAAATACGCAACAACTAGTCATTGTTGATGATTATAGTAGATGGACTTGGGTAAGATTTATGAGATCTAAAAGTGATACATATGAAGAGTTTAGTGTCTTCTGTGCCCAAATTCAAAATGAAAAAGATTTAAAGATTTTAAAAGTTAGAAGTGATCATGGTGGAGAATTTGAAAATGAACCTTTTGAAAAATTTTGTGAAGAACATGGAATCTTCCATGAGTTCTCTTCTCCTAGAACTCCACAGCAAAATAGAGTTGTAGAAAGAAAGAATAGATCTTTGCAAGAAATGGCTAGAGCCATGATGCATGAACATTCTTTGGCAAAATTTTTCTGGGCAGAAGCAGTAAGCACTGCTTGTTATATTCAGAACAGAATCTATATTAGACCTATTCTGAATAAAACAACATATGAACTTTTTAGAGGAAGGAAACCCAATATCTCTTATTTTCACCAATTTGGTTGTACATGTTACATTCTGAATACTAAAGTTCATCTTAAGAAATTTGACTCTAAAGCTAGTAAGGGTATCTTCATTGGATATTCTGAGCGCTCCAAGTCATACAGAGTGTATAATTCTGAAACTCAATCAGTTGAAGAATCTATGCATGTAAAGTTTGATGACAAAGTGCCTGACCATGAAAAGTCAGAGCCTGTTATAGAAATTTCAGATTCTCAAGACTCAGAAGATGAAAGTTCTGGATTTGATTCCACTCCTGAACTTCTGGAAGCTCCAGAGAACAATCAAGTTCCAGAATCTGATGATCATCAAACAACACCAACTGAAGATCCTGATCAAGAAGAAACAATTATTCCAAGAAATACCTTCAAGTACAAGTCATCACATCCTGAAGAGCTTATCATTGGAAATAAGAACAGTCCTAGGAAGACAAGATCAAGTTTTAGGGATGAAGAATCCTTATTTAGTCTAGTTTCCTTGATTGAACCTAAAACCACTGATGAAGCCTTATCTGATGATGCTTGGATAGTTGCAATGGAAGAAGAACTGAATCAATTTCAGAGAAATGATGTATGAGATCTGGTACCCAAACCTAAAGACAAGAACATTATTAGAACAAAGTGGGTATATAGAAATAAGCTGAATGAACAAGGAGAAGTAACAAGAAACAAAGCTAGACTTGTTGCACAAGGTTACAGTCAACAAGAAGGCATTGATTATACAGAGACTTATGCTCCAGTTGCAAGATTGGAAGCAATAAGATTACTTCTTTCTTATGCTGTCAACAACAACATTACACTTTATCAAATGGATGTTAAGAGTGCATTTCTGAATGGAGTAATTTCTGAAGAAGTATATGTCAAACAACCTCCAGGATTTGAAGACATTTCAAATCCAGATCATGTGTTTAGACTAAAGAAGTCACTTTATAGACTCAAACAAGCTCCCAGAGCTTGGTATGAGAGACTAAGTAACTTCTTGGTTGACAATGGATTTGAAAAAGGTCAAGTTGATAATACACTATTCAGAAAGACTTTGAAGAAAGACATTTTGATCATTCAAATATATGTTGATGACATCATTTTTGGATCAACTAATGCTGCACTTTGCAAAAACTTTTCTAAGATGATGCAAGATGAATTTGAGATGAGCATGATGGGAGAATTGAAGTACTTTCTGGGAATTCATATCAGTCAAACAAAGAAAGGAAACTTCATTCATCAATCAAAGTATATCAAAGATCTTCTGAAGAAATACAATTTGGAAGACTGCAAACCCATGAACACTCCAATGCATCCTACATCAAGTCTTAACAAAGGTGAGTCTGAAGGTAAGGTTGATCAGAAGTTATATAGAGGTATGATTGGATATCTTCTTTATCTAACAGCTTCTAGACCTGATATTTTATTCAGTGTATGTTTGTGTGCAAGATTTCAGTCAGATCCTAGAGAATCTCATTTTACTGCTGTAAAGAGAATCTTTAGATATCTGAAGGCTACTTGTAACATTGGATTACTGTATCAGAAATCTGATGATTACAAACTGATTGGATTCTGTGATGCTGACTATGCTGGTGATAAACTTGAAAGAAAATCCACTAGTGGAAATTGTCAATTCATTGGTGAGAATTTGATTTCTTGGGCCAGTAAAAGGCAAACCACCATAGCTATGTCAACAGCAGAAGCAGAATACATTTCAGCAGCTAAGTGTTGTACACAACTGCTTTGGATGAAGTATCAATTGGAAGATTATCATATAAGCAGTCACAGTATTCCTTTATATTGTGATAACACTGCTGCCATTCATCTTTCCAAAAATCCTATTCTACACTCAAGAGCTAAGCATATTGAGATTAAACATCATTTTATAAGAGACTATGTATAGAAGGGTGTTATTGATCTTAAGTTTATTGATACAGAGAATCAATGGGCTGATATCTTTACAAAACCCCTGGCTGTTGAAAGATTTGATTTTATCAAAAAGAATCTTAATATGATGGAAATCTGTGAATAAGCTGAAACTCTGATGAAGAATATTATTTTATGGAAGTTTTGGAAGTTTATCAGAAGTTAGGGGGAGTCAGAACCTTTGTATCAGAAGTTTAGACAAACCATCTTCTGGTATCTCTATTAGAAGTTAGGGGGAGTCAGAACTTATGCATCAGAAGTTTGGACAAACCATCTTCTGGTATTTCTATCAGAAGTTTGCATGAGTGGTTTTGAACGTGACGTGGCAGTAACTGTTGAGTAACCTCTTCAACTGTTGTTGCTAACGTGTCAGATATTTAATTAAGCTTCTAATACACGTGTCTGTTTGCTATTAGAGAAAGAAGTTGGTTAGTGATGATTGTGTTCTAATTCAATTTGTGAATTGTTAAGTTACTCTTTTACCCCTGTCCTTTTAGTTAGTACGTTTTTGCGCGTTTATTTCCTTTTAAACTCACTAACTGTTCACATTCACACACTTGCACACTCACTACCTACACTTTCATTTCTTCTAAAACTCAGAGAAATTTCTTTCTTCTCCCAAATTAGCAAACCCTAACCCTAAAACTCAGAATCATGTCGTCTTCATTTGGTAAACAACGACAACAACAACAAGGAGAGCAATTTCTTCATGTCCCTCCTATTGCTGACATTGAAGCCTCAACTCCTGGAGTTCTTACAAAAGATAAAGTGGGTTTTCCCATTTCTGACCTTTTCTTGCTTATCGAAAAAGCGGTGGATTTCGAAGGCATAAGAGTAAATGGAGTAGATGGGGTCAAGGAAGTGTTTCAAGCACAAGGGTTACTTATTTTCTTGGACATTCTTAATGGACCTGTCTATCCAGAAATTGTATAGGACTTCTGGATGAAGGCAGAAGTAATTTATAAAGGAACGTCTCAAATAGAGAGTGAAGAAGCTTCTCAAGATGTTGAAGGAAACGCTGATCAAAGAAAAGATTTGGAATTTCTGGGCAAAGAGATTCGTTCAGAAGTTGGTGGAGTCTGTATATGGATCAGACAGGAGCATATTAGGCAAGCAGCAAGGCTACCTTTTTCTGGAGTTGCTCCTCATCCTACTGAAGAATCAAATCATATTATTCAGGAAGAGATTTACTGCAAGCATTCCACTTCAAAGAGCAACAAGGATATGAAACCACTTTACAAAATGATTTACAAAATTCTGTGTGAGTCAATAATACCAAAAGCTGCACTACATGTAAAAAGTCCAGCGGTGGCAGTTGTAAAAAGCAATTAGCGGCGGTTTGAACCGCCGCTAATTGCTAAGTGTGGCGCTAATTGACTGTCACTATTTTCCTTTTTCCTTGTAGTGCTGGATCATCTGACCAAGTTTCTCAATACTATAAGACCATCTTATACTATTTGGGAAATAAGGCTCCTGTGAATTTTGCTAAGGTTATTTTTGATCACATGTGCAGAGCTATCAATGAGAGTAAAAATAAAGGCATCACAAATGTGCAATATAGCAGATTTCTGTCCTTTATGTTTTAAAGAAGTTATCTATTGCAATCATTAAAACCTGTCTTCCTTGGATACAGTTCTTTTATTTATGCAAATCCATCAGTGATAGACAGCGCTACAGTGAAGAGAGTTGTGAAGACCCCTGGTCCTTTGGTTATCCCTCAGGTTACTTTTAAACCAAAGAAGTTTGAAGAGAATAAGTATTTCTTTCTTACTACTGTGTCTAAGGAAGAAGTTGGACTTATTACTGGAATGCATAAGAAACTTCTGGAGGAAGGAGGATCTCAGAAGTTGGATGACAGACTTGCTACAAGATATCTGTTGCCTGTTCAAGAAAAGAAGAGGAAGGCTGGTGAAAGGCCAGAAGCAACAGAGTCTAGATCCAAGAAAGCAAGAGGATCCACCCCAAAGAAGTCTGTGAGTACTTCTGGTGTAAAGGATACATCAGAAGTTGGAAAGAAGATTGTTGAAGAAACCCCTGTGAACCCTGAGCCTGCTGATCAAGAAGCAGAGGCAAGTAAAGTTTCAAGAAGGTCACCTAGTACTTCTGGCACTGCTGCTGTTGCCCCAGAAGTACCTAAGAAGAAGAAGTCTGTAATTAAAAAGAAAAGGCAATTGAAACTGGCTGTTGAAGATCAAGAGGATTTGGAAACACAAGATGCTTTGAGGCAGGTACCAGAATTTACTGCTAGGGAGGAAACTAGCTGGGATAGTGGTGCAGATGCTGAGCCTAATGCATTTCTGGACACTCCTATTCCAAAGGAAGAGTTGGTGATGAAGTTGGCTAATCAAGGTATTTACAAAAAGATTAATCTTAAGAATATTCCTGATTATGTCATTAATGGTCCAAAGCATGCTAAAAACATCCCCTATACAGTTCCTGTCAAAAACTTTTTTTCAAAAATCCTTTTTGATTTGGAACCTAAAACCAACTGTATAGTAGAAGTTGCTGCTAGTGATTCAATTGAAACACCAGTAGTTAGCTTTGTACCATCCCCTGAGTCAATGAGGAGATTTTCTGAACATGTGTTGTCACTGATTTCAAAAACAGGTGTTGCTACTCCTGCCCCAATGGAGAATATTGAGCAAGTAGTCTCAGAAGTTAATGCAGAGATTGCAACTTCTGATGCTCTTCCTCAAAATAGCCCTCATGTGGAAACAATTTCTATTATATCCCCAGTACATGAGTCTATTCACCCTGTTTCACCAAGGTCTGTTGATTCAGAAAAGACTCTTTCTTATCACAACCCTAGTTCTCCTGTAGTTGAAACCTTAGTTGAAACTGCTATACATCAATCATCTTCTGATATTGTTGTATCCAGTATTCCAGAACATGTACAAGCAACACTACAGAAGCTAGCCTTGGATTTAAAGAACCCCTCACCTCAGAAATCACAACCTCAACTCACCAATGTCCAAAATAACTTTCTTAAATCCTTTGAGCAAGTTATTACACCATCATCAGATCAACAAATCACCATCCTTTCAACAAAAATCCTAGACATTCCATCATCATCCTCAGCTCCAACCCCTCAAAAGGCCATCACTCCAGAAGATGTTAAGCATGTGATGATGGGCATTAATGATAAAATCAAGGGATTTCATCAAGATTTGCCTATACTTTCTGTTGCACCTGATCAAGTAGATGAAGAGTGTAATGCTCTGTCTGAGATGTGCAAGCAAATGCTTATTGACTATAGTTCTCAATATAAGAAGGACTATATCATGAACATTGCTAGGAGGAAACTGAAGCCAAGATTGAGGAGGCAAGAGTAAAAGAAGCTCAGAGGTTATATGAAGAGAAGATGAAGTTGGTTATGGCAGAAGCAGAAGATCAGTTATCTACTCTCTATGCTAAGGAAATGGAAAAATTTCTTCAAGTGGATACTGAGTCTACAGGTCTTATTGGTAAAGTTGATTCAGAAGCTGTCATCAAGAAATTGGAAAAGATCTCTGCAAATGCTCTGAAGCAACTACAAGAGAAACTGCTGAGCCCATCTAACCAAACTCAACCCTAGGATTCTGACACATTTTTTTTGCTATGTGTTTTTATGTTTTGTTGAACTTGTTTAATTTTAATTGTTTGAATGTTATAATATTATTGTGGTCAATTTATTATGGTTCTATTTATATTGTTCAGAAGCTATATATATAATTGCTGCATACACATCATTGCATTCAAATAAATTTGTTTTATTCATATAAAATTAGCATTACAATAACTTTGCATTTTTCTAGATTTTTGCATTACAATAACTTTGTTCTAAGAACAAATTTTTACATATGAAAAATCCAAATACATATGAAAACCTAAAAGAAATTTTTACAAGAAGATGACTTAGAAGAACTGAACCAAAGGGTGTTGATCCAAACTTCAACCTTGGAGCCTGGAACCATCAGCTAATCTGATGATTCTTCTCAACCTCTCAAGCTACAAATTTCCTGTTTTGGAAACTTGGAGCCTGCCTTCAGTTCGTCCTGCTCATCCTCCTGCATATGGAGAAATCTTTGTTCTTTTAAGAACAGAAGATGGTTGAGAAACTTGCATCTGATTTTTGTGCCAAACTCTTTACCATCTTCATATGTTTCTTAGAAATCATATTCCATGTGGTTCCATCTCTTGTTGATGAGATTCTACCCTGTTTCTCCTCTGAAAATTTCTTAAACCCATTTCTTTCAATCACTCTTCTATCCTCATTAATATTTTCTTTCATTTTGTTGAAGAAATATCATGGAAGTGTTGAGTGAAATGACAAAGAGTATGGTGCGTTTTTATAGTAACTCTGGTAGTTAGAAGTTACCTCGTTTTTCGTCTTTGCATTAAATTCTCTAGTTTTTATCATTTTTGAATTTTGACCTGACTAATTCTTTAGTCACGTGTTTTTAGTTATTTGACTCTTTCTTTTTCTTTTATTCTTTTTGTTTAATGACAAAAAGGGGAGTAAGAGTAAATTAATTTAAGAACACTAACTGAAGCCAAATTAAAATTTATTCATTTAATTTCAGTTATTGAATATTATCAGTTATAATTTTGAAAGGAAAATTTTTCTATTGAGATTAGAACTCTCTATACATGATACACGTAAGTGAAGATTGCACTTTTCTCTTAGGTAGATCTGACCAAGGAAGAAAGCTTACAAACCTATCTTCTAGAAGTCAAGTGTATAATGAAGTTCTGGATTCAATGTTAAAATTTTAAAACTATTTTAATCATTCATTACTGAATTCAGGGGGAGCTTGCAAAACTCATAAACCTGAAGGATGCACTCTATGATTAAAATAATAACCATTGTAAATTAATACTTGGTTTGTCATCAATCAAAAATGGGGAGATTGTTGGGACAAAGTTGGTTCTAATATAACCCAAGTAGTTTTGATGATAACAATAGTATTAATATACAATAGGGAGTACTGATAATTTACTCTAGTGTGCAAGTATATAAGTTAAAATTTTATATACACTAGAAATTGAAGTTCTGGTTGCTATGCTAAGAAGCGCTCCCAGAATTTGGGAAAAGCAAGTTCTGAAGAATGACAACAGAAGTTGTGGTCACCAGAAGTTGTGGTCACCAGAAGTTGCCAAGTCAAAGTCAACCAGAAATTGAACTCATCAGAAGCAGAGTTTCATCTCAAGATTCTGATGATGATGAAACAGCAGAATTTTCCAGAAGAACATTCTATTCTCTATAACGACTATCATCTATATGGCAAATTCAGAAGAGGCAGAAGAAATCTCTTACAAGATCGTTATCCTCATGATAATGACGTTTGTACTATTGTACTATCTTTATTTTCCTGATATGGGCGAATATTCGAAATCAAGGCTCAGATTTTATTCTTTACTTGATTTGAATAAGCACATTAAATGAAATTAATAGTACAGTACTACGTAGCTGCTTTCATCTTTGTCCGCTCAAATTCTATTGGTTTTGTAAGCTAAGCTATGAAAACATGGTTCTAGCTTCTGGAGCCCCTCAGCTTCTGAAGCTTCTTGGGTTCTGAAGCTCGGCAGCTTCTGGAGCTCAGCAGCTTCTGGAGCTTTGCAGCTTCTGAAGCTCAGCAGCTTCTGGAGCTCTGTTTTTCTGAAGCTCTGTTTCAGCTCGCTGTGTGTAGTTTTGTTTGGTAGTTAGTTAGGAGTTATCTGTTAGTTAGTTGTGTATAAATACGGGTGTAACTTCATATGTAAAGAACAACCTTTAGTGAATAAGATTTTTACATTCTTTCTTTTCCCTAAGTCTTCTTTCTTCATTCATTTTTTGTCTTTCTTCTGAGCTCTTTGTTCCTGGGTTTTATCCCCAACAAAAGAGCAAGCACGATCCAAGGGATTTTGATTCAAATCTTCTTCAAGAGGTGAATCAACCATGGCTGGGAAAAGCAATTTCCACGCGAATTTGCCCATTCTTGATGGAAAGAATTGGGATACATGGGTAAAACAGATGAAGGTGATATTC
Organism: Trifolium fragiferum; assembly: GCA_954870985.1. Lineage (NCBI taxonomy): Eukaryota > Viridiplantae > Streptophyta > Magnoliopsida > Fabales > Fabaceae > Trifolium > Trifolium fragiferum. The sequence goes on from OX940794.1 coordinate 41,201,258, forward strand.
ATTGTTCAAGAAGTGGATGAACAAGTGAATACAGTCCTTAACCCATTACTAGCAAATCCAACAGATCAACAGAGAGCAACATTCAGAGAAGCACAGAAAAAAGACAGCAAGGCTCTATTTCTCATTCATCAATGCGTTGATGTGAAGGTGTTTGAGAAAATTGCAGATTCTACAACCTCCAAGGATGCTTGGGACATTTTGCAGAAATGTTATGGTGGAGATGCAAAGGTCAAGAAGGTGAAGCTGCAAGCCTTGAAGAGACAGTTTCAGATTACTTCACAAGATTAGTGACTCTCACCAATCAGATGAAGAATTGTGGTAGTAATCTTGATGAGCAAGAAACGGTTGAAAAGGTATTGAGAACTTTAACTCCTAAGTTTGATCACATTGTAGTGACAATAGAAGAGACAAAAGACCTGAGTGAGATCAAGATTGAGGATCTGCAGAGCACTCTTGAAGCTCATGAGCTGAAGCATGGTGAGAGAAGCCATGTCAGGGAGGATGAGCAAGCTCTTTTCACAAAGTTTAAGAAATACCAGAAAGACAAGAAGAAATGGCATGGAAAGAAAGATTCCAAGAAGAGCGAAGATGATGGTGAGATATGACCTAAATCCTCTGATGGAGGAGGAGGGAAACAGAAGGCTAAGTCAAAGAAGAAGGTTGACAAGAGCAAGATCCAATGCTATAACTGTGATAAATATGGCCACTATGCAAATGAGTGCAAAAATCCAAAGAAAAAGAAGGGCCAAGAGAATGAAGAAGTGGCAAAGGTAGCACGTGATGACTCAAGTTCAGATGATGAAACAAGTTTCATGGTGACAATTGTTGATAAAGCAGCAGATTCCATGGTGTGGTACTTTGACTCAGGATGTTCTAATCACATGACTAGCAATAGGAGCATCTTAACTGACTTTGATGAGTGTCTCAACACCAAAATCAGATTGGCTAATAGTGATTCCATTAAGGCAGAAGGCATAGGAAATGTTGTGATTCAGAGGTCTAATGGAAAGAAGGCTGTGATTGAAAATGTACTCTATGTTCCTGGGGTGAAGTGCAATCTCATGAGTGTGGGACAATTGATTTCAAAGGGTTTCAAGATAGTTATAGAGGATGAGACTCTACAACTATTTGATTCTAAGAAGAGATTAGTTTTCAAGACAGCACAAAGTAAGAACAGAATCTACAAGACTCAGATCAAAGCCATTGAAGCTGCATGTTTGTCTGCAACCACAGAGGATAGAGATAGTGATCTATGGCACAAGAAGTATGGGCATTTGAATTTTAAAAGCTTGTCAATGCTTAATTCAAAGTGCATGGTGTTAGGTTTACCTAGTGTCATAACTCCAGTAGACACATGTACTACTTGTTTGTTAGGAAAGCATCATAGATCTTCATTCAAAAGTCATCTGCCTATGAGGTCTAGTGATGTGCTGAATGTTGTGCATTCTGACATATGTGGACCATTTGATGTTCTATCAACTGGTGGAAACAAGTACTTCATGACATTTGTTGATGAATACTCAAGGATGATATGGTTGTATCATATCAAGACCAAGAGTGTAGCTTTTGAAGTGTTTAAGAGGTTTAAGACACTGGTTGAAAAGCAAAGTGACAAGTCTTTGAAGATTCTGAGAACAGATGGTGGAGGTGAGTATACCTCTAAAGAATTTGAGAAATTATATAAGGATCAGGGCATAATCCATGAGGTCACTGCACCATACACTCCTCGACACAATGGTCTTGCTGAGAGGAGGAATAGAAGCATTCTAGATATGGCCAGAAGTATGGTAAAGCATAAGAACCTTCCATCAAAGTTATGGGGTGAAGCTGTAGCCACAGCTGTTTACATACTAAACAGAAGTCCAACTAAGAAACTGAAGGATAAGGTACCTGAAGAGGTATGGTCTAAAAGTAAGCCAAGTGTGAGTCACTTGAAGGTGTCTGGTAGTTTGTGCTACAAACATGTGCCTGATGTTAAGAGGAAGAAACTAGAGGATAAAAGTGTACCTATGATATTCGTTGGATATCACAGGATTGGTGCTTATAGGCTGTATAATCCTACTTTAGATAAGGTCGAGATTAGTAGAGATGTGAAAGTGTTAGAGGATGAAAGTTGGGATTGGAAACATAAGATCACATCTAAGAAAGCTTGTGCAGTGGACTTAGATGTTGGATCAAGCAACACTAACAACACAGTCACATTTGTGAACCAAAATCACAACCAAGGTGCCAACAGTGATGAAGATATGCATACCTCTAGTGATGATGACAATGTTGTACCACCAAGACCTTAGAGGAATGTTCAGTTGCCTATAAGGCTAGCTGACTGTGAGATTGTTCCTGATAATGCAGTAGACAATGAAGGAGAAATTGTGCATTATGCAATGCTTGCAGACACTGAGCCTATAGATACCAAAGCTGCATTGAAGAGTAAGGTATGGATGGAGGCAATGATTGATGATTTGAAGTCAATTGAGAAGAACAGAACATGGGACTTGTGTGAATTGCCCTCAGACAAGAGAGCAATTGATGTGAAATGGGTATACAAAGTCAAACAAAATCCTGAAGGCAAAGTGATAAAATACAAGGCAAGACTTGTAGCAAAAGGATTTTTGCAGAAGCAAGGGTTGGACTATGATGAGGTATTTTCACCAGTGGCAAGACATGAGACAATAAGGTTAGTAATGGCCTTAGCTTGCGGTAACAGATGGCCCCTATTTCATTTAGATGAGAAGTCAGCATTTCTGAATGGACCCCTAGAGGAAGATGTGTATGTGAAGCAGCCTCCAGGGTTTGAACTGAAGGGCAAGGAAGATAAAGTGCTAAAGCTAAATAAAGCTTTGTATGGTCTGAAGCAAGCTCCAAGAGCTTGGAACAAGAGAATTGATCAGTTCCTTGTCACACAAGGTTTCAAGAAATGCAGTGTAGAGTATGGTATTTATGTAAAAGGCAGTGATGGCAAGCATATGCTGATCATATGCTTGTATGTTGATGACCTGTTGGTGATAGGTAGCTCACCTACAGAAATAGAGGAGTTCAAATCACAGATGAAGTGTGAATTTGAAATGAGTGACCTAGGGAAGCTGACCTACTTCCTAGGCATGGAGCTCTTGGAAACTCCAAATGGAATGATATTACATCAATCCAAGTATGCTACTGAGATTCTGAAGAAGTTTGAGATGCTTGACTGCAACTCATCAGTCACACCTGCAGATACTAAGGTCAAGTTTGATGAAGAGGCAGGTGGTGACAGTGTTGATCCAACTATGTCCAGGCAGCTAGTTGGTTCATTAAGATACTTGTGTCAAACCAAGCCTGACATCAGCTATGCAGTAGGTTATGTCAGCAGGTTTATGAGCAGCTTCTGGAGCTCTGTTTTTCTGAAGCTCTGTTTCAGCTCGATATGTGTAGTTTTGTTTGGTAGTTAGTTAGGAGTTATCCGTTAGTTAGTTGTGGATAAATACGGGTGTAACTTCACATGTAAAGAACAACCTTTAGTGAATAAGATTTTTACATTCTTTCTTTTCCCTAAGTCTTCTTTCTTCATTCATTTTTTGTCTTTCTTCTGAGCTCTTTGTTCCTGGGTTTTATCCCCAACAAATTCAAGACGCTCCAACATCATCTATAAAAGGAGGAAGAATTTGAAGACAAAAACAACACACCTATCAAGAACAAAAGCGCTGTTATACTGCTGAATTTCTGAGAGCATTTTTAACTTAGATACAACTTGAGCTTATATCAAAATTCAGGACAAATAACTTATTGTCAAATTGACAAATTGTTGCAATATCAAGTGCGGCAAAAAGGTTTCGATTTTTTTTTTTTTTTTATAATGAACTTAATTGTTTTTATGTTGGATCAAAATTTAACACCACATCCATATATACAAGTTCAAAGCTATTGATAGTGGTCAAAAAAAAAAAGTTCAAAGCTATTGATATTTGTGACCAAGTAACTATATATATTTTGTACCAAGAAAAAAAAACTATATATATGCAATGATAAATTAATGTTTTATGTGGGTTTGGGTTTGCTCCATTTCCTACTCATCCATTTGTTGTCCATTTATGAGAGAGATAGACACAAATGAATATTAGTGGGACCCATTAAAAGTGGACCCCACCAATTAGTAGATCCCACTAATATTCATTTGTGTCTATCTCTCTCATAAATTGACAACAAATGGATGAGTAGTAAATGGAGCAAACCCAAACTCATTTTATGTTGGATCATAATTTAACACCATATACAATACAAGTTCAGAGTTATTGATATTTGTGACCAAGTAACAAGAAAAGCACACACATGATAATAAGTTCTTAAAGCACAAATGAAAAATAGACCAAATTTCCTAACAAAGTAGCAATATTTCACTATTTTTCTTAATATTTTACTATTTTTTTAGAAAAGCAGACACCACAAATAGCAATATTGACTTTCCTAAAAAAACTTTGTCTTTTTTTTTACAAAGTTTCCGTAACTATACCAGCAAGTTAATAGATACTGGGCTTCTAGCTCGATTTTACATGCCTTTCATTTTATGGGCTTAGTTGGAAAAACTATGAAAAAAAAAATTTCTTCCCATTCTCTATGTTTCTTTTATAATCCCAATCTTCCTTTTTTGTCCTTAAATAAATATTTTGGATGTGTTTTTTGAAATCTTTTGCCTTGAAAAAAAATTCTGAAATTTCTTTTACGATTTTTTTCCAAATTTAAACTAAAATATACTTTAAAAAACGTGTTTCAAAATTTTATACAAGGACATAAATGAAAAAACGGGAGTAGAAAAAAAAATAAAGGTAAGAAGAGAAAAATTCAACTATAACGAAGTCTAAAATAACTTTGTCGATCCATTACTTGAGAATAAAACCTAAAGGAAATTCGAAACAGTTCTCTAAAAAAAAAACCTGGTATGGATTATTTGCCTGTCGAACAAAATGGTTGATTGTGCTATACCGATTCACAAACTGCATAATTCATTTTAATTTGGGTTTTTGTCTATAGACTACGTTGCATATTTAACAAAATCAATCCAATGGTGATACCACTTCGGGTATCATACATCACTAAAAAGTGGTCCCTACAATGTCATATAGTATTTATGCAACTCATACGTGTTTTGCTCCAATACTAGAAAAAGTTGAAATACCGACGGAATTTAAAGACAGAATATATTTCGTCTCTAATAGAGATGGAATTAGAGACAAAAAGCAGTTAGAGATAGATATTTTTATTTTAGAGACATATATTTTCATTTTAGAGACAGATTTTGTCCATCTCTAACAGTTTAGAGACGAGGAAATTACCGACGGAATCAAATACGTCTCTAACCTGCTTAGTGACGGAATATTTGCATTTTAGAGACAGATTTTGTCCGTCGGCATTTAAGATTTTTCTAGCATTATTGGTGATACCACTCTAGGTATCATATATTATTAACAAGTTATTAATTCTATTAAATTGATTATACAAAAAAATGTAACATTAAATTGATGATACGGTACTTTAAATAAGGTACTAGTATCATCAATTTTGATACCCTCTATACCACATCATGGAACTCCAATGATAAAAAAATAAGGTACGGATCATTAGTCTATGATACTTTCAATGATACCCTTATTGGAGATGCTCTAATGATAACCATACAAAACAATCAGGACATTATAAATTGACTTTGGTGTCCATTGCAATTGTAATTTTTTAACAACTACGTAGACAAATATCTAAATTAAGAGATGAAGTTAACGTACGTGTACAGCTTATATCTTACCATTGAGATGAAGTAGGCAATTAATCAACAGTCTTGCTAACAAATGTTTTTAGAATACTCTTTAAATTTTTCATTTAAATAAATAATTTATTTAAAAAGTGAGACATTTCAATTTTTAATATGTTAATTTTACACATTTTCATAAAAAATTAACAACAACTTAATATTTCAAAAGCACTATTTAGCACTTTCTATTAATTAATAATGGACTGATTGAAGGCTAATAGAGAAATTAATCAATAGCTTGGTTCCATAATACATTTGAAAACGGCTACTCACCCACCGGCTAAATAAATAATTATTTCATTAGTAGTTAGTATTAGTAAAATCTAACATGTCAGTGTTGGCCTTTTTCTTGTTGATGTGAACAAGCATTTTCTTCTTTCTTTTACTATGACACTTCACATCTCATTGGTAACTTTGACTTACCTTTTATTGTCGCGATGAGTATGTCTTGACAAAAGTTTATAAATAAGACGCAATTTTCACTTTATATATTAATTTTAGATTTAATTCTGAATTTTAAGATGTTATCAGAACTTCTTTAAGATTTGTTGGATCATTTGCTATCGGGCCACTCATTATTTATATCTACGCACTAAATCTAATAGTGTTGAGTATGAAAATGTGTGTTAAGAATTTCCATATCAGATGTGAGTTAGTATGGACAAAAATTTGAGTTAGGTTCAACTCTCAATTTTAATAATCATTTGCCGGTTTTGGTTGAAGATGTATATACTAGTGTAAAGTTATTGAAGAACCAAATTAGGTTCCACCCCTTCTCATTTGAGATGTGTTTTTGAGGAAATTGGATTTGGTGCTGTAAAAGTATCACGCAGTTTCACGCTATACTGTATCCAAACCATTCAATCATGATCCGACGGATCCGATTTAAAAGAATTACTTTTTACTGTATTTAATCTAAACCGTATGACCAGAAATTAATGGTCGAGATGCAGTACAACGTGAAACTGCGTGATACTTTTGCAACATCAAATCTAAATCTGTCTTTGAGTATCTCTAATCTCTAACAAAAATTATAGTCTAAATTAAGTCATGTGGACATTTTACACCAATTAAGAAATATAGATAATATACAAAAATACAAATTATGATGCTCATGTAAATTTAACTCGATTTGTAGAAACACTGTATTTTATATGTAAGAGTCGGAATCAGAAGTTCAAACACCTAACTTGTTGGCTTTAAAAAGGCAAAATTTAAACCCTAAGATATTTGACCAAGAAAAAAAATTATGATTAACGTCATGAAAAAGGTAAATTAAAATAATTGAAGAAAATTAGAGCAATGTAAATAGCATAATAGGATATTAAACATTAATATTCCATTAATATCGTAAAACAATTTACAATTTTAATTTGTGACAAATTTTTCCTCTCAAAAGTGTGACTTATATAATTTAGAATGAAGGGTGTAATTTATTTGATGTATTATGTATATATATATATATTACTGACAATTATATTAAAGTTAATTAACCTAAGTTTTTAAAATGCATGAGAACATTGGTGGTAATGTGCTTTAAGAAATTAATTTTTTTTATTTGAGTTAATATATTATTATATCAGTCCCAAAATGGTCCTTACGCATATCAATGCATAATTCGAATTATTAATATTTTTAATTTTCTTTTATGAAAAAATATAAAAATTTAATATTGTGAAAATATTAATTAAGACAAATCAAACAAGATCTTATTCGCTAATATTTGTCTTTATACATTAGTAAAAAAATATTGTCAAAATAAATGTCAACAATCAACATGAACAATCTATTAAAGACCTTGTAAAATGAGAATATAAAAGTAATATATTACTCCCTCCGTACCAAAATATAAGTCAGTTTGAGAAAAAAATTTGTACCAAATTATAAATCACTTTACAATACCAATGAAGCATTAAATACTCTTTTTCCTATTATACCCTTAATTAATTATTTATTTTTCTTCTTTCAATTTTTCAATTTATCTTTCTCGTACCATTTATGAAGGAAAATTTGGTAAACTAACTCATAATTTTTCATTTCCATACAACAATAATTACATTTCTTAATTTGTGTAATATGGCCAAAACGATTTATATTTTAGTACCGAGGTATTACTAATTACTACCAGGTTAGCATATTTTACCAATTACTATTACTTTTTTTTTAAATGGCTACTGGTCATTACTACTATTGCTATTTGGTTAGAGTCAGAAGTAAACTAACAAACTACCGTAGGCATATAAATAGGCATCTTAGGACACACATTGAAAACATATCATTAAATTCCATCCAAGCTTGATTCCTATATTGCACTAAGTTTGTAAGTTGTAACCAAGCTTTGCATTTAGGTTGCAGCTTTGCTATCCAAATGGAGTACTCTCTCCTCTCCGTTTTTATGATACTCAATGTGAGCTTAAAACTTCTAAACAATCATGTTTGCTATATATTTCTCTTCAAGTTGTGGTGCTTTATACTTTATATGTAATAACTATAACTATATATATATATATATATATATGATAGGTCGATTTTTTCCTCTTTTATTTGTAGAAGGAAATTGTAATTCTATTTTTTTCTGTTGGAAATAATAAACTAGCTAGATGTGTTAATTAAAAGGGGTTAATTAGGAAAATAGTTTGATTTTTGTATAGAACAATTTTTTGTCGAACTTTTACTTTATTTTTCTACTAAATTAATCTTCATATTATTGTGGACCTTTTTCTCATAACCGGGAGATTTTATTTTATTGTTTACAATCAAAAGGGTTTAATTAAAATGAGTATTTCCATATTCCAAAATGATAATTATAAATTTTATCCCATTTTTATTCAAGTTTTGCTCAACTTAGCTGCAATCAACTAAATTGCAAAAAAAAAAAAAAAAAAAAACTTATTAAATAAGAATACAAAAGAAATGCAAGAATATATTCAATTCAATGCTTATGATAATTGATACTAATGAATTTGTGTATTCTTAATTTAATTTGCAGCTTGTGTTGGTATCAGCTGATGGTGCCTTACCTCCTGAACTTTACTGGAAGCTTGTGCTTCCTAGTACGCCAATGCCAAAAGCCATTACTAGTATCTTGCTCCTTGGTTAGTACACGGTTAAGGATTCACCGTTCAAATTCTAGTAGAGATCAATTTTACTATTTATAGTGATTTTAATATTCAATAATTTAGAAATTAACATTTTTATATAAAAGTAAATTTTACTGTTTGTTTATTATATTATAAATTTATTTTTTTAATAAAATATTTTTTAATTTGTTTGAATATAATCTTTAAAATTAAAGATTATATATAACATGTAAAAGTGATTTTTAAAATTTACTTTTGTTGTCTTAGTGTTAGTTTGAACTTTGAACCACCACCATCTTGTGTCTAATTGCATAGTCTATTATTCAATTTACTTTTAATAAATTTCAAAAAAAAATATTCCCTTTGTATCACGATATAAACCATTTGGACCAAATTAAATAAATTAAGAAATATAATTAATCTCGTATAGAAAAAATAAATTATGAAGTTGGTTTACAAAGTTGTTCTTTATTAATGATATATGAAAGATAAATTGAAGAATTAAAAAAAAAAAGTAATAAATAATTAAGAGTATAATAGAAAAAATAACATTAAATGCTTCATTAATGATAATGTAAAGTGACTTATAATTTGTTACAATTTTTTTACTCAAAGTGATTTATATTTTGATACAGAAGAGGTAGTAAGAAATTACGACCTCCGTACCAAAATATAAATCGTTTTGGCCTTATTACACAAATTAAAAAATGTAATTATTATTGTATGAAAAGAGAAATTATGAGTTAGTTTACAAAATTATCCTTTATTAATGGTATGAGAAAAATAAATTGAAGAATTAAAAGAAAAATAGAAATAAATAGTTAAGGGTATAATAGGAAAAAGAACATTAAATGTCTCATTGATAATGTAAAGTGACTTATAATTTGGTACAATTTTTTTTCTTCTCAAATTGACTTATATTTTGGTATAGAGGGAGTACGGTATCTGATTAAGAGTTGCAAAATATAATTATAGCTTTAATCTATTAACAAATTATTATTTATATAAAACTATGCAGATTGGGCAGAAGACAAAAGCACAAATGTTGGTGTAGGAAAAGGTGGTGTAAGTGTTCATACAAGTAAAGAAAAACACAAAGGAACCTCAGTGAATGTTGGAAAAGGAAATGTAAATGTTCATGCAGGAAAAGGTACTAATGTCAATGTTGGTGGAGTAGGAGGAAAACCAGTAACTGTTATAGTTGGTCCACATTCTCCTTTTGCTTATAGATATGCTGCCACAGAGACACAAATACATGATGATCACAAAACAACATTATTCTTCTTGGAAAATACTTTGCATCCTGGAACAAAAATGTACTTGAACTTCATTAAAAGCTCAAATGAAGCCAAATTCGTCCCTCGACAAGTTGCGGATGCGACGCCATTTTCATCTGATAAGTTGAATGATATCTTTAATAAGTTTTCTGTTAAACCCGAGTCGGAAGAGGCTCATATCATGAAGAATACTATTAAGGAGTGTGAAGATGCAAGCATTCAAGGTGAGGAAAAGTATTGTGCAACTTCACTTGAATCTATGGTTGATTTTAGTAATTTGAAGCTTGGAAAAAATGTTAAGGTTGTGTCTACTGTGGTAGAGAAAAAGAGTATAGGGTTGCAAAATTTTACAGTGAAATCAGGAGTGAAAAAGTTAGCTTCAAAGGACAAAGTTATTGTGTGTCACAAACAAAATTATCCATATGCTATATTTTATTGTCATAAAACAGAGAACACAAGAGCTTATTTTGTTCCATTGGAGAGTGATAATGGGATTAGAGTTAAAGCTGTAGTGGTATGTCACACAAATACATCAAAATGGAATCCTAAACACATTGCCTTTCAAGTGCTTAAAATTAAGCCAGGAACCATTAATCCAATATGCCACTTTCTTCCTGAGGATCATATTGTTTGGGTTGCTAATAATAATAATTAGTGTATTTGAGTAGCTAGCAATAATAATTTTATATCTTGCTCAAATAATATGAAATGCCTAGTGATGTGTTAAGGTATTTCAATGTTTATATGTGTACACTTACAACATGGCTTCATGTGTGTATGATCTGATTAGTACTATTGCGTTGTGTAATATATATTTGGTGTGATTTTCATGTATTCTTATTTAGATGTGAAGAAAAATAAATTATATGTTTAGTTTTGTGGATAATGAAGTTCATATGTTGCTAAAATGCTCTTTTAACACTTATGATCTGTTTGGTAGGAGAAAAATAGAGAGGGGAAAAATAAAAACACGAAAATTAATGCATGTACTTGGACGACTCTCTATCATTAATTTGTCCCGCAAAGTAGGACGAAATTTTTAGTTGGTTGGGTGTTGCCTAATAGTGCATTCAACCATGCAAGTCAATTTAGCGGTTTATAAGTTCGTTTTTTGAAATACAACGATTGTTTCAATCTCAGATAGTTGACAACAATTTGGTTTATCTAAAAGGATATAAAAATTATTATTTTTAAGAATAAATAGGTTAATTCACAGTTGATTATTGAGCATGCTATTATTAATGTTTGGTGGCGACTCAAGTTTCGGAATAAGAGTTTTGTTAGTAATTTTAGTCAGTGGCGTCTCCACATAGAGCTGAGGGGGTTCAACTGAACCCCCTGGACTTAAAACAAATACACATAAACCCCTATATAATTTATACTTTGAACCCTCTCATTTTTTATTATTGTACCACTGACCCAACTGAACTCAAACTAATTTTAACTTGTTCAATTTCAGATTTCATTCTCTCTCTACATTCTCTCTATCCCTAGACCAAAGAGTGATTCTTTCACCTTCCCTCAAATATATTGAGATTGCGACCACCCCCATCACTCGGCGGAGCTGCGCCCGCGACCTCCACTATTTGCTGAATCATCTCTCTCCGTTCGTCTCTCTCTTTGCGCGAGTTCGTCTCTCTCTTCGCGTGAGTTCGTCTCTCTCTCTCTCTCTCTCTCTCTCTCTCTCTCTCTCTCTCTCTCTCTCTCTCTCTCTCTCTCTGTTCGAGTTCATCTCTCTCTCTCTCTCTCTATTCATCAATCATCTCATTGTTCGTGAGTTCCGATTTTGTCTCTTCGCGAGTCTCTTCTCCTCCCATATATTGATTTAATCGAATTACATAAATTTTGAGATCTCGGGTACCGAAATTTCTAAAAATTATGTTTTTGGTTTTTGGGAAATTTCTAAATTTTCAACTCTGAATTTTGTAGAATTAATGTTATTACATAGTCATCTATTGTTGTTACTGATGTTTCTATTGTATGTGTTACTGCTACTGATGTTTTTTATAATACTGTGTTATTTTCCATTCTTACTGAGTTGTATTGTATCTTTAGTGGTTGGTGTTCTAAAATGAGTCAACAATCTGTTTTTAGTTTTATTTCAAATAATCCTAATAGTCACAACAATGTTTTTTTAGATAAACCAAGAGTGCTTGTTGTTGTTTGTTTCTTACTCATATTTTATTTGTTTCTTAACTATGTCTTCATTTACTAATCTATAAGGAGGTTATGAAGAACTTTTTTCAAAGGAAAGTACCATCAAATGAACAAGCATCTATTTTTTGCCATCAGATTATGGTAAACGGCTCAAAATGTCAGCATATCATCATAATGGTCGAGACAAAATACGTAGAACATATTGTAGATATATACTATGAAATTTTTTGAGTATGTAATTGAGTACTACGAATTTTTTTGAATATTTATTATAATTATAATTATTGATTAAATTTAAAAATTTTGAACCCCCTAATCCAAGTTCTTGGCAACGCCACTGATTTTAGTAGGTGGTAGACTAATTCATTGAATTATCTCAAGTTAGGTGATTTGTTGTGTAAGTTTTTGTGTAGGTTTTTTGCGATATTTTGACACTCTCTCGTTCTATTTTGTGCACTTAAAATAAAAGAGATTTATATAATGTTAGCTAGACACTATTATTATTTTTTAAAATCCAAACAAGTCTCACCAAATTTACACTGAACAATTATTTATAATGGAAAATATAGTAGAATCATTTTGACAAATACTAGTGTATTGAGAATATATATTGTAATAATTTATCTTGGTGTTCATTTAAAATCCACAAAGTCCTTTAAAACTTTATAAATCCATAAAGTTAATTCAAATCCTCTTCTATAAAGATATAAATTCTTTCCAAAAAATATATAAATTCTTTGAAATGCAAATTAGAATTTTGCACCATCATTTAGAAAAACATAATTTTTTATCACTTTCTGACGATTTTGACAAAAATAAAATTTAAATTAATTATTAATTTTTTTATGCTCATAATCTATAATTAGTCACTAATTTATTATAAAAGAAAGAATAATTAATTTATCCATATGGTTAACTTTACTTTATTAACAGAGATATTACATTATATATGCATGAGTTGAAGTTCAATCCTCTATCATTCCACTTATGTCAAAAAAATAAAATCATTTCACTTATCTACAATTAAAGTCAAAATTGCCAATAGACTATTTATATAAAAAAATTAATTGGTACTATAAAAATAACAATGACTAATTTAATTTAATTTTATAAAAAATAATTGAGCCGTTACACCATTGTACGAGACTAAATTAAATTTTCAATACGCAAAAATAATCGTTTTTGTCAAGTGCAAAAATGGTTATTTTTTTGGTCAAACACAAAAATGGTCTTTTAGTAATAACATTTTTTTTCATAAAAAAAATTACTAACATTTTTTTGAAAAAAATAATTTAACCAGGCATGCATAATTTTGCCTAAATTGAATCAAATTGATTAAAAAGGCAATTTTTTCCTTAATCATTTCCATTTTTTCCTTAATCATTTCATTCAAGTCTTCATCATTATAAGAGCACCAACACACTACACTACACACCAACCAATGACATAGTTGTCAGTTACTCGTGTGTCTTTCTCCTCTCTCCATCTTCTTAGGGTTTTACGGTGTCGTTTCGCGCTTCCATTTCTCGTCACTCGCCACCACCAATGCCACACCGAAAAACCTAACAATCTTGCGAAGAACTTCCGCGAACTCTCATTTCATCAATTCTCAGTATCAAAACTTCCGAAAACCGTTTCGTTGTTTGAATTTCACTTTTCAGACTACGAATTTTGATACATCGAATTATGGTTGAAGAAACGAAAGAGAAGGTTTCTGAATTCAAATGGGGGAAAAAGAAAGGGTTTGGTGGTAGAAATAAGGATGTGATTTTTTACGAATCGTTTACTTACGACGGTGTTGATTACACTCTTTATGATTCTGTGTATCTTTACAAGGAAGGTGAAACTGAACCTTTTATTGGTAACCTAATCAAAATTTGGGAAAATGGTGATAAGAGTAAGAAAGTTAAGGTTTTGTGGTTCTTTCGTCCATGTGAGATTGTTAATTTCTTGGATGGTTATGAGGCACTTGAAAATGAGTTGTTTTTGGCTGCTGGTGAAGGATTAGGGCTTTCAAATATCAATCCTCTGGTAATTTTCTTTTGATTTTCGTGTTCGAAGTTTTACTATTAATTTATTTCATTTGCATATATTATCAATTGTTTACTGTGTAGTTTTATTGAAACCATGTTATTCTGATATTGGATAATTGCTCTGTGAAGTAGTATCGCGATTTGTTTGGTAACACGATGTGATAATGAACAACCGCCACTAGTTATTATTGGTTTGGCTTGAATAATGTCGTTCTTGTTGGGGGTGAGGTGGGTAGCTCAACTGGTTTGAGCTTAGGGTTAAAAGGAGTTGAAGGTCTTGAGTTCAATCCCGGACAAAGGAGAGAAATATTAACCCCAACTAATATTGGCGGTCTTGAGTTCAATCCCTTTACCTAACAAGCTAACAACTAACAATGGTCGTTTCCAAAAAAATAATGTTGTTCTTGTTTGTTTTCTTAAACATGCTTTCAAGGTTTTAAATCATGATCCTGTTGTGAATCATGATCCTCTACATTGCAGAAATGTTGAGAAAATTGGCTGCAATTGTGGTGGCAATGCAGAAGTCCTAAAATCCTTGATGCTATAGGCTTGCGGCTGCAATTGTGGTTGTGGACCTTTTTTATTTAAAACCTTGCACGCTTCTAATACTGTGGTTGCGTCAGTTTGAACTTGTAACTTTAACTTAAATTATGTGAGTATCAAGTATTTAAAATTTAAATTGTTGTCAGAATTGAAATTTATAAGTGGAATGTGCATCATTGTATTTGATATTTTTGGGGCAAGTCGAATTTCCAAACATAAAACTATAGTATGAGTTTATCATGTCATGTAATGTGCATGTTTTTTGATTTTCTGCGGTACAATTTATGTGTTACTGAAACCTTTGTTGCTATACTTTTAGTGGAGCTATTGTTAGATGAGTAGCTACACAAGATAAGATAGAATAAAGAATGACATCAGTAGAGAAAAAGAAGGTGGTTGGATGATGGCTAGTATTGTTGACAAAGGTGATAGAATTTCATCTAAGGTTGTTTAAGCAATGTGTGGAGAAGATCAATAGAAACATTGCTAACGAGGGTAGATATGATAGAAGATAGTTCATTAGACAGAAAGATGAAAACAACTAGAAGTCGAACCATAAAGAAAGATTTGGAGTTTAAGCGGACTATCTGGTTTTGCTAAATGGGTTTGTCCATGATGGCACCAATATGGTGAAATGGTGTGGCTGAATTTTGACAAAATACCATACAAAGGCTATGGTATGGTGACTTCCTTATGGCGTACCGTGGCACCTGCTGCATCTGTGGTGGAAAAAGTTGAAAAACATAAAAAGGAGGTCAGGTAGCATGACCCAATGCAAAAAATTAAGTCCCATGGGTGAAAAACCTATTTCAACCCCTCAATCCTGCTTTAACAATTCTGTTTCAACTTTCAACAGACACAGTGCTCTCTCAACCTCTCTCTGTTCATCCATACTCCCCTGTAACCTTCCTCTAGCAAACCGATACCTTTTTTTTTTTTTTTTTTTAACTCCATCTTTTATCTCCTTTTTTTTTCTTTCCCGTCCTTAATTTTTCTGTTCTTTTTCCTTTTTTAAGATGTTATTTTCTTTATCCTTCTTTTGTTTTTTGGTATTTCCCTCAAGTGTGATAAACCAATTGTTGAAGCGGATTACCGCAGTTCAAACAAAACGTTAACACAAATTGTAAGAGAAATAGAGATAATGACCGAATGAAGAACATGCTTAAATTGGCGGAGAATTAGAGAGGGGTGGGGTGGGGGGGTGAGATAATGGAAAAATAAGAAGAATTGCAGAAGTAAACAGAGAATGCATAATGAAAGTAAAAAGGAAACATAAGAAACGTGAAAACAGAATGAAAAAGAGATTCTGTCAGCCAAGGTTCTTCATCGGGTCAGTGTCATCTGCCATTTTTATATGGTGTATTCTGTATTGTTTGCTAGCTAAACCATAATCTGCTATTTGTCATTGATATTGATAACACCAGGTCTATGTTTTGACATTCTTCATGTCAGGACCCATGTTTCAAATTCCACATAGTGGGAAAATACTTCAATTGTTGTTAATGTTGTGTGTTCCCTTTAATGGATAAAAGTAAGTATGACCATGCTATATTTTTTTTCATAATGTATACCACATCAGGAAGCTATTGCTGGAAAATGCAATGTTATTTGCATTTCAACGGACGACAGAAATCCACATCCATCAGACAAATCACATCCACCAGACAAAGATCTTCCAAATGCTGACTTTGTATGTTATCGTTTCTTCGATGTTGGGCAGCATAAAATATTGGACAAGATAGATGATAAGATTGCTGGAGTTGAAGGTATGCCATCTTATTTGTTCTAAAAATATTATCTGAAAGGCCTGTCAACTTTTAGACGGAAATGCAATTACATGTGTTTTTAGGGCTGTTTGATGGACATCTGTATGAAAAAAATGTGGCTTGCTTAACTTATCTCATTCTTTGAGAAACCAGTTGAGTCATAATATATTTTTTTTTTAAAATAAACAAGGAAACTGAGTTCCAGGTTTTGCCTTTACTATTATGGAAACTTAAGTTATTTTACACAATTACTGATTGTAATTAAACATACAAATAAGGAGAAATCTTCAGATTTTTAGAAACCTGAAGAGTGAACTGCTATCAAAGTCATGTTGAATGATTTTATCTTGCCCAATGGGATTTTTTTTGTTACATTGTGCATGCTGTTTTATAATTGAATCTTCAAAGTATCTTAATTCTAGTTGTTAAATATTAATGTTTACGTTGGACAAATATTTATTGGAGATGTTATTGACCCTAATCAATATGGAATAACTGTAATTGCACATGATTTTGAATGACTGAATATCTTTTAAAGTTGTTTCTTTAATTGTTGCAGTTAAAAATATTTTTAAAAATTTATATAGTCGAAAGCTTGGTGGTCTTTCGAAACTTGGTTTAGATGAGAAAGAAGTTAGTGTGAAAGTCACGATGAGTAATGAAGCGGTGACTCTTTCAAGTGATAAAAACAATCAACTTTTGATTGAAAAACTAGACGGCAAGCGTACCTCTAGTCTTGGTTTAAGGGATGGTAGTAAATCTAATGGTGGTTTTGTCCCTATTTCTTGCAACGAGACCTTGCCTCAAGCCAAAGAGAAAGAGAATGGGGTTTATAAGGCTTCTTTGGCTAAACAAAAATCATCTGCTAAACTACCACATTGCTCTAGAGATGGTTTGGAAATGAAAGAAATTTCTAAAACCGGAGGAAATGTCTCTAATGAAAAGACCGTTTTGAAGTCTAAGATTGATTCTGAAACGGGTGGATGTGATATAGTTGGTATCTCCGGTCGACAAATCAACAAGCGATTGGGGGAGGGCAAGACTCCTGAGAAGGAAAAATATGGTGTTTTTAGTGCAAAGATAACAAATAATGTTCATAATCGAAGCAACTATGATGGTGATGATGATGTGAAGGAGGATGTCCCTTCAAAAAAGCTAAAGATTGACACAATGCCAACAAAACTCTCTGGTGACAAGTTTCCCGACAGGCAAATAAACAAGCGATTGAGGGAGAGCAAGGCACATGAAGAGGAAAAACATGGCGTTTCTAGTGCGAAGGTGTCAAATAATGTACAAAATCGAAGGAACTATGGTGGTGATGATGTGAAGGAAGTCCCTTCGAAAAATCTAAAGATTGACACGATGCCAGCTAAACTCTCTGGTGACAAGTTGCGGAAAGAATCGTCTACAACTTCTCCAAACTTGGAGCACAAGCTAGATTACCACGTAATGGAAGTTACTCAAAGACCTGAAGTTGTAAGTTGCAAAACAAGCACTCTCATTTTGTCATGCTAGTTTTTCATCTCTTCACACCTTATACCTTACTAGTTTAACAATATCCCAATGTTGGAGGTTGTCAAAATAGGGTCAACTTATCATGTTAACCTTTAGCCCAATTGCGTATTTAAAGCTTAGCTTGAAAAATCATATTTTTATGCCAGTAGTTTACCACATTTGGGCTTGTCAAGGGATTGGACAATGTTGTCAAATATCAGCTATAACGGTATAGTGCATTGGAATTTAAACAAATCACTATTGTTCAACAATGTGCTATTTAGTACAAAGTGTTGTTTAATACTCTTTGGTCTCAAATATAAGCAAAAGTTATTTTTTCAGATTCATTGAATAATTGATGTATCTTGTCTATATTATAGACCATATACACAAATTATTCAATGAATCTGAAAAAGAAATATTTGCTTATCAATAGTGGTTTACTTCATATTTGGTCTATATTATAAACCAAATACATCAATGAATTTGGTCTATATTATTCAATTATTCAATATATTTAGTCTATATTATAGACCAAATACATCAATTATTCAATAACAACAAATCAACTCGAAGAGCCCTTATGCTTTTCCCAATTCAAGTCTTAATAGTGGTTTCCACAAAAAAGAGGTCTTTTCTAGTGTTAAACCCAAGTCTCACATAGGATAAAAATAAGACCTAGAATGAGTTTATAAACCCCTCACCTTACAAGTCCGTTTTGAAAGGATGTACCAAACCTAATATAAAAACCTAATATGGTATTAAAGCCTATTGATTTGAGATACTCACCAAGCCCAAAAGTACTGGGCGTGAGAGTGTATTGGGAAAAACCCTAAGTTCCACACAGGATAAAGACAAGACTTGAAATGAGTTTATAAAAGGTGGCACCTCTCACTCACCTTACAAGTCAATTTTGTAAGGATGAGTTGGTCCTAATTTAAAATCTTAATATATACTCCTTCCGTCCCAATATATAAGACCTACTTTGACTAAATGTACTATTTATTTATCTTGTTTTGACCGTATTTTTTTAATAATATATAGATGCAAATATTAGCATATAAGATCTTGTTTGATTTGTTTTGATGAGTATTTTCAAAATATCAAGTTTTATAATTTTACTAATAGACAAAATTGGTGATCAAAATTGTGCATTGGTGTATGTGCAGTGGTCAACTAGGTCTTATATTTTGGGATAGAGGGAGTATTAATTTTGTATTTTCATTTTACTGTCTCCTATTAAAAATGAAGGTGAAATACTTGTGATGTGTTAGATACAAAATATTATTCCATGTTTATCTTTGAACTTTTCACGCTAATTTGTTGTGAGTGTCAAACAAACACAATGTAGAACTTCTATAATGATGGTTCAAAGTGAATTTGGTTGTGTTCACGAGTAAGGTGTAGAATTTATATTTAGGTTAGTGCAAAATGCTTGAGTTGTTGCGAATGTTAGAATTATATTTTGGTAGTTTTATGGTAACGGTATTTAAGTATGAAGATTAGCTGGGTAGTTGACCCTCTTAGTCTTGCAAAATTTAGGGCATAATTTTTCTTTATTTAAAATTTTTCCCGCTTAATTGATAACTTTTTGTTCCCAATGGGAAAGTCTTTTTCGTGATTAATTCATTAACATTTGAAGCTAAAATGGTTTTTCCTTTGATGGGTAATGTGAATTTGAACTTTTTGCAATGATTTAAGATATACCAACAATAAAGTCAAACCTTTATAATGTAGGTTGGGTCAAAGCATTTGACAACTTTAAAACAACTTCCGAATTTGAAATGATTTGTGGGATTCAATGCTTTAATTTTAGTTTTGTAATCTCTCATGAAGGTGTTTCCACCCATCACATTGAACTTCCATTTGACTGAATTTTTCAGAATCTTTCTCTATCAATACAAAAATACCGCGAATTTTTCTTTCCTCTAGATTGGGGTAGACTTTACCAAATCTTTAGAAAATGGAAGAGTCCAAGAAGGAACATTCTTCTCTACTGATATAATAATTGGTAGGGAACACCCTTTTCAAAATAGTTTTAGTTGTCTTGCATGATGTCATATAAAAACCAACTATTCTATCCTAGTCCCAATTTAACATAAGATTTTAATCTTCAGACAATCTTGTTTGATAGAGAACTTGTGGTGTTTAGACGATGGAAGGTAAAAAGGACATGGAAGGAGCACAAGGAGAATAAAGTTTGTAGACAAATAAGAGTTAGAAGAAAATGTCTTTTACTTGTCTATCCACAATTTGTTGAGTATGACTTCCAAACCAACCTAGATAGATGTGCAGGGAAATTGCAAGAAAAGAAGTGGTTGTACTTAATACACGGGGCCTCCAACAATTTCATATCCAAGAAAAAGGTGTATTTTTTGAATGGCAAATATCATTAATTAGTTTTGTTTGAAATGTTAGTGGGGGAGTTAAACCGACAAACACCTATCTCTCTAACCCTCAACTTGCCCAAATCACTGAACTACTTATCACTCCACGGAAGTGAGGTTTACATCGTGTTTGGTTTTTGTAGAAGATGCAATTCCAGTTGCAAAGCAGAGAGAATAAGTAATATTGAAAGTTATAGGTATGCGGAAAAATTTGGGAAGAACATGGCTTTTAAAGTTAGGAAAAAACAAAGTATATGGAATGCAAACTTGATTTGAATGAGGTACACAAATTTGATCTTAAAGAGGGGAAATTTGCAGAACATATTCTACAACAAATCTCAGACTTTTATGTATCTTGGGTTTATAATATGCAAATACGTGGAAATATAGGGTTTGGTGAAATGAAAGAGTGATCAGAGTTTAATTTGTGATAGAAACGACCGCTCAAGCTCGGAGGAATATTTTAAGACATGTCATAATGTATGAAATTAAATGTCCGGAGACAAGAATGTTCCTAGGATGAGTGGTCATTCAAGAGAAGGCTAGGTTAGGCATATCATATGTAGAAAATACTGATAGAAATGCCAAGTTTAACATGAACGATAGTACAACAATTAAAGGTAGTGACATATGGAAGACAATCCCTCAATTAGAGGTAATGGCATATGGAAGATAGTCCAACAATAGTGGTAGACAAAGCAATGTATAAACCAATTTGGTGAAAGAGATTTAGATTTATATTTTCTATTATTAGGCACAATTCACAAGCGAGTGTTATGGCATCATTTGACGTATGGATGCAACCCTACTTTTCGAGTAACGACATTAGTTGTTGCCCGACAAGTTGGTTAAATTCTTGGCAACTATAATACCAACGTACTTAGTGGAAATGGGGAATGGGCAAAAAAGGAGCAAAAGGGGTTTGCTGAAATAAGTTCAGGGGATCACAATCCAACAAGATATTTTTGCATCTGCATTAGGAGGAGATGGCATGGTCTTGGGATTTGATTTGCTAGAAAGGCTAGGGGGATTAAGAGAAACTTTGGTAATTTGATTTCTTGATAATAGAATCTTTAAACCATATGACTTGTGGTATGTTATGGTCTTCAGTTGTACTATGTCTGATTTGAAAATTGTTTCTGGGATTGGACAAATTGGGGGGCAAGGGACTGCTGGGCAAAAATTGAAATTTGTGTCCTTCACTAAGCCACAAGACAGCTTTTTGTCTCAAGTACAAGTTGTCTAAAATACCTAGAGTTTGGATAAAATTAAGATTTTATTTTCAACATAGAATTAGCAATGTTGATTTGCCTTGTGGGCTATTGGCATGCTAAGGTTGCTACTTTTTTGTGCATCAGAACAATTGATACCTGTGTTGTTTTGGGAAAGTTGTCTCTATATGAATATTTTTTTTTCTTCATATTGCTCCAATTGGTCAAAACTTATTAAGCGAATAAAGATGATAACTTTCATGACATTGAAGCCTATAGATTGTTTCATGTTGCCTCTGACTCTGGCATATATTAACAGGGAGGAATTAGTCTGTTAGGATCCCACAAATCCTAACCTTCAAAGATTAGGGAAATGAGATTATTCTCCCATGAGTTTATAAATTTGAAACAAATTTGGTGCACAAAGAAGCTATTCTGCCCTCACCTAGAGCATTCTCTAGTTTAAGACTTTCACAAAATAATTTCCTAACTAACTAAACGTAGGTTAGTTTTATTTATAACTCCTAGGACTGACAGCAACAACAAACTAAAATCACAGAAAGTCTACGGGCTACACCTAGACTATTCTAACTAACAAGCACAACTAACATTCGCTTTACATTTTTATAAATTTTCTGGAGAAACAAATGGATTTAATAAATTTTAATTTTACATATTGTATTTAGTAAATCGGTGTACTTAATTTTGTCAACTTTGAATTGTTTAGTTGTTTTGATGCATGAGGCTTTTTAACATTGATTTGTAGTTTTCTTATACATTTTTTTTTTCACTTGGTGACAGGATAGAAGCAAATGGTTTAAGCCAATGGTAAGTTTTTTTATAATTCTATTCTCTTTAACATCTTTATTTAATTGATTCTTGTAGTTGTAGGATGTAATGAACTACTTATAACCTTGAAGTTGCTTTTGTTTTTGGTTCCACAATGCAAATGAATGAGATATAGTGAAACATGGCTGACTTATGTATGAATGATCTTTTATCATTTTCAGCCTTGGGAGGAAAGTATGAAAGATGCTTATAAGCAAGGGAGACTTGTGCTGCTTGAAAATTTGGACCCTTCTTCAACTTCATCAGAAGTACAGGTAATAATTATTCCAAAACCAGCATTTTCAGATTATGGGGAGAATTATAATGAAAACTATCATTCTGTAATATGACTGACTACATTACCAGTATGTTGAATCCTGTGTTGTAGATCGTAGAGTAGTTAATTTGTGGGCTATAAATAGCCTCGTTAATTGATACTCCTTGTATTTCTTTGTAGTTGTGTTTTATTTGGAATAAAAGAAGCTTTATTTGCATTTATATCATTTATTTGTGCAGTGATTCACTTTTAAGGCTGTGAGTATTAGTATTAGGGATGCACTATTCAAGCTGCTGCATGGATTGATTTTTTCTAAAATTTTTATTTTTTTCATGTTGGACTAGCCTATCACTTAATGTTTCGTCCGATTTATTGTTATTGTACTAACCTGCCTTATCTTTAATATGTTTGATGTACTACTCTCAATCACAGGATATTGTTTGGCATGGCTTTAAAGAAAGATGTACTGCAAAGATGATCCAGAAAACTGCATATTCTAGTCCTCATTCTGGTTAGGAACTGCAGTCTTTGTTCATCTTCTTTTACAAGTTTTTCTGGATGAGTGGATCATATGCTTGGATATGGTTTTAGGCAAATATTATTTTCAGAGCGCCCATATACAACTTACTGTGTTTGAATATTTTATTTATGATATAGGTCAAGCTTTTGTTATATTTAAAAGAAAGGAAGCAGCAGAGTCGGTTATTAGAAAATTAGAGGAGGGCTGTTTCTTGATGTCAAATGGTCGGTATGTACTCAGCTGTATATGCATGATAACTGCACTTTAAATCCCTCTATGATATTAATCATGTGAAACACATTAATGACGCATGGTGTGCATACTCTAAATATTTATTTATTGATTATTTATTGCTCATGATTGTATAATGGTTTTCTCGCCTCCTACCTAGAGTTGGGATGTTGGCTGCAAGATTGTCAAAATTGAGATTTTATTTAGGTTTGGGGAGGGGAGTCAATGTCATAAGTTGTGGGAGAACATAGACGAGAAGAGGTAGAGTGGACTCAAAATTTAACACACAAGAGAGAAGCTTACATGAGAGATGTGTGAAAACCCATAATCAGTCCATCGTGTAATAGAAACTATTCTACTGTGAAAGAAGAGGAAAGTTCTGTAATGATTTCATTGATCAAAAGATGAATGATACAGTTACTTCAATGGTATCTATGTGAATACCATCTATCTAAATTACATTCAAACTGAATCTCTTCAATTAGTTACAACTGACTCTAGCTATTTTACACCGGCATAATCATATACCCTCTATGCTGAAGCTTGCTGCGCTAAAGCTTACTGCTTAAATATTTGTAATTTTGCTTGCTATTGTGTGCTCTTATGTATTTCTTACTTGTAATATTTAATTTTATCGCTTGTTAGCCCACTTGTGGGAAGCTTTGGACTCCCTTGCTTTCCGGAAAAGAAGCGAACATTTTATGGTCATTATGCTATCGGTCAACCTCGACAACGTGAGATGGTATGATCAGATTAATTTTTGTTTTAATTATTGTCCTAATTTTGGAAGTATTTGTCAACAAGTTCATTCATTTTCTTTTATTTGTCAATCAAATTTTGGTTGAACAGAAAGACGCAGTATCGACTTCCCATTGTTCTCAGTCCAACAACATTGAATATGATATGGCTGTAGAGTGGTGTTTACTACAAGAAAGAGTAGACAAAACTTGGAGAAAATTGTATCAGGTATATAATTTTTGAATTGTGTCTGTAATTATTCAGTTCCACTTTGTTTTAAGCGACATTGATATTTGGTTATAACATTTTTAAGCGACAAAGCGAGGAGTTAAGCAAACTCAAAGCCAAGTTGAAGTGTAAAATCTAAACATCACCACCGACCCTTCTATTTTTGTTGGTAAGTTCTTTTTTACTCTGGAAAATAAAAAAGAATCATCCGATGTTTTCAAAGTTATATCCAAATTCCAAAGTATTCAAATTTAGAATGAGTGCTCTGATCAGAAGCCAGAGCTGTAGTTGGCTTTCATTGGGGGTTATTGAGTTTTCATCTGATTAAGCTTTTTTTTCCCTCTCTGCAGAATGTGACACTGACTTTGTCAACCGAGGTTGTGACATGACTGGCAATTGTTTTGGGTTCAGCAGTTGTTGTAGATATGATATTCTTGGGGGTTCTTTTCTTTGTATACATGCAGCATAACTCCCTGGAAAGCTGTTGAAAGTTTTATTGCCCAGTCCAATTTTGCTGATGTTGTACTATATATAGTTTCTTGTATTTTGGTGTATACCCCATTTGTTTTCTGGACAATAAACACCATTTTTTGTTATCATGTAATTCAGTTCTTATTAGTATAATTGTTTTCAACTTTCTTCCTGTCAACTTTCTTGCTAACACACAGCAAGTAATCCCCCTCCTGGTGACACCTCATCAAAATGATTGCATGGGGCAAGTCCTTGCAATTTTTTTAGTTAATAAACTAACCATCTCCATCCAAAAAAAAATACTGTGGTTCATACATTTAATTATAATTTAAACATGAATAACTATCCTTAATTCAGTTTTTCAAATGTTATTTTTAAACACACGATAATTAATTAAACGTTTAAATATGATTTTGGTCCCTGTAATATACACTTGTTTTGAAAAGAGTCATTGTAAAAAAAAAAATTGATTTTAATCCCTGCAATTTCTAAACACTTTAAAAAGAGTCTCTGAACAAGAATTCTGGATGCCATGTCACTTAAATTTGCACGTGACACACGCTGATAGAGACAATTAGTTGATGTGGCACAATTTTTAACACATGGACATTACATATCATTTTTCTTTTTTTTTTTTTAAAAAAGAATTACCTTTTTTCCAATTTATTTATTTCTGAAAAATAAATTAACAAATTAAAACAAAAAGAATAAAAATGAAAAAGGGGGGAAAATAGAAAACGATAGATAACATTAGGAAGTTAGGGTTCTTCATCACTTGTTCTTCTTCATCATCGTCGTTTCATCATCGTTTCTACATCGTATGTTTTTTTGAAAACGTTTCTTCTAATCATCGTTTTGGAAATCAATTTCGTAATTTCGTGTTATGTTTCGTGTAGGAATCGACGGTTGAGATTTGCTCTAGTTCAAGATTACTGTTTTGTGTTGGTTTAGACGGCTGTAATTGTCCCTAATTGTGCGTAAAATGTGACCTGTAATTGTGCCTAAAACCTGACTTGTAATTGTGCCTAAAACCTGACCTCTTTGCAATGTCCACAATAAACTGTTACCACCCCCTATTTTTTCAACCTCAAACTTTTCATCAATAGACCAATGTGGCAACCAACCACCTGCAGCTTCTATTTCTTTATTAAGCCTCCTCATTGACATTGGCATAACCATATTGTCCCAAACTACCTAGTTTATATGTAGTTGTTGCAATCATATTCATCAAGTATTGTCTAATCCATTCACACATTGTTATAATTGATTTATCCCTAGCTACCAATATTGTTGCATTAAAAGCTTCAGACAAATTATTCATAAGAACATCACACTTAGGATAAAAACTAAAAGCATGCTTACACCATAATTTTGGATCATGTCCAATTAACCAATCCCATGCCTTTTTGTCAAAAGCCTTCAATTTATTCATTTTGTTTTCCCATGCTTGTTGGTAGGTTGCCTTGGCTACTCCCATCATTAAATCTCTAATTGTTGTCCCACCTCCAAATTTCTTATTGAAGTTAGCATACAAATGCCTAAGACTTAATCTGTGTTCAACATGCTCAAACTTTTCTTCAAAAACAGGTATTAAACCCTGCAAATAATGAACATTAAAAATAGTAAACATTAAAGATCTAAAATTGGGTTACAAATAATAAACATTATAGATCTACAAAAAAAAAAAAAAAAAGATCTGACCTTTTGTTAATCTTCTATGAATACCCATCTCTTATCAGTTCCAATATCTTCTAATAACAAAGTTAAAAACCATCTCCAGGTGTCTTTAGTTTCATTTTCAACAACACCAAATGTTAATGGATAATACTGATCATTAGCATCCATTCCAACTGCAATTAAAAGTTGACCACGAAACTTAGTCTTCAAATGACATCCATCCACACCTATAAAAGGTCTATAGCTAGCCAAAAATCATTTCTTGCATTCATCAAAGCAAAAGTAAAAGCTCCCAAATCTGGGTTGAATTGTTGGAGTTATCCTCTCAACATTGATTTTGACAGTATTACCTTGAGAATGCTTCCTAAGCTCACCTGCATACCTCCATAACATTGTGTACTGTATTATAGCATTTCCTTCAATTATCTGTTTTGCTTTCTCTTTTGCTTTCCAAGCTCTCCCAAATGTTACTCCAACTGAATGGTTCCTCCTCAGACCAATCATGATATCTTGAACCTTTACTTTGTCTTGAACCATTAATTTATCAACCACCTTTTTTGAAATCCAATCTGATGTTGCAGACTTATTATTTAATGTTTTTAGACAGTGGTGGATCCCTTCCCAAGTCTTAATAACATAAGTGTGCTTGTCACCAACCCTACATAAAGTTGTGAACCCACAATCTTTTTTACACACAATCCTACACCTTTTCCTATCATTTTTTTTTATACTTTATTTGCCTTTCTCTTAACACAATCCACTCCCTTACTGCATCTTTGAAGTCTTGAAGTGAATTAAACTCCATCCCACGCTTCAGCTCAAAATCTTTATTGTTTTTCAACTGCTCCATCCTAAACTTCTCAGTTTTAGGACCTTTCTCTTTGTCTGAAGCATCTGGATCACTACTATTTAACTCATCACTTACACATGCAGATTCAAAGTTGCATAGTTGCAACATTTCTTCATCTAGAGTGGGTACTGATGTTTTCTTGCTTCTAGACTTGTTTGCTCTATGTTTCACTCTATGTGATTTACCTTAAATATAAACTCTGTTTTATCCATTTATTGGAGCAGCATGGGGTAAACCAAACCCATCATCAAAACCTAATGCTCTCTCATCTTCACTGTCATCAAATTTTATCCCTTTGGCCTCATCTTCAGTGCTTGAATAATTAGAACTACTATAATCCTCAGCTTCATCATGGTCAGATTCAACCATTACACCCTTCCCCTTCTCATTTTCAGTGTTATTCACCATACCCACATCTTCACCATCATCAGAAGCAATTATGTCCTCAACATTAATATAGTCAGGTACATCAAATATGCAACTATCATCTACATCATGCTCAACATACAATTGAACCCTACCATTGTTATTCATAGCATAGTTAGCAACATGGTCTGCATCCTTATCTACTCTTAACCTTTTAAAATCAACTTCTTCATCAGGCTTCCACCACAACCTATACCCTCCAACATAACCTTCTTTTTTAATAATGTCATTTAGATGACCAACAGCTTCAAAATAGCTCCATCTATCAGCATCAAGTATTACTACCTCCTCTTGTTTATCACCCTTGTAATGTATAACCCACTCTCGTACAAACAACCCTCCATGGTTAAATTACACTTTAAAAGACATATCTAGCTGTATAAATGCACAAAGAAGAATAAAAAATTGCTATTACTGTCTTATTCCCTCCAAACAATATGACAAATGCTACGTATCAAGCATCACATGCTACAAAACGACATAACTGTGACTTACCTTTGTTTCACTTTAATGAAGCACAATGACAATGAAATGCACGAACTGTAGCTTGCAATCCCAGCCGTCTAAACCAACACGAAACAATAATCTTGAACTAGAGCAAATCTCAGCCGTCGATTCCTACACGAAACATAACACGAAATTACGAAAATGATTTCGAAAACGATGATTAGAAGAAACGTTTTCAGAAAAACCTACGATGGAGAAACGATGATGATGAAGAAGAACAAGTGATGAAGAACCCTAACTTCCTAATTTTTTCTATCGTTTTCTATTTTCCCCCCTTTTTCATTTTTATTCTTTTTGTTTTAATTTGTTAATTTATTTTTTAGAAATAAATAAATTGGAAAAAAGGTAATTCTTTTTTTTTAAAAAAAGAAAAATGATATGTAATGTCCATGTGTCAAAAATTGTGTCACATCAGCTAATTGTCCTTGTCAGCGTGTGCCACGTGCAAATTTAAGTGACATGACATCCAGAATTCCTATTCAGGGGCTCTTTTCAAAGTGTTTAGAAATTACAGGGACTAAAATCAATTTTTTTTTACAGGGACTCTTTTCAAAACAAGTGTATATTGCAAGGACCAAAAATATATTTAAACCTTAATTAAAATAAGGGTCATGCTAACCGGTGCCCCCGGGGCACTGGTTAAGGAACCTAAAAAAAGAAACTTTTCAATTAAAAACAATACATTTTAGATTTTTGAGGAGTTGACTGCACAAAGATCAATGCTATTTTACTATATTTACTTCCTTAAACAGTGCCCCGGAGACACCGTTTATCATTTTCCTTAAAACAAATATTTTAGAATAGATTCTCCTCGTACTATTTGTCCAAAGATCAATATACAACAATTCAAAATAAAGTAAATTTAACTCATCGCATCAATGATCAATCCGTACTCTTATGGCCTTTTGTGAATGTGATGAGTTCTTTGTTGAATCCGGATCTAATGCATGCAGTACAGCCCATCACACTTTAATAATTTAAGAGCTTCTTTTGCTAAATAGAGGGAGGATAATGCTTACCTATATAACTGGCATAATAAATTTTACTATATATTTAGAGTTAACTTAATTGGATGGTTTTGTTAAATAAAAAACTTAACTGGATGATTAAAACTCGACTCTAGTATGTTTTTATTTAGTACATTTGGGCAACATATGGTATCCTCTCATTATCTCATAATAGTCTCATTTGGAGCTTATATGTCAAGATATGGACATCAATAAGGACTTGATATCTCTCACAAAATGGTCATTAATACTTACATGTGGAATATTAAGCAACTAAGCGATAATAATTTTGCGCTATTTAACCAAGTGGTCAAATATTTGAGTTCTTTAAACATGTGACTAGAATTTTGATATCTAATTTTTGTGTGTTGGAAATATTTCGTTGAGAGAGAAAAATTTATTTTGTGTGCTAAACAATAATAGTAATTTTGCATATTTAAATATGTCATATGATGAGACGTGGACAGGTTTACTTTCCCGTCCACAAATCCGATGAGGTTTGGGCATCTTGTATGCTTCAATCTTCAACAAGGGTAAAAAATGGAATATCAACCCCACACCCGAGCGGGTCTGGATATCCCCACTCCATTGCATCCTCTCATAAACTTGTATTGCATTTTTGTATTTTATTTTATTAAAATAAAAAGTGAAAGCCCAAACAATGTGAAATTTTGACAATTTAATTTATTTATTTTTTTAAAAAAAGCAATTTATTTAAGGCTCATCTTAAAAATAAGGCAAATGCTAACAAGTGTCATCGGGGCACTCTTTAAGGCCTTAAATAATAAGTTTTTTTATAAAAAATTTATGGAAATGCGTAAATTCAACGTATTGGAAATTACGTTGTTCATTTTTTGAATAAAAAATTTCTTTAAATAGAATGCTTAAAGAGTACCCCGGGGGCACTCGTTAGCAATGTGAATGTAATTTTTTAAAGTTTGTTTTTACATTGTTTTTGGAATTAGAAGTGTTTCTACATTAATAGATGTAAAAATATACTAGAAATTAGACAAATGCAAGAAGTCAAATATGGTAAATTTTTTCTAGAATTTGTGTAGTTTATTTAAAATAAAAAAAATATTTTCAATGCAAAAATTAATTTCTTTGTTTTCTTAACTAGTGTCGATGACCATATTATCCGCTCCATCTCTGTCATTCGAAATTGAGAAAAATTCAAATCCAATCTACTCAAAAAAATTTCGTCAAAATTGCTGCGAGCTCAAATGAATACCTACAAATATGAATTTTATTGACATGCCTACATATAACACGAGAGAAGTCGTGCGCTGTCACAATATTCCGACACTCATAAAAAGAAAAATGGAAATAATTTTAAATACTGTATATTTTCAAAATAATTAAATAAAATATAACTTAAATAAATGTTATTTTAAATATCGTATATTTTCAAAATAATTAAATAATGTGTAACCTAGATAAATTTTATTGGATATTAAGACCAAGACAATAAAAAGAAAATGAACCAATGAAGTAATTTTATTATTTACGTAAATAAGATAATAGGAATATTTATTTTAGAAAACCTCCACTCCACCTCTGAAAATATGACCGTTGTTTAGTTTTAAAATAGAGTAGACAAAATTAAACTCCTTTCTTAGTCTCATCTCATCACCGAAAATAAAAACTTAAACAAAAACAAAACAAATGATCTCTGTTGTATGTCACTAAACACTCTGCACTTTCTATTCTCTCTCTCTTCTGTACTCTCTATCTTGCTATCATTCTCAAACCCTCTTCGATTCGACGTCGTTTTACTTCCAAACTCAAACCCACCCTTCAAACTCACTCACATTCCATTTTCTAACTAACTTAAACCTTCAATTATATTCTTTCCAAAAAAAAAAAAAAATATTATTTTCCCAAAATGGGTTGCGCTCAATCAAGAATAGATAATGAAGAATCAGTTGCACGTTGCAAAGATCGAAAAAACTTAATGAGAGAAGCTGTTCTTGCTCGTAACGCTTTCGCCGCCGGTCACTCCGGTTACTCTATGGCTCTTAAAAACACCGGCGCCGCCCTCTCCGATTACGCTCACGGCGAAACTCATCTCGATGACATTCAACTTCACGCGCCTCCGCCTCTTCATTCTTCTCCTAAACCTCCACCGCCACCTCCACCGCCTATTGAAGAAAGCCTCCCTCCCCCGCCTCCTCTTCCGCCTAATTTCTCACCGGCTTCGCTACAACGCTCTGTCACATTGCCTCCTGTGGCTTTACAGCACCGGAAGTCTGCCGGTGGAGGAGGAATCGCTATTGTTGAAGAAAATAATGGCGGTGCGAAAATCGAGGAAGATAAGGGATTGGGATTAGTTCACGCGCCGCCTTCTCCTCCGGGAGGTAGTAAAGCGATGCCACCACCGCCTTTGCCGGATTCGAAGAACATGGCTTGGGATTATTTCTTCATGGATATGAACATGGCTAGAGCTTCTTTGAATGAAGAAGATGAGATTGAGAATGAAGAAGGTGAAATTGAAAGTGAGAATGTTGATGATAATGGAGGACATGTTGAGGATGAGATTGAACCGAAAACACCGGAGAAAGTTGAAGTTGATGTGTATAACAAGGAGCATGATCATGAGGATGATGATGTGATAAGAGAAGCTAAACACATAGAACATTCTAAAACTGCTCCTGCTGAGTTTAGAAGAGCAATTAAGATGGTTCCAACGGTTACTCTCATGCAGATTCTTGGTTCACTTGATGATCATTTTCTTAAAGCTTCTGAGACTGCTCATGAAGTTTCCAAGATGCTTGAAGCTACTAGGTTGCATTATCATTCTAATTTCGCCGATAATCGGGGTAATGTATTTTGTATTAGACTTGTTTCCTTTTATTTCTATCAATTTCAGTTGATGTTTGTATTTCTGACCAAGGTTTTTAGTTTTTTATATTGTTGAAAATCGTAGTCAAATGTGGTCTCAATTTCGTGGACACATCCAAAACCTCGATGTCACGGATCAAATTGTGGTCCTAAATCTTTGTTTAAAGTTTTTAGTTAGTTGTTAGTTGGAATGTAATGGACATGTATGGTTGAGGCTAATTTGTAGTGACATGAACAGGTCACATTGATCATTCTGCTAGAGTCATGCGAGTCATAACATGGAATAAGTCCTTTAAGGGTGTATCCAACGGGGATGGTGCAAAAGATGATTTTGATTCGGAAGAGTACGAAACACATGCCACTGTTTTAGACAAGTTGTTGGCATGGGAAAAGAAGCTCTATGAAGAAGTCAAGGTAGATGTCATCTTCCATTTTTGACATTTAGACTGAAATTGTTATGCTAAATTTTCACTGCTAATGATAATTATGATAATTATTTTGTTTTTTTTTTTTCTTTCTTTAAGAATATTATTTGTATTGATAACATGTTGCTATGAAGGCATGCCGTTTTAAATATTCACTCGTTGTTGACAGCAAGGTGAGCTTATGAAGTTTGAATATCAAAGAAAAGTTGCAATTCTGAACAAGCAGAAGAAGCGTGGTGCCAGTGTTGAATCATTAGGAAAAACTAAAGCGGCAGTAAGTCATTTACACACAAGATATATTGTTGATATGCAGTCAATGGACTCAACGGTTTCTGAGGTGGACCATATACGCGATGCACAGTTGTATCCAAAGCTTGTTTCTCTTGTTTCTGAGTAAGTATTACCAATGGGAAAACAAAGAGATATAATTGATTATCTTGTGGTATTTTATATCTTAGTGGCAGTGAGTAGCAATAATTGAATGAAGATTAGTGGAACAAGCTTGAGTCATTATGAACTTTCTTTATTTAGCCGTCCCAATCTAAATGCATTTTTATGTTAGACGGCATTAATAAATTTCGTAAAAATCATGTCACTTTACATGTATGGTTTTCGAGATTTCAATTTGCTTTGGTATTGACTATTACATAATCCAAAAATTTGTGTGTATACGGCGTGATAGTTTGATCTTGCTACTATATCAATCAACCATGTTTCTATTCTTTGCTTCCCAAATGGATCTTTATCTTAATCATGATTCATGATACTACTTGATTTCTTTTCAGGATGGCCAATATGTGGGAGAATATGTTCATGCATCATGACAGCCAGCTAAAAATAGTTACAGACCTCAAATCTCTTGATGTTTCTCAAGATCACAAGGAAACAACCAAACATCATTACGACCGCACCGTGCAGCTTTGGAATGTAATCCAAGAGTGGCAGTCACAATTTGAGAAGCTTGTGACTCAACAGAAGCATTACATCCAAGCTCTTAATAGCTGGCTGAAGTTAAATCTCATTCCCATTGAAAGCAACCTAAAAGAGAAAATCTCGTCCCCACCAAGAGCCCAAAATCCACCGATCCAAGCCCTTCTACATGCATGGCACGATTATCTTGACAAGCTTCCCGATGAACTAGCAAAATCTGCTATTTCCTCCTTTGCCGCAGTGATAAAGACAATCATACTTCAGCAGGAGGAAGAGATGAAGTTAAAGGAGAAATGTGAGGAAACTAGAAAGGAATTCTTGAGAAAAAACCAAGCTTTTGAGGAATGGTACCAGAAGCATTTATATAAAAGGGGGCCAGATGAAGCAGATGAAGTGAGTACAAACAATCCGGTCTCAGAGAAGCAGTTTGTCGTTGAGAGCTTGAAGAAGAAATTAGAAGAAGAAACTGAAGCTCACAAAAAATTGTGCG
The DNA here is from genome assembly GCA_954870985.1 of Trifolium fragiferum. Lineage (NCBI taxonomy): Eukaryota > Viridiplantae > Streptophyta > Magnoliopsida > Fabales > Fabaceae > Trifolium > Trifolium fragiferum. Next base: position 41,235,431 of record OX940794.1, read on the forward strand.
TTCAGGTAAGAGAGAAATCACTCCAGAGTCTCAAAACTCGCTTGCCTGAGCTTTTCCGTGCACTGTCGGATTATACCCATGCGTGTTCTGATGCTTACGAGAAACTGAAGTTGATTGCTGCACACTCTCAAGGCAACGGTGCGGCATGACATGCTTTTATGTCCTTTCTCTTTTGAGAAAGTTTCTTAATGTGTGTATTTTTAATTAAACTTAAGGTCTGCTGCATCCTCACACAAGCATACATGTTTTAGCTTAACATGCTGATTTATCAATCTTGTGTGAAAATTTTGCCATAGCTTTGTAGTTCTAAGTTCTAACCATCCTTAATGATGGAAGCACATTTGCACAAGTGTTTAATTATGTGCCTTAAGATAGTGTTGTGTAGGTAATTAATGTTAATTATTCAAGTTCGAAATTCAAAAGCTGATATAAACTTTATCTTTGAGATAGTCATATGCCATGACATATTATATTATTGACATGTCTCTAAATCACAAAGTGCATACATATAGTCAGGTAAATGTATTAATTACCCTTAACTTGTGAAAAGTGAAGATGGACACGGAATCTCAACTTCAGTGGCTGTATCTGGTTTGGCAGTATTGTCACTGATAGAATATATTTTTTTGACAAAACTGATAGAATATGTTAAAATCTCCAATTATGTTCAGAATATTAAGGATAAGTATTTTATATACATACTAAATGTTCAGTAATTAAATACTGACGCGAATTATAAAGAGCAATGATATTTCGACCTCAAAATTTGACACCGGACAGGATTGGATAAACATAGTTACTGCGTCAACGCAGTAACTGATTTAGACCATCCGATTAAAAATGAGGGCCGATATCTTATGCTATTAAAATTATCAAAATCTGACCATCTGATTAAAAATGAACAGCCGATATCTTATGCTCTTAAAATTATCAAAATCTGGATTGTTTAATCAGAACCGTTAGATTGCAGATGGATGACTGAGATTCATTTCTGTGTTAAGGTTACCTATCTTTTCTTATAAAAAAATACTCAAGCTTAAATTTCCAAATTTGGCGGCTGCTAGTGTAAAACAATGACTCGTTCAGCAGTTGTATAATTTTGACAACTTAAAACTCTATCTTTTAATTGCTTTAATCCAATGGCTGTTTGCCTGTTTTACATTGAATGAGACTCTTCTAGAATTCAAAGGGGTCTAAATCACCTGGTTGTTGCTACTTGCTATGGTTGGCGGTCCAATCCTAATTTCAGCTTAACGATTATTATATAAGTGATTAAGGATAAGATTAAGGATAGTTTCACACCAACAAAGAGACTTAACTACCTTCAAAAAACTTAATAGTTAGACATTGGAAATTAGGAAACCCTACATATAGAAAGGGTGCCATAACTTACAAGAGTATCGTTCAGCAGCCGCAGAGGATCCAAATCCATTTATGTGCACCTTGGCTCAAAGCTTTAGGTTTATTAAGGAAAACTTGGGTGTAAAATAATAACAATGGATATGAATAAGAAGAACTGGTTTGGTTCAAGAAGAGAAGCACGGTTAGGTAGGAGCTATACAAAGCCACACAATCATAGCAATATTTCACCAAGTAACTATGATGGAAGCAAAAAAACAGTGTGGCAGAAGCTTTGGAGAAAGCTGAAAAGAGATAAGAAGAAAGTGTTCAATTCTCCTTCTTCTTCTGGTTCCATAGTTGATGATGGTGTATATGATGAAGAAACATATTCAATGAACTTTGATCAAGGAACAGGGTGGATGGAAGCAGATAATCTTCCTCGTTCATTCTCAGCTCGGTATGCTGATCCATCTTGGATCTTACCACCTAAATATTTAGTGGGTCGATGATGATTAGAAATTATGAAGCACGAACGCCGAACACGACACTTACACGTTGACACAGATAATAGTTTGAGAAAGTATCACAATTCAATGTAATTACATGTGTCGTGTTACATGTGTCGTGTCGGTGTTCGCACTGAGATACACTTAATTCGAAAAGTGTTTGTGCTTTATAAATAGGTCATTTTTTTTGCTCTCTTCTTGATATTAGAGTCCATTTTTCTACCTCTTCCCCACATTTTATCTTTGAGTATTGAGGTATGATCACATTTTCAGCTATTGATAAACATTTGTACTACTGTTTTGGATAAAAAATTGAATGAACTTGGAGTGTGGAATTTATAATTATGTTTCTATTAGAGAAACAAGGCTATATTTACATAATTTTTAGAGAAATGTAACCAAAATAAACTAGTTTTATTTTATAAAATTGATTTTAGTTAAAATTTTAAATAGTGAGTTGAATGTGAAATGCTAGTTTGTATGCACTCATAAAACATGAATTAATAGCTTTGAATATTAAAATCAAGTTTGAAGTAAAAAAACTATAAATCCATCAGGTTAGAGTCAATTCTACTAGCAAAATAAATTTCAATCAACATCATATAAACATGTTGAAATAAATTTTATATGTTTGAAATCGCTTTTGACTCTCACAATAGCAAAAACAAACAAACACTTAAGCTTGTTTGATAAAAAAAATGTGAATAACTAATTAATTAGCTGATAGCATGAGTTTATAGCGGATAAACTAATTGATAATAGTTAAATTAGAAAATTAAATTTTTAGTGTTTCATAAAATTAGTAGTTGAACTAATTTTCTAATTAAGATAATGGTAAAATTAAGAAAAGAAATATAAATTAAAAGTTACTATATGTCAAAAACTACTAATTTTTATCAAATAGTATAAGCTCGTGAAATTATTTCTTTACCAAACATAATTTTTACCATATGTGCTTATATATCCACTACAAGTCTTGCTAAATAAAACTTCATTGGGAAGAAGTTTTACCAAACTCACCAATGTCTAACATTCAGTTTTAGTGACTTCCTGCAATCAAATAGTGATACATGTATATCTAACCATCAAATTTTACCATTGATTTATAATGTTTATTTATTTCTTTATTTATTTTTTTGACACAAACAAAATGATATTCATTCATTCAAATCGATAGAATACATCAAATACAATCACATATTCAACTTCACTAAAAATGGCAAAATGCCTACTACACATAATATGATAAAATTAAAATCATCGGAATATCCATACTTCCGGATCTGCAACGTTGATGCCCAAATCATTAATTGAATCTGCAATTGACTGAAGATAATCTTTCGAGAAGAATCAAATGAACACCGCACTTAGACGACGAAATCACAAGGAAAAAAACACAAAAGAAAAACTTAATCGATGTGAAAACTACTTATTTATATTAAAAGAAGAGAAAGAAAAAAAAGAAGGTGTAGATGGGGTGATTCTAGGTCAAAAATAACCCAAAATCACCCCTTTATGAAGAATAAAGAGAATTTGAAGATAGATAAGTTTTTTAGGGTCGGCGGGGAGAAAATGGTTATTTCTTTATTTGTTGATCTTTAAATATGAGTATAAAAAAATTTCAATTCAACGGCCACCGTTCAGGATTCCCTAACCGATAGTAACACATCGACACCGATAGTAATTTTAAAAAATTATATAATTCAATGTAATTATACATATCGGTGTTGAACATCAATACGTGTCCAACTGTCCAACACAAACACACCTAATCCAAGAAGTATCCGTACTTCATAGCGTAGTATTACAATATACACCATAATGAAATAAAGAAAAAGTGCACACAGGTTGAATATGTTTCAAACTTTTGTGTCTTCCCAAGTTAAGTGCCTTATGTTTTTTGTTCCCGACAACAAATTTTCACATACCTATGCTTAAATCTTACCGGTACTAGTGCAAGCCTAACTCCTAAGACTAAAGTCAAGTTTAACTTTGCTGATTAAATTAAGCGACCAAAATTTTTAGAGTTGCTGACCAGTATTTCAAGGACATTGTTTAAAGATTTCAAATAGGAATTTTTTATCTCTTCCTTTTTTTATGTTTTTTCATAGATAGATAAAATAACAACTATTAAAATTTTAAAATTCATACACACAAAATAGAAGAATTTAGGTTAAAACTTCGATCATAGCATCCAACCTAACAATTTTAACATTTATGTCAGTTGAGTTAGGATTTGTAGACACATGTATATGTTAATTCAATTTAAATGGGTAGTTAATTTTATGTCTTCACATAACGAATTAAATATGTACAAGATGTGAGTCATGTAGTATATATACTCAATGGAAGAAAATTTAGATGGAGATGCGGTTAATTTCTCTTGATGTTCATTAGGATTTCCTCATAAAAAATATTTAACCTGTATTAATTTTTTTTTTTTTGAACAGACCAAAATGAGATATATATAATATAAAAACACAATCTCTTTAGCACAAGATGTGCTAAGGTAGACTGTCAGCGTTTACACAGAGTCACATAAAAGTTACAGAAAGATAATCAACACATATCATACAAGACCCAAGCAGAGTAAATGACTAGACCGCCAGCTATGACAGTTAGAAAATAAGGTAAAGCAGGTCGCCTTCAACCACCTAAGAGAAAAGAGTTTGATCTTGTCCAACAACTGAGAAGTAGTACTGGCTAGGCCTTGAAACAGCCGGTGATTTCTCTCCGTCCATACAACCCCCACACACACAAGCTAGATGAGCTGCAAAAAGGAGCGACGTGCCCGAAAACCACCTGCCGAAAAAGTAAACTGGATAAAATGATCACGTAAGAAAGTGAACTCACCTCATGTATTAAATATTTTGTGTTAGAGGTGTAACTAGGGTTGTAACTGTTGATAATCTATTAAGTATTTGTAGATTTGTAGAAGATATTCAATTCTGAACATGAACTACTACTACAGCTACATCACATGGACTAGACTAGATCATATTTCTTTTTTTATTTTTTAGATCATACTATTTCTTTGGAACACCGAAAGTTGACACTACATTTTAAAAATGAAAACAAAAATTAGTTTGATGCTTCAGCCTTAAGTGTGACAAAAAATCTCAGCAGTAAGATGATTTCAACTTTCAAGTCCTTGACAATTGAAGTTTGTAAATACTAGTAGTACTAAATAGAAGAAGAGAAATCATACTTTAATTGAGTCAGGCTAACAATTCTCTTAAGAATATTAGTTAAAAATATAAAATATATAAATTTTGTATTAAAATTGATAATTTTAAAAACTTTAAAAAGATCAAATAAACATCAATATATAAGCTGAAATCACGATAATAAGATCCAATTTTACTTTTAATTTCTCGTAGTTGACCAAAAATGGATAACAATATATAGATTCTGATTTAGAGAATAAAGATATTAAGTCGCTATTAGAGACAAATAAATCGGTCACTAAATAGCAAACTTTAGCATGTTAGGAATGCATTGAAATATGAACAAAAGACAGGAACATCATTTTTTTTTTGGTTACATGATCATCAACAACTATTGATGTTTTGATAGATATGAAAAACTATATAAATTGGAGTATATATAATACCAATTGATGATTCGTTTTTCATCCTTTTGTGAAAGAAAAATGCTAAAAGTTTGTACATGGGTGCCTTCCAGGTGCATCCTTGCAAGGATGAAGACTTTGATTCTTTTGCTCAATTCCAGCCACAAGAAAATATGCAGTGTGCCTAAAAAGTGAAAGCATAAGGTTGTTAATTATGAAGACTATTTACCTTTATTAATTTGCTTTGTGCAAAGTAATCATATGCTTGAGGGAGATAACAAACCTGAAAAAGTTCAGCAACATGATCTTGGAATCATAATCTATATGTGAAATGTTGTCTAATGCTTGTTGCATGTGATGTAACCACCTCTCGGCAGCTTCGTGTGTCACATGAAATGGTCGATGTCGAGCGATTAGAGCAGGATGTCCTATTATTAGATGTAAAAGTTAGTTATACTAGTTAGATGCTCTTATTGTACTTCTTAATGTAATCAACATTCTGATTTTCAGTGCAATTTGTACATAACTTCAAAGGTTTTGATGTCCAAGTAGCTTTGTTAGAAGCAACAATTTCTCCCTTTTATGTGATCAATATATTAAACTCTATCCATTGTGATTCTTTTGTCTAAAATTTGATTTTGATTTCAACCCAAAAAAACCATGATTCAAGAATCTCAATTTTGCCATTCATAGGGACAAAATAAACAAGTGGATGGAATAGCAAATGAACTAACCCACACATTTATTATATATATATATATATATATATATATGAAAAGCGATAAGGAAATTTGGATATAGTATATATTGGTCCCTAAATGTATTAAAATTGTAAATACATCTCTAATATCTCATTTGATAGTAATTTTATGGACTAAATTGACCAATAAAGAGTATATTTTAAGAACTAAATTGATTATCTAAAAACAAATTCAAAGAACATAATGACAGATAAAAGAAATATTTGTAGATGTGATAGCGAATTACGAGCACTAAAATGGTGGTTTACCCTTATAATAGCAAGCCACTCCATTCACAATAACTGGTGAAGCATGAAAGCTTATAATAAAAATATATATAATAATGAACAATAAAGAATAATGGTAAAGAAAATGACCTTTTCTTTGAGAATAGAGAGGAGGGCCTCCCAATCTCTGGACTAAGAATTCATATTGGTTTTGAATAGCTTTATCTTTATCAGACTTGGCAAATATTGTACGAAACCACTCTTCATCGTCATCATACACTCTAACACCACAACAAATAATCATCAACAATTTAATTTAATGAAGAAAATATCTTAGAACAACTACCTATAATTATAATATACCTGTTGTAGAAATTGGTGGAAAGGTTAATGAAAGTTTGAAGGCCTCCAAGTTTTTGAAACAAATTGGTGTCATCATCATCATCATCTATTGCAAAAGCATCTTCTGTCTTAACACCACTCCATTCAGATGCCTTCTCTTGCAGACTCTGCATCTTGCTCTCTCAGTTTATACGCTAGCCGTCGCTTCCATATTATGTATGTATACATCTTTTGTGGGTTTTGCGTGGATTGCACGGTATTCCATCATGAAAATGAGAGGGTATAATATCTGTGGATATTTTTTTTTGTTTTGTTTTCACCGCCAGTTGAATCTGGTTCGGGGGTTAGTTCTGGTATCAAGTGGTTTCAGCCTCCTCACGATCGCGGTTCGGGGGATCGAACCGTGGTCCTCCCTGCCAAGTTCAGCGTCAATCACTACTGACCAACTAATGATTGGTATATCTGTGGATATATTATTACTACTAGTACATCACACTTTATAATATCATTACTTTATTCTTATTTTTTTTTTATTTACTATAACAGTGACATTGAGGTACAATAATAAATATTTTAAGAAAAATCAGTGGGCTCTGTTTCCATTTTCCCTTTTTCCTAATATTAACATTGTCTATTTTTACACTTGAGGTTAGCTCATTGATATGAGCTTAACCTTGTGTCTTAAGATGCCTGAGTTCGAGTTGTCGACATAAACAGTTATAAAATTGTCGAAATAATACTAGTAAGGACAGTTTTACTAAACTCTAAAAGTGTCCGTAGCGAGTTTTACTACCATTGGAAGAGATTTTCGTGACAAAAAATGTGTAAGGAATAGTTTTTACAAATGGTTTTTCTTAAACATTAATAGACACTGATTATTGACTTTAGAATTGAATTGCTATATCTCATCAAGATTCAAAGCTGAAGCTTTGATCGATGATCATTATAACATCTCTTACCTACAACGAATTTTAAGTCCAATTGTGTTCCCCAAACATAGAAGTTCCACTCCGAACTGGGTTAACAAATTATTGTGTTCATCTTGCAATTTTTCATTCAATTGCATAACATAAACAATAGCAGATAAGGCATAGGTTTAAACACCAGTTTCTTATGTTCCCTTCGAATAATGTGAATCTAAAACAGCCCTTCTCTTGCCTCCAAAGATTAGTTCTACATGTTTACTCAAACAGTTTTGAAAGTCTCATTAAAAAGAAAGCAAAAGGGTAGAAGTAGAATTGCAACTTTTCTTGTAATTTCTTGTATTCCCTATTAAGTATACTCTAATTTTGATTTATGAACTATTTGAGAAACATTTAATTATATTCCACATGGTTATCCAATTTTGTAATCATGTGTTCCAAATCAAAGACTTGCCCACTATGACTTGGGCTAACCATATTTTGGTAAATTTTGCTATCAGATTTAGATAACATCCTATCTCTACAAGGCAAGGGAGTCAAGAAATATAACAAACATTTCTAAACACAGTAGCAAAAACACACATAATATAATAGAGTAGTTATACAAGGTAAATTGATCATATACATAAGCATTGAGCAGTTGTATGCAATAAATGAGAGAGCTTAATTTTATATAGGACCCTATAAGGTAGTGTTGCTCACAAACTATAAATGCTCGATGCATGGTACTAGTACTTGCATGATAAAATTGAACATATAGCTATCATGATTCAATATGTTAAAAAGAAGGGATCCACCATCTTTCAATAGAAGATCTATAGCAACTAGCATTAAGAGCAATCAACAAATCACAGTGACAGCAATCAAGCCACAGTATAGTCACTCTCACATATTTATTTTGTGCTTCAATAATTCAACCTTTTTGTGACACCACCTAACTGAGGGGGACTCTATTCTCTCATTTGCTTCCACATTCAAAATTTTCTAAAATCTTGTATAAATGTACAAAGAATTTATTAAAAAGATTATGGTTGTTTTAGTATGTCAAATCAGTTTTATAATATGTAAATGTAGTTAGGTACACAGAAGGAAGCAGTATCATGTGCAATAAATGAAAGCTAAATATACATGAAACCATAGATAATGTTGCTCACCAGCCAAGCCATTCTTGACACTTTAAGTGGATCTATTAGTGTTCATCTATTCAAATTTTGTGATCTCAAATAACAAAATGAGCTGTTTGAAAGAAAAACACAGGAGAAAAGCAGTGGTAACACTGGTACTGATACTATATATTATATATATGCAAATGCAAGCTTACATACACACACCAAAACCATCTGAATATTCATAATAAAACTAGTGGTGACAGAGATCATATTACAGGTTTATAATATGCTTGGTTTCCCATATATGACCTATAAAGCATAATTAATAGTATTTGAATCACACAAAACAGAGTGGATTGTAGTTTGACTACTAAAAATTACTAGTAGGCATATTGATCACAGTTTTGAACATAAATTAAGTAAAACAATATATAATATTGACTACTCAGTATCAACATTCAACACTAGTGGTACCGCCTACAGGCCGCCGCCCCCACCAGCTCCACCACCAAATCCAGCACCACCGCCAACTCCAATGCCAGCACCAACTCCAAAACCGCCTCCTCCACCAAAACCACCCCCTCCACCAACTCCTCCCCCAATGCCTCCTCCTCCTTTACCAAATCCACCACCAGCTCCAACCCCTCCTCCAGCACCTCCACCTACACCTAATCCACCTCCACCACCAATGCCGCCACCTCCTCCTGCTCCACCACCAATACCGCTGCCACCTCCTGCTCCTCCACCAATGCCACCACCAATACCATGGCCTAATCCACCTCCACCACCAATGCCGCCACCTCCTCCTGCTCCACCACCAATACCGCTGCCGCCTCCTGCTCCTCCACCAATACCATGGCCCAATCCACCTCCACCACCAATGCCACTACCTCCTCCTGCACCTCCACCAATGCCACCTCCAATACCATGACCCAATCCTCCTCCACCACCAATGCCACCTCCAACACCATGACCAAGACCACCAACTCCACCAAGTCCGCCTCCTCCTCCTAGACCACCACCTCCACCTGCTCCTCCACCAATGCCACCACCAGCACCTAGTCCACCACCACCTCCTGCTCCTCCACCAATGCCACCACCAATACCATGTCCAATCCCCCCACCAACACCAAGTCCTCCGCCTCCGCCTACACCCCCACCAATTCCTCCACCAAAACCACCACCACCACCAGCACCTCCTAGTCCTAAACCTCCACCAACACCACCAAACCTATGTTTGAGTCCGTGTGGACCTAACAAATGAGGTGGATGAATCAAATGTTTGTCATCCTTATCCTTATTCTTAACATGTCTACCATCCACTACTTGAAACAAGCCACCAGTTACAAGTAGAACAATATTGCACAGAACAAATGTAACCACAACAAAGTCATTACAAAAACCTCTCATTGTGAACTGAATGAATGTGTAGTAGTGCTATACTAATATTTAAGTAGTGAATGAGTGAGGTTATTATATATTGAAGGTTTCTCAACTGCCACATTTGAAAGAAGTAAATGTGACTTAGCTGTGTGGTGAATTAATATTTCCAACTGTCCTCTTCTCTCCTCTCAAACACGCTCTCTGTCTCTGCTGAATGCAGATCTCTAAAAATGAACTCATGCATGTTTTTCTTTTGGATACGGTAACATGGTTTTGACCACTTGGTTGATGGTTTTCCTTTTTCACCTATTGGCCCATTGCCTGTTATTGATCTGCACTGGGGCCGGTCTAGTAAGCATTTGTCATCTTTATTAATGCCTTCTATTGATATGCATTCATTTCTCTACCAACCAACTGAACTCCACTGTTTGTGCGACTATTCTATTCCATTTCCATGTGATGTAATATGTCATGCATGGAATTCTCTCATCTTTATGTTGATTTATTGGTTTGGATAACTTGTTTTATTTCCTTTTTTTTTCCATCATATCAAACACACTTAAGTTAGACAGGGACACATTAATTTGGGTTAATCACTTATAGCAGATTTTGGAGTTTTTGTTTGAAGATTTGGTTAAAATTTTGCAAAATTTTTATTGATGATTTTTTTTAAAAAAATGGGTTTAATGTAAGAAGGTGGAGAAAAATGTGTGGTAGAAGATGAGGAAATGAAAAAAAATATAAAATATTGTCATTTTTCCACAAATGTGCCAACTCAACATGCCACGTCTTCTAAACAAACATCTTTATTTCAATCAAGGATATCATAGGATATTATGTGTTTAAGAGTTTATACGTAGACAAACATCTTATTCCAGTGTGTGCATATATCCCGAGTCAATATTGTGTAAGCATCTAGCATCAAATGCTATTAGAAGATCATTAGCAAGCAATTCAGCAGCATGTTAATCACAACAACATATCAACATTAAGTTTCAAGTTTCCACCTCATCAACTGTTGGGTGTCACTCATCATCGTCGTCATCTACATCATCAACGGGAATGTCCTCGCTTTAATGACCAGTGTGGCCTAGAAACGTATACAGAAATATTTTATTAAGAAAAAGGAGAAAGATGCAAACTATATACTTACAATATATACTACTACCGTAATTTTGAGATTACAACTGCACACAACCTAAACCAAGTAACCCCACTTAAACTTTTTCACATCAGATGCAAATGCAGTTGTGTATAGTATACAATAGAATTATTCAGAGCAAAGTTCAACTTCAAGAGAGAGAGAGAGAGAGCTGATAAACAATGTTAAATAATAACTAGTCATGTGTCAAAATGATTTAGAAATATGCTTCCTAGGTATTAATTTTCAACCTTCTCTTCTATCTCTTGCCTTTTATGCCGAAAATGAATTGCCATCCCATGCATGACCAATAAAAGAGGTAAAATTTACCTCTTGGAATTGAAGAAGGATAAGGTGACATGTCCTTTGCTTTAGAATTTCTATCAAGAAGATATGGAAGTTCCAGAAGTCGCAAAAGAGATTCTGTCTGGGGATTCCGAGGATTCAAAGCAAAAGATAAAATGTATTAAAATCGAAACTTATATATTTACATTTTAAGCAATATAAAACATGTATGGCAGAATGACATAATGATAATGTGAAAAATATAATTATAAGTGAACTCAGTTTTCTTTTCTTTCTACATTTCTACAAAAACAAAGGTTAGAAAAATCGATTAGTAAAAGGTATGAATCGGAAAGATCCAACAGTGTTGAAGTATTGTAATTTATAAGTATTACTGTACAACAAAATACAAATATCATACATTTTCAGGACCCATTCGTTACAGCTTATTTTTTTATATAAAAAAAATCACGTTCGGTAAAAAAACCCAATAGGACTTTTCATCTATTCGTTATAATTTCTTAAGAAAATGGGAATCTGAAAGGGAAAAAAAACTGCTTCAAATGAGAAGCTATTTTGAGTAACCAGAGGTTGAAATTTGCGAAACACTTCATGAATATTTGTAACCAAGCAAAACAAATCTTAATGACTGGTTTACAATGTAAACATTGTAACGGGAACAAAAACATACCAGCAGAAGCACCATCGACACTGGCTTGAGAAGGATCATAACATGGAACTGTTCTAACAAAATTCAAAAGGTTTACAACCCCTCTCTTGTAGCTTGCTTCTAACCCATTGGCGACAATCTTCCATCTCAAAATCTACGCCTCTGTCAGACAGAGCAAACAGCTTTACTTTTTTATTCATTTTTTCTTGTTGGTGGGGAAAATAAAAAAACAGGACAACAAAAGACAATTTTGTTTGTGAACTCAAATCCTAAATGATATTTAGTCATACACACCCATAATCTGCACCCTTGGCCGTCAAAGGAAATACAAAGTTGAATTTTCGTGTTATAGCTAACCATTCTTCATCGTACTGAATCTCATAAGGCCCTGGCTCTGATTCAATTTCTACAATCTAATGGAACAAAACACGCCATGATTATAGTTACTAACATAAATGGTCACCACAGAAGATTACCATTGCATTATGGTTGTACAACAATACCTGTAAGAAATCACGCCAAGAAGACATTTATCAAGTGCTAGAAATTTTGTCAAAGGACCACCTTCCCCATGTTGAACAAGAGCAGCAAACTTGCAATGTAAGTGTGCTGAAAACCAGTATTTTGGTTTCAATTTTTCTAGAATTTGAGCAGCAGCTTTACTCCCTAGTCTGTTTTCCTCTATCTGAAAAAATCATCATTGAGACAAATGAGAAATTGTTAGGCTTCTAAATTCTGCCAGAAAGTACAAGCAAAATAAATAACTTTAATGCCCGATATACATAATTATTACTAAAAACTTACAATTTCATTAAAAAATCATAATAATTTTTTTTTTATTGTAAAGCTTACCTCTTGCTTGAAGAAAGGCTTCTTCCACTCAAGCTCCTCCCAATTCCCATGATCAGTGATTCTCACCGGCCAATCATGTGAGAGAAAAAAATCAATGGGTTCCAAAACTTGAATGAGTTTGCGAACGTCATATTCGCGAACATGATACGCAGACCTGATGGTATTTTGATCATATGGAGGCCTCTCAAAGTGTCCTGCTCAAGTAAATAGTTAACAACATATTCTTTATTTATTTTTCATAAACATGAAGCGATGATTCTGATTCTAATTCATTAAACAAAATTAATAAACTAACCTGATTTATAATCGTGATGCTTATAAATTCCAGAGAGTCCACCAATTCGTATATTCCCAAACTTAACCACACCCGCAGCTCCCAAAAAGAATATATTAGGTGCAGCCTATCCTCCATAGTACCTAAAATAGAACGAACACAAAAATTCAACACTTAGAGACCATCTATGGATAAACAGCATAAGTGCTTATCATATAAGTGCTTGTGTATATAGGCTATTCATTTATATAACAAAATACAATATTAAGACCCTGTTTGGATAAACAATTTAATTAAGCTCTTACAGTATTATTAGCACTCATCATATAAGTGCTTATCTACAAGCCATTTCTAGCCTAAAAAATAATATGAAGTCAAACTATTTTTATATGTTATACTCCATAATTTATTTTCATAAGTTAACCCGGAAAGGTTATAGAAATAAGTTGAAAACAACTTATGAAATATCTCATAAGCTATTTATATAAGCTCTCCCAAACAGTCTCACAAGAACTCATTCAAATATATAAACTCAAATAAATCAATCCAAACAAACCCTAATTGAAACTGCTTTCATAGAACCTGTATTCTCGTAAGTTATTCTAGAGAACTTGTCAAAATTAGCTTAAAGGTCTGTTTAGATCAGCTTATAGCTTATCTTCTGACATAAGCACTTGTGAGACTGTTGGAGAGATCTTATGAAAAACAGTTTATTACATGTTCATAAGCTATTTTCAGCTTAATTTCATAAGTTTTCCAATATAGGTTATGAAAACAATTTAATAGTTTGTACATAAGCACTATAAGCTGCAAATTAAGCAGTTTATCCAAACAGGACCTAAAACAGTTTAAGTTATGCACATGTCATAAGCAGTAGTAATAAGTTAAAATAAGTGAATCCAAACAAGTTATTAATCACATATGAAGAGACAGTAACAAAATTGAAGTGACTGAGTTCCCAGAGATAATTAGAAGCTTCGTGGTTACCACCGATGAAGATTGTAGGATAAGGAGCAACTTCGAAACCAGAATAGTATTTCCAGAAGGTTTTCATGGAGAGATGATTCGATGGTACGGCTAGGAATTTCAAATCATCATGGTTCCTCACTGCTTGGAAATCGCCACAACAGAGAAGAAGATTCGATTTTGGTGTTGAAGGGTTTTGTATACATTGTCTAGATCGCCATGCATGCATCCTATCCTTCCACTGCTATCTTCATCGTTTCTCAATTATTATTCTTATCTAACAAGAATTTCAACCTATTTTGAATAAAACGCTATTTTATTTAAGAGGAGTGCCAGGAACACACCTTCTAAGACACTCTTTAAACACACACCAATACTATGAAGCCACCTCGTCTCCTTCTTTTACTCTTTTCCAGGCTACCGGTTTCAATTTATTTTTTATTATTTTATTATTTTATTTTAACTTTCCAACTTCTACACCGTAGCTTCATTGTCACCCAAAAACATCTCTTTTTGTTCATCACCGTAACTTCATTCTCATGCCATCCAACGGAAATTGCCATTTTTGTTCATCCATCTAAGTTTAATTTTTTTCACCCAATAACCGACAATATTATCTCCAAGAGGTTTATATGGTTAGTTTTTATTTCCAGTGGAAATTGGAAAACAAACCCAGGTTTAAGAAATCAAATTAATGAAGCCATGATTTTGAAATCGGATTCACGATTTTGAATGAACCCATTATATTGACATAATTTATTTATATATGTTATTAACTTTTTCATTCCAACTTTTCCTCTATCTTCTAGATGCTCCCAAAATTATCTTTGCAACTCACAATTTTTGTTGCTTCTTATGCCAAAGAAAATTACAGTTGTTGTTCACCCACCAAGGTCACGTTTTTATTCATCTTGATCTAATTATCCTTCATCCACAAAAATTGAAATCTTCATTCATTGCACCTCTTGTTTAATTGCAAAGGAAATCACAGTTTTTGTTCATCCATTAAAATCTAAAACAAACCCATAAAAAGTTTTCCAATTCAATCTAAAACATAGATTATAGTTTAGAAAATTCGAGATCGAGGAACAGATTTTTCAGATCTATTTGTTGGAAGTTTCAAATCTACCGTCACTGTTCCGTCAATATTGATAGCTTGTGTTGTGGAATTTTTGGAGATTGAAGAGAAAGATATGTTCTGGCCAAGTTAAAATAAATTTTTTTTAAAAAAAATCTGTTAACCTGCACAACCGGTAATCCAGTGAAGAATCATAACATAGGAGATGATGTGGCATTTTATTATTAGAGTGTGTTTAAAGAGTGTGTTAGAGGGTGTGTTCCTAGCACTCCTCTTTATTTAAACATGTGATTATAAAAAAAGTTTCATTTCATACCGTGTGTATTTTTTTATTTTTTTATTTTTTTTTGAACGGCTAAATTTTATTAAAAAACAATTCTTCCACAAGAAGTGAAAGGAATTGTCGAGAAAACATACAAACAAACGGTAACGTGATATAACACAATTACCAACATCAAACCAAACATCCCAACACCCATACACCAATAAAGATTCGCTAAAACCCCCAGAGAAAGCCCCAACCCAACCCTAGAAGACACCGCTTGGCTCTAACTTTCGAACTCGAATTAAAATTACTCGGCCCATCAGATCCAAAGAGAAGCCCCAGAAGTCAGGAAAAGAGGGACTCCGGTAGCCAGAGAATCGACAGTCAACACCTTATGCGAAAGAATTCGACCAGATACCAGAGACCTGCAAGTCTCAACAGACTTGAACACCCCTCAGCGACTCCAAGAGTCCTGCAAATCTCAGCAGATTTGAAAATGGTCAGAGACTCTTGTACCTGATAAAATCCACTCACACTCGGCCTTAACCATCCAACACCACTCCCACACCTAATCGTCCTGGAGGTACGATAAAACAACATCGTCCGTCACCACGGAGAGTCTACGTACCTCGCCCTTTCAGGCATGACCGGACAAGCAACCAAGGCCAAAACTCCCTCTGTCCAACACCACCGCCTCATCCAAACCACCACCTCAGCCAAGCACCACCACTACCAAACACCGCCTCTGCCTAGACGCAACACCAAACTCCCAACCTCCGCCACCACTTATCACTGTCCCCACCAAAGCTACAACAGAGCCGGCAGCACCGCCTCCCTCGCCAACACTACCACTGCAGCTCACCAATTCCACCTTCCAACCTCACCTCCAGACCAAAACCCCGTCGAAGCACCGCCTCCAAACACCATAACCGTCGAAACACCAAACAAACGACGGAGACGACCACCCCAACCTCAAAACCCCACAACATCTCCCCTCCTACACCAACAACACAGAGACGACCACCACCACAGAGGCAGCAGAGCGCCTCCACCAAAACGCGAGCACCAACCACGCGGACAGAAACACCCAACACGAACACCGGCAGCAGGAAAACGCCGGCGAAGTAAACGGAGCAAAACGCGACCTCCCACAGTAGCGACGGCGGGGACAAGAGGAAACGCAACTGACGGGAAAGGACGAGACACCAGCAGCTCGCCTTCACCAAGAAAAACGCAGCAGACACCAATCGCAGCAAGAACCAAACGCAGCAAGGCACCAAAACGTGAGACCATGCCAGATCGGGATCTAGCTTGGTAGTACGGAGTAGAAGACTCATCGCACCACCCACTCTTAACTTTACATCTCGCCGGCCGGATTGGATTTGAGGGAGGAAGGGGGTGGCGGCGTTTAGGGTTAGTGAAGAGAGAGGGCAGAGAAAGTTTTTTTAGAGAGAGAGTCTTATTTCGATTGAAATTTGTATTTTATACCGTGTGTATGTGATTGATCGATACTATGTCACAGCCACTCTATTAAATGTGATATTGAATTGTGGTTGAGTTCACCCTCTATCTATACAACAAATTGTGTTTTGGTGTGCACTCTAAGTAACAAATTGTGTTTGTATTCTAAGCAACAAATTTGTTTGAGTTCGCATTCTAATATTATATATTTTTATTCATGGGGGCATTACATTGGTGTTGGATAAAAGAAATGACATTCTCGCGTTAGGTGAGGTGCAAACTGAGTTTGGTACGTAAACAATGAGAGAGAATATTTTGATGATATTAGAAGACGCATTAAAAATTTTGGAGGAGGGGGGGAGGTGACAAAAGACCTTAAACCGTTTGTTTTTTAAAGTTTAACTCTTTGTCCCTTAACGTGTCCCAAAAAAGGTCTTAAACTGTTTGCTTTTTAAAGTTTAACTCTTTGTCCTTTAACGTGTCTCAAAAAATACCACATCAAATTTTTGTAAAGTTAACGGTTATTTTTAACGTCAGAGACCAAAGTGACTAATAGATTGCCGAGTTAGAAACTATTTTGTTTTTTTTTTTATCGGAGACCAGAATGACATCAAGTTCCACATTTAGGGATCAAAATGTTTTTTTTACATAATCAAAATGGTTGTTTCCCCTTAATATAATGAATGAATCACATTTTAAATCGGTTCCCAATTATAATTGACTTAAATGAATCTTGAAACAAACCTTTTATATCCTTGTTTCAACAAAAGATGATTTTAAAACTACTCAAAACATGTTTTTATCGTGACATTGTAAATTGGCTATGAAATCAAAAGGTTGTTTAAAAAAATATTTTTCAATTTGAATTTATTGCATAATTGATTTAAAAGATCCAAATATATTAAGTCGATCCACCTCCCTCACTCACCCCACTTTTTTAACACGTTAGAAATAACCGATTAATTTAAGAGATCGAGTTTAAATTCTCAACCCAGTCAGTCTACAATAAGCTCAATGACTAGATAACATTATTGTCACTAATACCAAGTTGATCTCAAAACATACGCACCCACACATAATTGAAATATTGAGCCATTTTCTATGGCTTAATAAATCAATGTTTCAGCAAGCAACTACATTTTTCATCTTCACAATTTTCTTTTCGTGACCATCTCCTAATCACCGAGCCAACGAACCTAAACGATGGTTCAAACCCCATAGCTCGTGTGCATTACTTTCTGCGTTGACGTGAAAGAGAATGTTTATATAATTTGTTCGTGTCATTGGTGTTGGAACTTAATTGAAGAAAGTAAACACACACATAATTGGAGAATGAGAGAAGAGAAAAGAGAGAATAAACTTAGAAAAATGGATAGTCAAATTGATAATCCACACACTTGCACAAGTTCACTATATTACACACACTCTACTCATATCACATTACATAGGTATATATATATATATATATATAGGTATATTACTTGCATAACAAGTCCCTCAACAAACTAGTAACTAACTAGTAACCAACTTAAACTAACTAACTAACTTGATACACAAGTAAGTACAATTGGCTAATATGAATTACACTCTAACACACCACCTAATTCATGTTAGCTAATGTTTCTACACCCATAAAATTTTGAGCCTCTTCAACACTTTCACTTGAACTCCTTTGCAAACTCTGACTTCGTCGTAATATTAGCAAGTTGCTCTTCCCTTCAATGCTCTAAATTCATTCGAAACATATTCACCACCACCATCTCTTCTTTAAGATTTTAATCTTGTGATCACTTTGTCTCTACACCTTGAGTTTAGCCAAATTACAAAACTCAAAAGCAAAGTTGCTAATCAAACACTGTCTCCATGACAACCCTTAAAGCACACTTTTTCAAGGGCTACACACTTAGCAACAATGGACTCAACACCAGCAGCTGCGTAGATGAAAGGATGATGTGCACCACGGATAACATTAGTTGAAGGTCCAGTTAATGCTTCTAGTTTCTGAGCATGTTTGAGCTGCAATATTCTTTTCCTAACCTCTTTCTTTTGAGCAAAAAGCCAACATACAGTGGTTTGCAATGGAACATGCACCCATTAAAACTGTTCACTGACTTAACAGCCTCATCCAACCTCACTTACTAATCCCTTTGTCATCTCACATAATTGTTGCAGACAATATTGTGCCACATGCACTAAACTGGTTCTGTACTTCTTCATTACTAACACTATCATCAATGTTCTTCACATGAATGTTTGATCCCTTGCATTTTTCAACAAACAAGTGATGCCGTATCTGCTCACGTTCAACCCCTTTTTTATGTGCCATTGCATTAATGCTCAACAACACGTCCAACATCAAGGTGCAAGGTTTCAATTTGAAACACTTTGATACACCACCAAAATCCCATCACTAACTTGAATTTTCTTCAAAATAAATCTGAACCAACTCAGAATTCAATTTCTCCACTGTCACAAGAGTCAAATCTTACTCATCACTATACCGAATCAATTCCACGATTTGAAGCATTTTCGAACAAACTTTTAATTTCGCAAAACATAATCCTTCAAACGAATTGATTTCAATGACCCATTAAACCTTCTTACCTCAACATTCAGAATCACTTCATCATCAAGACTTTAAAACAAGAACGTTATCTTGATTCCATTTAGGTGTAACAGCACCTTTTACAACTTTCTTGTGAATCTCTACATCAGGAACACTGTAATTTATGTTCTTGATACCAGATGTTGGAACAATACCACTGTTCCTAAACATTCACATGAGATAGGCGCATACCACGCTCATCAAGCTTCGACAGACACAGCCACACAATAGGCCTCGAATCGTGCTTGAGTTCTTCGCCAACGAACGAGTAACCCTCCCTGCAGAGCGAGTTTCTCTACCCGACACCGCCATTATTGCTGCCTTCTCTGCAGCTTGTTCAACCTTGCGATTTGATTCCGTTTCTTGAAACTGATCTCTCTTTTTAACAATCTCTCTATGTGTGTTGTGTTGCGTGTGATACCACTACCGTAAGCAATTCACTTTCCTCTTCGTCAAACACCTCCTTTCTTCTTTGGCTCCACTGTGAGCTTTGTTTGAATCTTTTGACGCTTCTTTTGCACCTTTGGTAGAAGAACTTCTTTGAAAATTCACTATTTTCTCGGATTTCTTGCAGGAAGCACTATCTTCCTCTTCTTGGATACTTCTTTGCACCATTTCCAGCACTCTCCGGAAACCAAAGATTTCTTGTATCCTCACCACCCACTTCTCAATTCTTGATTGAAAAGTCTCCTTTTGCGGAAGCCATTAATTGAAACCCCATGGATCAATAACCAAAGGCTCGGATGCCACTGTTGGAACTTAATTGAAGAAAGTAAACACACACATAATTGGAGAATGAGAGAAGAGAAAAGAGAGAATAAACTTAGAAAAATGGATAGTCAAATTGATAATCCACACACTTGCACAAGTTCACTATATTACACACACTCTACTCATATCACATTACATAGGTATATATATATATATATATATAGGTATATTACTTGCATAACAAGTCCCTCAACAAACTAGTAACTAACTAGTAACCAACTTAAACTAACTAACTAACTTGATACACAAGTAAGTACAATTGGCTAATATGAATTACACTCTAACAATTGGACATTGTTCTAATTCAAAGAATCTTGTAGAAGATGAAGCAGGAGGATAAAATAATGAAGGAGACAAAGGTGAGTTTTCAACAAACTTAATGTTAGGCCACAAGGGAAAGAACTATTTATATATTTGATTGAAAAATTTGTCCCCACCCTACACGTTTCTTTCTTCTTCCGAAAATTTATTTTTTGTCCTTGCATAAAAACTTTAAAACGTATTTTTCAAAAAACATTTAGTTCAAATATTATTTTTAACAACAATTTTTTTTTTTTTTTTTGTAAACACATTTTAAATTTTTTACACAAGGGCAAAAATAGAATTTTCGAAGGAAGAAGAGAATTTTTATTTAGTTGATAGTGAGAAATTTTTCTTTTTAATATACAAAAATACTTTTAAATTCATAAAATAATTAATATATTTAATTTTAAAAATAGATTAGATAAATCAATCATTTTGGGAATCTAAGAGCATCTACTTCCATGCCACTCATGTGGGTGGTATAAAAAGACCCACATAATATAATATATTATTTTACACTTTTTAACT
The DNA here is from genome assembly GCA_954870985.1 of Trifolium fragiferum. Classification (NCBI taxonomy): domain Eukaryota; kingdom Viridiplantae; phylum Streptophyta; class Magnoliopsida; order Fabales; family Fabaceae; genus Trifolium; species Trifolium fragiferum. The sequence goes on from OX940794.1 coordinate 41,256,772, forward strand.
AATTAAACCACTCAATCATATTTTCTAAATATTCATACCACTCATCCAAAACTCTAATACGGACCCACTTTATTCTTTTTGCATTTATTTTAATTAAAAAAACAGTTAGAATACAAGTTATAAATTGAAGGATACGGTGGTATAAGTTGGAAACGGTTCCAAAAATGCTACCACAAATCAACTCAATTATTCATACCACCCTGACATGTGTGGCACTACTTGGCTAAAGATACCGAGGATATTTATGCTCTAAGAGCACAAATATGGGTGGGTGGTTTTCCACGTGTCACCACTTGTGTCGGGAGAGATGAGATATTTGGCTCACTTGTGGTATCTTTGTATTACCACCATGGCTCTGTTTGGCAAAAATAGCTTATAGCTGATAAGATAGCTGATAGCTTATAGCTGATGACTGATGGCTGATAGCTTATAGCTTATAGCTGATAAGTGTAAAATGACATAAAAGGACATTCCTAATTAATAATATACATTTATATTTAAGATAATAGTTTAAATTTATTAATGTAGTATTTAAGATAATAATTTAGATTTATTAATGTAGTATTTACGATGATAATTTAGATGTATTAATGTAATAATCTTTTATATATTATTATTATTAAAACATTGAACAATATTATCAAATTAATTTGTGTAAGCTAAAATTTTATTTTGATTTTTTTTTTTATTTTAATGTAATATACGTTTTACAGCAAAGTGTACATGTACACTTGACAGCTTGCGACACTTAAAATTGATTCAACCATGTAAAAATACTTATAAACATAATAATATAATATATTTGACACAATTATGTAAATTTGTCACTAAACATATAATAAAAATTAAGATAATATTAACTAAGTTTGCTAAAAAAAGATAATATTGATTACAATTATATCAATAAAAAATAATATATGGCATACGGTTGAGAGCGGAGCATAAATGCCGAATGATATTGTGGGTATAAAATAATTGTTAATTTTTAGATGAGATTATTTGTAATATTTTTTTTATTATGGAAGAAGGTTTAAATTCTAAAGAAATAGTTATTTTAATTTAAATTAAAATAAAATATAAAGGGTAAAAGTGAGTTTTAGTTAAAATAACAAGGGTAAAAATGGAAGAAAAAATGATAAGCTATAAGTTCATAAGCTACTTGAAATAGCTTATGAAAAATAAGCTACAAGTCAGTAAAGTAAGTTATAAGCTCTTTCTCAAAAGACTGTTACCAAACAGGACTTTTAGCTTATAAGCTATAAGAAGTTATAAGCTAGCTTTTTGTGCTTGCCAAACAAAGCCTATGTCCAAAGGTGGAACCTGTGTCTTTTGATTATTTTAATTGTTTTTCAAATGGATGTTGGAATAAAGTAAGAAAAATGGAATTATATTGTGAATTTCGAGGGACCTATGTTAGAGTTTGGATGAGTGGTATGAATATTTAGAAAAGAGCAATGCTAAATATAGCGACTGATTTTCTCACGAAAGCATCACGATTTTGTCTCAGCCAATTAAAATCATGTATTGGCCGGAAAACATGGAGGGAAGTTGCATTACTATTGTGCCACCTATTTAATTTTACATTCGTGAAGAATTCATGATAAGTTATTCAGGACAAATATTATTTCCGTTTAGAAAATATGCTTGAGTGGTTTAAATAGTTTGAAAATGTAAAATAATATAAAATATTATGTGGGGTCCATTTATACCACTCATATGGGTAGCATGTGGATGCTCTAACCTTTTCCATTAGATTGACTAGATTTTGACCCGTGAGTTGCACGGATTTAGTTGAACTATAGATATACGATTTAAATTTCTATAATAAAAATTGCAAATAAAAAAACAAAATGAAATCTAAACATAAATATATTGAAATTTAAAACAGAGAATACAAATGAAATTAAACAATACTAATAAATTAATAAAAATAGAGGATACCATAAAATTGAAATCATATAGAATCAAAATAATTTGATTCAGAAATGGTATTACAAAATTAATTGCAAATAAAATCATTTAATGATGTGTTATTTTCAATACATAGCAAATGACTAATTCAAAATTCAAATTTAGGTGAGAGAAATGTGTTATTTTTAATACATAGTAAATGACTAATTAAAAATTCAAATTTAGGTGAGAGAAATTAGATGAGAGTATTAATTAATAGTGATTTAGGAGTGAAAAATTAGGGTTAAATTAAGAGCTTAATTAGGGTTTTAGTAGGTGCCACACAAAACTTTTATCATAATTAAGATAAGATTAAGATTAAGAGAGAAATTAGATGAGAGTATCATTTTATTTTTTTATTTGCAATTTTTATTATTATAGAAATTTAAAACAGAGAGTACAAATGAAACTAAACAATACTAATAAATTAATAAAAATAGAGGATACCATAAAATTGAAATCATATAGAATCAAAATAATTTGATTCAGAATTGGCAGTACAAAATTAATTGCAAATAAAATCATTTAGTGATGTGTTATTTTCAATATATAGCAAATGACTAATTCAAAATTCAAATTTAGGCGAGAGAAATGTGTTATTTTCAATACATAGCAAATGACTAATTCAAAATTCAAATTTAGGTGAGAGAAATTAGATAAGATTATTAATTAATAGTGGTTTAGGAGGAAAAAATTAGGATTAAGTTAAAAGATTAATTAGGGTTTTAGTAAGTGCTAAAGATAACTTTTATTATAATTAAGATAATATTAATATTAAGATTAAGATTGATGAAAAATGGTAAACAGTGCCCCGAGATATTGGTTAAGAAGACAAATATAATAATATGACATTGAAATTTATGCAATTAACACCTCAAAAATATAAAAAATATTATTTTCAATTTTTTTTTCTTTTCTTTAACCAGAACCCCGGGGGCGCCCGTTAGCATAAGCAAAGATTGATTGATCTAACCCCGGTGGTGAATTTTTTGTAGGGGCTGAAACATGGAGTGGTATATACGAACAAAACGTCATCGTCTAGCCAAATTACGCAAAATTGCAATTTTATCCAATAATAAAAAAACGAACCCTAACTTCTAACGGCTTATTTTGATTTTGCGTTCTTACAGACACGAATCCCGTATCTCTCTGCAATTAAATTCTTGATCTTTGTTGAACACAACTACTACTACTACATCTTAATTCAATTCTATTTCTAATTTTTGTTAGAAAATTTGGTCGCAGATATGCTTTTCAACAATTAACTTAATCTGCATGTCAATCAATGGTATGGTATCTATCATGGAAAGGGAACGAACTCGTAAACGACCTCGTCTCGCTTGGGATGCAGCTCCACCTCCCTCAATTCCACCCGTAATTTAACCTCTTCTGATTTCTTAATTATTATCTTTATTCTTCATTTTTTTGATTAATAATTCAAAATTTTAGGCACAGAGAATTTCGGCGGTGGTTGGTGATGAAGGAATCGAAAAAAAGTATGCGTCGCCTCCGAGGAGAGAGGACGATCGCGATGGCCATTATGTGTTTAATCTCGGCGAGAATCTCACTCCTAGATGTAATTTCTTTTCATTTTATATATTTATTGTCAAATTATGATTATAAACCCCTTTTGTCAATTTAGTGCGTGTTTGGTTATTCGGTACATAAATTGATTTTGAATGAATTGATTCTGGCTAGAAATGAGTTGGACGAAAAATTATTAATGCTTTGATGCATTCATGCAAAAATGGGTTGAAAAATAAATTCAAGGTTAAAAATCAATTGTAAATGCCAAAAGCTACAAATTTTAGCTTTTGGTTAGAATCAATTCTGGATGCAAAATCAATTTTAGCTGAAAACAGCTAGAATTGTGTGTTTGTTTGTGGCTGCTCATGTGCTATTATGATATTTGTTGTCTTTTTATTTTTATTTTCAATTTTGTGTTTTTGAAAGATGTAGTGGTTTGAATTTTTTGTTCATTTTGTATTGACAGATAAAATTCTCAGCAAGATGGGTGAAGGTTAGCGGTCAAGTGCTCTCTGAATACAAGTTTAAATTTTTATTGTGACTGTGGTTGTGTCATTCAGCATATTGCTAGTGCTGTAGGCACCTTTGGTCGAGTTTTGGAATGTTGGGATCGTCAAACAAGAGATTATGTAGCTATCAAGGTAATTAGAAGCATCAAGAAATACCGCGACGCAGCAATGATCGAGGTTGATGTGCTTGAACGTCTTACGAAGAGTGATGTGGGATGCTCACGGTATAATACCTGCTATAATTTGGTTAATAGTGTTTTTTTTATTTTATTATTTATATATTAAGATATGTGATATAAATATTTACTCCATCATTATTATTGCTTGCAGCTGCGTACAGATCCTAAATTGGTTTGATTACCGGAATCACATATGCATTGTAAGTAGTCTTGTAATATTCTTTCATCAAAATATTTTTGCTGGATTTACATATTCAGTTAGTTTGTTTTGATAAAGTTTGGGTTGAGTTGAAGACCCGTTTAATAATAGGGGTTGGAGTAGGGCTTAGTTTTGTATTATTTTGAAAATGATTGGGATTTTGAAATAATATTGGTTAATTTTGTTCTCCATTGGCGCATAGTCTTCTTGTTCTTTTGTGTTGCTTTTGTGTTTTTAGTTCAGGAAGGATAGGTGATTTCCCCAATTTATGTTGCAAGTAAATTGACTTGATAAGTTCAACTATAATAGATTATTATGTATTCATATGTCCATATGGGATTTATTAAAGATCTAGAAACTGAGTGGAAACATTCCTTTCAACGCATTTTAATGGTGTTATCAGGTCTTTGAGAAGCTTGGACCAAGCTTATTTGATTTTCTAAAGAGAAATAAATACTGCCCATTCCCTGTGGATCTTGTTCGTGAATTTGGACGACAGCTTTTGGAATCTGTAGCATGTCTGTGGATTTTTCTTGACCTCCAGTTTATTCCTCGTGTTTTATTCTTATACCTCTTGGTTATAAATCGACAACATATTTTTCGTTAGCTGGCATAGTTTGTACCAGGATGCAGTGTATCTTTGTTGTGTATGCTTACAATTTAATACATTTCTCTTGCCTTGTCATATTCAGATATGCATGAACTCCGCCTAATCCACACTGACCTGAAGCCTGAAAACATACTTCTTGTTTCTTCTGACTATGTAAAACTTCCTAGTTGTAAGGTACTTAGCATTTTTGGATGAAAAATAACTACATTTGTAGATTTGCTATAATAATATATTTAATGAAAAATACTTGATTGGTACAGAGGGTTTTGTCAGATGAAACCCAATTTAGGTGCTTGCCCAAGTCTAGTGCTATTAAGCTGATTGATTTTGGAAGTACTGCATTTGCAAATCAAAGCCATAGCTCCATTGTTTCTACAAGGCATTACAGAGCCCCTGAGGTTATCTTAGGTAACAAAATATGTCTTTGGTTGGTGAAAATCTGTTGCTTTACTTGTTTGTATATTCCTTTGTCCAGAGTAAATGTGTAACATCACATGTGGTGATTGAAGGTGAAAATTGAGAATGATGACGAGAAATATTTTGACCTGTTAAAAATGTTTCCAATAAACGCATCACGGCTCTGATTAAACCTTCCAGGAACTGTATTCCATCTTCTCTTATCATACTGGATCTTTGGTGTTCACTATATTGGTTGTTATGATGCCTTTGCACTGTAATGGTTGTTCTGAGACCTTTGCACTGTAATGGTTGTTCTGAGACCTTTGCACTGCAATGGTTGTTCTGAGACCTTTGCACTGTAATGACTGACATTTTTCAAATTTAGATTGCATTCTCTTGATGAATACCAATTTTTTTTCTTTTTCTTGTACACTTTGGTGGCCGTTTTGTTTTTTCTCTCATGTTGAAGTTATGGAAACAAATATATAGAAATGCCAAATCTATTCCTTGTTGAAGACTATGTGAAATTATTAAGACTGTTGGGTTTATCATATAATTTATCGTTGTTGATGTATTCTCACATGCGTCTGAATGATGTTCCAGGTCTAGGGTGGTCATCCCCATGTGATTTGTGGAGTGTTGGATGTATTCTCATCGAATTATGCACGGTTGGTCTTCCATCTATCAAGATGTAGGCATCATTTGAATCTGGAACAGCTGGTCTTACCGTTCTAACCGTGGAACTTTTGTCAGGGAGGAGCGTTATTTCAGACACATGAAAATTTGGAGCACCTGGCAATGATGGAGAGAGTTTTGGGACCCTTACCACAGCATATGGTTCAAAGATCAAAGTAATCAATTTACAGCATGTTCTCTAAACTTCTCTTTCGGTTAAACTAATTGTTTTGAGATACATCAGTGTCTTGTAAATTATGAATCATTGACTAGATGATTAAATTATAAATTGAGTGCACTAAATTTATATAGTAGCATTTTTTAAATACGTTTGCTTGACAATATGTTGCAGGGGTGTCGAAAAGTATTTCAAGCGTGGATCACGACTAAGATGGCCTGAAGGAGCTGTTTCAAGGGAGAGCATAAATGCAGTGAAGAAGCTTGGTCATCTCAAGGTTTGTTTTGTTTCTTTTTCTATAGCAGTAGTTCTGGACTTGATTTTAATAAATCAAATAATGTTTGCAAATTATATGCAGGATATTATATCAAGTCATGTCGAATCTTCAAGGTCCTTATTAACTGATTTGTTATATGGCTTATTAACATATGATCCGGCCAAACGTATTACTGCTCGCGAAGCCCTTGATCATCCTTTCTTTAGAATTCCAACATAAGAAGCCAACTTCTTTTTGTGGCGGGATGACTCCCATTTTAATGATTATCAATTGGACAGGGTACAACTTTGCTTTAAATGGATTTATCATTTATTGCAGTGGTTTAGTCGCGTTGAAAATATATTTCTATTATGATTCGTTTGATTCAACCAACTGTATTTGAAATGGGTTGGGGGGATGAGAACTCCATGCTACTGACCATAGTTACTGGATAGAGGAATTATGTTGTGCTCGAGAAGGTGAAGTAAAAAAAGTATCAAGAACATATTGCCAAAAATTTGAATGTATCCAAACGTTGAATATTTTGATCATTCAGATGGCACTTTGGTAAGCTTGGCTCTCCTGGGCCATCATCATTTGTAAGTTAATTTTTGAGCCATTCTTCGCATCTTTTTCAATTTTTGTTTCCCTAGTTTGGATTGATGTCTTGTCTGAGTTTTCTTTGAATAAAAATAAACTGTATTAGAGTATTAACATAATGTATACTATAAAAATAATCTAATACTCCCGAGTTTGGAGTACAAGTATGTGATCAAGAGTACAAAATTATCAAGTGCCGCGGTGTTTTACTCAAACAAGTGGTCGTATTGTTGGCAGTCTCTTATGTTTAGTGGCAAATACAATGCATCAATTGCAAAGAGAAATGGTGGTGGACATAAGAAAGATGTCTAAATTCGCAAATATATATGGTTTGGCTACAACTTATTTATTTTTCTTTCGGTCACATCACCACAAAAGAAGAAAAACTTGGGATGACATAGCAGCGAGATGCATTGCCATTTGCCAGCCTCAGTTTGTTTCGATTTTCCCCATCCAGCTGAAAAATAAGGATCTCTAACCACTTTTTTTGTTGTAAGTTACAGTTTCACTATTAAGACAGTATCACATAAGAAATTAGACATTTAAAACGATGCACAAATGCAGTTTTTTTACACCGCAAGAAGGATAAGTTTTTCTAGTTGTGTGGGGAAAGATATATCTAACTTCAAATCAAAAAACAAATTTGATTTCTTCAAACATATTTTTCTTATGTAAGGTAAAAAATCAAACAATGGATCAAATGTTTAAAATGCTGAAACATCCAACACTTGTGACATTATCATTTATTTTTACTTTCTTTGGATTCAGAGGTTCAAGAAACCTTGTAGGTACCTTCAGAAAAAGATAGATATAAATACGGTAGGTGGTGCTCCTTTAGTTATACTATTTTTTCTAAATGAGATATCACATCCTCATCTTAAAATTTGATTTCATAAAAACAAAACACCGCCGGCAAATTCAACCAATTCCTAACTTGAATCACGTTCAATCCATAAACACGTACAATCCCATCTCCAACAGAGACCACTCGACCAATCTCATCCACTTGAAAATTAGTGTAAAAGTTGATAAATTCGACTTTCTAATAAAGTTGTGAGTTCCGCTGCTTTGAGAATTCCGTGATTTTTTTTAATTAATTAATTTTAATTTTACCGGAGTAATGCCGCAACAAAAGGGGCTATGGGACTCGAACCCAATTCTACCACGGCCCCTATTCTCGAACGAGCTTGAAAGAGCTCACTAGATTGATCGCAAGCAAAAGAAACCAACCTTCAAACTTGCTTTTGCATGTTGTTCTTCGCTAAACAACGAGGTACATTCTACGTCTTAAGCAAGCTACTGGGTTTTGTTCTAGTGATACGAGATTTAGATAGCATGTTAGAGGTCTTAGTTCGATCTTCAACTACATTGTAACATAAAGAAAAAGTCTTACGACGAGCCCCATTTGCTAACTAACGAGAAAAATGAACATGCGCCATTTTGTGATTACAAAGTAGACTTATGTAGCAAGTTATTATTGGATTTTGGTATTCACATCACAATATATTGCTTGTACTAGAACACCACCATGCAGAGTCATTCAAAGTATTGTATATAACAGACATTTTTGAAGAACCCTTCGTTACTATTAATCATCCATGCCATGGCAACGATTCTCATAAGAGAACTCGAAAATCGTTACATCACCTCTTTGAAAAACTGCTTCAAAATAACAGAACTGAAGAAAATTCACGCTCACATAGTAAAGCTTTCACTTTCACAAAGCAACTTTTTAGTCACAAAAATGTTGGATTCATGCGACAACATGGGCAACGTTGGTTATGCTACTTTGCTCTTCCAACAACTTCTTCACCCAAATATCTTCTCCTACAATGCCATCATCAGAACCTACACACACAATCACCATCATTCCTTAGCAATCGCTAGTTTCATCGAAATGCTCACACACTCAACAAAATCAGTTTTTCCAAACGAATTCACGTTCCAGTTTGTGATCAAATCTTGCGCGGGGATTCTTTGTCAGTGTCTTGGTATGCAGGTTCATGGGCTAGTTTTCAAATTTGGGACTAATTCGAATTATATAACGGAGAATGCATTGATTGGTATGTATATGAAATGTGGGGATTTGACCAATGCGTGCAAGGTGTTTGATGAAATGGGTCATAGAGATGTGGTTTCTTGGAATAGTTTGATATTTGGGTATGTGAAATTGGGGCAGATGAAGAGTGCAAGGAAACTTTTTGATGAAATGCCTGTTAGGACAATTGTATCTTGGACAACTATGATAACCGGGTATGGTAGAACAGAGTGCTATGCCGATGCATTGGATGTTTTTCGGGAGATGCAAATGGTGGGTATTGAACCTGATGAGATTAGTATTATAGCTGTTTTGCCGGCTTGTGCACAGCTTGGAGCTCTTGAGGTTGGGAAATGGATTCACAAGTATGCTGAGAAAAACGGGTTTTTGCAGAAGACTGGAATATGCAATGCATTGGTTGAAATGTATGCTAAGTGTGGTTGTATCGATGAAGCTCGGAGCTTGTTTGATCAGTTGGTTGAGAAGGATGTGATTTCTTGGAGTACCATGATTGGAGGGTTAGCTAATCATGGAAAAGGTTATGAGGCAATTCAACTTTTTGAAGAAATGCGGAAGACAAGGGTAGCTCCTAATGAGATAACCTTTCTTGGTGTTTTGTTGGCTTGCTCTCATGCAGGCTTATGGGATGAGGGGCTCAAATATTTTGACGTAATGCGGATGGATTATCATATAGAGCCAGAAATTGAGCACTATGGTTGCCTCGTTGATCTACTTGGACGCTCGGGCTGCCTTGATCCGGCTCTTGACACAATATTAAAGATGCCAATAAAGCCAGATTCAAGGATATGGAACTCTTTGTTAAGCTCTTGTAGGATTCATCGCAATCTTGAGATTGCTGTCATTGCAATGCTGCAGCTCGTGGAGCTTGAGCCAGAGGAATCTGGGAACTATGTTTTGCTCGCGAACCTATATAAAGAACTTGGCAAGTTGGAAGATGTATCAAATATTAGAAAAATCATAAGAAACAAGAGGATCAAGAAAACCCCGGGGAGTAGTTCGATTGAGGTTAACAATGTGGTTCAAGAATTTGTATCAGCTGACGTCTCAAAGCCATTTTCACAAGAGGTCTTTCAGATCCTAGAAGGGCTGGCTTTACGGCAAACCGATGACTTAATGGAACTTATTGAAGATGCTGATAAAAGTTCACCATAAACAGTGGTTGTGCTTGTTTATTTGGCATATTGCTAGCACTATAGGCACTTTTGGCGTGAGTTTGGGAATGTTGGGGGATGCCAAATCAGAGAATATGTTGCTATCAAGGTAACTATAAGCATAAAGGAATACCATGATGTAACAATGCTGAAGGTTGATGTGGTTCGACCTCTAGCATAGAATGATGTGGGAAACTAACGGTACAAAATTTGGTTGATTACGAGAATCACATGCATTGTATGTAAGTTTTCTTATAATTTTTATTTACCGGTCAAGATGTTTATTTTTATTAAATTTGGTATCCTGTGAATATGGATGTGATGCTTGGATTTATTTTTTTTAAAATGTTAGTTTTTTTATCTGTCTCCATTGGCATGTGCTTGTCTTTATGTTGTTTTAGTATGCTTTTTCTCTTTTAATTCAGGAAGGAATGGTGATTAATCCTCACTTATGTTGCAAGTAAATTGACTTGCCAAGTTTAGTCATAATAGATTTGTATGTAGTATTTTTCCATAGATTCAGGAACTGAGCAAAAACATTCTGATATGGACGCAACTACCAAGGGACCATAACACATTCCCATCAACACATTTTAATGGTGTTATCATGTCTTCGAGAAGCTAGAATTGCATCATAGGAATTTCAAAACAAGGGTTCTTTTTTTTTCTTCATATACTTGGGGTTTGTTTGATCCGTAAAATATAAGTTATGGACAAAACAATACATGACAGTACAATACAGAACAACACAGGACAAAGTTTAAGGTGTTGAATAAATTTTGTCTTTGTACGATGTTTAGTGGACAAAAGGTTATTTTGGTATTTTAGACAACTTGTGCAGAAGACAAAAAATTGTACCGTGGTTCAGTGAGGGACAAAAATTTAGGTTTTTGTCCAGTCCCTTGGTCCCTAGTTTGTCCAGTCCCACGAACAGTTTTGAAATCAAACACACTACAACTGAAGTTGTCCTGTCCAGTCCCTTATTTTTTAGCAAATCAAACGTACCATTGAAGTTATTTTTGCTCATTTTTTCATTTTTAGAATTCCTGCAATTAAACGGATTATACCTAGTTTGCACCAATACCTCGACGGTTTCCACTAGTTAATACGTAAAGTCCAATAAGCATATCTTGAGTTGGTATGGAAATGGGATCTCCAATAGCCGGAGACAAGAGCTTCGTATGAGAAAACATAAGTAGGACCAAACTTAATTGATTTTCTAAGGAAAATAAATACTGTCCATTCCTGGTGGATCTTGTTCTAAAATTTGGACTGTGGCTTTTTGAATCTGTACAGTGTAGCATTTCTCTGAATTATTTTTGTTCTTTCTATGTATTCCTCATGTTTTATTCTTATATCTCTTGGTTAAAAATCAACCGAATCTTTTCCCTTGCTTTGTTTGTCTCTAGATGCAGTGTCTCTTTGTTGTGTCTACATACTATAACTTTTTTCTTGCGCTTCATCATCTTCAGATATGCACGAACTACACCTAATCCACACTGACTTGAAGCCAGAAAATACTTGTTTGTATCTTAAGACGATACTATAATGACATTTGTGGATTCATTAGAATATCTTTAAGTAAAATCATGCGATTGGTACTGAGGGTTTCATCAGATGAAACACAATTCGGGTGCTTTCAGAAGTCTAGTGCTATTGAGCTGGTTGATTTGGCATATTGCTAGCACTATAGGCACTTTTGGCGTGAGTTTGGGAATGTTGGGGGATGCCAAATCAGAGAATATGTTGCTATCAAGGTAACTATAAGCATAAAGGAATACCATGATGTAACAATGCTGAAGGTTGATGTGGTTCGACCTCTAGCATAGAATGATGTGGGAAACTAACGGTACAAAATTTGGTTGATTACGAGAATCACATGCATTGTATGTAAGTTTTCTTATAATTTTTATTTACCGGTCAAGATGTTTATTTTTATTAAATTTGGTATCCTGTGAATATGGATGTGATGCTTGGATTTATTTTTTTTAAAATGTTAGTTTTTTTATCTGTCTCCATTGGCATGTGCTTGTCTTTATGTTGTTTTAGTATGCTTTTTCTCTTTTAATTCAGGAAGGAATGGTGATTAATCCTCACTTATGTTGCAAGTAAATTGACTTGCCAAGTTTAGTCATAATAGATTTGTATGTAGTATTTTTCCATAGATTCAGGAACTGAGCAAAAACATTCTGATATGGACGCAACTACCAAGGGACCATAACACATTCCCATCAACACATTTTAATGGTGTTATCATGTCTTCGAGAAGCTAGAATTGCATCATAGGAATTTCAAAACAAGGGTTCTTTTTTTTTCTTCATATACTTGGGGTTTGTTTGATCCGTAAAATATAAGTTATGGACAAAACAATACATGACAGTACAATACAGAACAACACAGGACAAAGTTTAAGGTGTTGAATAAATTTTGTCTTTGTACGATGTTTAGTGGACAAAAGGTTATTTTGGTATTTTAGACAACTTGTGCAGAAGACAAAAAATTGTACCGTGGTTCAGTGAGGGACAAAAATTTAGGTTTTTGTCCAGTCCCTTGGTCCCTAGTTTGTCCAGTCCCACGAACAGTTTTGAAATCAAACACACTACAACTGAAGTTGTCCTGTCCAGTCCCTTATTTTTTAGCAAATCAAACGTACCATTGAAGTTATTTTTGCTCATTTTTTCATTTTTAGAATTCCTGCAATTAAACGGATTATACCTAGTTTGCACCAATACCTCGACGGTTTCCACTAGTTAATACGTAAAGTCCAATAAGCATATCTTGAGTTGGTATGGAAATGGGATCTCCAATAGCCGGAGACAAGAGCTTCGTATGAGAAAACATAAGTAGGACCAAACTTAATTGATTTTCTAAGGAAAATAAATACTGTCCATTCCTGGTGGATCTTGTTCTAAAATTTGGACTGTGGCTTTTTGAATCTGTACAGTGTAGCATTTCTCTGAATTATTTTTGTTCTTTCTATGTATTCCTCATGTTTTATTCTTATATCTCTTGGTTAAAAATCAACCGAATCTTTTCCCTTGCTTTGTTTGTCTCTAGATGCAGTGTCTCTTTGTTGTGTCTACATACTATAACTTTTTTCTTGCGCTTCATCATCTTCAGATATGCACGAACTACACCTAATCCACACTGACTTGAAGCCAGAAAATACTTGTTTGTATCTTAAGACGATACTATAATGACATTTGTGGATTCATTAGAATATCTTTAAGTAAAATCATGCGATTGGTACTGAGGGTTTCATCAGATGAAACACAATTCGGGTGCTTTCAGAAGTCTAGTGCTATTGAGCTGGTTGATTTTGCACTGCGTTTGATAATCAGATTCAGAACCATATAGTTCATTGTTTCTTCAATGCATTACAGAGTCCCTAAGCTAATCTTAGATAACTAAGCATGAGTCATTGACTAGCTGATTCTTTTCAATTTGTATTACTAAATTTATACAGTAACATTTTTTAAATATATTTGGTTGACAATATGTAGCAGGGTTGCAGAAAAATATTTCAAGCTGTGAATTGGGATCACGACTAAGATTGCATCAATGCAATGAAGAAGCTTGGTTGTCTTAAGGTTGGTTTAGTTGCTCTTCCCTATCAGTAGTTGCTGGACTTGTAATGACTAGTTATTATTCTTTATGCAGGGTACCATATCACGTCAAGTAGAGTCCGCAAAAGTCCTCCTTTACTGACTTGTTACATGGCTATTAACATATATGGTTCTGCGGAATGGGCTACTACTCGCCAACCTCTTGATCATCCTTTCTATAGGATTCCAACCTAAGGCCAAATGCCTTTTGTAGTATATGACTCCCATTTAAATGATTACCAGTTCCACAGGCTACAGTTTAGCTTTACATCTACCTACTTGGAGTATTTATTATTTATTGCAGTTTCTCGATCTTTTTTCCCTCTGTTTATTTTATATATAAGTCGTTTTGCTCTTTTCTTTTTTATCAATTTCAACTAAACATGATTTTAGTATCGAATAGAGAAATTATGATGTGCTCGTGAAGGTTAGAAGTGAAATAACTACCAAGAAAGGATGGTACTTATTCGGTGCGTTCGGCCTACCATCTATTTTGTGAAGAGAAGTCGCGTTTACTCCCTGGGATTTCTTGTCCGAGTAAGAGCAAGGTTTGTAAGGAAATTTGGAGAGCTCCGGTCCAAATAAAAAAAAGAATTTCATGTGGCGACTTACTAAAGATATCCTTCCCACCCATGCAAACTTGCATAAAAAAGGTATCTATCTCGATTTGCTTTGTCCTTTGTGCCATCTTGAGGAGGAGTCCGCAAGTCATTTATTCTTGAAGTGTGAATTGATGAAACTTACCCTCTTTGCTTCCCATCTTGGCTCTCATGTGCCTTTGAATATTGACTTACATGACTGGATTTTAATGGCTTACTTGTCAAGATGCTTTAGGATCTCAACTGTTTTGCACTCTTCTTTGGAAATTCTGGACTGCTAGAAGCAATGCTGTGTTTATTGATATCCGGTTGGATTCTGTTCGTTTGGTTGAGGGGGCCATGTCCTTTGTCCAAGAATTCAATGCGGCAAATCCTACAAGAAGGGGACGAATTACTAGCTCTCTAGCCACTAATCTTCCTGCTGCTCCCAGGCCGCTTTTCTCCATTTTTGTTGATGCTGGTTGTTGCGCGTTGGGCCCAACAACATGGGGTTTGGTGATTAAGAACCATGACTGTATTCCTGTGTTCAGCGCTTGCAGAAGAGACGATATTGCAGTGGAACCAGCAATGGCAGAGGCGTTGGGAATTAGATGGGCTTGTCAACTTGCTCGGGATCAAGGCCTAAATTCTTTCTCTATTTTTTCTGACGCAGCAAATGTGGTGGACTGTATCTATAACAAGGTGAAAATTGCAGCCATTGAAATGGTGGCACAAGATTGTAGGGAGCTGTTGTCTGGTATTTCAAATGGTAGTGTTTTGTTTGTTAGTAGAAGTCTTAATGTTTATGCTCATAACATGGCTTCTTTGGCAAAAATAGTGGGTAATATGTCTTGGAATGGGGTTGCTCCCAATTTAACTAGTTTTCCAAATTATGCCGGTTGTTCTACTGCATCTTGTATTTCTAATAGCTGTGTTCCAGCTCTTATCTAATGAAAGTTTGCTTGATTTTTTTTAAAAAAAGAAAGAAATAACTACCAAGAATACCATACTAATAAAATTGAATGTATAACCAAATTCATTGAACATTTTGGTGTGCAATGCTCTTTGGGAGGGAGATCATTCCTTGACGACTAACGCCCCATATATTTTGTAAGAAAAAAAAGATTCAAACTATTTTCATTTCGTATTTTTCTTTAAATTTTACATACTAACATGGAAAGACTATACTCTTGAGTCTTGATGTTATTTGCTTTTTATTGGAAACAACAAAAATGTCAAAATTGTTTATTATTTTAAAAAATGCATGTATCATCTCTAACTAACATTTTATCTCATCTTCATCACAACGGAATATTTCAAAAGTTTTACATGAAAAATAGAAAATGTTTTTAAAACTAAATGGAGTTTAACTTTTTATATTTTATCTCTTGTGTCAGCTATCACTTTCTCCGATCTCACAATTCTCTTCAAATTCTGTGTTTCAACACTTTCAACAGTTTAGAGTACTACAAATTAGGGTAAGTTGATATTCATTACCCAATGCAAAATGCTTGTTGATGTTACAATATGGAAATCCACAAAACTGGCAGCATGTTTGATATCATGGTGAATTTATCAAAATTATGGTGAACCATCATGATTTTATAAAAGTTACACTCCCACCGTGATTTCAACAGGTCCACAATAATACTAGATATACACTAAAGCTTCTCCGTGAAGTTATGTTGCGATAGGACATGCAATGATTCGAGTCAATTCGTGAATAGTTCAAAGTTCGATTCGATAATTGACTCGTGAACTTGCCTCTTTTCATATATTTCGATAATCAACTATTCCTCTCACTTGAAAGTTCGATTCGATATAATTCCAAATCTTTTTAACTGTACACACCAATGACTTTCTAATTCTCGATATACACATCAATGAAGAATATTTTGAGAATAATTGTAAAATTTTGTTGGTTTTTAGTTTGTAACTTTATTACTTGTATTAATTTATGACTGTTTGAATTTTGTACGTATTTATCCATTATTCACTTGGGATGACTTTTATTTTAATTTAATATTTGCTTTTTCTTTTTAAAAAAAATAGTTTAAAAGGTTATAGATTAAATTTTGAAATTTTGACAAAAAAATTGACCTTAAAATCATGTGATTTGAATTAACGAGTTGAACTTAATGAGCTGAACCGAACTATTCGTGAACTTTAAACTGTTGAATAAATAAATTGATTTTGGGTTTGTTAGTTTTTGGACCTTATGAATTAAAAGCCCAAAATATGTGTTGTAATAAGTCCAACTTCTAGAATCATATTCTAGAGAAATCCATGGAGCTCTCTAGAAGATAAGGATTAATGAAGAGTTTGGTGGAGTAGTTGAGAAAATTCTAGAGAGTAGTTTATAGCCATTAGATTAAGTTTGTGTTGGCAAAATCTTAGTCATTGATTTAGGAATGCCACGACGGATCCAGAAATTTTGATAAGTGGGGTCAAAATTAATTACTACAAATTCATATGAAAAACATATATAAAAATACATAAGCAATAAAATAAGGAAGTTATATATAAAATTACTAAAATACCCTTATTAATAGTAATTAGTGGAGTAATTAGATAAATTGAAATATTTACATTTGAAATGTTAGTTAAGTAGTAAAATAAAAACTGTCAAAAAAAAAAAATAGTAAAGTAAAAGTTTAGTACGTCTTGTAATTTTAAGGTGTCGAGTTCAACCTATAACAGTGCTGCTTGAATTAATAAAAATGACACTATTTTGCAATTTTTACAAAAAAAAATGGTAGATTGAAATACAATAACAAGAATATATAACTAAAAAATTCATAAATACTATATCCTAAAATGATAAAGTATATAAGACATAAAAATATTGTAAAAAAGACCTTTATAATGAGAGACTGAGAGAGTATACAACTAATTAACACCAATCATTTTCTATAATATAATATAACACTAATTTATATATTATATATTTAATATATACACTGTACACAATTAGTTTGTCTTTACTAGTAGTGCTTTCGTAAAAACTAAAAAAGGTTTGTATATAGTGATGAAACTTGTAATATGGGGGCATCACTATATTTCCAGTGGGGTCATAAGATTAATATATTTAATTATTGGTTAAAATGAAATTAAACATGTGGGGTCAGCTGCCCCTATTTGATCTATGTACATCCGTGCCTGGCCATTAGTATAAATAGATGTGACGTACTTGAGTTTGTATCAAGCAAAAAATTATAAACACTTAGTAATACAAGTAGCTTTCCCTTTCAAAAGTTTTATATCCTCTCCCAAATACTTAAACAATTTTCCACCTATTCTAAACTTCCTTCCAACATAAACGAGCCGAACTCGAGCTGAAAAGAGTCTGTGTCGAACTTGAGCCGAGTTTTGAGCTGAACTAATTTCTAGCGAGCTGAGTCGAGCTCAGATGAGTTTGGCTCAACTCGACTCATTTCCCGCCCTAATTGCCATGATATCCATTTCCTGTCTCTAGAATGGAACCAAATATACTGTACAAAGACTGGGTTTCTTTCCCGGTTAATGTGCCTCCAACTTCAATACTTTTTTAATTAATTAAAATCGAGCCAAAATGTCTTAAGCTGTTGCATTCAAAAAACAACTAATCTAGAAACAATAGAATTCCTTTTTAGAAGTATCAACCTATCAATCCATACTAATAATACTACAACCAAATTAGCTTAAGGATCATCATACTAGCATAGCAACAATGAGCTGATTAGCAATTATCGGATACCGAATATTGATCAAATCGGGGCCAATCATTGGCAAATGAAAAATCTACCGATACTGAAGGCACAGACCAGAGGAAGAAATATTAAAATGCAGGTATGAGTGCAGTAGTGCACTGATAAACATGGAAATTCAGTAGGCATTAACTTTGCAAAAGTGAATAATCCACATTGATGGCAAAAATTAATGACCAAAACTGCCACTGCATAATAATTCTGTTTTCAATTTTGAATAGGTTCTATTCAACATGAAAATAAATACAAATATAGCATATAAAAATGCAAAGACCATATGATACTTCTGTAACAATAAACTTTTGCATCCTAGCGCCTTAGAATAAGCAACTAAGTTTAGGATATTTGATCAGAAGCCGCAATGCGTCTGTATACAGCCTGGAAAGTTTGTCCATCATTTCTAGCAACCTTTTGGCCTTCTTCAGTAGCAGAGCTTAAAAGCTTAACAGCCGGATCTGCGTCAAGTTCTTTCTCAGTCAACGGTTCAAACAAAGGGTGGTTCTCCAAACAAGACTTCATCCAGTCCCCAAGTTCTTCGACGTCTGTTATTGTGTATATAATTCCACCAACCTCAAGAACAAAAGCATACTCATCTAGTAAGAATGGACTGATAACCCGACGGCGATGGTTCTTCTCTTTAAAATGAGGATCAGGAAACAGGAAAAACATCTTCGAGAGTTGTGCTTTCTCAAAGTGATTGGGAATGTACTTCATGGAGTTAGTCCGAACCACAGAAATATTTTGGTATTGACCTGGATTTGCTACCCTTAAAGATAAAATCCGTTCCTTGACATACTCGGATACTTTATCTCTAAGTTCCATTCCAATCATCAGTGTTTCTGGGAATAGAGTGGAAAGACTAATGAGCAGCCCTCCAAAACCACAGCCAATATCAGCAAACTTGATCTTTTTTGAACTATCAGCTTGATCAGATGAGGGAAAGAAATGAGGATAATGGAGGGAATAGTCAACATGACTGGGCGACAACGGCACTGGGAAGTGAGAATCACTGAGTGGGTTGCTGTGCGCTCGTGCACGATAGAAGCGCTTTCGAGGCAATCCAGTTGACTTGCTAAAAGTTGAATTTACCCCAGTCTCCGGCATATCTGTTTATTCAAACTGCAGCATAGTTAACGCAAGAATTGTCAGAATAAAGGGGACACACCGATGATTGATAAAGAAACATATTTTCCATTACAACAAATACACAATTATAAATACCGGTCAAAAAGCTTGTGAGCTGTGAGTAAATAACTAGGTTCCATCGCGTGTAATTAATTTTCAATTAGGTTCCAACGATCAAATGGTAAATATGGTGAAGATAAGACACTAATATAAAATAGATTGAAAATTGAAATTATGAACCAAACTTAATCTAACCTAATGAACATAGAAATTCATACAAGGACGTCGATATACCATAGCAAATCACATAAGGTATGCAGGTTTAACCACAACTGGAAATGAATGGCCAAAGTATATCGATTAAAAAAAGAAAATGCATTTGATCATCAAGTTAAGATAAAACAAAGGCAATGCATGATCTCTTTATGCAGCAACTTCTGAACTAGTAAAATTTCTTTAGCAGATATCAAAAACTAAAATCATGTCAACGAGGAAATATTACGAGTCAAATGCGCATTACGCAATACATGCGTAATTAATTTCTAACTTAAGTATAGATCTAATAATCTGCAGAGCAGGCCATTATGAATAATCCGTAACTAATTCTAATAGTACACTAGGATTTTTCAACAACACAAATTGCAATTATGCAGAAACTAACTTGGTTTCACTCCAATGCTTCTCCTACTCTGTTATGGTTAATGATAATTAAATAAAATCGGAAAAATATTGCAATAACAAATCTTAAATTAACCCTATGTCGAATTCAAATGAGAATACAAAAATCTTAATGAAATGGTTAGGGAGAATAAAAATAGATCGAAATCATAAAAAATATAAGTTACCTAATTGAAGTGAGAGAAGAGTTTCGAATTCTTAAAAAGCTTATAGCGGAGGTTACAGTTTGAAGCGGCGACGATAAAAGAAAAGGACGGAAGGGAGGGAAACAAAGCAAAGACGAACAGAACAGAAAAGATGGGTTTGGGCTCTTATAATTTTGGGCCTCCAATACAACCGGCCTAAAGAGAAGCGCTTTTCAAAAAAGAAATTTCTGTTCCCACCGTCCAAATTTCTTTTCTCACTTAGAAAACTTCGTAAAACGTTTCCGGAAGTATTTTTAAGGAAAAAAAAGTTTGCCACCCCCCCAAAAATAAAGGAAAATTTGGTTGGGGTGGAGGGAAATTACATTGAAAAAAATTCAGGAAATGTTTTTCGAAATTTTTCTATGAAAAAATAGAAATTTGGGGGAGATGGGAAGAGAAAAAATTCAGAAAACGTTTTTCGAAGTTTTTCTACGAAAAAAGGAAAATTTGGCCGAAAATTTGAAATAAATGAATTTTATGAAGTATTTTGTCAAAGTTAAATTTACCAAATTTCAACTAATATCTAAAAACTTTGAAGAGCCATCGTAACTTGTACAATGCGTCAAGTGTAAGATGCACAAATGACACAAGTATCACCGTACACAAATTTGTTTTTACAATTGGATCGATAAGTCTCATCGATGAATCGAATGAAACGTGATGTGACATTTTTTTAAAATGGCAAATTGTTAATTTTGGACCTTCAATTTCTTAACTCTTGGCTCCACTAACTTAATCCGTTGAGCTGGTTATCTAATCTTATAATGTGACATATTGATTTAATTTGTATGATTTACTAATCCAAAGATGAAAAAAACTTAACTTATGAATAGAAAAAAAATTGTTTTACTTGGTACATATTAGACAAATTCTATACAAAATGAATATTAAATTGGTCCTTATTATTTTTCAAAAGTTTATATATTGGTCCCTATTTTTATATTTTTGACCTATGATTATTTTCCGCCATAAAAGAATTGGAGTAGTAAAAATATTGCTAAAATTCCGCTACTTGTTTATTAACTAATTGCACTCAAGAGGAATGCAAAAAAGACAAAACTGCTAGCTAGAACAGCGTTAAAAAATAGTCTTTGAATGCAATGTCTAAGTTTCCTATTATGTGCAAATCATGACATAACTAAGCTAGCTGTAAAATAATGCCTTTTGATATGCATATGTTCCATTTCTTGCACATTATAATTTATAATCAGATATGTTAGGTTGGAAAATATCAAACCTTTTCCCACCTGAACTTCTGGGTAGACTTTGTAATCATAGAGTCTACAAGACACATTTTGAAAAATAAAGGAACAAAGGGTCAATAATGATGTATCTTTGCATACAGAAAATTTTAGTATTTGGTTTTCAACTCTTTATATTCTATATATAAAAAAAAAATTAATGTTCCGTTACACCAAAATATCTCAATCACATTATGAGAATTCAGACTAATAGTAGTTTATAAACAACGTTAACATAATCTCTTCAACATTGGACGTCTATTCCAAAGGACAAAACCGCAAGAGTTTATGAAATTGAGGTTGGAACAAGTGCGTTCTAGGTAGTAGGGGTCTCTATGCCACGCTCGAGGGGCTGACAGACCTTTTAGATCCTTAGCCTCGACTAGAGGCTACTGTTATGATACACAATCACTCAATAACTCAATTATTTGTTTTTTTTTTTTCCTAAATTTTGCAGCTTGAATGTGAAGATTGGTTGATATATCTTGAGAACAGGTAAACATGATGGAGACTGTTATAAATAGATAATTTGAAGTGAATGATAAGTAACTAGTGATTGTGATATAAAAGATTATGGATATTGGAACATTTGTGTAAGCTCTGAAACACAGTTATAATTTGTTGATAATTTAATGGTAAAGCAGTGAATCTTTCCAATATCATAACTACCTAACTTTGAAAAAACAGCAACAATCAAAGGATATACTGCAAATAATTCACTATCCTTCCGACAATTCAAATAACTTATGAAACAAACAAGTATTACAGCTTTTACATTCAAAGACAAGATTAGTTATATATCACAAAACTTTAACATCCTATTGTTTAATGAAATCTCTATCAGTTTTGTCTCTGTAAAATCATAAATTTAAACACAAGATGTATGCATGATTAAAAGAAAGTTTTTTTTTTTTTTAAAAATAAATAAATTGTGATTGAGAAATACATAGGAATTGAAACTCTTTTTATAGGAGCTATTTCTAATGCAGATTATATTCTTTGGAAAATAAAAGATAATTCAATAGCTTATTTGGACCAGAGATAATTCAATAGCTTATTTCCTACAAATCAAATATCAATGAAAATCAAATAATTATATTTCATAAGTTTTTTATTCACTACAAATTACAAAATTACTTACCCATTTGACATTATGTGTATCTAAACTTGGTATCGCTCGATCAAACTGTATCGCATCATCATGGATTCCATACAACGAATGCCATTTGGGAATTTCAGAAATATATAACTTTGGATATACTATGATGATATATGAAATTGATTTGAACCATAGTAATTTAACATTATAGGATGATGTTCTTCACTTAAATAATAAATATGCCATAAATCATTCCAACCGTTTGTTAGTCTAGGCATATCAGGATTCATATTGTAACCAACTATATGTTCACATCCTTTTATTGGATCAACAATCTTCAAACATAGTTGCAATTCTTTAACATGTTTTCTTGCAAAACTTGGCTCTAATTCCCCATGCAACTTTCAAATGAAAGCAAATTAATATTACAATGAATATTATATCGAAATTTAAACTAATAAAGTTAAATAAAACTTACCAAATCTTTCGAAATAACAGTAACAAATGTCTCTTTCACTGAATTTGAACTATTGCAATGACTCATTTCCATATTGTTACATGAAAGTTTTACTCACACTTCTACTAAAACTACAACATATAATACTTATATAACATTGAGATACAAGTCTATCAATTTTAATACCATCAAAATATCTCAAAGTATATAAGATTTTGACAAATGTATGTCATCAAAGATTTTTTTTTTTCTTTTCAATATTCCCTATATAAACTTATTTACAAATATATTTTTTTGACAAGTCAATACACATTCTTGCCTTAACCAAATATTCAAGATTCCCTATATGTTATATCAGATCAAAATACAAATCTCACGTGCAAACCTCCACTTGCTTAATAACTTCTATACTATTGATATTATCTTTTTGAAATAGTATGAATTTTTTTTTTAACTTTTTCAAGATTCCCTATATCAACTTATTTCAAAATATTCTTGATGGACACCCCTCTATACACTTTGTTACCTTCACCAAATATCCAAGATTCCATATATGCTATATCACATCAAACTCTATCTACAAATCCCTCACTTCCTTATTAACTTCACTTCTCTTGAAAATATATTTTTGAAGTAATATATATAAATCATAATATATCTTACAATACTCTATCTACAAATTTTAACCATCGATAACCTATATGTTTTTTAATACCTCAATTATTTCTTTGAACAGTATTACTTATGCATTTAGTTACACAACACAACCTTCCAATTCGATAGTTTTTTTTTCTTCAAATACAATCTATATCCTGCTACAATCGAAATTGAAATTTCTGACCGTAACAATAATGTATAATCTTAGTACCGATATATTAAGTTGAGCAAACTGTATATTAATGTATATTATTTCTGACCCAAGTTATGTTTATTTCTCATTTTTCATTACGTTTATTCAAAAACTATTATCACATTATTTTTATTCTATTTTCTTACACATAACAATTATAAAAATATAATAACTAATTTGTAATGTATTAAATATTATTCACTATCTTTATAAATTACTCATTCCTATTTTTATAATACATCTATGACATTCACATATTTTGGAAAAATAAAATATTAAATAAACTATAAACACACTGCGACACAAGACCCCAACAGCATAGAACGTGCGACCCGTGCTCATGCATGGGTATAGCACTAGTTGTTTAATGAAATCTCTATCAGTTTTGTCTCTGTAAAATCATAAATTTAAACACAAGATGTATGCATGATTAAAAGAAAGTTTTTTTAAAAGAAAATAAATAAATTGTGATTGAGAAATACATAGGAATTGAAACTCTTTTTATAGGAGCTATTTCTAATGCAGATTATATTCTTTGGGAAATAAAAGATAATTCAATAGCTTATTTGGACCAGAGATAACAATGGTTGGATTTGGCAGCGAAATGAAAAATGAAATTTTTGTAGTTTGGAAATGAAGTGAAACGACCTAACTTTAATAGGATTTGTTCTATATAGGTCCTACTATTGTGTCCTTGATATCTAAGAGGCAGGAATTGAATTTAAAGGGACCGAGTTTAAAATTATAATTTAATAAAGAAAAAATTTAATTTTGAAAGCATAACATATTAACATATATTAAAAATTATATGAATTTAGAGTTAATATTGTGAATCTCGTTTAATGAACCACTTTAAGCCGAATTTTTTGGCCCTCTATTTATTCATTTATTCTAATTTTGGTCTCAGTTGAAGTCAAATATACAACAAATTTATAAATTATAATACATGAAAAGTTGAATTAAAAAAAAGGAATTATTACCAATCGTTAGTTGGTTTAGTGGTGATTGACGCTGAACTTGGTAGGAAGAACCGCGGTTTGATCCCCGCAACTTCGATCGGGAGGGGATGGAACCACTTAATGCCAGAAATGACCTCCGAACCAAATTAAACTGACGGTGAAAGAAAAAAAAAATATTTTTGTGTATTTAATAATATAGGAACAAAAGTGAAATTAAACCAATAATATAATAACATACTAATATAAAACAAAAATTATAAAAATTGAGGGAGGACCGTAGTTTTTGGTGGTCCCCCTACTAGCTCCGTAATCGAGGGTGATCGCACAACTCAAACCCTTTAAATTTTTTGTACCAAAAAAAGAAGTGTGAAAAAGAAATTGTTCGGAGTGTGTGTAAGAATTTTCTTTGCTTATAAAATCATTCATATGCAACTTAATACCAATTTTGTAAAATGTGAAATTAATCAATAATAAATGGAAAAAACTCAAATTCACGTAAAAAAAATATCATATACTAATTTTCATAGTAGTAATAGTAAATATATATATTTTTATAGACAAATGAATTTGTTAGAGTGAGTGAGAATTTTTTAACTATGGTAAACTTTGACTCTCTCCTTATAACATCTCAAGAGATACTAGTACTAGAAATCTCCACCTTTGAAGACTTAATAGTTGTAAACTATGAAGCACGGACACTGACACGTCGACACCAATAATAATTTGAGAAAATAACATAATTCATAAGTGTTGGTGTCGTGTCGGACACCGACACTGACACGTGTCCGACACGGACACGCCTAATTCGAGAAGTGTCGGTGCTTTATAGGTTGTAAACATATTGTCTTTTATCCAAAAAAAAAAACAATATTGGTCTATTACAATTCCGGTTGTGTGGTTTATTTGGAGGTCTCTGAATGAATTTATTATTATTATTATTTTTTTTACAAGAATGAATTTATTATTTTATAAGTCGTTGATTGTAAAATAACGGAACATGATAAAATCCTTAGACCATCACCGATAGTAGTACCTATTTCAATAAGAAATAGTACTTATTAGAGCATCCACAATGAAGCACTCCAACTTTGAGTACTTAAATGGGTCCCACATGGACACATCACTAATTTACTATTTTTTAATAATAGTACCTAATAGGTACTCAACCCCTCCAATGGATCACTTCTTAAAAAGTTATAAAATTGGTCCCATCAATAACTCCACATCATTACAAGAGGAGAGAGAGTTCAATGAAAATAATATTTTAATGAAAATTAAGATGGGTCAAGAGGAGAGAGTTCTTATTTTAGAAGTACTATCTAATAGGTACTCAAATGGATGATACTCCAATGGTAGTACCTAATAAGTACTACACCATTGGAGTAAAATGCTTTTTAGTACTTATTTGGTACCACTTCCTAAATAAGCATTATCTCTCTCTTTATTAAAAAATATATTTGTGGGATCCATTTATAAAAATGTAAAATTATTTATGAGATGTAGAGTTATTTGTGAGTCATAATTAGAACTTTTTAAGAGGTGCTACATTGGAGGGATTGAATGCTTAACAAATACTACCATTAAAAAATTATAAATAAATGATGTGTATAAGTGAGACCCGGTATGTTGCAGATTCTTAACCCGACTTTGATACCATATAAAAAACTTGGGTCTTGCTAACGAGTGCTCCTCCGGAGTACTCTTTAAGCATTCTATTTAAATAAGTTTTTTATCCAAAAAATGAACATTACAATTTTCAATGCGTTGACTTACGCATTCCCATAAAATTTTTATAAAAAATTTACTATTTAAGGCCTTAAAGAGTGCCCCGGGACAATCGTTAGCATTTGCCAAAAAACTTTTTGGGTTTAATAAGTTTTAGGGTCATGCTAAACAGTGCACCTGGTGCACTAGTTAAACATACCCAAAAAGGAAATAAAGAGACAAAATTAATGTTAGAGAGATAATTTTTTGCATTTTTAACACATTAAATGCACAAATTCTAAGAAGAAGTTTCTATATTAATATGTTTAACCAATGCACCAGGTGCATTGTTTAGCATTTTCCTAAGTTTTAATATATATTTTTCTTTTATTTTTTATTTTAAATATTCATATCAAAAGCAGATAGCTAAGCTATACACATAAGTGTGAAAAATACAAAACTAGTTCAGATAGCTAAGCTATACACATAAGTCTTGAATGACATGTATTTTACCCACAAGTTTGTCAAAACTCTACACTACGATTTCGAATTGGTTGTAACTTCCACAATCTTTGTCAAACAATTTGATCTCATGTACATTGGCTTCATGAGGTCCAAAAGGCCTTAATTCAAAGCTAAAAGTACCATTGGAAAAAATATTGCACGAATTATGGTAAAAGGTCAAAAGCCGTAAGTTATATTTATTTTGGGTAAATAGGCCTATACCCCTGCAATATAGGCGAGATTTGCAGTACCCCCTGTAAAAAAAAAAATTGAGATTCCCACCTTGCAATTTTTTTTTTACTTGTGTTACCCCCCTTACCCAACAGATAGCACCTGACCTGGACGGAATCTCCACGTGGCGCCACCAGATTGTGCCACGTGGAAATTAGCTTAATAAAAAAAATAAAAAATCCACATAAGATAATGCCACATCATTTTTTCTTTTTAAAAAATAAGATTTATATTTTAACAAATATTCAGATGATTTAAAAAAAACAAAATAAAAATAAAAAAAGAAATGGAATAGAAACAAATAGTGTTGTCGTTTTGCTTTTACCCCTTCACATTTGCCCTAATTTCAGAACGAAGAAGGAACGACGACGAACGACGATGGCGAAGGGAAAATCGACGGCGAAGAAGAAACCGACGGCAAAAACGAAGGAGAATAGAACGGCGACGGCCAATAAGTTGCCGGAGAAGAATGAGAAAACGAAGGAGAATGACGCAACATCTGAAAACCCCAAGTAAGTAACATTTTTCGATAACTGTTTATAATGTATAGTTTAATCTGCAACTTGTATAATACTTTAAGCACATGTTAGATTCTTTAAACACATGGTAGGGACCGAGTTTAGAGATTCTTTTTTGAATGTTTGTTGTTTAGTGTTGTGGGTATTGTGTGTAGAGTACCCATGTCTGTTTGTGTGTGGGTTTTTATTGGGATTGTGACACGTGTCACCTTAGAAAAAAATTGAGTTTTGAATTTGTGAATTTTCTGTGTACAGCAATCCCAAATTCTCTGTTGTTTATCACCATGGTGGTGAATTTGTGAATGAAGAAGGTAGACTGTTTTACAGAGGAGGAAGACAAACTGTTGTGAGTGATGAAAAATCGGATGATTGGAATAGGAAGCATGTACAAAGTTTGGTTAGGGGGTGGGGTTATGAAGAAAATAGTTTTAGGTTGTGGAGTAGATTTGTTAATTTTGATGACAAGTATTTTCAATTGGAAAAGGATATGGAATTTTATGAGGTTGCTGCATATATAGTAGGTAATAGTTCTGATGCCCAATGCATAATTTGCCCATAGTGTATGTGGATCACAAATCTGTTGATGTTGACAGTGAATCAGGGGGGAGTGATTATAGTCATAGTGCTGGTGAGGAAGGATTGTGTTTTAGTGATAGTGAGGATGAGAGGGCTGTTGGTATTGATGATGGATTTGTGAAAAATCCAATGGATGACAAGCAATATGAAAATAACATTCAAATGGTTTTTTCAACAATAGAAAATGGTGGTGAGAAATTTGAAGACAATGGATATGAGAGTGAAGAAATAGGTAGTAGTGATCCTAATGCTTCTGATGAGGAGAGAGGTATAGAAAAGAGTAGATGCATAAGGATTTTAATTGGAAGATGGGTATGGAGTTTAATTCTCTAGCTGAGTGTAGAGAAGCTATACGTGACTGACATGCTTTAAAAGGTTTTCCATATGGGTTTGTAAAAAATGAGAGCTTTAGGATAACGGTTGAGTGTAAGAGAAAGTGTGGTTTTTATTTGTTATGCTCTAAAGTGGGCCATGTGCAAACTTATGCCATAAAGACTCCAACCAAACACATGGTCCATTCCTGTCTTAGGGTTTTGAATAATAAGTCTGCCAACTCAAAGTGGGTGGCCAAAGAAGTAGTCAAATTAATGCAAACCTTTCCAAAAGTGAAGCTCAAAGATATTCAGCAACACATGAGAACCGATTTTTCTTTGGGTATCACTGCCTCAGTTGCATGGAAGGCAAGGCAATATGCTACTGCAGTTATTGAAAGAGATTCAGATAGGCAATATGCTATTTTGAGGAGATATGCATCTGAGTTGCATAGGGTGTGCAAGGGAAACACTGTCAAATTAGGTATTGAAAGACCAAATCTTTCTCTTCCTCCAAGATTTGGGTCTTTTTATTTATGTTTTGAAGGATGTAAAAAGGGTTTCATCCATGGATGTAGACCCTTCATTGGGGTAGATGGTTGTCACCTTAAGACTAAGTATGGTGGTCAACTGTTGATTGCTATGGGAAGAGACCCAAATGACCAATATTTTCCATTGGCTTTTGGTGTTGTTGAAACTGAAACCAAAGAATCATGGAGGTGGTTTATTCAACTTTTGATGGAGGATATTGGACAAGACAAAAGATTTGTCTTCATTTCAGATCAACAAAAGGTTTGTTATTGTTTTATATATATTTTTCTTTTCAGATCTGAGGGTATTTATATTTGTAAACTGACTAATGTTTTTTATGGTTTAATTACTGTGTAGGGTTTGGTTGCAGTTTTTGAGGAGATGTTTAAGATAGTTGAGCATAGACTTTGTCTAAGACATCTCTATGCCAACTTTAAGAAGAAGTTTGGAGGAGGCACGCTCATAAGGGACTTGATGATGGGTACAGCCAAAGCAACATACTATCAGGCATGGGAAGCAAAAATGAATGAGTTGAAAGCTCTTGATCTGAAGGCTTGAAAATGACTTATGGAGGTTCCAAGGAAAATGTAGTGTAAGCATGCTTTTAGCTTCTATTCTAAATGTGATGTTTTGATGAATAATTTGTCAGAGAGTTTTAATGCCACAATATTAGGAGCTAGGGACAAACCAATTTTAACCATGTGTGAGTGGATTAGAAATTATTTGATGAATAGGATGTCCACCTCTGTTTCTAAGTTACAAAATTGGCAACATTCAATTATGCCATTGCCACAGAGGAGATTAGATAAAGAAGTTCACATGGCTGGGCACTGGCAAGCTACTTGGTGTATTAGTGAGCAATTTCAGGTTGCACATCACTATAATGGCCAACAGGTTATTGTTGACATTGAAAAGAAAACTTGTACTTGTAATTTTTGGCAACTAGTAGGCATACCTTGTAGACATGTAGTTTCTGCATTAGGTATTAGGACACAAAACCCAGTAGAATTTGTTGATCATTATTATTCTAGAGAAAAATATGCAGCTTGTTATGGTTTTGCTATCAGTCCAATTAATGGAGTTGATATGTGGCCAACCCCTGAGAATGAAAATGAAGAAACACTTCTTCCACCTCTGTATAAAAAGGGACCTGGTAGACCCAAAAAATTAAGAATTAGAGAGTTTGATGAGGATGGAGTTAGGAAACCAAGGAAAGGAAAATATTTGTGTACTACATGTGGTGATCCTAAGCATAATGCAGCTGATGCAAAAACAAACCAGACCCAAATGCTCTGAAAAGAAAGGTAATTACCTTGGTTATATTATTCATTATCTGTTATGGACACAATTTTATGCATTCTAATGTACACATAATTGATTGATGCAGAGGAAAACACCAAGTCATGATGTGAAGGACAAAAAAATGAAAGCTTCAACTTCCACTACTGCAAATGGTGAAGCTGCTAATGCTAGTGCAACTCAGGTTACTGAAGCTACTAATGCCAGTGCAACTCAGGCTACTGAGGCTGTTAATGTCACTGCAGGTAATCAATGTTAAATTACACAATGTTAAATTACATAAGGAATTATTACTTAAGTTGTTAATCTCACTGCAGGCCCTGCAATTTTTAGTCTAACTCAGGAATCAATTGTTATTCCTACTTAGGAATCAATTGCTATTCCTACTCAGGACTCAATTCCAACTCAAGAACATCCAACTGCAGACGTGTTTGATGACATAACAGATGAAGTTATGGCATCTGTTCCAGAGGTTATGACTGAAGAAGGTAATGCTGTGAAATCTGACCATGTCCTAGCTGTGCAAGATGTAGTTGATGACAAAGTCCATGCTGTGAAATCTGTGAAGAAGAAGAAAAAAGGATTGGTTAACCAAATCCTTTACCATGGACAAAGAAGGAGAACTAGTGAAAGGATTAAGCTTAATTCTCTGAGTAAGCCAATAACTGGACCTGGCTCAAGTGAAGCACAACCAATAGATGTTACTGAAGTTGACGATGAATCTGCAAAGCTTGGTACTTGTGCCAGAGCAATGAAATCTTAGAGCACAATTTGGAAGAAATGATAGTTGTCTGTTGCTTGTTTTGATAGTTGCTTATTTTGCATATGTTGCTTGTTTTGTAATGATCCATGGTTATAGGTAGTATGTGATGATCAATGTTTTGTAATGACAGTTGCTATAGGTAGTATGTGCACTATATATGTGCCTTGTTTTGTGATGACAATTGAACATTATGTGCCTTATTTTGTAACCTTGATATTGTGATGACAATTGCACATAAGGTGCCTTATTTTGTAATGACATTGTGCTTTCTTAATGTAATGACAATTGCACATTATGTGCACATCATTTCTTAGTTGCTATCATTTCTTAGTTGCACATTATGCGCTCTCTTAATGAAAATTGCACAGGTTGTTATTATTAGTTGCACATCATGTGTTTACATAATTCCACAAATCAATTAACAAAATTGAACAAATCAATCATGACATAATAAAACATCCATTTCATTACATAATACTTAATCATTACATAATACTTAATCATCCCAAAACTAAACTAAAATCATGAAAACTAACATCAACCTAGTAAACATGACACTTAATTCATTAGCCTAGCACCCCAATTACATAGTTTTCATTACCATTCCAAACATAATTCCACACATCACAATTGCAAACATTACAAACATCTTCATTTCCTTGCCAATTTCCTTGCCAAGCTCCCTTCCAAACTC
This sequence comes from Trifolium fragiferum, assembly GCA_954870985.1. Classification (NCBI taxonomy): domain Eukaryota; kingdom Viridiplantae; phylum Streptophyta; class Magnoliopsida; order Fabales; family Fabaceae; genus Trifolium; species Trifolium fragiferum. Next base: position 41,288,718 of record OX940794.1, read on the forward strand.
TCTTCCAAACTCTTTAAACATTTGAAAGTCCCTTCTTCATGGATTTGCAGCTTCAACATCATCAACTTCATCATCCCAAACCAACAAATCACAGCCATCAATCTGAAACAATGAAAACATTAACAAATTTTCCAGAACAACCAATTAGAAAACAAAATTATTCAAATTCGTGTCACTTACTTCATGAACACGACATTTCCAAAACAACCTCTTGAAATTTTGGGGTGTGTTTGAAACCCACAACTTCATTGGAACACCACACCCGCATCTGGGTAAATTGGAACGATTCACACTTGAATTTCCAGTCGATTCGCAGTTACTGATTGCCATTTTTTGAAATCCCTAATTCCCAAATCAATCAATTTCATGAATACAAGAGAAAGAGGAATACGAAGAGAAAGATGCAGCATTAGTTACAAACACTTACTTGAAGAGAAACACCAACAAAATCGAACAAGATGAAGACCTGGAGCTGGATCGATGGAATGAGAAGAAGAAGAAGAAGAAGAACAAGAACAAGAGCTGGAGCGAGTGTGGTGTTTTTAAAATCAATTTTTTTTGTTTTTAAATTTTTTATTTATTTAATAAAGTTAAAATATAAATCTGATTTTTTAAAAAGAAAAAATGATGTGGCATTATCTTATGTGGATTTTTTTTTATTAAGCTAATTTCCACGTGGCACAATCTGGTGGCGCCACGTGGAGATTCTGTCCACGTCAGGTGCAATCTGTTGGGTAAGGAGGGTAACACAAATAAAAAAAAATTGCAAGGTGGGAATCCCAAATTTTTTGTTTTACAGGGGGTATTGCAAATCTCGCATATATTGCAGGGGGGTATAGGCCTATTTACCCTATTATTTTTTAGATTTCTAACTTAAAACCGACTAATTCAATAGAGATTTACTAAGCTGTTAATGAGATTGAAAGACAAAAAAATTGTTGTACTAATAACTAATTTTACATATATTAATAATACGATAAGTTAGTAATATTAATCACTTTATTATAGGTTATCTAATATTTCCTCTTGCCTAGGCCAAAGTATACAATACACCCCAACTTTATCTAATTTGGTTCGGGGTCAGTTCTGGCATCAAGTGATTCAAGTGGTTTTAGCCCCCTTCTGATTGCAATTGCGGAGATCGAACCGTGGTTCTTCCTATCAAGTTCAACGTCAATAATCACTTTTTCTATCTTTTACCACAAGCAAAATCGCGTGCATGACTAATGCAATATAGGCTAAAAAAATATGTTTGCTTATGTACACATTAAATTGAAGGTGTGAAAACACAAGAAGGGGGGTTGAATTGTGTTTTGGTAGTTTTAAAAAACTTCTTCTAAGTTTTTCAACTTATCAGCGGAAAGAATCAAACACAATCAACTTCTGGACGATGTGCAAATAAAAACAGAGTAGAGAAAAGAGAGATGAACACACAAGATTTATACTGGTTCCTCTCACAAACCGAGAGTAGTCCAGTCCCCTTGCACTTCCAAGGGATTTCACTATAATCACACAAGATTACAATTGCTCAAGCACACAGCAAGAGACTTCATTTGCTCAACTAACACAATACAAGAGACTTCCAATGCTCAAACACACAAGCAAGAGACTTATAAAACAAAGATACAAAGAAACACAGATTGAACTTCTGATAAACAATATCAGAGTTCTAGAACAATATAATACAACTCTAAAAACAAGACTTATCTTAGAATTCTTATAAAAGAAAACTAAGGTTCAACAACTGATTAATCAGAAGTTGAAAACTATTTGTTCTGAATTTTGATATAAGCTCAAGTTGTATTTTTCTAAGTTAAAATTGCTCTTAAGAATTCAGCAGTATAACAACGCTTTTGTTCGTTGATGTGTGCTATTGTCTTCTTCAAATTCTTCCTCCTTTTATAGGCGATAGTGGAGCGTTTGAATTTGAGCGGACAATGATGAAAACAGCTGCATAGTACTGTACTATTATTTCCGTTTGAAATGTGCTTATCCAAATCAAGTAAAGAGTGAAATCTTGATCCTTGATTTCGAATATTCGCCCATATCAGGAAAAGAGAAATAGTACAATCGTACAAACGTCATTATCATGAGGATAACGGTCTTGTACGAGATTTCTTCTGCCTTTCTGAATTTGCCAAACAGATGATAGTCGTTTTGAGAATATAATGTTCTTCTGACAAATTCTGCTGTTTCATCGTCATCAGAATCTTGAGTCTCCAACTCTGGTTCTGACAAGTGTAGCTTCTGGTTGACTTTGACTTGCAACTTCTGGTGACTTAGCTTCTGGTGTCACTACTCAATACTTGTTTTTCCTAGCTTCTGGGGCGTTTTTCAACTAGCAACCAGAACTTCAATTTTCTAGTGTATATAAAATTTTAACTTATATACCTGCACACTAGAGTAAATTATCAGTACTCCCTATTGTATATTAATATTATTGTTATCATCAAAACTACTTGGGTTATATTAGAACCAACTTTGTTCCAACAATCTCCCCCTTTTTGATTGATGACAAACCAAGTATTAATTTACAATGGTTGTTATTTTAATCATAGAATACATTCCTTAGGTTTATGAGTTTTGCAAGCTCCCCCTGACATCAGTGATGAATGATTAAAATAGTTTTAAAATTTTAACATTGATTCTAGAACTTCATTATTCACTTGACTTCCAGAAGATAGGTTTGCAAGCTTTCTTCCTTGGTCAGATCTACCTAAGAGAAAAGTGCAATCTTCTCTTACGTGTATCATGTATAGAAAGTTCTAATCTCAATAGAAAAAATTTCCTTTCATAATCAAAACTGATAATATTCAATAACTGAAATAAATGAATAAATTTTAATTTGGCTTCAGTTAGTGTTCTTAAATTAATTTACTCTTACTCCTCCTTTTGTCATTAAACAAAAAGAATAAAATAGAAGGAAAGAGTCAAATAAAAACACGTGACTAAAGAATTAGTCAAGTCAAAAATTCAAAGATGATCAAAAACCACAAAGAATTTAATGCAAAAACGAAAAACGAGGTAACTGCCAACCAACAGATTGACTATAAAAACGCACCATACTCTTTGTCATTTCACTCAACATTTCCATGATATTTCTTCAACAAAATGAAAGAAAATATAGATGAGGATAGAAGAGTGATTGAAAGAAATGGTTTTAAGAAATTTTCAGAGGAGAAACAAGGTAGAATCTCTGTAAAATCAAGAACACGAGATGTTACAGCATGGAATATGATTTCTAAGAATCATATGAAGATGGTAAAGAGTTTGAAATCAAAATCAGATGCAGGTTCTTCAACCATCTTCTGTTCTTAAAAGAACAAAGATTTCTCCTGGTACAGAAAGATAAACAGGACGAACTGAAGGGATGCTCCAAGTTTCCAAAACAGGAAAATTTCAAGCTTGAGAGGTTGAGAAGACTCATCAGATTGACTGATAAGTGTCAGACTCCAAGGTTGAAGTTTGGATCAACACCTTAGATCTTTTTGTAAAATTTCTTAGGTTTTCATATGTATCTAGATTTTTCATATGCAAAAACTTGTTTTTAGAACAAAGTTATTGTAATGCAAAAATCTAGAAAAATGCAAAGTTATTGTAATGCAAATTTTATATGAATAAAACAAAATTCATTTGAATGCAATGATGTGTATGCATCAATTATAATTTCTGAATCAAAGAGAATTGAACAGCTGCATAGTACTGTACTATTATTTCCGTTTGAAATGTGCTTATCCAAATCAAGTAAAGAGTGAAATCTTGATCCTTGATTTCGAATATTCGCCCATATCAGGAAAAGAGAAATAGTACAATCGTACAAACGTCATTATCATGAGGATAACGGTCTTGTACGAGATTTCTTCTGCCTTTCTGAATTTGCCAAACAGATGATAGTCGTTTTGAGAATATAATGTTCTTCTGACAAATTCTGCTGTTTCATCGTCATCAGAATCTTGAGTCTCCAACTCTGGTTCTGACAAGTGTAGCTTCTGGTTGACTTTGACTTGCAACTTCTGGTGACTTAGCTTCTGGTGTCACTACTCAATACTTGTTTTTCCTAGCTTCTGGGGCGTTTTTCAACTAGCAACCAGAACTTCAATTTTCTAGTGTATATAAAATTTTAACTTATATACCTGCACACTAGAGTAAATTATCAGTACTCCCTATTGTATATTAATATTATTGTTATCATCAAAACTACTTGGGTTATATTAGAACCAACTTTGTTCCAACAATCTCCCCCTTTTTGATTGATGACAAACCAAGTATTAATTTACAATGGTTGTTATTTTAATCATAGAATACATTCCTTAGGTTTATGAGTTTTGCAAGCTCCCCCTGACATCAGTGATGAATGATTAAAATAGTTTTAAAATTTTAACATTGATTCTAGAACTTCATTATTCACTTGACTTCCAGAAGATAGGTTTGCAAGCTTTCTTCCTTGGTCAGATCTACCTAAGAGAAAAGTGCAATCTTCTCTTACGTGTATCATGTATAGAAAGTTCTAATCTCAATAGAAAAAATTTCCTTTCATAATCAAAACTGATAATATTCAATAACTGAAATAAATGAATAAATTTTAATTTGGCTTCAGTTAGTGTTCTTAAATTAATTTACTCTTACTCCTCCTTTTGTCATTAAACAAAAAGAATAAAATAGAAGGAAAGAGTCAAATAAAAACACGTGACTAAAGAATTAGTCAAGTCAAAAATTCAAAGATGATCAAAAACCACAAAGAATTTAATGCAAAAACGAAAAACGAGGTAACTGCCAACCAACAGATTGACTATAAAAACGCACCATACTCTTTGTCATTTCACTCAACATTTCCATGATATTTCTTCAACAAAATGAAAGAAAATATAGATGAGGATAGAAGAGTGATTGAAAGAAATGGTTTTAAGAAATTTTCAGAGGAGAAACAAGGTAGAATCTCTGTAAAATCAAGAACACGAGATGTTACAGCATGGAATATGATTTCTAAGAATCATATGAAGATGGTAAAGAGTTTGAAATCAAAATCAGATGCAGGTTCTTCAACCATCTTCTGTTCTTAAAAGAACAAAGATTTCTCCTGGTACAGAAAGATAAACAGGACGAACTGAAGGGATGCTCCAAGTTTCCAAAACAGGAAAATTTCAAGCTTGAGAGGTTGAGAAGACTCATCAGATTGACTGATAAGTGTCAGACTCCAAGGTTGAAGTTTGGATCAACACCTTAGATCTTTTTGTAAAATTTCTTAGGTTTTCATATGTATCTAGATTTTTCATATGCAAAAACTTGTTTTTAGAACAAAGTTATTGTAATGCAAAAATCTAGAAAAATGCAAAGTTATTGTAATGCAAATTTTATATGAATAAAACAAAATTCATTTGAATGCAATGATGTGTATGCATCAATTATAATTTCTGAATCAAAGAGAATTGAACAGAGCAATTAATAATATAACAAATAACATCCATAACATTCAACCAAAACAAAATAAACAAGTTCAGAACTTAATATAAAAAAAATAACAACAGTGCCAGAATCCTAGGGTTGAGGTGGATCAGAAGGGTTAAGCAGTTTCTCTTGAAGTTTCTTCAGAACATTAGCAGAAATCTGTTCCAAACGCTTGATGACAACATCTGAACCAACTTTTCTGACACGTTCAGCTGGCTCAGTTTCTACTTGAAGAATTTTCTCAATCTCTTGTGCATAAATAGTAGACAACTGATCTTCTGCTTCTGCTAGCACAACGTTCATCTTCTCATCATATAACCTCTGAGCTTCTAGTCTTGCAGCATCAATTTTATCTTGAACAAACTTTCTCTTAGCAATGTTTACAATATAGTCTTTCTCATATTGAAAGCTATAATCTATAAACATTTGCTTGCACATTTCATATAGAGTATCACACTCTGAAAATACTTTGCTTGGTGCAAGAGAAAGTGTAGGCAAATTTTGATGAAATTCCTTGATTTTATCATTAATACCCAAAAGCACACGCTTAACATCTTCTGGGGTTATGGCAGAATGTGTAGTTTGAGTAGATGATGAAGGGATATCAAGGGTTGTGGGAATGATAGCTAATGGAAGGATCACTCTCAGCTCCAATGTTATAGTCAGATTCTTGTAGATACATAATGTAATGACTAGGAATAGTTGATTTCCTTGTCCTAGTAGACCTTCATAATGTTGAATCATCATTTTCTAGTGGATTATGTTGTTCAACTATTGGTTCATCATTTGATGACCAACTTGATCTACTTGATTATCAACAATTTGTGGAATCTCAATGATTGGTTGTTTAACATCCATTTAAACTGAAGGGATGTTATGAATTACAACCAATCTATCACTTGAAATTGAAGGTTGAGACTCTATATGATCATGTACAAAAACTGAGTTCCTGATTTGATCGCTCCCACTAATCAAGTGATCTTCAAAAACTTTTGTATTTCTTGACTCCACAGTCCTAGTTGTGTGAGATGGACATAAAATCTATAACTTTAGCCCTTTCGGCATATCCAATGAAATGCCCGCTAAAGGTCCTTGGGCCTAGTTTCTTCTTTTTGCAACACAATCCCGGTTCGCCGAACCGGGCATGGTATATTGGGCAACAATCCCATGTTCTTGAAGAAACTTAGCAAACGGAACAGGTACTTTGTCCATTTTCAATGTATCTACCATAGTATTTACCACCCTGATCAGTTCTCACAATTTTTATTTGCTTTCTACATTGGTTCTCAACTTCAACCTAAAAGGTATTGAAGGCATCCAATGCTTTATTTTATTATGAAGCAAATAAATATTCATATATCATGAGTAATCTTTTATGAAGGTGATAAATTATTTCTGACCAAGTGCATCCATATCTGGACAACATATGTCTGTATGAATTATTTAAAATATGTTTTAACTTCTATTGGCATCCTTCTTAGAAATGTTGGTCTGCTTCCTCTTAATGCAGTCAACACAAGTTTCAAAGTCAGTAAAATTTAGAGTATTAAATACCCCATCTTTCACTAACCTTTTAATTCTCTTTATGGAGATATATCTTATTCTCCGATGCCATAACATAGAAGAATTCTAGTTAATATTACACCTCTTAATGCTAGTTTGAACATGCATTGAACTATAAATGAAATGATTTTGTAAATTAATACGATAGAGACCATCAGACAATATACCATTCCCAACACAATTTGAATTATAAAATAATTCAAGTGACGTGTCTTCAAAATTAAAGGGATATCCAAAAGGTACAAGTCTATGAACTGAATCAAGTTTCGTGAGAAACTTGGTACATAAAAGGTCCTTTCTTATTTAACAAAACAAAATCTTTATTCAAAATTAAAATGCAAGTTCCAATAGCCTCCATATGTGAGCCCATCCTGCTGCCTGATAGGATAGTTTGCTCATTTCTCACTGGCTTCCTTAGGTTTTGCATATCCTGTAAGGAATTATTTATATGGATTGTAGATCAAGAATCAATCCACCAAGGGTTAATATTAACATAAGTCATATTAGATTCATAACAAACAAAATAAATTATACCTTTCTTCTCAAGCCATTCCTTAAATCTAGGGCATTCCTTCCTCATGTGTCCTCTCTTTTTACAAAACAAAACACTTCGGTTCTTTCTCAATATCACCTTGAGGTGGTATTTTGAATTTTTCCTTTTGATTTGCTTGAGATTTGTCAGTTTTGATAGCTTTGTTCTTCCCACGATTGGTTGTCAATAACGCACTCTCACCCTGTTCCATCACAAGCCTTTCTTCTTCTTGAACACACATGGTCATCAATTCATTTATTGACCATTTGTCCTTATGTGTGTTGTAGGAAATCTTGAAAGGTCCATACTCAATTGGAATAGAGTTCAAAATGTAGTGCACCAGGAAGGACTCAGACATATCAACCTCGAGTTTCTTAAGTTGAGCTGAAAAGTCACGCATTTTCATTATGTGCTCACGCACACCTTTCACAGTAGTGAGTCGGTAGGAAGAAAATTTCATAATTAGAGTGCTTGCCAAAGCCTTTTCAGAAGTGACGAACTGATCGTCAATGGCTTTCAGCAAATCACGGACATTCTCATGCTGATCGACAGAACCACGTATACCAGCTGTGACCTTAGTCTTAATGAACATTACACTGAGCCGGTTAGACCTCTCCCACCGCTCATATAGTGCAACTGCAGCTGGAGTACTTTCTTCAGTAATTGCAGGTGGTTCGTCTTTCCTAATAGCATAGTCTATGTCCATCCACCCTAAATGGAGAAGAATTCTTTCCTTCCACACCTTATAGTTATCTCCTCTGAGTTCGGTAATGTCACATCGAATATCAGAAAAATTAGTAGATTGAGAAGCTGAAAACCAAAAGCTCGTGTCAAAATTTGAGGCATAAATATTATTCAAATTGTATGTATTACCAATGTAAACATACCATAAAAAATAAATCTTATAATATAAAAAACTACCTGTGGGCTAAATTTTAATGTAATAAGATTTATTTAAATTTTACAAAATCAAATTACATACACAATCTCACTTTATATGTGTAAAATAATTTAATTTTCCATCCGAAGATTATACTTTATGATAAAACTATCAAATTATATACCAATTCACAATCCCTGTGGGCAAATTATGAAAATAATTTGACATTTTATCCTAATTAATCATACAAATATAATGAAAATTCTTGTAGGATAAAATCCATTATATCACGTATAATTAATCACAATTTTATGTCTAATTCCTTATGTGATCGTAGAAAACTTTAGAAATAATTTTAAATAATTAAGGATGCTGTGGCTAATTCAAAACCAATTAAAATTATAAAGATCACTAGACATAATAACTTAATTATATGAGAAAATAGATTATACATATCAAAATATGATACAATAATAAATAAAATTCTCATATACAATTGCATAGTATTATGTATCTGATTTAAATTATGCATAAACTAACTCCAAAATAGAAAAGCATAATTAATAAATTAATTCAGAAAACAGAATATTCAGAATATAAATAACTTATAAGGCAACAAAACAACAATAAACGTTGCCCGTCCCAGTGGTTAACATGCTATTACTTTTATACAAAAGACCTGAGTTCGAGTCCCTGAATCTCTATTATGTAGGGATGCGGGTTCAAGTCCTGTATCCAGCAATTAACCATTTTTTTGTTTTTTTGACGTTACTGTTCATCTTCAACCTTGAGCAGGTCAATTTTGACCCAGATTCTACCCAAATAAATCCCAATCCGTTCTTTGAGTTTTATACATGGTTTTAAGCATTTTAAATCATAGAAAATACATAAAACTAATGAATTATTAGTTTCTAATGATGTTTTCAAATATAATGCTCTAAAACTTAAAACTCAAAGAAAATAAAATATACAAAATACCAAATATGGAAGAATCAATATGAATAAGGCAGAGGTAGAAGAGGCTCTGATACCAAATGTAAGATTAAAATCATTGATCCTATGTTCATGATAATAAAAGAACAACAAGATCAATAGACTAAATGCGGAAAAGAAACTAAAATTACCTCCAGCCATTGTTACAACTTGTGAGCTCTTTGGATCTTCTCTATAATATAGATGGTGTATATTTTCTTACATGAGAGCAAGCTTAGGGACCAAAGGCTTTATATATGCTTAATTCTTCCATTAAGAATTATTAGCCACTACCGCTTCATTACTATCCACTACTATGAGTGGTCATCAATTTTGTGACTCTTTAACAACCAAAACTCCCAAAATCTATGGACCACTAAAAAATGTGGGTTTTTAATAATAATCAAAACCATAATATTATTACAACTCTTTGTATAATATATATTTTGATTGAGTTTCTAATTATCTTTCCCATTGAAAAAAGAAAAAAAATAGTAAAATTGGAAATGACATGGATTTGTGGAAAGTGGTCGGGGGGGACTGGGAAGAAACGGTCTTCCTTGAAATAATAATCCATTTTCATATTATGGTGGTTGGTTTCTTCTTTTGACAAAAAATGGTTGGTTTCAAAGGGAATCCATTCCCATCTTCATGTGTTTTTTTGTTCTTTTGTTCGTCGTCACATTATTTCTATTCCTCGTGCGTGGGTGTATTTTGACTCAGGGTCCTTTATCTAGTAATACTCCGATTTTTATTATTAGAGGAAGTTTACTTTTTAAATTCATAACATATTTAATGTATTTAATTCACATTATGAATCACTAAATATATTAAATATTTAGTAAATCTAACAAGCAAATTTCTTCTTATAATAAGAATCGAAGGGGGTATATGTAATACTAACGTGGCTGAATCTTACTCGTTATTCTAGTTTATGTTACGTACAATGATACAATGCGGGACCTACTACACTTGTGCATGCGGATTAGCTCTAAAATCCACACGGCCGGTTTCATTTTTCAACTCAAAGTACTCTCTCCGGTTCTATATATAAACAAAATTTGTCTTTTTAGATTCATTGTAAAAATAATATATTTAGACAATAATATAGTCTAGATACATTACTTTTACAATAAACGAGTATATATGAGTATCGTTCCAAATTATAAATACGAAAAAAAAAAAAATAGTATTGTACTAGTAATAATTTTAAATTTAGAGGCTACTACACGAGGTTCTTCCGGGAAGATTTATTTAAATTTTTTTTAGATTTTATATTTTTGGTTTAAATATAATTTTCGTACCTATATATTTGTGAATTTTTTGTTTTAATTCATGTATCTTTTTCTGTTGCAAATAAATCCTTAAATGTACAGAATTTGTTAGTTTTAGTTCTAAAGTTAAAATCCGCAGTTTTTATGCATATTTCCCTTCTGGTTTTGACTTTAAGGATTAACACCAACAAATTTTACACATTCAGAGACTTATTTGCAAAAAAAAAAAATACAAGAATTAAAACCAACAATTCGCGAACATACAATGATGAAAATGATATTTAAGCCTATATTTTTGTACCACGTTTTCTATTATTTTCGGTGACATTGTTATTTTATTTTTAAAAAAAATAATTTAGAGTATTTTTTTTATATTTTTCTTAAAATAAATTGCATAAAAAATATAAAAACGTTTTTATTGATTATTAGTTATAAAAAAATAAAAGAGAAAGTAAATTAAATATAATTTATATTTAATTTTATGAGAATAATCAAAATAAAATTCTTAAAAAAGATAAATATTTATGGTTTCTCGTATAATTTAAGAAAAAATAGTAATTCTTTTTTCTTTTTTTTTTTTATATTTTGTAGTGAAGGGATAAACTAGTCTCGTATAAAATTGTCAAATTTGTAAAATATATTTTTTCATAAAAATTGTCATTATAATGCAACTTCAACATTTTTAATTTAGGATTGTTCAATCTAATACGTACGGTTGAGATTAATTTGTGATATGATAATTTTATCAGCTTCTTTTTAAACCGTTCAATCAATAATTAACAGTCGAGATTGAAAATTGCGTGAAACTACGTGCTTATTTACTACCGTAAATCTCAATCCAGAGTGATAGCTAGTGTCTCCCACATTCATTAGAAATATTTGTGTATATATTTGCTTTTTATTTACATGGTAAAGTAATTTGTCTATAATTTTCTTGGCAATTATTTCACATTTTACAGCAAGCTAGCTATCTACATATACAACTTGAAGGTGAAGGCTCACATGTGGAAGCTTCAAAAACACACTCCCTCACTGTTTTCTTCCTTGTCTTAATACTTAAATTCCTCATCTAACTTCTTATGCATGCTGACAATAAGTAGTCACTAGAAATCCTTATAACTTCATATACATAACGTATTTTGCAGTATCCCTCAAGTTACTATTAATTTGGCTTACTATAGTCACACTGACTAATATATACTTATACTTATTACGTACTCAATATATATAAAGCATCAAAACCTAAATTAAAGAAAAAAAATTCTCTCTCAAACCATTCAAGTAAGCAACTTCTTTAATCACATTGATCCTCTTTCACAGCTCATAATTTTCAATTACGATTTAATTAGTCTTATTAATTTTTTTATTTGAAAAAAAAAAGTCTATGATGATGCAACTTTTTGTGTGCTATATATATATACAGAAAGAGAAGGAGAAGGAGAAGGAGATGGAGGGGAAGGATATAGAATTAATGGAAGAAAGTGGTGGAAAGGAGGAAACCCTACCGCCCGGATTTCGATTTCATCCTACAGATGAAGAACTTATCACTTGCTATCTTATAAATAAGATATCAGATTCTAGTTTTACAGGCAAAGCAATTACTGATATAAATCTCAATAAATCTGAACCATGGGAGCTACCAGGTATATACTACTTATTTATACATGACCTATTTATATGCTTTTTGTTCCCACCAGTATCTGACTCAATGGACTGCCTAATCTAGTTCAGGGTTCAGTTCTGACAATAAGTGGTTTCAGCTCCCTCCCGATCGTAGTTGTGGGGATCGAACCGTGATTCTCCTTACCAAAATCAGAGTCAATTACCACTGGAACAACTAACGATTGATTTAGATGGTTATTGAAGAGTACTGATTAATTAGCTAGTTTTTATTTGTGCTTATAGTTGCAAACATTATCATTTGATTTTGATATTTTCATTTAATTATTCCACAACATGCTAATCTAGTAATTCCATAACTTGATATATGATTCCATTTTCTAACCAAATACAGCCAAGAGTCTCATTTAATTTATTTCAATAAAATAATTTTTGGATAAATAATTATAGGGAAAGCCAAGATGGGAGAAAAGGAATGGTATTTTTTCAGTATGAGAGATCGTAAATATCCAACTGGTGTGAGAACCAATCGAGCAACTAATAGTGGATACTGGAAGACCACAGGAAAAGACAGAGAAATATTGAACAGTGTTACATTAGAATTAGTTGGTATGAAGAAGACTTTGGTTTTCTACAAAGGAAGAGCTCCAAGAGGAGAGAAAAGTAATTGGGTCATGCATGAATACCGCATTCACTCTAAATCAACATTTCGAACAAACAAGGTATAATGTTACATACTAATAATTGCATGCTCTTAATAATCTTTGCAAAGAAAATGAGCAAAAACTAACTAATTGTGAGATTTGCAGCAGGAAGAATGGGTGGTATGTCGTATATTCAAGAAGAGTGGTAGTGGAAAAAAGTACCCTTGTAATTCTAATTCCAACCATACAAGGGCAGGATTGAATCCTTATAGCATGCAAGAAATAGGTTCTAGTAATATGGTGCCAATTCCACCACAAATGATGCAGTACTACCTTCAGGGACTGCATGGAGATCCTTCTACTCCTCATTTTATTTACGGACGGAACAATAATAATTACATCAACGGTTCAAATGCAGAGGTTTTAAGAGGAGGAATAATGCAATCTCATCAGATGAACTATCCTTCAATGTTGCCAGCAACTACAGAAGAAGAGGGTGGAGGATTCAGCATTTCAGGTCTTAATTTGAACCTTGGATCAGGTGGAGGAGCTACCACAACAACACAACCTATTTTGAGCTCAATGCAACATTCTCAATATGCAATGGCAGATAATGTCAGTTCAATAAACATGAATATGAATTCTGTTAGTGCATATCAGAACACTAATAATTGTGTAGGTTATAATGGTATGGAGCATTGCATGGATCTTGACACTTACTGGCCTAATTCCTACTAAATTAATTTCAGGAGGGAACAGTTGTTTAGTAAATTGGTTAGACAAAATTAAAGTTATGGTTTTTTAATGTGCTTCTGAGTTTCGTACTGGCTGGGTTATTGAAAATGCAGCAACTCAGACCTTGATCGCATATAAATTTCAACCAATTAAAGAAAGTGAGTTGAAATATGTTTGTTAGAGAGTGTATTCCTAACATTATTCTATGTACCAAATAACTATTTGAATGTTATTGTTCACCCTACCTCTCATTATTTTCCAATTATTATCTGCATTTTACTGATTTTTCAGTCTTTTTAGGTAATGATTATAAATATTTGGAGGGGATTTGTATACACAAAAATTATACCTTCACATCATTTTATGTTTTTAAAATTCTCAGGAACTGTTCTGTCAAAAATAATCATCAGGAACAGCTTGAATACCTATATAGAAGTAGTGGCTACTAAAGTTTGGATTTGAGGCCATTTATTTTTATTTAAGTGAGCAAGTACGATAATTTATAAGACCTTAAACTATAAATTATAGAAAATTTTACACGTTCAATATATATATGAATCTCATCTCATTTATACAAAGAGAACAAAAATGTATCCAAAAGTGTTTGGATGAGATGGTCTTGATCTCTTTCAACTTAATGCAATTAATGCATAGGGAATATGTTACTGTAATTAATGCATAACATTGAAATAGATAAAGGGTAAAAATGAAATTGCTTAATTAATAAAGCATAAATTTAATAATTGTTTCTTATAAAAAGGAATAAATTTGTTTTCCAAATTGTTCCTTATAAAAAGGAATGGAGGAAGTAGTAGTTACATTTTAGCACTGGACTAGTAACCCAAATGTTATCCAAGAACCATATTGAATGGAACAAAGGTATTGCCAATTGCCATCAACAGGAAAGCCTTATGTGGAAAACATTAAGCAATTTTTCGACGACGAATCAGCAAACTTAAATAATAACCAAATGGGATAAACCATGAATCAGTTTTTTTGTGTGATAAAACTTAAGTTTCACAGACAACTTGAATAGGAACTAGCTCTAATTTTAATAAACATACATGAAGTGGAAGCGTTTTTACTAAAGTCTATAAATTTAAATAAGAAAACAAAACAAAAGTAATGGACAGAAATGATTGAGTGCCAGGTCTAATAACAAATATAACAGCCATAATACATGAACACCCAAGCTCTACAGTGAAACGTCCTAAATATACCTAACCCAAAAAGAAGTGAATCAAACCCCGCATGAAATAAATATGTAGCCCAAATGTGCCAGCCATCTGCAAGATAGAGTTTTTCAGATACCATGTTGAACTATGATTAGTGAAAAAGAAATAAATATGTAGAAAGGCCGACTTAGTAAAGAAATGCTACATTGCATTAGTTAATTCATAGTTTCATTAGATCATAAAAAAAATAAAATTAGATCGACATGATGCATGATGATGTAAATGATTTTTTTAACTCTCTTGATAAATAATTCAAGGTGACAAATGAGTTCATTGTATTATGTACAAAGCAACCCATACCAGACATGCATGCTAAGTAAAATAGCTTAAGGTAAAAATATCAAAGCATGCTTCGGGTCATGTATGCCACATAAAATAATACAGGATAAAACCAGGCTTCAGTCCTCACATCCATAATATTAAAAGCATCCTGAGTCAATAACGGAACAGCATACCTAAACTTCTCCGGAAAAAAAACCAGGAGCCAACTTCATGTTATCTACTTGTCTGAATGGCCTCGCTTAGCTTTACGACGAGAATGGTGGGAGTTTCCGCTTCGAGCGGGTTTAATCGCCTTTTTGCTGCAGCAGACGATAAAACATTTGTAACTACATAATCCTTTTTTCAATACAAATACAACTTGAAATATTAAGAGGAAGTGCATATATCATTGAAAAGCAAATTGGTATGGGTTTCACAAAAAAGGAGCAATTAAGACTAACCAGAAAATGGCAGAAAAAACTCTAGCTAGTAAAATAATAGGCAAGGCCAAAAGGGCAGAGGCCTGCAAAATTTCAAGTTGATATGTTTGTCAAGTCACCTAACCATATTTCAATTTAGTAATAATAATAATATGCAGGATATAGAAAACTCTCAGATGCATACCGCAAACCATTCCAATTCCTTAGTTGCAAGAGGTCTAGTAAGCTCGTGCTTTTTCAGTGTCTCCTGGACAGTAGCTTGTACCTTAATAACCAAAGACAATTCAACACTCAAAAAGGAGCTAATGAAATTATTAAATAAATAGTGTACTATTAAAGAAAAAAGCTATTCAAAATCCAGAACAAATAAGAAATTCAGAGAATCAGTATGGGAAATTGTTTGGATAGGGTTCCTAACAAAAATATTATCAAAACCATAGTTTCAAAAGACAAATGGCCAACCGAAGTTAATACTTTCAACCATCCGGTGTGCAGATACAGTATGGAGCAGGCGACATACGAAATAAAATAAAATAAGGCAAATGCTAACATCTGTCCTTACTAAAGATAGCAACTTGTATTAGAAATTGTGCATTCAACTTCTTGTAAATTAAAAAATGTTTTTTTCAAAACATAATTTCTATTTTTTGATTCAGCAAAGTTAGCAAGACTCGTAAAAAAAATAAAAAATATTGCCAGTATCGCTATCAGCAACAACAGCAACAAATACAAGAGGATTAGCAGAAATATATCAATCAATAGCATGAAAATAAAGCCTGAAACCTGGCTATGATATGCAGTGGCTGATTCCAAGAAATTCCCATAAGCATGAACAACCTTCTTTGTGTAGGGCTTCAGAACAACTTGTACATTCTCAACATGAGGTCTAGCAGCAGTAGCAACCTGATCAATGTATGGCTTGCTAAACTTTCGAGCTTCCTGTCAACCAGTTGAAAATACCTCAAGAAAACATATTAACATAAACAAACAAACCATACAGTTCAATGAAGAAACTTATACCTGATAATAAGGATCCACACATTCTATTGCCTTGTTCAAGTGGGGAGTAAGTGTGTCCTTTGAGGACTTGTAAATTTCAACAGTTTTTGTAGTCAGTAATTGCACATGAGGTTCAGCCTTCGTTTTCACCACAGACCACTGTTCTTTCACAGCTGGAACCCATTTCTTCAATTGAAAACAAGAAAGTGTGAGAAATAATATAGAACTTAATTTGCCCGAGTATCAGGAGATTTCTACAAATGTTGAAACGCCTAAATGGTTAACAAGTTATCGGGACTGAGGATAAAACAAACAAATCGTGGATTAAGCAAATCCGCCAACTAACCATGTGGCACAGTAATTGCAGTAACCCAAAGATCAAAAGTATAAAAGATATAAATGGACTTACGGTTTTAATTGTTTTGACATGAGGTTCAGCCCACTTTCCAGCTTGTGCCTTTTTCTCTAGGGCCTAGAATACGTGCAAAAGCATTAAAATACAGAAACAAATAGGACTTGTGTGTGCTGATGAAGAAGAACCAAACCTGGTCTATAAAATATAAATAAATAAAAAACTGGTCTATAATTTATTGAAGTGACAGAATAAATAACATAAGGGAAAGAGTGCTAGCCAAACTAAATACCATATAGTACCTTTTGAGATATCACTTCCAAGAGAGGCTTCCCGTGTTCATTCCAATGACTCTCAACCACGGACTAACAAAAGATAAAATAAAATTCTTAGAACGTGTGAATAAGGCTATTCTAACAAATGTCCAGAGTATAAAACATAAACTCACCTTACTACGAATATAGTGTACAGCAAGCCAAGGAGGAAGCCAAGCACCATGAGTCTGATCATTAACACCAGTATTGCATCAATAAATACAATTTGAAATCCACATATACCTTGTCTCGGTTTATTTTTATTGTAAAATTTGAAATCAGGAATAGAACCAAAGTCATATAAAGTAAGGAAAAACTTAACTAGGAGAACTTTTTACATTTCTGCAAGGATTTCTTTCATTCGACATATACAAAAAATGACATGAATTAAAACAGTTTTTCCAGTTTTAGAATGAAGCTACACTATTTCTAATAATCCTGGATTACATTGAAGGTTTTCTGGTGGCTAACAAGTAACAACATTCAAACGTGTGTAGTAAAGATTACATGATTTAGGGGGGCAACTAATTTATTACCTCGCTCAGTTCTTTTGCTTTGGAAGTTGCCTCGAGCTTTGCGTTAAACATTTCTTCCTAAATAATAACAACAGTGGAAAAACAATAAACTTCCATTAAGATCATCACCAAGAATCCTGCATAACATTGACAAGAAAATATATGCACTCACAATCTCACATACCTCGGCAACTTTAAGAGCACGCTCAGTTTTACGGATTTGTTTCTTCTGTTCTTCATTTATCTTTTGAACCTGTAGAGAATACACTAATCAAGTCACATCATCCTAAAAAAAAATTATGTACTGATAATAAATTGGCATTATTTGGGGATGATAGGTGAATATTTTTGAACTATAACAATAATATCTTAATTATTTGTGTTAGTGATTAGGCTCGGAGCAGCCACGAGTCACGAGTCACGACAGCTGCATATTTGGCCAGTGATGACGATTTTGAGTACTACAGCAATGACCCAAAATAGGCAATGTGAATGACATCTGAAAGTGGCAGTGATGGGAGTGTGTGTAGTAAAGGTTGATAGAATTGTTCAGATAAAGAAAGTTAGCAGAGGTAACTTCTGAGCAGGTTGATCAAAGTCAGAATAATGTGTTTATAATCTATCAACTTTCAGCAGAAACCACCGAGACAAGACAGGAAAAGAAAATAAGACACATTAATAAAGCAGAGAGGAAGACGCCCTTCCATTTATGAGCATTTTTTACAAGCAAGGTTTACTTATTAATAAGCATATCATTTTACAAAAAACAAGAGAAATACAAAGTGAAATATAACTAAGCATTAGTACTTTTCAAAAGAGTAAATTAAGTTCCATGACTCCAGAACAGAATTGCAGTACATATATCAAAACAGAATTGAACAATCTAGCCAATTGTACAACTTACATCCTCTAATTTTGAGTTCAAATCGTGAATCTTTTTCTCTAACTTTTCTACCCGAGTTTCCCAATTCACTTTCTCACTGTTTTGTGTTTCAAGTTGGCTTTTAAGCTTGTCCACCTGCATTTAAAAAATTTCAGACTTCACAAAAGAATAATAATCATTTGCATAATATATCAACTATCTCAGTCATACATGACCTGCTTCTGTAGTTCCCCAGCACGTGCATGAGCCTTTTCAACCCGCTCCTCAACATCCAATGATCCTTTTTTCTGAAATAGAAATTATTTCGAAGGGTTTAAACAAATAACAAATGACATCAGATGGGCATATGATCCCAACCCAACTATCACGTGATTCAAAATGCTCCAAAAACAATATATAAGTACAAAAATAACAACATTTAGTACTATCCTTAATCTATATTAAGTCCCAATCTGGAGTAACTTTTAGCTTATGCTACCATTTTGATTAAAATAATTCGATAAGTATTTGATTCCTAATGCATGCAAAATCCTTAATGAGAAAAAATTGCCACCAGGGTCTCTAATCTCAAGTCATCTCACCTGAAGAGAATCAACCTCATTCTGCAAGGATTGAATGCTACTCGACTTATCTTGTAAAAGTTTTTCTTTTTCTGCTATTGTTTCATCCTTCTTCTTCAACTCTTGTGATTTTTCACTGATTTGAGACTCTTCAAATCAAAATTAAGCACAATAACTTATATTAGCCACACAAAATCAAATCACAAAAACCACCACAAATATAAAAATTCCTAAAATTGTAAATTATTATTAGCATAAAAAAAATCAATCTTAAACTTAGTTTAATCGACTAAACAGTGTAATTAACTACTAAAATTGAAACTCCGTGAATCGAAATGAAACAAAAAAAAAAAAAAAAACATAATTGAGATTTTGAATTAATAAATAAAAAATCAGACCGAGTAATTGGATCTTGGAGTTGAGTTGATCTAATTGGATCTTAAGAGAAGAGGAATCGGAATCTTGGATGGAAACATCGGCTTCGGAAGTAACGATGAAGAAAAATAGGGCAACGGAAAGAGAAAAGAAGAAAAGCTTCGAAGGCGCCATGAGAAGAATCAACGCCGCCAACAAAGCTTCAGGGGAGAGAAAACAAACGCTAACTGGTTTTGTGATATTTATAACACCGACGCCATTACTGGTTCAAACGAAAGGGTTCGGTTTTGGTATTGGTTGGTGCAATGGAGTAATGAAGAAGAATTTTACTTTATTATTTTCTTTTCCAAAGTTTGAATTTATTAATTTACTAATAAATAAATATTTTTTAGTGTTTGAGATTTTTTTAGATGTGTTTGAGATTAAATTTCATAAAAAAAAATATTTATTTTCTTTTTATAGATAGATGAAATAATAATGGTAATTGGAACTTATAATAAATAAAGGGGTCAAATTTCAAACCTTTGAATCAATTTTTATTATTAGAATAGTTCGATTCCCAAGGGAAACAACATTGATCAATGCGCATGTCTTTATGCACGAGCTGGGATTAGTCGTTTATCTTTGGTGGATCGAAAACCGGTGCGAAAGCAAAAATAATTACTTTAAACTAAATAAATGAAGCTAATAGTTCTAACTCTGTTATTTAAATATAAAATAGAAAAATGTTAAATATTGTCTCTGACGTACTGGTTAAACATATGAATAAAAAAATTATTTTAAAATTTGTACATTTAATACATTGAAAATGTTAAAATTATTTTATTAACATTAATTTAATCTTTAAATTTTATTTTTATTATGTTTAATCGGTGATGAAGAACAGTGTTTAGCTTGACCATTATAAAATTAACATAAGACATCAATTGAACTAAATTCATAAAAAAGAATTATAATAAATTCGTAAATTAAATTTATAATTAGTTGCGATTGAGATATAGCTGAAATTACTTGATGTCAAAATTCCTTCAAATCAAATTAAATTAGTGGTAAAAGAAAAAATATCAATTTATTATTAGTAAATATGTGTGACTTTATATTTAATTCATAAAGGTGGTGGTCATTGGTTGATTCAATTTTATAAAGGGAGTGTCGTGGCTGAGGGAGAGAGAATCTAAATCAGCAGAATCATGATTTATTTTTTTATATAATATAATTTTAAATAAAGTGAGATCTAAACATGTGGCAAGTGATGCCTATCAAAATCTACCCAAAATCTAATGTAACTTAGGATAGAAGATACTTTCTTAAGTATTCACCATCATCAATATTCAACAACTTGTACTATCAAATAATTTTATTCACGGTTAATATTTCAACAACTTGTACCGATCAAAATTAACTTACCGTTAAAATAAATACTATTTTCAAGACTGCTTCTACTATGGACCATGAACATAGGTGGTCCATGATGGACTATTGATTTTCAATATTTCTCTTTCATTTCTAACCATTAGATGAAACAATTGTATGGAAGTTGTTATGAACTTAAAACACTGTATAATTTTTCTCCTTTGTCCCATCATTGTCGGCATGTCTACTCTCTCTTCTTTCTCTCTCCCGTCAATTAATCTATCTATTTTCACTTCTTTTTTAAAAAATTACCAATTATATTTAATATTAATATTTTCTTATTAATAAATTATTACTTTCGTCGTCCCATAAGTTCTAACTCAACTGGAAAAATATGTCAAAATTGTTAGGTCAGACTTTGTGACCCGGGTTTGAATCCGGGATCTCACAATTATGTGAGTTTAATTTTCAGTGGATTACCACTTGAACTAAGACAAAAAAAAAAATTATTACCTTCATCTCAAAATATAAGACATAGTTAACCACTTCACATACGTCAATGTACAATTTTGATTACTAATATTTTTAATTGTTTATTATAAAAATTTAATATTTTTAAAATACTCATCAAAACAAATCAAACAATATCTTATATGCAAATATTTAAATCATGGATCACGATCAAATGACACGAACTAGTTTGACGCCAAATATACATCACCCAATAACGTTTTAATGAATTCAAATTTTACAACATTTACTGTTAGATTGAAAGATTATATCATATAGATCATCTATGTTATCAATATCTAAAATCGTTTAATATGTTATTGAGACTCGTCGAGATTAAGAGTTTATGAGTTTTTATCGAATACCGTTAATCTTGATATGTCTCAATAACATATCAAACTATTTTAGATTTTTATAAAACTTAACATAGATGATCTATAGATACAATCTTCCAATCTAACGCTGAATTTTGTAAAATTTGAATTCGTTAAAGCGTTATTGAGTGGTGTATCATTTGGTTTTAAACTAGTTGATGTCATTTGATCATCACCCTTAAATCTATATATTATTAAAAATTATGATCCAAATACAATAAATGGATAGTACATTTAGTAAAAGTAGATTTTATATATTGGGACAGAAACTTAAAGACTTGTGTATTCGAACAGGTCCTTTTATTTTTTTTAACTAAAGGTCCTTTTATTTTTTGTTTGATATTAAGTTTGTCATTATATTAAGATAGAAAAATATTGTCGGTTTACAAAAGAGAAGGGAATTAAAATCAGAATCTTATTAAATCAATAAAGTTGTTTTATTAAAGCTACTGTCTTGTATATATTTTTTAATAAATTATAATTTTTTAATCAGGTAGTTTAGTAGTTAAAATTTCATCTTCAATAAGTAGAGTGTTTAGAGTTCAAACTTTGACTCTTGCATATAAAATGTTATGTTCCTACCAACAGAGTTAAACTCACGGGACTAAATAATTTATAATTAATACTCCTTATGTTACTTTTTATTTGGCGTTTTAGAAAAAAAAAAAATTGTTTCAGATTATTTATCATTTTGAAATTTTAAGGTTATATTTTGTCGATTATATTCATTAAAGATTTTATTCATCAAGGCAAGTGGCTTGTTCCTTCTTCTTTGGCCCAGGTTTATCCTACGCTCTACTCTTTAATATCCCAGGTTACAATTCCTATAGAGCAAACCACTGACAAGTTAATGTTGAAGCATACTGATACTGGTGACTTGAGCCTCAAGGATGCCTATTTATTCAAAGCTGCTTCTTTACAAGATATGCATTGGGCCAAGGCAATTTGGAGTCCCGATATTCCTCCTTCCAAATCTTTGCTTGTGTGGCGCCTAATGCATGATAAGATCCCTACTGATGATCATCTTAGGTCTAGGGGCTGTTACATTGCCTCCATGTGCAGTCTTTGCAAAGCCTCGGTGGAATCCTCCTATCATCTTTTCTTTGAGTGTAGCTTTGCTTTTAGGCTTTGGTCTTGCCTTGCTGGGTGTCTCAATCGCATGATCCAGTTCACTTCCATGGAGGATATGTGGAAACTTTGTGACTTGAATTGGTCTCCTCAATGTAAAGTGACTATTACTGCTGCTCTTATCAATCTTATCAATACCATTTGGGTGGCTCGTAACAGAGCTAGATACAAGGATCAGGTTATGACTTGGAGATCAGCCATTTCACAAATCATTGCTTCTACTGCCCTTACAGGTAACCATACTAAGAAACCTTCTTCCAACTCTATTAGAGATTTCTCTATCTTGAAGTTCTTCAATATCACTATTCATCATCCTCGTATCCCTATCCTTAAGGAAGTGGTTTGGCATCCTCCCTTGGTTTCTTGGATTAAATGCAATACAGATGGTGCCTCTAATGGCAATCCTGACATTGCTTCTTGTGGAGGGGTTTTCAGAAATCATCTCTCTGAGTTTTTGTTTGCTTTTGCCGAGCCTATAGGGTTTGAATCCTCTTTAGTTGCTGAGCTTTGTGGTATCTTGAAGGCCATTGAGATAGCTTCTCATAATCATTGGAATAATATTTGGTTTGAAACAGACTCTACTGCTGTGGTTGCTGCTTTTAAGAATCCTTTGAAACCTGTGGTTTGGTCTCTAAGGAACAGATGGAGGAATGCTATGTACTTGTTGTCCCAGAAGAATTATATCATCACTCACACTTATAGGGAGGGTAATCAGGTTGCTGATCTTCTAGCTAATATTGGCTTGACTCTTGCAGCTTACACTTCTTGGAGTTTGCCTCCTTCTTTTTTAACTGAAGCTTTGGATCGTAACAAATTAGGCTTTCCTAGTTTTCGTCTTTGTAACTCTTGATCTATGTTTGGTTTTACTCTTATTTTGGTTGTTTGGAGCACTGCACTCTTTTTCCCTTCACCTGGTTTTTCCCTTAGGGTTTTACAGGTAAGGTTTTTAATGAGGCAGTTGTACTATTTATGCTCCCACCTGGGTTTTGGTCTAGTCCCCCCAGGTTGTCATTGTATCTTTGTTATCATTTTCTTTTTAATAATATTTGGGGTTTGGCTTGCTAATTGGATTTGCTTAGAGGTGCCAACCTAGTTGGGATGTCTTTGCAATCCTGATTGTGCCTTTCTCTTTTGCTTAAAAAAAAAATTGCTTTTATCTTTTTCAATAAAATTAATTAATGTTATAGTATTTGAAAAACTAAATTTTTTTTTTTTTGGTATATATATAACATACTAATTTGTTTATTTTTGTACATAATATACTGTATTAAATTTATTGGAAGGAGAAAGTATAATTTACGAACTAAATACTATGTTAATTAATACACATGAGCTTTCACAATTATTATTTTTTTTAAACAATAGAAGAATAAAATCTAATAAAAAAAAAAGAATGAAATCTCATCGATAATAAATATAAAATTTAGGGTTATATTTAAAGGCATTGTGTCTCACTTTAAAAATCAATCAATATTATGCTTGCATAATCTTTCATGGTCCAAGTTTACTAATTTGTTCTTATTAGTTTTAATAATTATTACAAATTTTCTATCCTTCTATATAATAATCTATCAGAATTTAGAACATATGAATTATAATTTAGGCAAAATTACATATTTGGTCCTTTATCTTATTTTTTTGTAACATTTTGGTCCTTTATCTTTCATTTGTAACATTTTGGTCCTTTATCTTATCTTTTTGTAACACTTTGGTCCTTTATCTTTTATTTGTAACATTTTGGTCCTTTAAAAAACATGAAAATATGAAAAAAATTGATAAAGATGATGAATATTTTTATCAAAATTATGATTCTTATTTAATTTTAATAAAAAAGTATCTTAACAAATAAAATTCAGAATTTTTTTAATTAAAAAAAAATATGAAAAAAAGGATTTATATGTGAATGTTATAAAAGATAAAGGCTTAATTCATACTTTGGTCCCTTATGTTTATTTTAGCTCTCAATTTGGTCTCTTATGTTTTAAAACACTCACGTTAGTCCCTTGTGTTTTGAACGTTACTATTAAATGGTCCCTTCCGTAAAAAAAAATTTAAACGTCGTTAATTTTGGCAACGTGTTAGACGGAAACAGGTTTAATTCATACTTTAGTCCCTTATGTTTTAAAACACTAAAGTTAGTCCATTATGTTTTGAACGTTACTATTAAATGGTCCCTTCCGTCAAAAAAAATTTAAAGGTCGTTAATTTTGGTCACGTGTTAGACGGAATGAACATTTTTTACGCAGTCATCCTGCTATATCATTGATTGGATTTTAAAAAAAAAATTAAAAAATGTTATTTATATTAATTTTATTTAATTTTCCACAATATGTTTGTAAAATGTTATTTATATTAAAATTTGATTTTGTAAAATTTTAGGATCTTGCATGCAAATTTTACTAGTACATACTAATAATTGCATGCTCTTAATAATCTTTGCAAAGAAAATGAGCAAAAACTAACTAATTGTGAGATTTGCAGCAGGAAGAATGGGTGGTATGTCGTATATTCAAGAAGAGTGGTAGTGGAAAAAAGTACCCTTGTAATTCTAATTCCAACCATACAAGGGCAGGATTGAATCCTTATAGCATGCAAGAAATAGGTTCTAGTAATATGGTGCCAATTCCACCACAAATGATGCAGTACTACCTTCAGGGACTGCATGGAGATCCTTCTACTCCTCATTTTATTTACGGACGGAACAATAATAATTACATCAACGGTTCAAATGCAGAGGTTTTAAGAGGAGGAATAATGCAATCTCATCAGATGAACTATCCTTCAATGTTGCCAGCAACTACAGAAGAAGAGGGTGGAGGATTCAGCATTTCAGGTCTTAATTTGAACCTTGGATCAGGTGGAGGAGCTACCACAACAACACAACCTATTTTGAGCTCAATGCAACATTCTCAATATGCAATGGCAGATAATGTCAGTTCAATAAACATGAATATGAATTCTGTTAGTGCATATCAGAACACTAATAATTGTGTAGGTTATAATGGTATGGAGCATTGCATGGATCTTGACACTTACTGGCCTAATTCCTACTAAATTAATTTCAGGAGGGAACAGTTGTTTAGTAAATTGGTTAGACAAAATTAAAGTTATGGTTTTTTAATGTGCTTCTGAGTTTCGTACTGGCTGGGTTATTGAAAATGCAGCAACTCAGACCTTGATCGCATATAAATTTCAACCAATTAAAGAAAGTGAGTTGAAATATGTTTGTTAGAGAGTGTATTCCTAACATTATTCTATGTACCAAATAACTATTTGAATGTTATTGTTCACCCTACCTCTCATTATTTTCCAATTATTATCTGCATTTTACTGATTTTTCAGTCTTTTTAGGTAATGATTATAAATATTTGGAGGGGATTTGTATACACAAAAATTATACCTTCACATCATTTTATGTTTTTAAAATTCTCAGGAACTGTTCTGTCAAAAATAATCATCAGGAACAGCTTGAATACCTATATAGAAGTAGTGGCTACTAAAGTTTGGATTTGAGGCCATTTATTTTTATTTAAGTGAGCAAGTACGATAATTTATAAGACCTTAAACTATAAATTATACAAAACTTTACACGTTCAATATATATATGAATCTCATTTATACAAAGAGAACAAAAATGTATCTAAAAGTGTTTGGATGAGATGGTCTAGATTTATTTCAGCTTAATTAGAGATCGTGTTTAAATTCAATTCTGAAAGTGCAGTGCTGCATTAAAACTTTTGAAAAAAAAAATTTAATTGCAGTTTTGGTCCCCCTATTTTAAAACTCAACAGTTTTGGTCCACCTATAATAATTTTTAACTATAAATTGACCATATGATATGATTTAAACAATGTGATATATGATTCAATAATGAAAATATTATAAACATCGATGGAATAGTAAGAAAACTCTTTCATAAAGTTCATCTAAAACATGTTGTATCATCATATTTTAGACAAAATATGTGTTAGGGGACCAAAACTGTCGAATTTTAAAATATGGGACCAAAACTGCAAAAAGTTGAAAATTGGGGGACTAAAACTGCAATTAAACATGTTGCCGCTCAGTGACTTGCAACAATATATATTACACAGAACTCCCTTGTTAATATGACATACATAAATTTTAGAGAGATGCTTGTAGTTGTCTACTTGTATCCCCCAAACAAATGATGTATGTCTTCTAACCAAAGGACATACTGCATAGCATTGCAGCATGTGTCAAAAATCATCAGAGCTTCAAAAGGAATACAAATGTGAATACTAATTAATGCAGGGGAAGAAAAAAAAAGTAATTACATTTTAGCACTGGACTAGTAACCCGAATGTTATCCAAGAACCAGATTGAATGGAACAAAGGTATTGCCAATTGCCATCAACAGAAATGCCTTATGGGGAAAACATTAAGCAATTTTTCGAGGACGATTCAGCAAACTTAAATAATAACCAAATGGGATAAACCATGAATCAGTTTCTTTGTGTGATAAAACTTAAGGTTCACAGACAACTTGAATAGGAAGAACTAGCTCTAATTTTAATAAACATACATGAAGTGGAAGCGTTTTTACTAAAGTCTATAAATTTAAATAAGAAAACAAAACAAAAGTAATGGACAGAAATGAGTGAGTGCCAGGTCTAATAACAAATATAACAGCCATAATACATGAACACCCAAGCTCTACAGTGAAACGTCCTAAATATACCTAACCCAAAAAGAAGTGAATCAAACCCCGCATGAAATAAATATGTAGCCCAAATGTACCAGCCATCTGCAAGATAGAGTTTTTCAGATACAATGTTGAACTATGATTAGTGAAAACGAAAATAAATACGTAGAAAGCTGACTTAGAAAAGAAATGCTACATTGCATAAGTTAATTCATAGTTTCATTACTTCATAAAAAAAAAAAATTAGATTGACATGATGCATGATGATGTAAATGATTTTTTTAACTCGCTTGATAAAAAATCAAGGTGACAAATGAGTTCATTGTATTATGTACAAAGCAACCCATACCAGACATGCATGCCAAGTAAAATAGCTTATGGTAAAAATATCAAAGCATGCTTCGGATCATGTATGCCACATAAAATAATACAGGATAAAACCAGGCTTCAGTCCTCACATCCATAATATTAAAAGCATCCTGAGTCAATAACAGAACAGCATACCTAAACTTCTCTCCGGAAAAAAAAAAACCAGGAGCCAACTTCATGTTATCTACTTGTCTGAATGGCCTCGCTTAGCTTTACGACGAGAATGGTGGGAGTTTCCGCTTCGAGCGGGTTTAATCGCCTTTTTGCTGCAGCAGACAATAAAACATTTGTAACTACATAATCCTTTTTTCAATACAAATACAACTTGAAATATCAAGAGGAAGTGCATATATCATTGAAAAGCAAATCGGTAAGGGTTTCACAAAAAAGGAGCATTTAAGACTAACCAGAAAATGGCAGAAAAAACTCTAGCTAGTAAAATAATAGGCAAGGCCAAAAGGGCAGAGGCCTGCAAAATTTCAAGTTGATATGTTTGTCAAATCACCTAACCATATTTCAATTTTAGTAATAATAATAATATGCAGGATATAGAAAATCTCAGATGCATACCGCAAACCATTCCAATTCCTTAGTTGCAAGAGGTCTAGTAAGCTCGTGCTTTTTCAGTGTCTCCTGGACAGTAGCTTGTACCTTAGTAACCAAAGACAAATCAACAGTCAAAAAGGAGCTAATGAAATTATTAAATAAATAGTGTATTATTAAAGAAAAAAGTTATTCAAAATCCAGAACTAATAAGAAATTCAGAGAATCAGTATGGGAAATTGTTTGGATAGGGTTCCTAACAGAAATATAATCAAAACAGTAGTTTCAAAAGACAAATGGCCAACCGAAGTTAATACTTTCAACCATCCAGTGTGCAGATACAGTATGGAGCAGGCGACATACGAAATAAAATAAGGCAAATGCTAACGTGTGCCCTTACTAAAGATAGAAACTTGTATTAGAAATTGTGCATTCAACTTCTTGTAAATTTTTAAAAAAAAAATTTCAAAACATAATTTCTATTTGTTGATTCCACAAAGTTAGCAAGACTCAAAAAAAATATTGCCAGTATCGTTATCAGTAACAACAGCAACAAATACAAGAGGATTAGCAGAAATATATCAATCAATAGCACGAAAATAAAGCCTGAAACCTGGCTATGATATGCAGTGGCTGATTCCAAGAAATTCCCATAAGCATGAACAACCTTCTTTGTGTAGGGCTTCAGAACAACTTGTACATTCTCAACATGAGGTCTAGCAGCAGTAGCAACCTGATCAATGTATGGCTTGCTAAACTTTCGAGCTTCCTGTCAACCAGTTGAGAATACCTCAAGAAAACATATTAACATAAACAAACAAACCATACAGTTCAATGAAGAAACTAATACCTGATAATAAGGATCTACACATTCTATTGCCTTGTTCAAGTGGGGAGTAAGTGTGTCCTTTGAGGACTTGTAAACTTCAACAGTTTTTGTAGTCAGTAATTGCACATGAGGTTCAGCCTTTGTTTTCACCACAGACCACTGTTCTTTCACAGCTGGAACCCATTTCTTCAATTGAAAACAAGAAAGTGTGAGAAATAACATAGAACTTAATTTGCCCGAGTATTTAACAAACCAGGAGATTTCTACAAATGTTGAAACGCCTAAATGGTTAACAAGTTATCGGGACTGAGGATAAAACAAACAAATTGTGGATTAAGCAAATCCGCCATCTAACCATGGGGCACAGTAATTGCAGTAACCCAAAGATCAAAAGTATAAAAGATATAAATGGACTTACGGTTTTAATTGTTTCGACATGAGGTCCAGCCCACTTTCCAGCTTGTGCCTTTTTCTCTAGGGCCTAGGATACATGGAAAAGCATTAAAATACAGAAACGAATAGGACTTGTGTGTGCTGATGAAGAAGAACCAAACCTGGTCTATAAAATATTTAAAAAAAAAAAACTGGTCTATAATTTATTGAAGTGACAGAATAAATAACATAAAGGAAAGAGTGATAGCCAAACTAAATACCATATAGTACCTTTTGAGATATCACTTCCAAGAGAGGCTTCTTTGTGTAGGGCTTCAGAACAACTTGTACATTCTCAACATGAGGTCTAGCAGCAGTAGCAACCTGATCAATGTATGGCTTGCTAAACTTTCGAGCTTCCTGTCAACCAGTTGAGAATACCTCAAGAAAACATATTAACATAAACAAACAAACCATACAGTTCAATGAAGAAACTTATACCTGATAATAAGGATCTACACATTCTATTGCCTTGTTCAAGTGGGGAGTAAGTGTGTCCTTTGAGGACTTGTAAACTTCAACAGTTTTTGTAGTCAGTAATTGCACATGAGGTTCAGCCTTTGTTTTCACCACAGACCACCGTTCTTTCACAGCTGGAACCCATTTCTTCAATTGAAAACAAGAAAGTGTGAGAAATAACATAGAACTTAATTTGCCCGAGTATTTACAAACCAGGAGATTTCTACAAATGTTGAAACGCCTAAATGGTTAACAAGTTATCGGGACTGAGGATAAAACAAACAAATTGTGGATTAAGCAAATCCGCCATCTAACCATGGGGCACAGTAATTGCAGTAACCCAAAGATCAAAAGTATAAAAGATATAAATGGACTTACTGTTTTAATTGTTTCGACATGAGGTTCAGCCCACTTTCCAGCTTGTGCCTTTTTCTCTAGGGCCTAGAATACATGGAAAAGCATTAAAATACAGAAACGAATAGGACTTGTGTGTGCTGATGAAGAACCAAACCTGGTCTATAAAATATTTTAAAAAAAAAAAAAAAACTGGTCTATAATTTATTGAAGTGACAGAATAAATAACATAAAGGAAAGAGTGATAGCCAAACTAAATACCATATAGTACCTTTTGAGATATCACTTCCAAGAGAGGCTTCTTTGTGTAGGGCTTCAGAACAACTTGTACATTCTCAACATGAGGTCTAGCAGCAGTAGCAACCTGATCAATGTATGGCTTGCTAAACTTTCGAGCTTCCTATCAACCAGTTGAGAATACCTCAAGAAAACATATTAACATAAACAAACAAACCATACAGTTCAATGAAGAAACTTATACCTGATAATAAGGATCTACACATTCTATTGCCTTGTTCAAGTGGGGAGTAAGTGTGTCCTTTGAGGACTTGTAAACTTCAACAGTTTTTGTAGTCAGTAATTGCACATGAGGTTCAGCCTTTGTTTTCACCACAGACCACTGTTCTTTCACAGCTGGAACCCATTTCTTCAATTGAAAACAAGAAAGTGTGAGAAATAACATAGAACTTAATTTGCCCGAGTATTTAACAAACCAGGAGATTTCTACAAATGTTGAAACGCCTAAATGGTTAACAAGTTATCGGGACTGAGGATAAAACAAACAAATTGTGGATTAAGCAAATCCGCCATCTAACCATGGGGCACAGTAATTGCAGTAACCCAAAGATCAAAAGTATAAAAGATATAAATGGACTTACGGTTTTAATTGTTTCGACATGAGGTTCAGCCCACTTTCCAGCTTGTGCCTTTTTCTCTAGGGCCTAGAATACATGGAAAAGCATTAAAATACAGAAACGAATAGGACTTGTGTGTGCTGATGAAGAAGAACCAAACCTGGTCTATAAAATATTTAAAAAAAAAAAACTGGTCTATAATTTATTGAAGTGACAGAATAAATAACATAAAGGAAAGAGTGATAGCCAAACTAAATACCATATAGTACCTTTTGAGATATCACTTCCAAGAGAGGCTTCTTTGTGTAGGGCTTCAGAACAACTTGTACATTCTCAACATGAGGTCTAGCAGCAGTAGCAACCTGATCAATGTATGGCTTGCTAAACTTTCGAGCTTCCTGTCTACCAGTTGAGAATACCTCAAGAAAACATATTAACATAAACAAACAAACCATACAGTTCAATGAAGAAACTTATACCTGATAATAAGGATCTACACATTCTATTGCCTTGTTCAAGT
Source organism: Trifolium fragiferum (assembly GCA_954870985.1). Lineage (NCBI taxonomy): Eukaryota > Viridiplantae > Streptophyta > Magnoliopsida > Fabales > Fabaceae > Trifolium > Trifolium fragiferum. Next base: position 41,320,708 of record OX940794.1, read on the forward strand.
GGGGAGTAAGTGTGTCCTTTGAGGACTTGTAAACTTCAACAGTTTTTGTAGTCAGTAATTGCACATGAGGTTCAGCCTTTGTTTTCACCACAGACCACTGTTCTTTCACAGCTGGAACCCATTTCTTCAATTGAAAACAAGAAAGTGTGAGAAATAACATAGAACTTAATTTGCCCGAGTATTTAACAAACCAGGAGATTTCTACAAATGTTGAAACGCCTAAATGGTTAACAAGTTATCGGGACTGAGGATAAAACAAACAAATTGTGGATTAAGCAAATCCGCCATCTAACCATGGGGCACAGTAATTGCAGTAACCCAAAGATCAAAAGTATAAAAGATATAAATGGACTTACGGCTTTAATTGTTTCGACATGAGGTTCAGCCCACTTTCCAGCTTGTGCCTTTTTCTCTAGGGCCTAGAATACATGGAAAAGCATTAAAATACAGAAACGAATAGGACTTGTGTGTGCTGATGAAGAAGAACCAAACCTGGTCTATAAAATATTTTAAAAAAAAAAACTGGTCTATAATTTATTGAAGTGACAGAATAAATAACATAAAGGAAAGAGTGATAGCCAAACTAAATACCATATAGTACCTTTTGAGATATCACTTCCAAGAGAGGCTTCCCGTGTTCATTCCAATGACTCTCAACCACGGACTAACAAAAGATAAAATAAAATTCTTAGAACATGTGAATAAAGCTATTCTAACAAATGTCCAGAGTATACAACATAAACTCACCTTACTACGAATATAGTGTACAGCAAGCCAAGGAGGAAGCCAAGCACCATGAGTCTGATCATTAACACCAGTATTGCATCAATAAATACAATTTGAAATCCACATATACCTTGTCTCGGTTTATTTTTATTGTAAAATTTGAAATCAGGAATAGAACCAAAGTCATATAAAGTAAGGAAAAACTTAACTAGGAGAACTTTTTACATTTCTGCAAGGATTTCTTTCATTCGACATATACAAAAAATGACATGAATTAAAACAGTTTTTCCAGTTTTAGAATGAAGCTACACTATTTCTAATAATCCTGGATTACATTGAAGGTTTTCTGGTGGCTAACAAGTAACAACATTCAAACGTGTGTAGTAAAGATTACATGATTTAGGGGGGCAACTAATTTATTACCTCGCTCAGTTCTTTTGCTTTGGAAGTTGCCTCGAGCTTTGCCTTAAACATTTCTTCCTAAAGAATAACAGTAGAAAAACAATAAACTTCCATTAAGATCATCACCAAGAATCCTGCATAACATTGACAAGAAAATATATGCACTCGCAATCTCACATACCTCGGCAACTTTAAGAGCACGTTCAGTTTTACGGATTTGTTTCTTCTGTGCTTCATTTATCTTTTGAACCTGTAGAGAATACACTAATCAAGTCACATCATCCTCAAAAAAATTATGTTCTGATAATAAATTGGCATTATTTGGGGATGATAGGTGTGAATATTTTTGAGCTATAAACAATAATATCTGAATTATTTGTGTTAGTGATTAGGCTCGGAGCAGTCACAAGTCACGACAGCTGCATATTTGGTCAGTGACGACGATTTTGAGTACTACAGCAATGACCCAAAATAGGCAATGTGAATGACATCTGAAAGTGGCAATGATGGGAGTGTGTGTAGTAAAGGTTGATAGAATTGTTCAGATAAAGAAAGTTAGTAGAGGTAACTTCTAAGTAGGTTGATCAAAGTCAGAATAATGTGGTTATAATCCATCAACTTTCAGCAGAAACCACCAAGACAAGACAGGAAAAGAAAATAAGACACGTCAATAAAGCAGAGAGGAAGACGCCCTTCCGTTTATGAGCATTAAACATGCAAGGTTTACTTATTAATAAGCATATCATTTTACAAAAACAAGAGAAATACAAAGTGAAATATAACTAAGCATTAGTACTTTTCAAAAGAGTAAATTAAGTTCCATGACTCCAGAACAGAATTGCAGTACATATATCAAAACAGAATTGAACAATCTAGCCAATTGTACAACTTGCATCCTCTAATTTTGAGTTCAAATCATGAATCTTTTTCTCTAACTTTTCTACCCGAGTTTCCCAATTCACTTTCTCACTGTTTTGTGTTTCAAGTTGGCTTTTAAGCTTGTCCACCTGCATTTAAAAAATTTCAGACTTCACAAAAGAATAATAATCATTTACATAATATATCAACTATCTCCGCCATACATGACCTGCTTCTGTAGTTCCCCAGCACGTGCATGAGCCTTTTCAACCCGCTCCTCAACATCCAATGATCCTTTTTTCTAAAATAGAAATTATTTCGAAGGGTTTAAACAAATAACAAATGACATCAGATGGGCATATGATCCCAACCCAACTATCACGTGATTCAAAATGCTCCAAAAACAATATATAAGTACAAAAATAACAACATTTAGTACTATCCTTAATCTATATTAAGTCCCAATCTGGAGTAACTTTTAGCTTATGCTACCATTTTGATTAAAATAATTCGATAAGTATTTGATTCCTAATGCATGCAAAATCCTTAATGAGAAAAAATTGCCACCAGGGTCTCTAATCTCAAGTCATCTCACCTGAAGAGAATCAACCTCATTCTGCAAGGATTGAATGCTACTCGACTTATCTTGTAAAAGTTTTTCTTTTTCTGCTATTGTTTCATCCTTCTTCTTCAACTCTTGAGATTTTTCACTGATTTGAGACTCTTCAAATCAAAATTAAGCACAATAACTTATATTAGCCACACAAAATCAAATCACAAAAACCACCACAAATATAAAAATTCCTAAAATTGTAAATTATTATTAGCATAAAAAAAATCAATCTTAAACTTAGTTTAATCGACTAAACAGTGTAATTAACTACTAAAATTGAAACTCCGTGAATCGAAATGAAAAAAAAAAAAAAAAAAAAAAAACATAATTGAGATTTTGAATTAATAAATAAAAAATCAGACCGAGTAATTGGATCTTGGAGTTGAGTTGATCTAATTGGATCTTAAGAGAAGAGGAATCGGAATCTTGGATGGAAACATCGGCTTCGGAAGTAACGATGAAGAAAAATAGGGCAACGGAAAGAGAAAAGAAGAAAAGCTTCGAAGGCGCCATGAGAAGAATCAACGCCGCCAACAAAGCTTCAGGGGAGAGAAAACAAACGCTAACTGGTTTTGTGATATTTATAACACCGACGCCATTACTGGTTCAAACGAAAGGGTTCGGTTTTGGTATTGGTTGGTGCAATGGAGTAATGAAGAAGAATTTTACTTTATTATTTTCTTTTCCAAAGTTTGAATTTATTAATTTACTAATAAATAAATATTTTTTAGTGTTTGAGATTTTTTTAGATGTGTTTGAGATTAAATTTCATAAAAAAAAATATTTATTTTCTTTTTATAGATAGATGAAATAATAATGGTAATTGGAACTTATAATAAATAAAGGGGTCAAATTTCAAACCTTTGAATCAATTTTTATTATTAGAATAGTTCGATTTCCAAGGGAAACAACAATGATCAATGCGCATGTCTTTATGCACGAGCTGAATTAGTCGTTCATCGTTGATGGATCGAAAATCGGTGCGAAAGCAAAAATAATTACTTTAAACTAAATAAATGAAGCTAATAGTTCTAACTCTGTTATTTATATATAAAATAGAAAAATGCTAAATATTGTCTCTGACATACTGGTTAAACATATGAATAAAAAAATTATTTTAAAATTTGTACATTTAATACATTGAAAATGTTAAAATTATTTTATTAACATTAATTTAATCTTTAAATTTTATTTTTATTATGTTTAATCGGTGATGAAGAACAGTGTTTAGCATGACCATTATAAAATTAACATAAGACATCAATAGAACTAAATTCATAAAAAAGAATTATAATAAATTCGTAAATTAAATTTATAATTAGTTGCGATTGAGATATAGCTGAAATTACTTGATGTCAAAATTCCTCCAAATCATATTAAATTAGTCGTAAAAGAAAAAATATCAATTTATTATTAGTAAATATGTGACTTTATATTTAATTCATAAAGGTGGTGGTCGTTGGTTGATTCAATTTTATAAAGGGAGTGTCGTGGCTGAGGGAGAGAGAATCTAAATCAGCAGAATCATGATTTATTTTTTTATATAATATAATTTTAAATAAAGGGGGATCTAAACATGTGGCAAGTGATGCCTATCAAAATCTACCTAAAATCTAATGTAACTTAGGATAGAAATACTTTCTTAAGTATTCACCATCATCAATATTCAACAACTTGTACTATCAAATAATTTTATTCACGGTTAATATTTGAACAACTTGTACCGATCAAAATTAACTTACCGTTAAAATAAATACTATTTTCAAATATTTAATATGTGGAATTCAATATTTATCACTTGACTTTGAAAATAATTATTTGACTTTTTTTAAAGGGATTTCAGAACAATATTAATGAAAGATGTGGTTGAGTAGTTGTAGTGTGGATAGGTAGGTGTGTGGGTGATAACCCATCACTGCCGCCAAAGAAGTTTTGAAATGAAACGACGGTGACCTACAAAAGTATTGTACTAGTTGGGTTGAAGATACTGTCTATGGTCGGATTTGAATTTTGCACAGTCACATATCGTTGACTACATGTAGTCAGTATGTATAGCTGTCTGATTAAAAATTAATGATTTAAGTTTATATATCAAAATTTAATGTCAATTCAATTGTCTTGCTTTGAAACTGTCAATTAATCAATTATCCCAAAAGCATAAGCTGTTAGGATTTGACATATCAATGGTTTTATATTATTTCTAACACGCTCCCTCACGCAAGAGTCCACTGGGCTTGAAGCGTGGATAATGCATAGGCCCACCTGCCATATGCTTAAATTCCACTTTTAATTAGAAAGTGAGGGGAGCGGGAATCAAACCCTAGACCACTTAGTCATAGAAGCTCTGATACCATGTCAATTAACCAATTATCCCAAAAGCTTAAGCTGTTAGGATTTGGCACATCAATGGTTTTATATTATTTCTAACAGAAGCGTCAGATTCTAATTGAACGAGATATTGACCGTGACCGAATGCACATTTGGCTTGTTCTAAATTCAAATTTGTATATGATCACGTGAATATTCTTACCCTTGTATATACGATCGAGATTGACACTTGTAGTTGGCTCACGCACTTTCGTACTATAGGCAATTTTGGCCATATAAAAATGATGGTCAAATGTATTATATGATCCTTTAAATTTCATGTTTGTAATACATTGGCCGGTTGTGTTATTTGTTTCGAATTAATCTGTTAATTTTTTTTTTTAACAAGCAAAAATGAGATGTATATATATATATATATATATATATATATATATATATATATATATATATATATATATATAAGAGTGGGATAGAGAGAGAGAGAGAGAGAGAGAGAGAGAGAATCACAAAAAAGTAGACCCCTCAGCATAAGGCGTACCGAGAAGAACTACAAAAGTTTACAAAAGAATCCAGTAAAGCAACAACGATAAAACTGCAATTAGTCGATGCTCAGGCAAAGCATATGGCTCAACCACCAACAATGAAAGTTAGAGACTAAAGTAATATTCATCGTTTGCATACACCGTTAGGAAAATATCTTGACTTTGTCCAGGAGCTGAGGCACAGTGTTTGTCGAATTGTGAAAGACTTGAAGATTTCTTTCATTCCACACTACCCAAACACAAGCAAGCCAAACGAGCTGCAAGAAAGACTGTCGGGCACAAAGATTATCAGCTGAATAGGTGAACTGAACGAAGTGATCTAGGAGGCTATGAGTATCCACCGCCGAAAAACCAATCCAAGACCGGACTAAAGGCCAGAGAGAACCAAAGGTACTGGAAGAGAGAAATAAGTGTCGAACTGTCTCAATGCCCCTGCAGCCTGTCGCACAATAACAGAGGTCTGGAGAGATAATGTCTCGGTTAACCAAGTTGGCCTTTGTTGACAACTGATCATGCAAAAGACGCCACGTTAAGATACACACCTTCAAGGGAACCTGTCTGTGACATAGAAGATCTTCAGCTGCCCCTAAAGTAACAGAGTTCTGAGAGGTCAAAATATGATACGCATCTCGAACTGAATAACCTATAACTGGATTCGGCCTTCTCCGCCACCTGTCGGGAGACTCAACCTGTAAAGTCACGATAAGAAATAAAGTCTAACACTCCCCAAGCATCTCCTCCTCCCACGCCCGCAACTGACGCCTCCCCAACCTCTCATCCCGAGAAAAACATCTTTGCTACCATGCACGACTTGGTCTCCGTCAAATCGAATAAACGGCCAAACCTCTCACGTAAAGGGACCCCGCCCACCCAGGGATTAGACCAGAAAAGAGTATTCGTGCTATAGGCAATTTTGGCCATATAAAAATGATGGTCAAATGCATTATATGATCCTTTAAATTTAATGTTTGTAATACATTGGTCGTTTGTGTTATTTGTTTCGAATTAATCTGTTAATTTTTTTTTAACAAGCAAAAATGGGATGTGTATATATATATATATATATAAGAGAGTGGGATAGAGAGAGAGAGAGAGAGAGAGAGAGAGAGAGAGAGAGAGAGAGAGAGAGAATCACAAAAAAATAGACCCCTCAGCATAAGGCGTACTGAGAAGAACTACAAAAGTTTACAAAAGAATCCAGTAAAGCAACAACGATAAAACTGCAATTAGTCGATGCTCAGGCAAAGCATATGGATCAACCACCAACAATGAAAGTTAGAGACTAAAGTAATATTCATCGTTTGCATACACCGTTAGGAAAATATCTTGACTTTGTCCAGGAGCTGAGGCACAGTGTTTGTCGAATTGTGAAAGACTTGAAGATTTCTTTCATTCCACACTACCCAAACACAAGCAAGCCAAACGAGCTGCAAGAAAGACTGTATGGCACAAAGATTACCAGCTGAATAGGTGAACTGAACGAAGTGATTTAGGAGGCTATGAGTATCCACCGCCAAAAAACCAATCCAAGACAGGACTAAAGGCCATAGAGAACCAAAGGTACTGCAAGAGAGAATGTTAGGCCTAATTTTTAATGTTTATTTAAATAAATATTTAATGGTTAGTCCAACTAAATAGAATGCCAAATAAATATAAATTGGCGTTTGTTAAGTATTTAATGTTTCGAATTATTTGCCAATGTCAGCGAAGTTATATTATTCGAAGATGAAAACGGTGTCGTTCGAAGATATCAGCTAGTTCGAAGTTCAACGCGCGAAGCAGGATTGAAGTTCGAAATCAACGGTTCGAAGTAAAGAAACATGAGACGCGTGGAGCAATCTGGAGCGTCGATTCGAAGTGGCAGTTTGCCCGTTTTCGAAGTACTTAGGATAGTTTCTTTCTCTGTAATCAGGGTCACAATTTATTTTACAAACTTTCTTACTAAAAATTCTGAGTACTCGAGCGAAGAACGAAAGGAATTTGCGAAGAAAGAATGTATGTTTGTGAACCTTTTACTTTGTAATTGCTTTATCATTTATGCAATTTACTCTTCCTGCATTTTTTATTGTTGTTTATTATCAAAAACACTTCTGTTTCGAGGCGATTCGAGGCACTTAGTGTTAAATTCGACTTAAAAGACTAAAACTGATAATTGTTTTTTTGTTTCTCAACGAACATATAAAAACTTTCTCAAGAAACAAGCATAAAATTGTCCTGAGATTACTAGTCGATCTCGTAAGTCTTAAAATACTTAGACTAGCGCTTGTTTACCAAATTTCACAGTAAACAGAGAAATAAGTGTCGAACTGTCTCAATGCCCCCGCAACCTATCGCACAATAATAGAGGTCAAAATATGATACGCATCTCGAACTGAATAACCTATAACTGGATTCGGCCTTCACCGCCACCTGTCGGGAGACTCAACCTGTAAAGTCACGATAAGAAATAAAGTCTAACACTCCCCAAGCATCTCCTCCTCCCACGCCCGCAACTGACGCCTCCCCAACCTCTCATCCCGAGGAAAACATCATTGCTACCATGCACGACTTGGTCTCCGTCAAATCGAATAAACGGCCAAACCTCTCACGTAAAGGGACCCCGCCCACCCAGGGATTAGACCAGAAAAGAGTATTTGTCTCATCCCCCACCGTCATCAACACACATTCTCCAAATCAACCTGCCCAAGCCCCTATACTTCATCCCTAATCCTCATTATCTCCCTCCACCACGGTGATCCCATCCTCCCTCCCTCCATCAACCTACCATACTTCGTCCCATAGCGGGCTGCCAGTACTCTGAACCACAGACCCTCACGGTCCACCAACATCCTCCAGCACCATTTTCCCAAAAGGACAATGTTAAACTCTCTAAGCTGCCTAACCTTCAGACCTTCATACTCCTTGCATAAACAAATAGTCTTCCAATTAATCCAAGAGGTTTTCCTAGTATACTCACTCCCTCCCAAAAAAAGTATCAATAAAGATTCAATATAAGAGATAGTACCCGAGGGGGCTTTGAAGAAAGAAAGAGCATATACAGGCAAAGATGTCAAGACAGATTTGAGAAGAACAAGACAACCACCAAAAGAGAGAAAATGACTCTTCCACCCAGACAATATACTCCTAATGCGTGACAACACTGATTTCCAAAAACCCAAACACCTCAGATCACCACCAATAAGGAGGCCCATAAAGAGAAAAAGAGTTTTCCTCAACTTACAATGCAATGTAGACGCATCCTCGTATAACCAAGAATCTGATATATTATCCCCGACAAACATGCTCTTATTGAAATTCACTTTTAATCCTGACATTAACTCGAACAGCACAAGCATCGCGTGCAAAGCTCGAACGTTCGACCGACTATTAACCCCGAGCAACAGTGTGTCATCGGCAAACTGCAGGTGTGACATAGTAACAACTTTCTGCCCTCCCACATGGTACCCCACAAATTTATTCCCCTTAACCATGACCCGCATCATCACATTCAATCCCTCCACAACCATCAAAAAGAGAAACAGAGATTAAGGATCCCCTTGTCGTAATCCCATTTCAAGGGGAAACTCATCGGTGGGGTTGTCATTGAATAGAATTGAAGTTGTGGCTGTGCGAACACATTCCCGCATCCACTTCCCCCACAACAGCGGGAAATCCATCTTCCCCATAATCGCGTCCAAATGGCCCCAATCCACCGAGTCAAAGACTTTTTCAAAGGCAACCTTGAAAAGAAACAATCCTTCTTAGATTTACGCGTCTTGTCCACAATCTCATTTACAATGATAATACCGTCGAGAATCTTCCTATCCTTCACAAAAGTTGTTTGCGACTCAGAGATAACACTATTTATGACCAACCTCAATCTGTTGGCCAAAAATTTAGCCAGAATCTTATAAAGGCTCCCAACCAACAAGATGAGCTGAAAATCGTTCAGCCTCTCTGGAGTTTAATCCTTTTGTAAGCTTACCATTGTAATGGAACTCAGAAATAAACCTCATAACATCCCCCCTTCAACTTCAACCAAAAGTCCTTGAAGAATCCAAAGTTAATCCCATCGGGTCCCGGGCTTTTAAAACTGTCACAGTCTCAGACCGCGACATTCACCTCCGACTCAGAGAAAGGTTTGATCAGTCTGTTGCCTTCAACCACAGACTACCTATCAAACATAAGATTTTCTACCCTAGGTCGCACCACATTACTAGCCTTGAAATGGGGCGCGAAATGAGTAAGGAAGGCCTGTCGAATAGGGTGCACCCCCGCCAAGGTGACAAGAAATATATAATATATTTATTTTAGATTTGATTACAAGAAATAAGTGATAACAACTAAGATAAAATTCAATATTACTTGTTTTATTTGTTGAAAAATGAAGATATTATTGATAAAGAATAGAAAATGCCAGAATTTGAATTCAAAGATACCATGAAGACGCAAGTGCTTTGAAGAAATTTCATATTAAGAAATACAATGAAGATGCCGATGGAAAATCACCTAAAAATCACTAAAAAAAAGTGATGTCGCTCTACCATGAAATTCAGAAGATGCAAAGATGTTAAAGTCGGGCAAAAGGAATAAATTCAATAACGGAGAAACTCAAATCAAATCCAGATGCGATCTCATTCGACACAAATATTGATAAATATACAATCAAAATAAAAAGTAGAAAGTTAATTTTTCAACTTGAATGCACAAGAGATATTTAGTCAAAATGAAGTGTTGAGAAAACAAAGACAATTATAAATAAATCCCAAAAATAATCAAATTTCACGAAGACAATTGGAAAACTATAAAATAAATTTATCTAATATGATCATATCATGTGAATATCATCGTAGAGATTCTCTTCATTTCTTAAAAGAAATATAATTGTCCATTGAAATGGTTTTAAAATAAATCATTAATATGAATACACTTCTTTTGAAAATTATTGACATTATTTAAATATTTATACATCAAAAATTTAGTAATTATAATATTTATTTATTTTAAGAAATAGAGAGAATCTTTGCTCTCTGAATCACTCCTCAATTTCATTGTTAATTAAGTCCTCTTCTTTTGGCAACTCATTTTTTTACTCGTGTATACGGTCAATATACAATTGGTCACACGAAAAAACAAACGAAAATGGACCATCAATGCTTTTTTTTTAACGCAAGACCATGGGTGCTCAAAAGCATAAAATGATAAAAGTATCATAATTCAAATGTTTTAAAGGAGAACGTGCACTGTCAGTGTAAAGAATTAACTTCACACTGACAACTAATAAAAATATTTCAACCTTCCATGTTATATCAAAAAAATAGGGTTAAGTGGAATGACATAATGAAAAACATAATTATGATTAAGTAACAATGTAAAATTATTTTACAATGTCTGTGCATACTCTTTTTTCCCAATATTTCATATAACAATACAGTTATTATAAATACATAATCGTATATCATATCATTTTTAATGAATGACAATATCCCATATATCATAAACCATCAACCACTTAGTAATTAAATAATCAACCATTATCAATCGTTAGTTGGTTCAGTGGTAATTGGCGCTAAACTTGGTAGGGAGGACCACGGTTCGATCCCCCGCAACTGCGATCGGAGGGGGCTGGAACCACTTGATGCCAGAACTGACCCCCGAATCAGATTCAACTGGTGGTGAAAACCGAAAAAATAAATAAATAATCAACCATTTAATGTCTGTTGAGTTAACTCACCTTATATAGCTTATCTTTTACTATAGACACTATTGCGCCGAAACACATTTATGCAACCCAAAAAAGTTATACTCTAATACTGGATATTTAAGCAACTCATAAGTACGATAACTTAATTATTTTGCTCCTTGATTGTAAGTATAATTAATTAAATAAAATCATTTTTATATAAAATTGACAAATTTTAGTTTTCTTTCCTATAAAAAATTATATATTTTTGTCCCTAAAAAGTTTTATATTTTGGTTTTAGTGAACAAAATTTTGATATTTTATAACATAATATGAACCTACATAGGTTTAACACAATATATAAACATAATATAGAAACATCTTGAATATATAAAAAAAATCATAATGTTGACATTAATTTGAACATAAATTGTGTTCTGATGGAAACAAAAATTACAAAGTGGTTACGCAGTAATTAGTATTTGAAACTCAATGATAAACTTTTATTAAAGATGTTTTTAGTATTCAAAATGAGCGTTTTAGCTAGGCAGCCCTACCTATTTAGATGCCATATTTGATTATTAAAAATAGGCATCCAATAAAAAACACAAGTTCTTTAAAAAATAAATCATCTATTAATTCATATTTAATATTTAAAAAATTGACAATATATAATTATAATAACAGAGCTTGAAATTTTGAAATCCCAACATTTTAAGTTTCAATAACACCCCATCCCTAACACATAAATATATATGGTCCGCGGTGGCCAACTATGCCCCCCAGCAACATAGACTAACACCTCAAAAATTGGTGGCCAAAACTTCTCCAAAAACATTAAATTGAAATGTTTAATGCCCAAAAATTTAATAAAAATGAAATTTTGAATTTAATTATATCTATAAATTTCAAATTTTAATGGCTACAAAGTGTTTAACAACCTAAAATTCCGTTTTAACCAATTTTTAGGGTCAAAATTTCTATATATACCAACTTTGATGCCTAAAATTTTGAAGGCATAAATCCTTACAATATAGTAAAAACCCTTAAGGATTAACCATACTTCCTTTGTGAAAATCCTACCTCATTATGTAAGCAATGATGTCATGCTTATGTAATTATTGATCAAACACTACTTCACACATGCCATCCATTCATTGTCCGCCACGTGTACCATCTCGCCACATCACCTTTTACACCTCAACATCCACATCATCCGCCACGTCACTCCAGCCACATCAGCAACATACTATAAAATTATAGTTTTGCCCCTGTACTTTATATATTTACATTTACACCCAACACTTTTATTATTTCCGTTTTGACCTCTGTACTTTTATAAATTGCATTTTGAATCATAATTTTTTTTAAAATTTCAAATTTGCTTCTATTTTTTTAAAATTATAGTTTTGTCCCAATATATTTGAAAATTACAGTTTTACCCTTAACAAAAAAATTAAAATCCTATTTGTTTTTTACACTTCCCATTAAATGGAATTTTATGATTGATTACTTTGAAATTAATGTCTAAAAGTTTTATAAGAAATTTTATAGTGATGTTTATGTTTGGTTAAGTCCATATGGTTGTTTTGCTAGAGATAATATTCCAAATGTCTCTTTAGACTTTATGTTGAGTATTGAATGATTGGATAAAATCATTTATATTGATATGTTTTTGCCTATTATTTGATAATGCCTGATTTAGGTTCACTTCAATAACAATCCAAGGAGAGATGAACATGACAACTGTTTTGCAGTAAAAGAAGTAACAACAATTGAGTTGTCTGTGGCATAGATGGCCTCTACATTGCAATTTAATCTCGGTAGAACTTTCTTGCTTGAAAGCAACACAATGTGTAAAAAGTGTTTTTGTTAACTTGGATGAATGAAAATAATGACCAACAATTTGCATTTTTACAACAAAAGTTAGCATATAGCTCTAATATGATAGACTTTTAACCACCCTAAATCTCTTCTACCTCGCAACTTAAAATAATCTATTAAGTTAAGAGTGTTCAGTTACCACTATAACATGGTCAATTTTATGGTGTACAAGTGTACTAACTTAATAAAAATTGATGGGTCTGCATAGAGATTTGTAGTGTACTTAACAAAACACTACTACTTCTCTTGAACTAAGAATGTCTAATTTTAATCTATAAAGATGTATCGTAAACCTTTCTATAGCATCTAATGACTCTTCTAAATAAATATTTATAACGGGTGATTGAACTCTTAATTAAATGTTAATGTTTCGAATTTAACTAACTTTTACGCGCTACTTATAAATAGGTTTGTAATTTATGTGCTCCGCTTACATAAAGTTTTAAAATTTTTGCGCACTATGTCAAGTATCCTATCTCTAATCCTCCCAAGAGACATTTATTTCATAGGAGTGGTCTTGATTGTGGGGGTTGGTTCATCTACTTTGCCTCTTCCTCGATCAAAATCATTTGTTCATTGTTTGATCCAAGCATTGACATTATCCGATATTATTTTTCTATATGCGGCAACACTACTTTATGGCACATGATTAGTTTCAACTATTTTGATTGTTGTCTTAATGAAGTTTTCTTTTTAATTCATTGATGTTTGTCCATTAGAATCGTATTAATTGCGCAAGAAAATAGGGTAAAAATTAAATTTTTATACATGTCACGGGTCTTTGAAGGTTCCACAATAAAATTTGATATGACTGAGCTATCCAACAATAGTATGCAATGTACTTCTTGATCCTATTATCAATGACCATATGAATGATTTTTAATTTCATTATCTTAATGCGTTCCTTTATAATCATATTAATTGAGCAGCAAAAAAGGGTAAAAATTACATTTTTATACATGTCATGGGTCTTTGAAGGTTCCACTATAAAATTTGATGCGACTGTGCTATCCAACAATTCGGTGTGATGCTTCACTTGATTCGCTTTATTATGGCATTCCACAAAACATGTGCAACGCACTATTAATGCTATAAGCATGTATCCTTTTTATGATATATATTTTTCTTTTATATGAATTTAGACTTTGTAATCGTAACTTGGTGTCATCTCTAAATTATTTAATGCTCGCAACTAAATCACTTAATCCTAATCGAGCATTCAAATAATTGGCATTATCAAATATTATTTTTCTATATGCGCCAACACTACTTTGTGGCGCATGATTAGTTCCAATTTATGTAGTTATCTTTACTTGATTTGATCCTTGATGTCAACTATTTTGTTTGAAGTCTTGATGAAATTTTCTTTTTAATCAATTGATAGTTGTCTTTTAGAACCATATTAATTGCACAAAAAGGGTAAAATTAAACTTTATACATGTCACGTGTCTTTGAAGGCTCAACTATGAAATTCAATGTGACTGAACCATCCAACAATAGAGTGGTTCACTTTTGTATTGTATTATCTCATTATCAATGATGATTATATTAAGTATACTCTTAGGCAAAAATTAAATTTTATACATGACACGGGTCTTGAAAAATCCACTATAAAATTTGGTGTGATGCTTCACTTGATTCGCTTTGTTATGGCGTTCCACAAAAGCCGTGCAACACTACGGGCCAGCGTTAGTTGGATAGAGATTGTATTCATTGATTTAATTTGGTTAATCTCTTTGTATGATTTAGTCTTTGAACTCACATCAAACATTTCTATAATTACCTTATATCATACCGCTAATCTAAATCAACAACCATGATTGACATACATATGTCATTCCGCCGAACTCGTGCATCGCACGGGCCGACGACTAGTTTTAAAATTAAAACAAGGTGTCCAAAGTATTTAACACGATATTTGATAGAGAGTTACCTCTATCAAACTAAGATTCTAAGCTAACCCTAAGAAAACAATAAAAAAGCAAGTAAAATAAAAGATAAATAACTTCATTTTTTCATTCATTCTCTCTAAAATGTACACCACCAAAAAAAATTCTCTCTAAAATGTGCCAAAACACAACATTTATAATAACCTTAATGGATCATAATCTAAATGGGGCTAAAAGTCATAAAGCCCGATCTAAATAACATAATATAATTAATACTCAAAATAATAATATAAATTATACTCCTAAATTATTTAATTAACTATTATATAACTACATAGTTAACTACCATATGATCCTCTGTCAATATTAATCTCAATAATGCCCCATTTTTTACACAAGACCTTTCTACCAATGTCTCCTCAATACTTCCTCAATTTTCTACTTTTGATTCTATCATCACACAGCCCTTCAACATAACATTTATTCAAGTGCACATAGAGTATAAACAAATTCATCATAGCAAATATTACTACTACTGAATTCATATCTACTCTTGATGCAAATTTTCACTTTGAAATACAGTTTTGCTTAATTATTTTGTGATAAAATTCCTCCATACACATAACAAATATCGAATTTAATAAATGAGATTGATCACCAGATTTTCACAATAAGTCGAATCGAAACTAAAAAAATATCTATATCTATATTTATATAATGTCTAACATGCCACAAATATATATTTCTCCCAAACCATGACTGATTTTTTAACATAGTTTTTTATATTTCCCTTTCCCTCCTCACCACACCGTCACACATTCCCTCTCAACTCTCAAGAATGTATATATTTCTTCTGAAAGAGTAACGCAGCAAATTAGTTATTCTTTTCGGTTTTGAATATAAGCAAAAGATTACTTTTTAAATTCATATAATGTCTAACATGCCACAAATATATATATTTCTCCCAAACCATGACTGATTTTTTAACATAGTTTTTTATATTTCCCTTTCCCTCCTCACCACACCGTCACACATTCCCTCTCAACTCTCAAGAATGTATATATTTCTTCTGAAAGAGTAACGCAGCAAATTAGTTATTCTCTTCGATTTAGAATATAAACAAAAAATAACTTTTTAAATTCACTGAATAAATTATATATCTAGATTATTTTATTGTCTAAATACATACTTGATACAATGAATTTAAAAAGTAATCTTTTGCTTATATTCGAAGGAAGTATCATTCTTTTTTTATATCTTTAGGGGATTGAATCTCACCATCCTTCTTCTCCTTGTATGGATCCGATTTTCAACTCTCAATTCACAATAATGCATTGTGAATGAATTAAAAATAGTGCACGTGACATTAACAATAATCAGTGCAGGAAGCAAGGCCAACAAAATGATTCCAAAATAATTTTAATTATTTGTTGGTGCAGCAACAAAACGCGGTTTCTGCCATACATTGTTTTAAAAAATGGCTGTACCACACAAATCTGATTCGATCTACAACACACACCCTAAGCTATAAATTATTTCATTGCATTTGTGATTTGTACATCTTGGAGCATTATAATGGAGGTATATATTATTTGAACATTAAAAAAAAATTAATAATGTAGACAATATATTTAGCTAGCTCTATTATTTTTTTCGTACAATTTATTTTGTATATTTTACACACTTCTTTCTTTTTATACAAAAAAAGCACATTTTTAAAAATACATAAAAAATGTTTGATAATAAATTTAACGACAAATATTTGATATTTAAATTTAAAATAATTTATTACAATAAGATACTATATATAGTAAAAGCACGTTTTTTTGTGTTTCGGCCAATTTCAGGTTTGTCGGACGATTTTATGGCCGATTTTAGATTTTTCGGATGATTTTGGGTTTTCGGCCGATTTTTGGTTTTTTAGCTGATTGTAAGTTTTTCGGACTATTTTGGGTTTTCGGTCGATTTTAGGTTTTCTGCCGATTTTTTGGGTTTTCAGCCGATTTTCAAGTTTTCGTCCGATTTTAAGTTTTTGGCCGATTTTAGATTTTTCAGTCGATTTTTTGGGTTTTCTACCGATTTTTGGGTTTTCAGCCGATTTTAGGGATTTTGGCTGATTTTAGGGATTTCATCCGATTTTTTGGGTTTTCGGTTGATTTTAGGGTTTTATGCCGATTTTAGGTTTTCGGTTAATTTTTGGGGTTTTTCTGCCGAGTTTAGAGATTTTGGCCGATTTTAGATTTTTCGACTGATTTTTGGGGTTTTCTGTCGATTTTAGGGTTTTTGGTCGATTTTAGATTTTCCGAACTTTTTTTTGTTTTCGGCCTATTTTTGGGGTTTTCTGCCAATTTTAAGGTTTTTTGCCAATTTTATATTTTTCGGCCGATTTTATGTGTTTCGACTGATTTTTGGGTGTTTTCTGCCGATTTTTGAGTTTTTGGCCGATTTTAGATTTTTCGGATTTTTTAAAAATTTTCGGCGGATTTTTGGGGTTTTCTGCTAATTTTAAGGTTTTTGGCCGATTTTTGATTTTTCGGCCGATTTTAGTTTTTTCGATCGATTTTTAGAGTTTATATTCAATTTTAAATTTTTCGGCTGATTTTAGGTTTTTTATCAATTAGTATTTTTTAAAAGTTTAAATTTTGATTTAGTTTAGTTTTTTAATGAATTAGTTAAGTTTGTAAAAAGGAAAAATTGTAAAATAAAAAGTAAAAAAAAAAAAAACCAATTATGGTTAACTGGTTAACCGAACCGATTCACTAGTTAACTGAATCGTTTGGTTTAGTTTTATGTTTATAATAACAGTTCAGTTTTGATTTTCATAATTGTAAAAGCAGTTCAGTTCAGTTTTTATGCAGTTTTGATTTTAAACTAAAACACGCCCACCCCTACCAAGGAGTACATCCATTCTGGACATGCTGAGACTTGATATGTTTCCACATCTAACTAGAGTAATTAAGATCAAGTTAATTAAATTATATTGACTTTTTCTTTTGTCAATTAATCTAATGGCTAAAATTTCACATTTAAAAATGAATAAGTGAGAGTATTAAAATTTAAACCCCGGTCCCTGCAATAATTTGCAATGTTCCTGCTCATTGAACATTATATTGATACTTATATTTGGTTTGATTTAACTGTCAAACCCAATTCTACAAAAGTGGAATTTACGAAGATGGTGATGGGAGAGTGTCCTGTGGATGGGGAACATGATATTGAGTAAGATTAAATTATTACTAATTGCAACGCATATGCTATTTGTACTTAATTTTAAGAAACTTAAATCCTTTCCTTCTAAAATAAAATTCATTTTTGAAAAAGATATAAGAAATTATTATCTTCAAATTATAATGTCTATTCTCTGAAGTAATTATATGTCACTTTAAGTTTGAAAACAAAAATTATATGTCACTTCTGAATTCTTCTGAACTCTAAATTTAGTGGCTTATATTACTGCAACACACAACCTCTCAAATGTTTACTGTTGTAATAAGTATAAACTTGTAAAGTTATGAAGTACATGTCCTTGGATACAATAAGTAAACCAAAATTCATAATTAAATCCAATGATCTAATAGTACATACATATTGCATACCTATTATTTATCCACTTAACTCATTCAATTAATCTGCCAGCTACCTTGGAACTCTATAATGCCAATAAAATATACTAATTGATAATTGCACCATACACACAGTGGCACTTGAGCAATTTACAATTGAAATAAGGGCATAATGCAAATGATCTAACTATAAAAGAGGTGTCACACAAGTTTGATCAACATGTAAACCAAAATCTTAATCTTTACTTCAATTGCTCAAAGTAGTCTTCAAGAGTCATATATATCAGTGTATTTGGTCTATTAAGGTTTCAAATGGGTCTAACAGAAGCATGTTCAAAATTCATAGTTGAATTTTTACAAACATTTAAAAACTCACCACAAAACTCAATGCCTCATCATAATCACCTTGATCAAAATCATCAACAGAATATGCTCAAGCTCGACGAAAGGATGGTTCGAGCTCTTGTTACCGTCTTTGGAATGGAAAACAATGGAAGAATCAAGAAAGAAAATGCTAGGCAAGTGGTTGAAAAACTTGGTTTGATCTATGGTTCTGATCAGAAGGATAAAAAGGCCTTTCAAGATGATGATGATGAAGAAGTGGTTGTGGAAGAGGTGCTTGGTGAATTGGAAGACATGTCAAAGAGAAGTGAGTTATTGCTTGAAGCTTTCAAAATATTTGATGAGGATGGTGATGGATATATAGATGCAATGGAGTTGAAGAGAGTGCTTGATTGTTTGGGTTTGGATAAGGGTTGGGATATGAATACAATTGAAAGGATGGTAAAGGTTGTTGATTTGAACTTTGATGGAAAAGTTGATTTTGGTGAGTTTGAATTGATGATGGGATAGTACTTTCCATTTTCTTCATTCATTGATTTTAGGATAATGTAATAATAATAACTTATTATTATTAAGCTCTCAATTGTATGTACTATTAAATAAATTCATATTAAATTGATTTGATTTTTCTTAGTATAACTGATGATAATCAAATATGAAGTTTTTTTTTTTGCATCATTTTTTTCAAGAAGATTCACATGTGCATCCTTAAATGTCAATGCAGCTTGTGCATCCATTTTTATTTGACATGTATATATACTATTGAATATGCAGCTTGTGCATAACATCATAGCTTTATTTTGGTAATTTAGCATCATAGCTTTCTGAACAAAAGAAAATATAAAAACAATATGATAAATGAGGTTTTGAAACAAGGAAAAGATCTCAGTAAAATTGCCTGATGATTCCTGCCAGGTGTTTGGCACATGAATTCATTGAATGAGTGCAAAGTGACATAAAATAATATTAATCAATAATAATTGTAATTATACACTGATGAAGAACAGAGCATCACATATGATCAGCTGTCATAAATCTAATTTTAAAAGGACATATTAGTCACACATAATGTTTAATGCCATTATATTGAATCATATGACAAAGTGAGAGGTTAATTTTCTCACAATGACTTATACTATCAGAAATCACAGTAATAAAGTCCTTTTTATACAAAACGAAATGCAACATGAGAACACGCTATTTTAATGAGCATAATAATAATTAAAAAGAAACCTAAGTAAGACAATAACTTAATCTACTAACCAAATACACAAGACATGTATAATATAAAGTTGGATGTAGTGATCAAGTGAAACCCTTAAGGCCAAATAGTTACACAGCTCAAAGCATTGCTTAGGACTCCATTGTCGACGACGTCGTTGAAATTACTCATGTCCAAGTTTCCAAACCCAACATAATTAGAATTGTGTTCACCAACAGCAACACCACCGTACGAGACACCATTTCCCTGCTGGACATTGATGGTTGGCGAGACATGTGGCATGCGACGAATATTAGTCGCGCTGAGTTGTGGTGGTGTGCTCAATTGATATTGATTGTGAAAAAATTGATTGTTTAAGGATGTGGTGAAAGAGCTCCTAGTGACCATATCTTCAGCTAACTTCACCTGACATATAATAGTATATGTAAATTAATTTCTTCTATCATTAATATTTATTTTTGTATGCTTATTATATATTGAAGAAGCTAGCTTCTCACACATACCTTAGCTCTCAAAGCTTCTACATCTGATTTTAGCACTCGGTTATTTGTATCAGCTTCATGAAATTGTTGACTAGTATCTGTAAACTGCTTGCATAGGGTTGCATTTTCCAGTATCAGCTTTTCAACCTAAGAAGTCAAAATTCAAAACAGAAAAAATAAATGTTCACTACTTAACATTATCCATTTTGCAAAAGATTATGCTTTGATTTGAAAACTAAACAGCTTTCGAGATTATGCTTCATCATCTTAATCAACAAATGAAATGATAAATTTAGTGGTTGAAAGAAAATATAATATCCGAAAATTACAGGGGAAACGCAAAACTCGTCTATTTTGCACGGGTAAAAACCTATTTACCCAAAATATAATATCCGAAATTAAAAATCCTTTCCAACAAATTTAGATATCAAATTGTCAAACCTACAACTAATTACTCAACGGATTCAAGTCCCAGGGAAAGAGAAAAAAACTATAATTAACAACTAATTACTGACTTTGGCCGTTTAAAAAAAAATAATTGTCTAATGGCCTACAATTTCAGAAAACGATTTCCAAAACACGGATGAGTTACCTGAGACTCAAGTTCAGACAGATGCGCATGTTTTCTTTGCCTTGACCTCCTGGCTGACTCGCAATTAGAAGCCCTCCTGAAACCACGCCAATGCCATGATAACTGATATCATTTTTCTTTAATAGACAAAATTGTTAGTATATTTACAGTTGAGGTAGGTGTTGTATTTGTTTGTACCTTCTTTGGCGTTTCATATCAAGTGGATTTGTGCTTTGTTCGCAACGACCTAATTCATCATCCTCATCAGAAGGATCAGAGGAACCACTTGTAGTCCCTTTGGTATGATTCTCTCTGCTGTTTGGTTTATTAGCTGAAACTGGGCTTCCAACTGTCCAATATGCAATTCAATTTAAAACATCAAATTAATCAACTATGATTTTATGAGATGACTATACTACAGTATTGTCATACCAGTTCCATAAATTGATGATTGAGAATCAATAGTAGCAGTGATGGTGGAATGTTTGGGAGTGAAGTTTTGGGACTCAGTTAGGCCACCACAAGTTGAAAATGAAGTCACTGCATCCTGCAATTCAATCATGAAAGCTTGCATAAGCTGAAATTTTCACAACATTTTAGTCATTTTCTAAATTAAATTCCAGTATTATAAATATTATTATTCAAATGGTTTCATTGTCAATCAACCTCTCCTCTGTTTCTTCTTTTTTATCTTCACATGTAACACAAGTTAAACAACAACAAACCAAAGCATCACCTCAAGCTTCAATAATTAAGATATGTAGAATAATACAGTATTCCGCACACAAGTAACCTTTCACTCCTGTAATTATTTTTGGAAAAAAGAAGGATGGTATTGGTAGGTAGGTATATAATTGAGCGAATGATGGTTGGGTCAAAGAAAAATGACATCCGCAAACTATATGAACATCGGATTATATATGTGGGAGTCGGTGTTTAAACTCTGAACATCCTGCCTTTTCATTTTAAGAGTGAAATTATAGTCATTATTTGATTACCTGACTCAAAAAAAAAATGGTATAATCTTCTTGTGTCAATTATATTTATGTAATTATCTTTGTTAATAGACACATTTGAACTCGAGCAATCACATAAATAAAGTTGACATCATATTTTCATCCAAAATTTAGAGACATTAAATAATTAGTTAGATATGTGCAGTGGCGGATCCAGTAAAACTTATATGATACTAGTACTCAACATTCACATTAATATGAGACTTTTCATCACATATTTGACATACTGAGAAAGTTTTGAGCACTATTGTGACTCTATTCTTATAAAGGACCATGCACAATTATTGTAGGCTCATAGACTTTGTATGAATGGGGTTTATTTTATTTTTTTACAAGGTGTGCGACATGAATGGAGTTAGGTAGCTCTTCTGGCGGATTTAGAATTCACATAGTATAGTCAAAACATTAGGCAATCGGAAAATACTTTTATAGGCACAACTACAAATAAATAGTGTTAGGCACACTCACAACAAATTGATAAAATTAAAGATAAATAAATTAAAGTGAAATAGATTGATGTGACAATTTTATTTTTCTTTTAATTTTTTTGATTTGTGTGAGTGTACCTAAATTTTGTGCCTAGGTAAGACTTGCTCTAGGCAATCATGCATTTTTAATTGCCTATTTGACTAAAATTGAATGGTCTAAATTTAAAATATAGATCTATTCGATCAATATTAAACATTTAAAATACATTGAATTTACATTTTTTTTCAATCGTTTCCGCTAGTTACTTGTCCAAAAAAAATCTTTTCCACTAGTTATTTATTTCATTTATTATCATATTTTTACCTTTTTATTTTATCCCCCCACATCTAATATTATAATATACTCTTACCAAAAATAAAATAATAATAATGATATAATATACTGATTAATGCAATATTTATTTATTAATAATTAAGAGCTCACAAATCTTAAACTAATAAAAAAAAAAAAAAAACTGAAGAATCTAGGTGGTGGAACTGTATGTATAAAGTGATTGGGTCTAACTCCAAAAGAGAGCAAAAAACAAAATTATAAAAAGGCCCACACCCCAAAGCCCTTATGTTCACACTAGTTTAGTTACTACTCACACACTCACACAAATACTTATATAAAGCAGTCCACATCACTAAGTCTTTCTTTCTTTCTTTTCTCACAAGAGAAAGCATTCCACTAATTTTAAGGTCTTCATTCAACTTGTTGACCTTTTTTAATTCTCCTCTTCTTAACCAACCCCTCATCAATATGTCCAGAAACTTTTTTTTTTTTTTTTATATCAAATCATACAAAGCAAAATTTCTAATACTTATTTTCCTCTTAAATACTCTCTCCGATCTTAATTATGAGTAAATATTCTTTTTTCCAGATATATTTGGTCTATATTTGTTTTTTTCGATCTATTTAGTCTATATTTGGTCTTTATTAAGATCAGTTAAATCTGAAAAGATAATATTTGTTTATAAGTAAGAATATATAGTATATAAGATCAAGGGAGTATAAATTATTTAAAAAATGATTACTAATTATTTTTATTGATCAAAAGAAAAATCAAATTTAATTTATAGGTAAAATCGTCATTTTTTATTTTTACACAGAAAGTTTGTTACTGTTATTTCCGGTTAAGGAAGCGTTGGTTGGACGAACCGCGCAAAGTGCATGGTAGTATGCAACGTCAACCAGATGGTTTGATGACGTGTCAAGATATTATTTTCAGTTTCAGAATTGTTAAGCAAAAATTGATGACTGAGAGATCGAAAAAGCTGAGGAAAGAGTTAGTTACCGGTAACAGAGTTTGAAAAGCGGCGGAGCAAACGCCGGTCATGAATGCTTCAGTATCGGCGTAACGGAGTTCGTAATCGAGATTGAGAAACTCGTCTAGATCTGATTCTGTTGATGCCATGGTTTTGATATTGATAACGTCGATCGCCGGAGAGAAAAGTTAAGCAGTAGGGAGAATAGAGAAAGTGGGAAAAGGGAGTGAGGTTAGGAGCTTCAGGGGTATAAATAGAATTTTCAAATGCACACGTACGTGCGATCATTATTTTTTATTTTATGAAAAATATAATTAAAATTAGGAAATTGGGCGGCACATGAGGTTAAAATATGTCAGAAATTTTGTTTGCGATTGGAAATTACGAAAATGGATCAATTGTCACGTCTAATTACGAGTGGATCCCTGATGAGGTCATGAAGTTTTCGCTGCAATCCGGATTTTCATACCTTAATGTGTTCCGCCATTTTTTATACCTTAATCTAATTGAGATTGTAAAAAAAAACCTAAAGTAGTTTGGAGAGAAAAACATCAGTAAAAATTCGATGATTGTAATTAGTGCAGGATAAACTGCAGAAGAATAATAATAGGAGAGGATTCGGATCCTAAAATCATCTATAAGCGAATTTGTACAATTATATGATCCATTTCATACTTAAAATAAAAATATTGAATTAACACTTGACAAAATTTAATTTAATATACGAAATGTGTTGGAGTTCGAACCTCAATCATAATATTAAAAGTATTATAGTTTTTTTAAAATGATGAGACGAGGGATATAAAAAAGAATTTAAATTTCTTCTATTATTTACAATCATAATAAGCTTTTTTTTAAAAATGTGAAGCTCCTTCACATAAGTTTATTAATTTTGAAACAATAAATTTTAGAAAAACTATTAAAAATAACTTTTCATATTGAGGTTATGATATTGACTAGAAAGAATATAATACAAGTAATTCAAATCCTATTTGATTTTTCCATCTACCTTTTTTAAAAGAATAAATAAATTGAATATATTCTTCACGTACAAGTGCAATAACTAGCAAAGATTTTAAAAATATATGGACTTTTATTTTATTTTTTAAAATAATATATTGACTTTTGACACTTAAATCAACTAGTCCCTAAATTTAGAGAAATCTCACATTAGTCTTTACTATCTAGCATTACTAAGCATTGATTTCATAAATCTAGTAGGGCAAAAGAAATTTAGATTATCTAAAAAAAAAAACTATTATAGAGCAAAAGTTAGGGACCATTTTACGACATTATATGTGAGTTTGGTTCCGCGGTGGTAAAAATTGATTTTGGTAAAATTAATTCTGGCAAAAATTGATTATAAAAGATGGTTTTAATGAATCAAGATTGTAACAACAAGATTTTTTCATTCTTTGATTTGAGTTTTATATCTCCTTTGTCGCTAAGATTACAACAAATTTCATTTTTAACTGGTCATGAGTTGTTGGCTCAAGAGGATAAACGAGGAAATCATCCTCATCCCAACTAGTTGTGTAATGGTTTTCGGAGCGTTGTCTCTGATTGCAACCTCATTGATATTCAGTTGAAAGGCTATCCATATACTTGGACTAAAAGGAGAGGTTCGTTGGAAGTTGTTGAAGAACGTCTTGACAGGGCCATGGCAAACACTCAGTGGCTCACGTCTTACCCGGAAGTGAAGTTAGTAAATTTGTTAACCTCACACTCAGATCATAGTTCAATCCTGCTTCAAAACTCACCATTAACCAGGAATGGAAGAACTCACTCTTTCCGTTTTGAGAATAGTTGGCTACAAGAGGAGGATATTGATGAAGTTGTTGAGGAAGGTGGGGGGGAGAGCATGGTGCAAATATTATGTGTAGAACTGACAGATGTGCACAGAAACTTAAATGGTGGGGAAGAAGAAAGAAGACGAAATTCAAACAAGAAGTGGCAGAATGTAGTGAGGAGATGGAAAGGTTGCGTGGGTATCATGATTCAACAAATTCGGGGCGCTTCAAAGAGGTGCAACAGAGACATGCCCGTCTCTTAGTTCAAGAAGAAGCATATTGGAGGCAGAGGGTTAAGATGCATTGGCTTAGAGAATGAGACCTAAACACAATTTTTTTTCATATGACGGCTTCATCAAGGCAAAGAAAAAAGAAGATAGAAAAACTTGTGAATGAAGAGAATATTGTAGTAACAAAGGTTGTTTTGAATTATTTCAACCAACTTTTTAAAGCAAGTTCAACAAAGCATGCTCTGATTCTTTCCTTGATTGCTCCTAGAATAATACAAGAGGATAACAAAAGGTTAGAAATGCCCATTACAAAAGAAGAATTGAAAGAAGCACTTTTCCAAATGCATCCAGACAAGGCGCCCGATCCGGATGGATTTGATCCAGCTTTTTATCAACATTTTTGGGAACTTTGTGGTGATGATGTGTATGAGGTAACAAAGGATTGGTTGGATAGAGGGTATTTCCCTTCATCTCAAAATGAAATAAATATCTGTTTGATTCCTAAATGTGAGAACCCGATATCCATGAAGGACTTGCGGCCTATATCCCTTTGCAACATGCTTTACAAAATGGTTTCTAAATTGTTGGCAAATAGACTGAAGAAGTGCCTTGAGAAGTGTGTATCGGAAGAACAATCAGCTTTCATTGAAGGAAGATCGATACTAGACAATGCTCTTATTGCAATTGAAGTTATGCATGCTCTAAAGAGAAGAACTAGAGGTATGAAAAGTGAACTTGCTCTTAAAATTGACATAAGCAAAGCCTATGATAAAGTTGATTGGGGCTTCTTGCGTGGTATGCTTGAAAGATTGGAGTTTTCCTATAAGTGGATACATTGCATAATGCTATGTGTTAGTTTTGTTAACTACTCAGCTTTGGTGAATTTTGAGAAAGTTTGCCCTATTGTTCCAGGGAGGGGGCTAAGGCAGGGAGATCCTCTCTCACCTTACCTCTTTATTTTAGTTACCGAAGGCTTGACCAGCTTAATCAAAAAATTAGTGGCTAATGGAGACTTACATGCATAGTTTTAAAAACCGAACCGGACCGGCCGGTTCAGCCGTGAACCGGATACCTCACCGGTCCGGTTGAGATGTTGGACCGCACATGCATTTGAACCGGTCAAGCCCGTTGAAAATCGGTCCAAACCGGAAAAAACCGGCCTGTTCGCGCGGGTCCAGGCTAAAGAAAAAATAATTCGAAAAAATTTCAGAATTGTCCCCAATGGGATTCGAACTGGGTTCCTTGTTGTAAAAAGACCACATGTTTACCACTTGACCAACCATTTCATTTGTGATATAATTGCTTAGTAACATATATATACAAAGTTTTAATAATATTTAACTTATATCTTTTTTTTACCACATGTTTATTTCAAATAAAATTTTCAATATATTATTAATATTAACATTCATTTTTAATTAAAAAAATTATTATATCTAAGTTTCTTAATACATGAGCTTAAAAGCAACCTTCATTATATTTAATTTTTAAGTGTTGAATTTATGTTTTATAATATATATTTTTTTGTATTACTACTATTTTTGTATGAAAATAAGTTTTCTCACAAGTTTTGATTTGTTTCAAAAAGACATTTGGTTTTCTCATTTTTATTATGGACTTTAAATTTTATTTATTGTTTGCCTAATATTGATTTAATTGTTCAACTATCATTTTTACTTGTATGTTACTGCAGTAAAAAATATATATTTGGTTCGACCGGGTCATGTCATTATTTTTTAGGTGTCATGTCATTATTTTTTAGAGACCGAGTCATCCAGTTTAATAACTATATAATTTTATTATAGAGACCGGTTCATTCTACTGGTTTATCCGGTTTAGTCATGCGGTTCGACCAGTGACTCGGTGGTTCGACCAATGAACCAGTGACCCAGTACCCTCACCGGTTCGATGTCCGGTCCGGTTTTTAAAACATTGCTTACATGGCATACAAATTTGCAGAGGGGCACCGGTGGTGTTCCACCTCCTTTTTGTTGATGATTGTTTCTTGTTTTGCAGGTCAACAATAGTTGAGGCTAACCATTTGATGCAAATTCTTAAGACTTATGAAGAGGCAACAGGGCAAAAGACAAATTTGTCTAAATCGGAGGTTTTCTTTAGTAGGAACCTAAGCATCGCAACACAGGAAGACCTCTCAAGGATTATGGGTGTCAGACATGTGTTAAGGACTGGTAATCATCTCGGTCTACCCTCTATGATAGGCCGGAAAAATAAAGATGTGTTCGCTTACATAAAGGACATGATTTGGAAGAGGATAAACTCTTGGAGGGGACGATCTTTGTCGGGAGCGGGGAAAGAGGTGGTGATCAAATCAGTCTTGCAGGCAATCTCATCCTATGTTATGAGTGTGTATCTCATCCCGGAGTCAACTATCAAAGAGCTTGAGAGAATGTTGAATTCCTTTTGGTGGGGAGGAGGAGCTAATAATAAAGGTATAAGGTGGCTAGCTTGGGATCATATGATTCAACCAAGTCTTAAGGAGGAATGGGTTTTCGTGATCTTCATCCTTTCAACTTGGCAATGATAGCTAAACAAGGGTGGAGTCTCATGACAAAACCTCACACTCTTGTGGCTAAACTTTACAAAGTAAGGTACTTTCTGAATTCTTCTCTTTTTGAATCTAAAATTGGTCATAATCCGAGCTATGCTTGGAGAGGCATTTGGAAAGCAAGACAAATTCTTATGAAGGGTTGTAGGTGGAGTGTTGGAAATGGTGCTAGCATAAAAGTCATGAGTGAACCTTGGTTAAGAGGAATAGACGGTGCATAGATTCCTTCACTACAAATTCAAGGTGTGCATAATTTTAATGTTAAAGATCTTATGATGCCTAATGTGAAAGTGTGGGATAAGGAAAAAATTGAGTCTAATTTTCCCTTGCATATTGCTAACCGTATTCTTGAAATTCATTTATTTGACATGCTTGAGGATGATAAACTAGTATGGATTGATAACCCCCATGGTCATTATAGTGTAAAAATGGAGTCACAACATGAAGATTGGGGTAGTCTTTGGTCCATTCATGCTCCACCAAAGGCTAAGCATATGTTATGGAGAGTTGTCAAAGAGTGTCTTCGTACCCGCAGGCGACTACAAGAACGGCGTGTACCTTGTCCTTTGTCATGTCCACTTTGTAATCAAGAAGATGAAGATGAATGGCATGTGTTGTTTAACTGTGAATTGAGTATTCAAGCGAGAAGTGAGTATCCAACAAGGTAATAACGTGTAAGAACTAGTTCTTGCCATATGTGCGGGTGAGGATAGAAAACAAGACGGGCTGTTTGCGATGATGGCGTGGATATTATGGAATAATAGGAACAATAATGTTTGGAATGATACAAGTGAGAGCGGTAGAAATTTAGGTCTCAAAGTTCGTCATTTATGGCAAGATTGGTGCTTGGTACAAGCTGGGCAGTGCGGTAGACAACAAGTGCAGCAACAACAAGTTTTGAGATGGTAAAAGCCTATGCATGGTTGGTACAAATGCAACGTTGACGCGGGATTTCATAAAGAGATAAATAAGACTAGTACCGGTTGGTGTTTGCGTGATCATATGGTGCATTTTGTCATGGCTGCAACTACATGGTTGGATGGGAATTGTTCCACCGTGGAAGGGGAATCTATAGCCTTACTTGAAGCTTTGAAGTTTATGGTACAAAGGGGCGTATCTCATGTTATGTTTGAGACGGATTCCAAGATTGTGGTGGATACAATTCGTCATTCTCATGGTGGTAACTCCGAGTTTAGTTCTCTTATTTTTAACATTAAGAATATATTGTCATGTAATCCAAACTTCGTGGTTGAGTTTATTAAGCGGCAAACGAATATGGTTGCTCATTCTCTAGCTAGGGCGGCCGTTTCATGGCCTTGTCGTTGTACTTTTGAGACATTACCCTTATGTATTACTCCTTTATTAAATAATGAAATGATATAAGTTATTGCTTGTATAAAAAAAAAAAAACCTGATCATGAGTTAAATTCTTACAAATAGTAAATTTTTGTAACCTAAAAAAGAAAAAATTATAGCAAAAAAAGCTTCAATTTCTTTTGAGCAATTCCTAGATTGTGAAATTCAGAATCTCATAAGATATAAATGAGTTTGAAGAACTAACATAGTTCGATGAAAAATAGATAAAACAGATTATTGTATGTATATGTTTTATGCGATCTGGATTCTATGCAGTTGAAAAATGTTGCAGTAATATAGGTAGTAGATTTCAGACCGTCTGATCTTCATCGGACGGTTCAAATGTTATCTTATTAAACAAAAATAAAAAATTTATCTAAAGATCTGGACTGTCTAATCTTAATCAGACAATTTTAAATCATTGAGTGTATGCGGTCCGATTGAATTCAATCTGATTAATATTTTACGACTTACAAGATTGTTATCTAGTAATTTAAAATGTAAATGACTAAAGGATCCTTCATAACTCCATGATGAATTGTCCATCATTTGGGTGTTTTTTTTTTTTTTTTTAGTTTTCATAAAAATTCACGGTAATAATTATGTCATTAAGTTAGAGTGTTTTAGGTGTCTTTACTCGCGTGTTAACACATAAATTTGTACGAGTTCACGAGCTTAGGTATGCGAAAAATGTGTCAACTTGCATGTGAACTCATTTTTTGGTAAAATCATATAAATAAAATGAGTTTAACCGAGTTAACTCGATGTGAAAATGATACACTAGGGTAAACTCACACGGACGAGTTTACCTCTTTAAAGGTTTCTGGTCCAATTTCAATTTTTTTTGTCCAATTGACAAACTTGCCCTACATGTTTTGAAAAAAAAAACAATGTGTATAGAAGCTATTTATATAGAGATTTGATCTCTTTTAACTTTATAATTAAGTTAGTTTTTTGAAATATTGACATTTTTATAGTATTATATTAGTATATACTCCCTCCGTAACACTTTATAAGCAAAAATACACTTTTTAGCTTCATTATATATTTAATGTATCTGACCTGTATTATAGACCAAATACATTAAATATACAATGAATCTAGAAAGTACATTTTTGTTTATAAAGTGTTACGGAGGGAGTATGTCATGTATATAGTTAACTTTATAATTATTTTAATTTACAATTCAAATATACATTTCGAATTTACCTATGCATAATGAATTAAGGTAAAAACTCGATTTTGACAAACTTCATCTTTTATCTTAAATGTTCTTCTACACAAAACTTTTGATTTTATATCCAATATCACATCTATATCGACCCAATATCATATTTGTTGGTCTATATATAAACGACCGTTCACAAATTCATAAGATAGATCTCATTTTAGCTTCTCTCATCAACTTCAAACTTATTTACTAACTTGGGCGTTATAGAGTGTCTCATGAAAAAGCCATAAAAGTGATTTATTAATTAATGAAATGAAATTACGTACGCTCCCACTAAACTGATTTCCAATTGTCTCATGGATTAATGGTACAATATATGCTGGTTAATTTAATCACCACTAATTCATCTTATTTTATGAAGCAATGATGACGACTTTGTTTTTATTTTTGTGAATTTATCGATTGCTTGCTATGGTCATCAGTTTGACTTCCAATATTTTTACCTAGTGGTGAAGGAAAATTTTCATTTTTCTTAAAAAAAATAAAAAAATCCAAGAGAAAACAAATTAAAATTACCAATTCAAGTTCACATGTTCACCTGCTCTTTTCAAATACATGGAGCAGAAAAGGAAATGGAGAAAATAGTATTTGTTTAGTTACAATATATATTGGCTAGAAGGTGAGAGATTTCAATTTAAAATTAGAAACATATACGTTGAGGAACAATTCAAAATCACAAATTCTAATTTATAGAGGAATATTTAGTTGGATACAAACTAAAAATAATAATTAATATATATATTTAAACACAGATACATGATACATTGATACATGAACAAAAGAGATTAAAAAAAAGGTTAAATATGTTTTTAGTCCTTATTTTTATGGTAGTTTCGACTTTTAGTTTATATATATTTTTATTATATTTTTAGCCCCTCACTTTTTTGCCGTTTGCATTTTTAGTCCATAGCGTCAATTTTTTATGACTCGAATAACGAAATCAGCTACATAGGATGACACATAGATGTCACGTCATTTGATGCAAATGTTATCCTAATCAATTTAAGTTATCTTATGTGGCCAATTATGTTATTCTAGTCATAAAAAATTGACTAAAAATATAATTAAAAAAATCTAGAGACTAAAAATATAATTAAAAAAATGTAGGGACTAAAAGTTAAAACTCATATAAAAGTAGGGACTAAAAACATATTTAAAAAAAAATAACTAAATAATATGATAATATTATTTTTGTTTTAACTTTTTGTTATTTGTGAATGTCTGCTAAATATTTTTCTCTTAAATTTGTACCCAATTAAGTATACCTCGAGTTTACAGATGCATATACTTTACCACTTGTGTGGTTTGTCACATTCCTTAACTTGTTATTTTTATTGGACACATAGTTTTATATTTAAGATCAATTCCATATGTCTATAAAGAGCATGCATAATATATTGTATATTTTCATATATAAAACTAATTACTTAAAAGTTAAGGCTGCCCATATCAAAGAAAAAAATAATTATTTAATGAAAGTTGCCCTAGGGTCAAATTAATATACTATAATTGATTAAAACTCTTGCTAAATTTCAATCCGTACGTAAAGAATACTAGTATATAGTAGAATACAACTCACAAAAGTAACCACACGAGCTCATATAACTTTTGTTCTTTGTTTTCTTATATATATGGACATAAAGCAAGTCGATTCATAAAAGAATAGTTAACGAAGCATTTGGTGACATTTGCAAATTAAAATTAAATAAAAGCATGTTTACCATTGTTGGCAGTCACAATCTCAATCATGCAAAACTTCACATTCTTGACTACAAATCAAAGAATAGATGAACCAAGACATATTAGGCAGGTGTTTGTGCCAATTATTGACATAAATAGCAACCATCCAATTAGATGCTGTCCAAAATTCCAATCCCAACAAGACCGTAGGAATTAACTTTTACTTTTAGAAAAGTAAAGGCATTTCATTTGCCTTATTAGATTTCTTTATAAATATCTTTTATAACTCATTATTTGATATAAGTCTTAACTTAGGGTTTTCTTAATCTATCTCCTCACGCACAACACTGTTAAATTTAGTGTGTAAATATAAGTTGTGACCGGATAAATTGAATCGAAATATTATTTTTCTCAATATATTGGCAAAAATGAAATATATATATATATATATATATATATATATATATATATATATATATATATATAGAGAGAGAGAGAGAGAGAGAGAGAGAGAGAGAGAGAGAGAGAGAGAGAGAGAGAGAGAGAGAGAGAGAGAGAGAGAGAGAGAGAGAGAGAGAGAGAGAGAGAGAGAGAGAGAGAGAGAGAGAGAGAGAGAGAGAGAGAGAGAGAGAGAGAGAGAGAGAGAGAGAGAGAGAGAGAGAGAGAGAGAGAGAGAGAGAGAGAACCAAAACAATAAATAGATCCCTCAGCATAAGGTGTACCGGAGAGACCCACATCAGTCTACAAGATAATCAGCAAAACCATATGAAATAAATACAATTAGTCGATACTCAAACAAAGCATAAGATTCGACCACCAACAATGAAAGTTTGAAGCTAAAGTCACATTTGGACTAATATTATTAAGTTTGATGCGTGAATATAAATATGGATGATTTGAATTGATAAACTCTGATACTGTATAAATAACATTTATATGTATCTAAAATAACGATGCACGAGTGAAAGGTAAACGGACAACAATAATATGGATAGAAAACAAAATAAAGGAAGGGTGCTATATGCAAATATAAGGGGAGTTTTGAGCAATTAAAAGTGGGTTTCTTAAGGTGGAAGTTTTTGTTAAAGTAATGGAGTTTGATTGGGACAAGCACCGTCCCCAAAGCAAAAGCTTGGCAACATTGTGTATGGGTCGTGTTAAGAAAGCAGGTTAACCCTCGCTTTCTCAAAGTTTTAAAGGTAACTATAGCTACCTTTGCATTATTTGTTTAATAACTTAACTTTTTTCCTTCTTATATCATCACGCAATGCCTAACTTTCTACAATATATCACCCTAGTGGCCTTCCACACGCCTTAAAACTTGCAAAAAAAATTTATATAAGTGCAAGAGTTTGTCTTGTGATGTATTTGATTTGATGGGGACACAAATCAAAGGGCGATGTGGGAAACAATTATCAGTAATTTTTATGAGTTTAGATATTTAAACCGAGGAGCTTGAAAATAATTAAAAACAAATTTAACATTCATTTAAACTATTTTATTATTCAAAATTTTGTCCTTCATTACCCAAACCAAGAGGAAAAAATAATTGAAAAATGAGAATACAAAAAAAGCGGACAAATAGGTAAACAAATGTTGATCTGCACGGTTGTTTAAGCTTAAATAATAGTAGGATTTTAAAGGTATGTCAAGTATCAACCATAATTCACTTAAACCTTTTGAGGGTTATAATATCTTTTATTTTTGATAGAGTACAATATCCTTTATTTTTAGTAAAAAAAACAAATCAAAATTTTAATGTGAAAATATCATTTCTATAAATAGAATAATAGTGTACTATTATATGAAGAGAATTGTTTTGGGAATTTCCATTCATACTCTTTTAGAGAGATAAAAAGCACTCATATTCCAATCTCGATCTCCTCATCCATTGTTTAGGGACAACTTTGTCACTAAGAAAACTTTTTTTTTTTTTTTTTTATCATCAGTTGAATCTGATTTTGAGGTTAATTTTGACATCAAGTAATTTTAGCCACGTTCTAATCGCAGTTGCAGGGGATTACTTCTTTATTCTTACTTTCCAACCAACTAAATATAAACAAAGAGTAGGAAAAAGACTTCTCTTTCTTATAACAATAATGATATTTTGACATACAAAATACCAACAACTCTAGACAACTATAATAAAATACTATTAAAACAACTTTATGGTACAACCCCCACCAAAATAATTCAAAAAATATATGGTCTATCAGAAAGAACTGTATTTATACATTCTAGATCTAGTAGACTCAATAGTATAAAAATTGGTAACTAATTTGTAGCGAATAAATTAAGTATGAATTGGATTAGGAATCCAAACAAAAAATTAATTTATGGAATAATTAGTTTCACTCCAAATCTAGCTAAGCTAAGTCTGTATAAATTACAGATTAGATGGTTTAGAGACACGGAATTATTCTTTAAAAATTATCGATATACAACTATCCAAACAATATGGTCAAATAGTTAAATTACTTCAGAAAAACCTTAAGTTTATGGCAAGATGACTGAAGGTAGTATCTCAAACATTTTACAGAAAGTCTTAGATAACTTTTCTGATCTCCAATATAGGACAAAAAAACTAACATCTCATTTAGAAAACTTACAGTTTGAAGAAAGTAAGTATAGATCTCATGAAACATGGAAATTTCATGAAGAAAAATTCGTCTGTTATGAAGAAGATGAATCGCATAAATATCCTCACATTTTCCATACGGCAAATCCACAACTCAATAATATAACTTGTATGTTGGCTTACATAATAAAAAACTGTTGTTATAAAAAATTTCACCAAAGAATGGATGAAATCCAAGAAGAACAGATAAGAGATATAGAAAAAATCTGTATCAAACTAGAAGATTTGTCAAAACTCTTAGAAAATAAAGAAGAATATTTAGCTCTAGATGAGATGTCTCGATTTCTTAAGAGAGGGGAAGAGAAAGATAAGGGAAAACAAAAAGAAATCTTAGAAATATCACAAATCCAAACTCAAGAAAATTTTTCTGAACTCAAAGAAACATCTGATTCCACACAATTAAGAATTAAACCACCATCTAATTTCTTTTAAATATTGACGATACAGAAGAAGCCCTTAATAGGCAATTAGAAAATCTAGAAAGGCTTATGGTCTCTTTAGATATATCAGGAAAGAGTCAAGTAGTTGACGAAGAACCAAAAGAGAAGAACCAAATCATTTATGATTTTAGCTCCGAAGAGGGAGAAGAAGAGGAAGAAAATGAAAATCCTCATTTCGTAAAAATCGAACCAGCAGAAACATCAGGAACAAAAAGGCCTGCAGAATTCGAAAGAGAATTTACCAAACAAAAATTCCAGAAAGTACCTCATTATTATGTACCCTTACAAAATCCATTTCAAGGACAAAGAATTTTAGATATAGACTGTAGTGTTGATGCATCAAAAGATCTTAGGGATTGGTATAATACAAATAGTGTGTTAATCCAGTTGAATGAAGATCTTAGAAATTTAGGAGCAGTTGATGTTTTTAACTACCTACAATATAAGACTAGAGGAAATGCTTACAAATACATTTCTACCTTACCACCAGAAGTTATGGGAACAATACCCCTAACAGGAACCCTAGTAGTAGACTGGGTCTATAGCTTACTTGTAAAAGAATTCAAAGGATGGAAAGATTCCATTCAATCAAAAATAACATTCTCTGACCAAAACCTTTGGAAAATCACCAACCTAAAAATCTGCAATATGTGCTATGTAGATATTTCATTTGTGAGTTTCAGGATTATTACTATAACATAGATAATAGTACTAAAATCTCTAGAAACTTGATAGAATTATTCTATGACAAGTTACCAGAAAAAGTATCAGCTCAAGTTAGAATATTTTTTACTTCAGCATTAGCAGAAGGAAAAGTAGATGATACTTTAGGAGGAAGAATAACTTCCCTAAAAATTTGGCTTCAAGAAAGTGTAGTCAGAAGATAGCTAAATGAGAAGCCCAAATATCCATTTGTTGTAACAAACTACAAGATAAGGTAGGAAACTATGGCTGCAATTCTAGAAAGAAACCTAGAAAGATAAGGTCACAAAAACTTTATAAGAAAAAGAAATTCAAGAAGGTCCCTTTTAGAAAATTCAGAAAAGGAGACAAAAAAATCTTTAGGAAAAAACAACCTTATCCTAAGAAGAAAACATGCCCACAAGGCAAAAAATCATGTACATGTTGGTTATGTCATGAAGAAGGTCACTATGCAAATGAGTGCCCTAAGAAAGAAAATCATAAGAAAAATGTCTTACATGCAATATATGCAATAGGATATGGACCTATAGAATCAGACATAGAATCCGATGAAGACATTTATGAATACTGCACAGAAACAGATTTAGATGTCGAAGAAGATACTTGGTAAAGGAAATCCAAGTGCCACATTTATTAAAATAGTACTAAAAAATAGAAACCTCTTAGCCTATGTAGACACAGGTGCAACTCTTTGTTTTGGGAAAAAATCTATCTCTAGAAATTGGGAAAGATTAACCAAATCAAAAGAAATAATAGTTGCAGATAAATCAAAACATCAGATATGGTTTAACCTTAGGGATGTATCTATAGAAATTGAAGGATATAAGTTTTTTATTCCAACAATCTACCTACATGATTCAGGATTAGACCTAATCATAGGAAATAACTTTTTAAAATTATATGAACCTTTTACTCAAAGAAGGAATACTATATTGCTTCAATGGAAGGATTTAGGAAATCCTAAGAATAGCAAAATAATAACCACCAAAATAGTCACTAGAAATGAGATCTTAAACCTTATTAAGGGAAACCTTAGAGAACTAAGAACAATATGGGAAGAAAGAAGTTTCCATATTAGTATAGAAGAGAGGTTAGATGAAGTCTGTTCAGATAACCCTTTAGACAGTATTAAAAACACTAATCATGAACTTATAGTCATTAAACTCAAAAACCCTAATGATGAGATAAATGTTCCAAATAGGATTCCATATTCTATTAGAGATGTTGAAGAATTTCAACAAGAATGTAAAGATCTACTTGATAAGGATCTTATTAGACCTTCATCAAGTCCACATTCTGCACCAGCTTTTTATGTCGAAAATCACAACGAAATAAAAAGAGGAAAGAGAAGAATGGTAATTAATTTAAGAAACTTAATCTGGCAACAGTTGGAGATTCTTATAAATTACCAAGAAAAGATTTTATTTTAGAAAAAATAAAAGGATGTAATTGGTTTTCTTCCTTAGATGCAAAATCTGGTTATTATCAACTAAGACTAGCTGAAGAAACAAAACCATTAACAGCTTTTTCATGTCCACCTCAAAAACACTATGAATGGAATGTTTTACCTTTTGGATTGAAACAAGCACATCAATATACCAAAGATTTATGGACAAATCTCTTGAAGGTTTAAATCATATATGTGTGGCATATATAGATGATATACTTATTTTCACAAAAGGAAGTAAGGAACAACATCTTCAAGATATAGAAACTGTTCTTCTAAGAATTAAAGAAAAAGGTATTGTAATTTCGAAAAAGAAATCAAAACTTTCACAAAAAGAAATAGAATACCTTGGTTTAATCTTAAAAGAAAATGGGGAACTGAGTTTAGCACCTCATACCCAAGAAAAAATACAAGCTTTTCCAAATGAGCTTTCTGACAGAAAATAAATTCAAAGATTTCTTGGATGTTTAAATTATAGTGGTAACGAAGGATTTTTCAAAGACTTAGCAAAAGAAAGAAAATATTTGCAAAGAAAAATTTCAGAAAAAGTTCCTTGGTCTTGGACTGAAACTGATTCTGATATTTTTAAAACCATTAAAGAAAAAATTAAAATTTTGCCTGAACTATACAATCCAACAATAAAAGATTTTTTGATTGTAGAGACAGATGCATCACAAACAACCTGGGCAGGTTGTATGAGAGCCTTACCCAATGGTAAAGCAAAACTTTCTCTAAATGAGAAGGGATATAAAATTGAAGAATCTAAGGATCTTCAATCAAAACAATCTGAAACTTCGAAAGAAGGAACATATACTACAAAAGGCATTGATTATAGTGCTTCTAAAATCCTGATAAAGGATACTGAAAAATTACATTTATGTAAATATATTTCTGGTACATTTACAGATACAGAATCTAGATACCATATTCAGGAACTAGAAACTCTGGCGTGTGTAAAAATACTAAAAAAATGGAAGATTGACTTATTACCGTCAAGATTTCTTCTTCGTACAGACTCTAAATATCTCACAGGATTTTGAAGATATAAAATTAAAGCTGACCATAAACAAGACAGACTAATAAGATGGCAGATGAAATTACAACAATTCGAGCCATATATTCAATACATAAAATCTGAGCAAAACAATTTTGCAGATACACTGACGAGAGAATGTAGCAACCCATAAAGCTACTTCAAAACAACATCAAGCAAAAAGACGAGCAACTTGTCGCCATAGATATCAAAAGAGCAAAAATCTCTGCCGAGAGGGGGGAGATGATTACAACACTCAAAAGTTTACAAAAAATGACATCAAACGAAAATCAATCTTCAACATCAACAAAAAGCTCAAATGAAATTCTCAAGAATGAAGAAAATTGGGACTTGCTAGAACAACCTTCTAGAAAGTATGACTACTATGTAAAGTATACTACCTCAGAAAGTTCAAAAATTCCTACTGAAACAATAACACCCAGTGGTTGGAATATAGATTCAAATAAAGAACAAGAAGCAGAATTTTCAGAGACAACTTCAGACAGCAAAAAGTTTTGGGCTGATAAGGTCGAAGAAGAAGATGAAGCCAGAAAAAATGGTTTATTAACAAACATTCAAACAAGTGATCCCGTAGACAATGAGATGGGAAAGTTTGAAGCTTATGTCATTTTTTATGGTCCAATGAAAGGGATCTATAGAAAATGGGCAATAGCTAAACAACATATCATTGGCAAGAATGTGCGTCACAAAGGATACAAAACCATGAAAGAAGCTGAACAGACACTTTATGGAGCATACAAAGAGATTACAACAGCAAAAAACCTTCAAAAATCTTCAACAATGGAGTCAAAAAAGAAGTTATCAATTGACAAAATTCGCCAGCTCGAATATCAAAATTTTTTCAGATAACTGATCCAACTTATATGGAATTTAGTCTTAGATGGAAATGGCTAAACCACTATGTAGAAGAATTCACTGCTGAATGCTTCTACCCAGTTAGCAGAATTGGTTGCACCAAAGCAGTCGTACTACATGGAATAGACAGTACTATATGTCTATCCTTCTTTCAAAATGGGTTGATCCATACCATATACCTGGAAGAACAAGCTAGAAAAACCTTTGGAGAACTCAAATTCTTTCCAAAGGAGCTTCAAAATTTAGCACAAAAATTCAACAACTTGTTTGCCAAAGGAAAAGACATTTTTATTCAAATTGAGTCCACATATCCATGGTACGATGAGATCACTCTGAAACTTACAACAAAACCCTTATACCTCATCAAGATTGGAATTTCAAATAAAGAATATCCAGTGGTGAACAAAGAAACAACTGAATGGCATCCTGCCATTTACCTTAAACAAATTAAACACTTTCACCAGAAGATTACTAGATTGTCCTCCCAGACAAATTACAGAGTTATTTACGAAGATTCATCAATGGTTGTATACAGCGACTCTAGAAAGCCCGCGAAGGACAAAGACATCATAGCAGTCAAAAACCTTGAAGAAAAAGTTGACCAATTGAAAGATGGTCTTGAAAAATTACCTAAGGTAATTCAAGAAGAATGTTGTCGATACTTTTTACAGAATTACAAAGGACACAAATGTGAAAATTGTCCAAAAAAACTGTCGGCACAAGTAGACAAGGAAGCCTCCATCACATAGTCATATATCATGTAGTTGGTTAAAAGTGTACAGTGGTACCTTATCACATCTGAGTCAGATGGGGACCACTTAGTGATAAGCTTTGCAATAATGTAAATAATTGTTTGTCGTTTTTTCTTTAGTGTGTTAGTGCATGTTACTTTACTGAGTGCATGTCACTATAGTGTGTTGTCATGGAAAGGGACATCTTACCTAATATGTGAGCCATTCTCCACTATAAATAAGAGCTCTAAGCTCAGTTGTAAGACACAGTTGAAAGAAATAAAAACTATCATCTAGTTTTGTGAAGAATTATTTCTTCTGTCCTTAGAATCATTTCTAAGAAGTAGTTCTTGAGGTAATACTCTGGAGGAGCTAGATCCTTGAGGTAATACTCTAGAGGGATCACCTATATCAGAAAGTATAATCATCAGATTATATCCCAAAATAACATCTTCAAAGTGAAGAAATCATTAAAATCAAATACACCAACAAACATCTCAAAGAAGATCAGATCAGGTATGAATATATTTCTATTAAACTCAAAATTTACATTTCAATATCATATTATTGGTGTGATAAACGAAAAAATAGTACCAATTTTAATTGATACAGGAGCTGCATGGTCACATGTATTAAAGGAAATATGTGATAATTTTGAAATATTATCAGAACCAAGAACTGTTCTCAAATTTGATGGTTCTTTAAAAACTATGTCACGAAGTACTATTGTTCGTTTAAAACTCAGAAAATTAGAAGAATTTCAATTAAAAATACTAATTGATGAACAACCAAATAAATTTATGTTTGGTATAGATTTCCTAGAACAATTTGAATATTCAATTACTTCTGAATACTTATTGTTAGATGGTTCTGAACAACCAAGACATAAACTTCATGAAGAAACTATCAAGTCTTTTCTGAAAAATAACCAATTATGACTGAAATTTCACTTTTGGAGAACACATCTAGTTATTTTGCTGATAGCATACTAGATCATAAAATAGAAGAAGCAGATTTATCCTTAACTGCAGAAGAAAACTTTAAACGAAAGTTTAATATATTCAAGGAAATTTTCTCAAGAAAAAATATTTTGAAATTTGGAATAATGATTGGAGAAGAAGCAATTCCAATTGACTCTACCTATGGAAATATAGTCGTATCTATTATAGATATGACACAAATTAAAAGAAGAATTCAAAACCTTTCTGAAAAAGAAAGAAAAAAAATTGGTTATATTCACATATCAACCATTCAAATTTTAATTAAAAGTACATTCATGAAAGGTATTGATGCACCCCTAGAAATAATTTTAGAAGATTCTAGGATTCAAGATAGAAGGCAATCAATAATTGCACAAGGAAAATGCAATTTGAAAAAATGCAATTTGAAGTATGGAAAAGTTAAGTTTGATATAAACTTACAAATGGGGTTATCTCTAAAAGATAATGATCTAGACAGATCTATAGTTTTTCACTATAAATTAGAAAACTCAAATCTTATGAAGAAAGGTAACCACCCCTTCACAATATGTTATAGAATTAATTATGCTCTAAGTAATTAACATCACATCATAGAATTTATAGGAAAAGATACAATTCATATTGATGATTTATTTACACCTGTAGTAACATTAGAATCACCTATATTTAAAAATCCAGCAAGGAATAGTTGTTCCTTAATAAAAGTTAACAAA
The DNA here is from genome assembly GCA_954870985.1 of Trifolium fragiferum. Taxonomy (NCBI): domain Eukaryota; kingdom Viridiplantae; phylum Streptophyta; class Magnoliopsida; order Fabales; family Fabaceae; genus Trifolium; species Trifolium fragiferum. The sequence goes on from OX940794.1 coordinate 41,362,957, forward strand.
AATCTGTTTGAAGAAACAGAAGAAAGAACATTATTTAGAAGCCAAAGTCTTAGAGTAGCACCACCCAAAAGAGATTTTGAAATCTCAGAACAAAAAGAGCTACATAAATTACAAAGCTCAGTAGCCGGACTATCTTTGCAGCTCGAAAAATTGGATAAAAGAATTTAGATCTATCTATGAAAAATTATCCGCACTTTGTCCAAACTCTGGTATCAGAGCAACAACGATATTTAGGTGATACCCCACCTTAATGGACCTAAAAATAATATATTATATTATGGTTGTCCATTTTAGTTGTCTAAAATGGGTTGTTCAAATATCATTACTCTTCTTATAAAGGAGTAGCAATAAAATATAATTCTCTTTTTTGGACTCTTTCTTACTCCTTAAGTTATTTTTTTCATATTTCGTTTTATTTTTTGCTAAAATAATTTTAAAATGAGAGAATGATATCACAATCTAAAATAGAAAAAACTTAAGATTTAAAAAATAGTTCACAAAAATATATTTATTAAAAAATGGTATTTAAATGATTCTAATAAATGAAAATTAGTCAATAGTCATACATGTGTTCACCCTGGTGGCAGAACCATCGCCCGGCCTGCCCGAGCACGTGCCCGGATTTGGTTGTCTCATGTTTGATAGAACCAGATGCGGATACATAGAGTTGAGGTTGTGAACCAACGTAGAGTTATAGTGTTAAAGTGTGGCGGCGACGGCGAGCATCAGTGACGGTGATGGTGGTAGGGGTATACGTTAGCCGGATTGGGTCGGATTTGGCCAAAACCCAAACCACATATGGTACTCCAAATTGAGTTCGACAAAATAACATCCCATTACAACATTGAGCCGGGTTGGATAAACCCACTAATTTCCGGGTTGGATTGAGTTGGATAGTGGGTTACCCATATCATTATTTTTTTGTTTTTTAAAATTAAATAACTAAATGCAAATCATCATTTTTTTCTTAAAAATAACTCAACAATTATATTTCCTTAAAAAAATAGTATAACTTATTTCTACTATAAAAATAACTACCCATTTTGGTCGGGTCAATCCATTAATTTTACAATTGAATATTGGGTTATCGAATGATTTTTTTGTTTTTTAAATATTAAATGACTAAACGTTGAATCGTCGTATTCGTTGTATAAAAATTACTCATTCTTTTTATTTTCTTAAAACATGGTATAACTTATCTTTATCTTTATATATCTAATGGGAATAATATGTTATGAGAATAATATGCTACTAACTAAACCCTAATCACATTTGCTATTTTTGAGGGAATTGCTTATATCTACTGAGATTCTGAGAATAATATACTACTAACTAAACCCTAATCGCATTTGCTATTTTGGAGGGAATTGCTTAGTGACATTAAATAATAATAATAATATAAAAAAGGTCTTCCAACTGGATTTGAACCCACAACCTCTCTATAGAGTTTTATTATTTAGCCACTAAACAACTTGAATTTATATGAAATGTCTTGGTAACACCACCTAATAACTATGACTTTCAATGTATCAACTACATTTTATTTTTCATCGCACTTTCAATCTTTTTTTTTAATCCAATTATTTTTGTTTATTGTACATGAACTACAATTTTTTAAATATTTTGGTCGTAACGAACGATATTATTTCTTTTTTTTTCTTAGTTTTAATTTTTTTTTTGTGGCATTGCAATTTTTTTATCATATCCTCGATTTTTCTTTTTATACTATAAATTCAATTTGTTTCATTGCTTATAAAATTCAATCAGTTTTTATATGGAACTTTTTAATATCTTTATTATATTAAGTACGAATAACAAACAACTACTTCAAAAACTACTTAACCATAATCAATACTTCCTTTTCTTTCTCTTATTCTGCTCATGTTCATCTTCTTCGTTATTCTCATTTTTTTTAGTTTCTAATCTGAGATTCTCTCTACCATTTCCATGGTTTCTTTCTTGACCCGCCAGGAATAAAGCTCACTATGCATGTTCAAGCTTATGCTGTTTTTTCTTCATCTTCGAATCAAACTTTTTTCGTTAAGTTGTAACTTGAGTCTTAGTTGATTTTCTCTTTTTGGATTTCTCTCATTTTTTCTTCAATATTGCATATAAGAAAAAATGTGGTGAGCAATTTTCAGGTCTAGCTGATGAGAAGGTGATCAACTTAACAATAAACATTTTATACTTAATTATGCAAACTCAAGGACATGGGAGGTGGATTTGTTGGATCTTGAATATTGAGTCTGTAAATAAAAGTTTGATCTATTACTCTTTTGCATTTTCTATTCGTTTTATAATTTTGATCATGTGGTCTGCTTTTTCATGTAATTAAATATATCTATATTTGTTGTTTTTTATTCTGATTTTTCTTTTCTTTTGGTTTTGAAGATACATGGAAATACAGAGTGCATAGAAAATTCAAACAACAATAATATTGAAAAAGTTAAAGAGGAAGCCAAGAAACTTATATAATGTCACAATCTCACTAAATGAAAGTAAATAAAGTGCATGTACGGAGATGAAGGTAAAGGAATAACATGACGAGAAATCAAACAACACTGCACAAGACAACAGACAACTCGATGATATGCTCAGAAGATAAAATCATATAAAGAATACACAAAAGAGAAAACATGATCTATTTAAAAACCATTTATTTATAATAAAAATAAGAAAAATCACTCATCTCTTTTTAAATGCTATCATACTTTTATATAGATTTTGATTTTATGCAAATTTTTCATCATTAATTTTTTTTTGCGACTAACTGCAATGTTAATCGGAGATCTATTCCAATTTCAAAATTAACTTCTTATTACCGATTTATTTAGTGTTTTCTTATATATAATCATGATTATCATACCCATTATACAATATCATTACAAGTTTGGTGGCGAATTGAAAAGAATGGAGGGTGTGTAGAGAATTGCCTTGGGAGATGCTATTAAACTTTTTTTTTGTCATTTGATGGAATATTTTGGACATCGTCTTTATTTTTAATATCATATTTTGTGTTTTTGTTGTTGCAAGTTGATCTTAATCAATAAAGTATTTACTTTAGTTATATACCGAACATATTTCTAATCGTGCGTTGTTATATTGATTGACATATAACAATACATTTTTCTGTGTTAATTAAATTCACAACTAATTCATTTTACATATATGATCCGTGCGAATGCACGGGCAAGATGGCTAGTTTTTACTATGAAAAATATTTATCTATCAAACGGCAAATCTTTAGTATTTTTATAAAAAATATTTTAAAAAAGTATAACATTATTGGGTTAGTGGGTTTTTTGGATTGAGTCAAGTTTTGCCCGAAACCCTTTTTTATGGATTTTTCATTTTTGAAACTCATATCCACTCAATTGTCCGATTCTATCCACTTTTTTGAATTGAATTGGATGGGTTTGATCGGATCGACCGAATTTGCCCAATCCATGTACACCATAGATGGTGGGCCGGGTTACAACAAAAACATGCCAAATATGGATTTGCAATCAATTTTTGAAGAAGCTAATGATAATCAAAGTGGAGGAATGCTCCACAGACATCTCCATTATCCATTTTATGTATAGAACAAATGACATTTTATGATTCCTTCACCATTCCCTCAATTGCTGAAGGAATTGAATTAATTTTTGAACCAAAAATTTTAATTTCAGGACCTGAATTAATTTCTGAACTTGAAATATCAATTTCAGGACTTGTTAGTGTTGTATTGTTTTTGTTCATCCTGTTCATGTAGTAATCTAATAAAACTATTCTTCCAAATTAATGATTGCTCAAGAAAATTTGTTGTGCAAAGAGCTTTATGATTGATTGTTCCTTCTTGTAATCACCATGTCTCAAACTTGGTGATGCGTTTAAACTTTTTCAATTATTCACACAGCCATGGAACAACATACATAGCTTGTGATTGTTGTTGAAAGATGTTGCCGGTCTTGAGTTTTTAGAGACCATGTGCAATTTTTTAAAAGTGACCTCTTAATAAAAAATAAATACATTTTTTTAAAAAAAAAACTCATTGATTTTTTTTTGTTTGAAAACTCGGTATCCGGCCCAAGGACCGACTAACTCGAGGGGAAAAAACTCATCGATTTAAAAATATAATTATCCTAGTAATTAACATAAAAAAATATTCATATAGTCTTTCATTTTTTTGTTCAAACTGGGCCTGCAATTGGGTTTATTTTGCTGTAATATGATATTTACACCTCCTATTTTACTAATACTACTACCTTGCAAAAAAAAAATTGAGGCCTTATTATTATGGAGGCCCACTGCAACAGGCCTTGTTGCAGCCCCTTCTGGGTCGGCCCTGCAAATAAGTAATTTTTTACTGTATTATTATTATTTTAAGCAATGAATATTATCAAGTTTAAATTGCACAAGAAGATCAACTATGAGTTGGTTCAATGACTTGGTGATGTGTTACACGAAGCGGGGGATATTGAAGTCACTTGATGATGTTTATATTATAAGAACATTCACCACATTGAAGACTCAAAAATAGAATTTGTGTCTTGTGATTAATATATTGTCTAGACTCTTTAAAATTTCTGGCTGTGCCTATATTCACCCTTACTAAAGTATGAGTACCTACAAAGGTTTGCCTCTTAAGGCTTTGTTTGCGAGTTTGGAAGGGAAGGAAAGGGAAGGAAAGGCTAAAAAGGAAGAAACAAGTGAAAGAAGTAGAGAAGTTTGGGAGGGAAGGAGTTTGGAGGGTTATTTTTTCTTCATAACACAAAAACCCCCCATTTTGGTGGAACTCAAAAATTGTATTGGATGGGGGTTTGGGGGTTTGGAGGGAGTTTGAAGGGTTTATATGAATTCTTCAAATTTAATTAAAGTTGTCATAATATTCTTAAATTCATAATATATTAATCATAAGTATTTATTTGTCATTCTCTATAAAAAATACTTTCTCAAAAAATGTAAAAGATTTCTCTAATTTTCTCTCTATTTCCCTCCCTCCAAAGCCCTCTCCTCCCCTCCTCTCCAAACTCGCAAACAAAGCCTTAGAAAACTCTACAATGAGTTGGAAAAATGACAGAATAAAAGACTTCAGTATAGCTAGAGTATCCTTCCATTGTCTTGCCTCACTCATGTCATGTTCACAACCACGGGAATGAAATGAACATGACAAGTGCGTTCATTCTTCAAGGGTAAATAGGTCTTTACCCCTTATAAAATAGACGAGTTTTGAGTCATATACATACCAATAGAATATTTCTTGATATAGTTACGGCTACAGATCGTCCGACATCCAGAGAAATGACTTTCTTGCAATAAATGCTTAAATAGTTACGGTTGTAGATCATCCAATCAAATCAACAAATGAGATTATTTAATCGTGTATAATTTGGACCGTCTAATTTAAAAATAGTGGTTGAGATCGATAATTGTGAAAAACTATATGATTCAACTACAACAGAAAATTTTGGTCCATATATCCAAATGCATTAATTAAATCCACCAAAAGCAATACATCCAAATCAGCATTGTTACAACATTATTTCAACTGCAGTAAAATATGCAGAAAATAATCCATCAAGTGTGAGTTGAAAGCATTAAGGGCTTGTATGTATTCTGATAAAAACGTGAATTATCACTTTTTAAGTCAAGCAAGTCAATCAGCAAATATTTGGATAAACTGATGTTATAACTGATATATCATATGCTTTAAACTAACTGAAATATTAAATCACATGTCACCAAGGCATTAAATTCAGTTCAGCCTCTTCATCTATGGCACTAATAACAGTATTTCTATGATGAGTGTGAAGTGGAACTTACATCATTAGCGATTTGTAGCATTCCATTATGATTCTGCACAATGAGAGGACAAATTTATGTTTGACTTTATTGATTTCTCATGCCCAATAAATAAACCGTGAAAACCTAGATTAAGTTTATACTTGCTCCTTGTAGTGGTATTTCACACATATATTCAGTAAAGTGTAAAGTGAGAAAATCACATATTGCTATTTCAACTTGTAATTTGTTATGATATTCTTACAATAACCATATTTGATTGATTAATCAATTATCCCCCATACTCATTTTCTCTAAAGATTTGGCTTGTAAAAAAATTCAATGTTGTTCTGGAATCACCTCCAAATTTTTAATCGCTGTCATTTGCTGAAATAAAAGGAAAAATTATGTGCTAGCTACAAAGGAGTAAAATGCAAATGAACTTTAAACATAAATTCAATACTTTCAAAAATTTGAAACTAAGCTTTCAAAACATCATTAAGAAGGATATTGATCACAGAACAATTTCCATCAATAAAAAACTTCACACAAGCAAACATAGCAAAAAAATAAGAAATTAAGACATAGAATACTTTTAGAATAACTAAATTGGAGCCAAATTATCCCCTGCTGATGAAACATACAAGGAGTGAAATGCAATAAACATGCACCCATATAGAAAGGAAACATAGAGATTAAAGGAGTACAATGCAAGGTATTTGGGCAAAGAATAATTACACAATCAATTATAATGAAAACACAACATATACAAATGAACATAAATTCAAATTCAACCAAGTAAACCATGGAAGAAGAGGAACTTACTTTCAAAAAGTCGAAACTAAGCTTTCAACAAAATCCATGGCCATATACCAGCAAGTTCTATTAATAGTACGACTACGACCACTACTAGAAATAAGTCGACGTGCAGTAAATTTTGTTCGCTCTACTCTATTATCACTCAAATTATAGAGAATTGCATTTGAATCTCCAATGCTCGTAAGCACCAGTGTATCACCATTCTCAGAAAGAAGCAACGGCACCAATTGAAAAATATACTTATGATCAGGCAACCTAACGTGGTATTGTACATGAAGATTTTGGAAGCTGATTTTAAGAAATTGAGTCCAAGAATCTTCAACCCCAAATTTCTTCATTTGCCATATAACAAAAACAAAATCAGTTTCTTTGTAAGAATAAGAAAAACAAAGACATCCCCCTAAGACACTAACAGTTGGCTCTCCCGACAGAACTCCATCAACACCACAAGGCAGCATATACTAATTATATGTCTCCGTCGCCAAATCAAGTGAAACAATAATAAATTGTCCAATTGTAATATCCTTACGATTATAATTATACCGGTTCATATTGCGAATAGCCAGCTAGTTAAGGCTACCACTCAAATACACACCACCAATAGCAGCATGTTGATGATATTCCAAATGAAGATGAACAGGAACAACAGCAGGTAGTAAAACTTGAATATCTCTCCAAACATTATCACCGAAACTGAGAATTCTCACATTGCTTTTTTGTTTTTCTCGAATGTAACGGAACGCCACCACCTTATATTTTCCGGTTGAACTATCATAACCAAACATGAAGTGGGAAAACTTAAAATCACGAAAATATCCAAATTTTGGAGATTTTGTCCTGGTGGCCGGGTTCCACAAACGGAGCCAGAACTTTTTATTAAACCCATCATTCATGTAAGAATAACCGGACAAACAGATCAATCCATTGCAAGTACCAACAGCAGCAAAGCATTCTTTGTCGTTCAAAGAATAGTAAGGATCGACGGAAAGGGTGAAGGACGGGTTGTGAATTAAAAGCAGATATGGGGTATGGAACGACACTGTAATCCATTTGACAGTTACGTTGTTGTACGTGGTGCGTGGTTAGTGTAAAGAGTGGACTTTGTTCTTGTTGGTGATCTCTTGAGGTGCAATTTTACAAAAGTGGGATCGTAAATTAGAGTTTTCCAAGACTTGGAAACGGACCTGAATCGGACAAGAGATTTAACAGGAAGAAACGAAAGTATCTTTTGGATGAGATCATGAGGGAGTATCACCACCACTACCGGAGTGATAGAATTGTTCGCCAATTGCATATTTGCATGCGGCGCAAATCTGTTTTGTTACTTTGATACCTACTCACCGTATAGTATAGGCACTGCTATTTTATATATGGACCGGGCGATGTGGGACTCCTTGAAATCATGAATTATGGTGTCCGATACCTATTCGATATCCATACTCGTTCGATACGTCTCGATACTCATCGAAAAATTATCGGTTAAATCTTTATTTTTAAATAAAAAATAATATCCAATATGCGTTTGATACGTTTCGATACTCGTATCGGAAATGTATCGATTAAATTTTTATTTTGATCATTGTATGTTGAACCTCAAACTTTTTTGCTCTTGTATAAGTTTATTGGACTGTTCGTACTTATTGTACAATGAGCCATTGACGTTTATTATAATAATAATAATAATAATAATAATAATAAAATTTTGCCTTTCAAAAAAATATCATTATTAATATTATTGATTTTAGTCATGTTTATATATTGTGCATTTATATATCTAATTTTAAATTTAATTTTTAAATAATGTATCGCGGCAATTTCGGATAGAGATTTAAAAAAAAAAAATTCATATCGTATCAGTATCGTGTCGCGTATCGGGGCTTCATAGCATCAAACAGATTAACACTTTTGAAAAACTAAAAAACAAAACTAAAGCGATTTCAGAAAAGGTAATCCTTTGTAACACTGCACAACTGCATAAGCCATTTTAAACATTTAACTTAACGCCATCAGAAAAGGTTTTAATGAAACTAAACAAATGATATACTAGTCAGCATGAAAAAGAAAACAGCAAGAGGCAATGTGGCAATGGAGTTAAATAACTAGAGAGCTCATGCCATGATCTTGGCAGACCTAACATAAAGACTGTCGACAACTTTCCCAACATTGGAAATGGTCTCTAAAGTTGCTGGATATATCGCATCAGTCTTGGGATCCTCGAATATGACGAGGCATCCAGCACCTTGATCCAATGTCCCAGCAAACTTCTTGTCCAAAATCATCTGAGACATCTTCCGCTCAACGTGATCAATGGGAAGCTCAATAAGCTCAGCAATATGTGCAATCTCAACTCTTGAGAATGGCTCAATCAATCTACAAAGATTCTGCTCCAGAAGGGTATCATACAAGGATGAAAGGTGCCTATGGACAATTGGGTCTTCCTCCAACTGTGCCTTGTAGTGCTGCAAAGCAGTTTCAAATAACTTCAAAGATCGCTTAGAATGAGCATCAGCAACAGCTTTCATAGCATCCAAGTCAGGTCCAACATATTGCAAGCCTGCTTTAGAGGAAATAATTCCACCAACATCATCAGCTTGATTGACCATGATCTTACACAGCAACATATATTTCAGGCTGAAAATAGCCTTGGGGTCTTCAAGAGCATTGAATGATTCAAAGGCTTCAAAGAAATAGCTGTATGCAGTTTTGTAATCCTTCTCCTCAGCATGAAGGATTCCACTCTGAAGATCAATGGCCCCTTGTTGAGCAGGCGGTACGTAAATGGCATTTGCAGCTGTTCTTGCCGCTGTGAGGGCAGCTTTTGCTTTTGGAAGGTTTCTTAATGAGAAGTGCAGTTTGCTTTCCAGCAAGTCGATGTCTACAAGAAGAAGCTTGTCATCTAATCTCCTAACCTCTTTGACCAACCCAGAAAGAAGAGTCAATGCTTCTGAATACTCCTTAGTTTCCATTAGAAGTGCTGCAAGCCTTGCCTCAATTCGTTGCCTCAGAAAAGTACGCTTTTCGGCACGAGTCCATTGCACCATTTCTTTACAGAGTGAAATTTGTAGATCAGATGTCCCTGGTATTTTAGCAACCGAGTCAATTATCCCCCTTACAATCTTTGCTGTTTTTGCCTTGGGAATCAAGGAGAAGAAGGGCCTCAATGAAGTGAGAAGGCTGCGCAGATCCTCTCCCCTGTTCTCTTGCCTGAGAAGGTCAGTAAGGTTTGTGATGGCCTGCTCTTTCATACGCAGAGCTTCTGGTGAAGAAGATGGATCATCAAGAACGCGATAAAGAATGGAAATCGCATCAGAAGGGTTTTTGGCCTCCAATGCTTGAGCAATTGAATCTGTTGTGGCAGGAAGATATGATGTAGACATGGCTTCTGCTACGAGAAACTCCTGCAAGAAAACACGAGTAAATGAGGAGAAAAAGTAAAAAGTAGCAGCTTCTACTCTACAGGCAATAACTTTATGAGTGCAAAACTGCAAATTACTATATCATATTGTAGAGGGTTTTATCCCTAAAAAGTGTATGCTCATAAATTAACCATACAAAGGGATACTGATTTCAGGAGAAAGGGAGAAAATTGGTTGCATACTTGCACAAAAGAGCAAGAGGTGACCAACAGAATGGATTTTACATTGTATTGTGTTGTAAAATTTGACATCCCCTATTGTTACACAGTCTCAAATTCAAATTGGCCGCATGAGTTACATATATAGTTCTAGTTATTGTTGTCAATATTGCAAAATGTACAGCATAAGTATTGACGACATGCCTCAAAAGAGGCCATGCTCAGGCCTAAAAGGTAAGCCTATGGCAGGCCACAGGCCAGGCTCAGGCCTTCGATTTTTAGACAGGCTAGCTCGACCTAGCTTATTCCCAACCCTAATCATCAGCACCACAAGTGACACGGCAGCTGTCAATACCACATATCCGGGCCTCTTTGAAATACAACCCGAAAACAAATAACATAAATTTTACTATATGCGTCATAGAAAAGTCAAGAGGTGTTCATATATCAAAAATAAAAAATATATTTCCTTTGAAACTTAAAACAAGTTAATGCTGATAAGATTGATTGATTCTCAATATTTTATGTTTGGTCTAAGTCTCCAACCACCTATCCTCACCGAAAACAAAAAGAGCCTAAGATTTAAGAAGAAAATAGTTAAAAATCGAAGATCAAGATTAACAATTACCTAATAGAATTAATGATAACTAATAAGATTGTTGAATTTTCAAAGAAAAGATCGAACGAACAAGATTGATTTGTTGGAGGTAGTTAGCTATGTTGTGAATCGCGGTGCAAAGCAAAGATCTGGTGCATCGCAATTCTGTGGGAGATAGTTAGTTATGTTATCGCCGGCGGAAATCGCAACCTTACGGGCGCGACATGAGAAGGGGAAGAAAATACGGAAATTAATTACTTAATAAGAAAATAAAGCGGAAACCTGAATTTAGTTTGTGTTTGTGGTGGAGTATGACGACCAACTCCGGATGCGTTTTCTGGGTAGTTGAGTTGAGTACGAATGGCAGAGCAGTAGTGAATTTGAGATTTAGATTAGAAGAATCTCAAATATTAAAATGTCTTGCTAAAGAAGTTTACGAGAGAGAGAATCCTATATATATATATATATATATATATATATATATATTTGTTTTTTTTTTTTTATCTTACTTTAAGCAATTTTAATCCTTGAAGATTTTTATTGTTTTTTTTTTAATAATTTATTGTTTTAATTATGAGTCCCTACATCATTTTTTATAAAAAATGCCTACAAATTCTCATAATCTATTAAAAAAATCATAACATTTGAATTGATTAGGTTATTTTAAATAGGGTTTAATAGACATTTATCCTCTGCCAGGGAGTAAAATACACTACGAAAAAAATAAAAAAACATTATAGGAGTCATGAGTAATTTCAAAAAAAATAATTACATGGAAAAAACAAAATTCACATACTTTGCAGGAATAAAGACCTATTAACCCTTTTAAATATTAGTTAAGTCGGGCTAGTCTTTGGTTTTTAATATTTGCAAATTGTTGGATTTGAATTGGGAAGTTCAAATTGAACATGTCTATATTATAAAGTTAATAAGTGTGGTGTAAATAAAAGATGTTAATTGGATAAAGAGGTAGTTTTTTATGAGGATTGTCCTCCTCATATGAAAGATCTTGTTCAAGCTGATGTCATGGGGATAACTACCCCGTGAATGATTTCTGTGTAATTCTTTTCCTTTTGGGCGTAGGCCCTCTATTTTATCGAAAGAAAAATAAAAATATTACTTAACTAAAATTTTACAAATTAAATCATGAAAAGTTTAAATAAAAAAATAAAAAAATTCCAATTTTTCTCTCTTGAAATCCTGACCTCAAATTATACAAAATTCTTTAAATTTTATCAACTAAACTTGCTTTTAGTTTTGTTTTATATTTTAAATCCCCACAAATCAAACCAAGTGCATCAAATTGAGAACTACCTAATATTATAGAAAAAAAATTGGTGAATTAAAATTATAATGTTGGGGAAATAGTCATTTTGGTCCATCAATGTGCAATTCGCTATCATTTTGGTCCTTGAATGAAGAAAAACTACAAAACAGTCCCTCAATGTTAACTCCGTCAGTCAATTAGGTCCAAAACGTTAAATATATGTTAAATATGGTGATATGGCATTATGACTATAATATTTTATTAATTTTCTGACTTTTAATGTCCATTTAAATTTTATTTTAATTAACATTAATTTAAAAAACAAAAACATAATAAAACACAATAAACTAACATAAATTCAAATCAAAACAAATTCATACCCACGTTATAATTCATCACCAAATTCATAGTTAAACAACAATTGAAATCAACATTCTTGTATCTCTCAATCCCCAAAATTTAAACGAGGAGAATAAATGAGAAGTAGAAGGAACAAAAATTCCTCTTCCAAAATTTCATTGCTTCACTTCAATTGCTATTTTAGTCTTCTTTCTCTTCCACACTCAGATTCTAATTCAACCACTTTTAAGCTATTTGTGTTTATTCATTCGATACAATTGCATTATTTTGAAGTGTTGAAATATAGAAACTTCAATTTTGAAGTGGTAGTGGTGTACCCAGTTTGAAGTAGAGAAACTTCACTATGTATGTTTGATTGTATTTAATTTTATCTCTAATTTCTTTTCTCTCTTCAATAAATTGCCAAGATCCTTATTAGAAAAGAAATCATATCTAGAAGAAGAAACAAGATCTAGAAAGAATCAAATCATTTTCATTCCATTGCAACAAACTTATATTGACATTCATAAGTTTTTCATTATTGATGATAAACCCATAATTTTTTTTTTTTTACATATTGTTGATAAAACCAGAATTTTTCTTTTTATGATGTTTGATTTTGAGAAATAAAATTTTGGCACTTTGTTTTGTTCTTGTTGAAGAAGTGGTAAAATATGGTTATGAGTTTGGTTTTGTTATACCTTTGTGTTGGACAAGAAGATGAATTGTAGGTAAGGGATAACCTTTTGTGGTGAATTTTAGAGAAAAATTTCTCGGTTTGATAATTGTTGAGGATGAGTTTTTTTTTTTTTTTATTTTAATTTATTGTGTTTTATTTTGTTTTTAAATTAATGGCAAATAAAATAAATGTCAAAAGGACATTAAAAGTAAGTAAATTAATAAAATATTATAGTCATAATGTCATATCATCATATTTAACAGATTTTTAACGTTTTGGACCTAATTGACTGACGGATTTAACATTGAAAGACTGTTTTGTAGTTTTTTCTCAATGAGGGACCAAAATGATAGCGAATTGCACATTGAGGGACCAAAATAATTATTTCCCCTATAATGTTTTTATCTTTTATAATGATATTGTTCCAAATTAGACTTTTGGGCTGAATCAAGCTCAATGTCACATTCATTGGTTCAATGACCTATAGATACAACCGATCACCACCTCTTAAAGTATGTTTCACTCTAACATCTACCTCCACCTCAAACATATACTGATATACCGACTAGAACGTAAGAGTGTTTTCACCTCCAACACTCGAATTTCGACCTATATAAATGATCATATGTTTTTAAGTGTACAAGTGATAATTAACATACTTTTGATCACGATTTAATAAATTCTAAATTTGTTCAAATATTATTATGAAAAAAAAAATATTTTGTTCAAATATTAGTTATTAAGTTTTCTAATTGATCACTATGTGTGCTTCTCAACAACCTCAAATTTGAAACTTTTAATCTCTGTTAGCAACGTGCACAGAGTCTCACACACCCATACTTGTGAGAATTCCATCAACAAGCCTGCTTCGGGGGCAGAGTGAGACAAATTGTCAGCAATATACATGTATCCATTCATTATTTCCTCTAATGTCTGTTCATGTTGTATAGATTTACGACGATCACCATTGTCTTGAATATGTACATGAGAATTTTGTTGAATGCACGATTTTCTTCCATTCCGACCATGTAATAATACAACCCATGAAAAAAAACCATAAATAAGAAAACACCATTTTGTGAAATATTATTCTACAATAGAGACGCTACACCTTCAAATGGAAGAATTACTTGAGTATTTGCCTATTTCTATTTTAAATCATCAATTCTGATTCATAACCTAAAAGCTCCAGATAGAGCAAAGATAGAAATTTTACTCCAAAAGCTTGCATAACCCACGTCGAATACTACCAATCATCTGCTAGGGCGTGTGCATAAACACTAACAAAACACAATCATAAAAGGAATCAGAAAGACTTAGTGAAGTAAGTGAGAACACAACCATTGAATGGGGAAAATTAACTAGCAGAACCATTTGGTTTCCAGCTTGTTGGAAACAGATAGGTATGATAGGGGTCCTGTTTGAAGGACGTTCACTGGTGTTGCCGGAGATGGAGGCTTCTTTGTGTCGTCCACGGCAGCATGCTCTGTGACATTCTGCAACCCTGTTTTCAAACAGTTGCAATGAGCAGAGAACAGAGAAGAAGACATATATAGCCTTCTCTTGTTCTTCTCTCAAGTTGGGTTCATAATTTGGGCCTTTCTTTTTTTAATCTGTCACTCCTAAACTTGCAATTCCACTCATGTTGCCTGATTCTATGTTCTGACCCTGCCATGAACTCACCCTTTCAACCGAGTTTCATGAACGTGTCAACTCGTTTTGCCTACCTAGAATTGCGGAATTGTACAATTCTGCAATTTTAACTACCTTGCATACAGAGTAAAGCTGCCTCAGATAAATAAGTGGATAAGTTGATAAATTTCTTTGATCAGTAAAGAAGCATGAATTATTAACATTATGGAGTTATTAATTAAGAACATGTCATCAGTCATCATATACACACAAAACAAGCAAGCAATCAAACAGTGGAAGTCAGGACCTGCGACACATAAGATCAGCAAAACCATAGTGATATATACACACAAAACAAGCGAGAAATCATGCAGTGTAAGTCGTCACCAGCAGAGCATAAGAGTGTCAAAACCATAGAGATAAATGGTGGTAATGTGACTTCTAATAACACTGTAAACACATGGCTGACTATTAAGTAATATCAATATGAAGCAAGCACTTAAGACCAGTATGATAATCGCCCAAAAGAAAATGAACCCTCACTATAAAAGCCATAATAAAATACATATTGGACCTTTTCCTTTATTTATAAGAAACTTACAAAAGTTACAATACAACTTCTCTTATACTCACACAAGCATATTCAAATCCAATTACACATACTATCATTGCACATCAGTCCCTTAATTAGTGGAATGTTCATTTGAGCATTGATATGATAAAGGGAAGAAGTAACATATACCACCCATTGATTATGAAAGTACCATACTATTACTAAGCAAACAACATCATGTTACAAATCTTCATTGGCCAAAAAATTGAACCGTAAATTATTGAACTCTTTTCATACAATATTTAGAAACCTATAAAACCACCACAGTATAAACAAATCTACATGCTTTAAGTGTACATAAATCACTTCCCTCCACCCTGAACTAGCCCAAACACAAATAAAGGGATTTTCTTTAGAAATTGTTTTATTCGGCTTATTTTAGCTTATCTACTAGCATAAGCACTTGTGGGGCTATTTGAGAGAGCTTACGTAAACCACTGCATATGACATATCAATATGTTCTTTCAAACTTAATTTATTAAGTTCCCCAAAATAGCTTTAAAAAACAACTTATACTAGCTTGTAAGTAAATTGTTAGACTTCCTTTCGTCTTTTATTATAGAAATGATTTATGTATAAGAACTTGGCTAGGTTGTGGTGTAGAAATGAAGTAATATTGTACCATGCACATGCACAAATTTGTTTCCACCATTGAATAAAGTGAGTATGATAGTCCATAGACCTTATTGATCCAATGACAAAAACACGTTATGAACAAAGGCGCGACACTATTTTACTTGTGCACAGTAGAATTGGCCTAAACGTTTAATTAAATTGTTTATATATAAATAGAGTCTAATAAAGGAATGTTTTCACTTCATTGAACCTGCCTTGTGATTCCAATAAAATCACTAATCCATTTCAAGAGATCATGATATAAGCAACAAAACCTCAATGCAGAAAATTAAGTTATTATTAAAAATTTGAATAAGAAATACACAATTAATCACTTACAATTTCATTGAAGCAAAATGTATTAAAAATCAGAGCATCGACCATTGCGTTCCCAATCGCCATACCTTGTAGGCTCAGGCCCTTTCGGTCCACCAACCTCGCCCGTTTCTTTGTTCACATCACTATCATCGTCATCGTCATCTTCTTGTTGTTGTTCCGTTTGGATTTGTTTATTGTCTACTTCGTGGAGAGATTGTGGCTTCGGTGTCTGTGTTTGATCCCTAACTGTGTTATCGTTGTGGTTCTGAGTGGAGGAGGAGAAGAGGAGCCGAGTCACTGAGTTAGAAACAGAACGAGTCAAATGTTCGGATCCGGTGCGGAGGAGAGAATGGTTGGATGCGATACAGAGTAAGCGAACGAAAGGAGTTGTCATGGTTTGTTAGCTTCGGTAATGGAAAGTGAAAACCCTCGAAATGAAATCAATAAATAAACCACCTAATCATTGCATTTTTTTTTTTTTTTTTTAAAAAGGTAAATAAATAGAATTTTCTTTGAATTTTTCATTTATCAATCAAATTAATCATTGAATTTTAATTCACAAAATAGCTAAATTAAACTTCTTTAACATGCATCAATTAATTTCGTTCTTCTATTTTTTGTTGTCATTGCTAGTATTAAATATATGATGTACTTCCTTCGTATTAAAATATAAGTCGTTTTGGTCATATTGTACAAATTAAGAAATGTTTTTATTGTTGTATGAAAAAGAAAAATTATGAGTTAATTTATAAAATTTTCCTTCATTAATGATATGAGAAAGATAGATTGAATAATTGAAAAAAATAGTTAAGGGTAAAATAACAAAAAGAACATTAAATACTTCATTGGTAATGTAAAATGACTTATAATCTGGTACAAATTTTTTCCTCAAAGTGACTTATATTTTGGTACGGAGTGAGTATTAACTTGTAATAAAAAAAAATGTATGATGTATATCCAAATTCTATATCAAATTTTCTGTTGGCTTTAGCTGTGTTAATTGTACTGTTGTAGTAATTAGGTAGTTGAGTGGAATTATTCGGATGATTTGGTGGCTGAGATCGATGAGATATCTAGTGAAGTGATAAGAAATTGTCTTTAGATCTCACCCGTTTCATCGGGATATCACCTTTCTCATTTGTTACCAAACATTCTGACTGAGTGAACTTGACCTTCAAACCTTGATCACATAGTTGACTAATGCTAATTAAATTTGCAGTTAACCCTTTCACAAGCAGAACATTCTCAAGTTTAGGCAGACCATTGTTGTTTAATTTTTCCTATACCCTTGAGCACCCACTATCAAAGTACCAGTTTTCCCTTAATGATGCTTTTAGAGATGTGTGAACGATTAGACCAATATCACTCATCTTGGATTTCCATTCCTTCTTTGGCTTAGGGACTTTAGGTTCAGATATTTTCCTTGTTGATGTTTGGTGAAGGCAATATAACTTGAAACAAAAATGCCTTATATGACCCTTTTCTTCACAGTGATGACAGGCCCAACCTTGAGGCTTCCCATTGAATCTGGGTGGAGGATGGCGCATCAAATGTTGCACCATGTGTCTAAACTTCTTAAGATTAAGCAACCTTTTAACATGAATAGATTTCCTTACAGGTGGTAGTTGTCTCCTATTCAGGTTTGAATAATCAAAACTCACAGCCTTTGAATTCGTATCATGGTTTATCAACTTCAGTACTAACTTCTGATACAATATTTCCAGCATTCAGCATTTTAACTTGCTTATTCATATTTTCTAGCTGTGAATTTAGCAATGTTACCTCTTCAGTGAGATGAGATATCCGAGCAAGGTGCTCATTTTTTTTTAACATGATAATAAGTTTCTTCTATTGTTCTTGACTTCTGAACACTTCTTCACTACTTTTCATCAGTTCCTTGTAGGCTTCAACTAGTTCTTCTAGAGTGAACTCATCTCCTGAGTTAGTGTTAGACACACACACCTTCCAGTCAATACAATATCATTTCTGCATTCAGCCTCATCATCTGAGTCATCTTCATCCGACCAAGTCACCATTAAACCCTTCTTCTGTCTCCTCGGGAAGGTAGGACACTCTGACTTAAAGTGACCAAACCCTTCACACTCAAAACACCGAGTACCTTTTGCTTGATTTGAGTTGTGTTCAGCCTTATTTTTTCTTTGAGGACTGGATTGCTTCCCAATGTCATCTGAGATGTGCTACACATTTGTCCTAGGATTTCCATCCCTTCTTCTCAACATCTTCTTGAACTGTCTTCCAATGAGAACCAGAGCATCTGAGTTACCTTTATTTGCATCCAGTTCACCAAATTCTTCAGCATCATTAGATACAAAGACAAGGTTTTTGTTTTTCTTGTCAAACCTTTCCTTTGCTCCAAGCTCAAATGTTTGCAGGGAACCAACTAATTCATCAAGTTTCAAGGTAGAGATATCCTGCATCTCCTCAATAATAGTAACTTTCATATCAAATTTGTTAGTCATAGACCTAAGCATCTTCCTAACAAGCTTCTCTTCACTGATCTTTTCTCCTAAAGCTTCAAAAGAATTTGCAAAGTCAAGCACATTCATATGGAAGTCATGCACACTTTCATCTTTCAACATTTGCAGATTTTCAAATTTTGTAGTTAAAAGCTACAATCTTGACTTTTGAGGTGCCTTCATGAGTTGTCTTCATAATTTCCCAAGCCTCTTTTGCCACAGTGCACTGTTTGATAAGCCTAAACATGTTTCTGTTAACTCCATTAAATATGGCATTCAAAGCCTTGTTGTTTCCAACAGACAATTCATCCTCTTCTTTTGACCATTCACCTTTTGGTTTCAGCACAGTTGTGTTCTTGCCATCTTTGTCAATTACCATAGGATGTTTCCAACCATTCACTACAACTTTCCAAGTTCTGCTGTCAATAGACTTCAAGGAAGCACTCATTCTTGATTTCCAATAATCATAGTTAGAACTATCCATCAGAGATGGCCTGTTAACAAGACCTCATTCCTTATCCATTTTGCCATAAAGTACGTCATGGAGCTCACCCAAGTACAAGCAGGGTGCCTGCTCTGTTGCCAATTGAAATTCTGGCACACAGTGGACATATGTGTTGTCCGATGTTCCAACACCTGTCCATACAAAGTTGGATGTTGAGACAGATGTTCCAACACTTGTCCACACGAACAAAACACTACAAACAATAAAGCAAGTAATAGATGCAGAACGTAAACTTGCACACTGTGTTTGTTAAGAAGATAATACTCTGGGAAATACCAATCTTGGAAGGAATCCACTGTGATAATATTAATTCAAAGCTAAACACTCCTCACTTACACTTCTCACTTAATCACTAACCGTGCTAATTCTACACAGGTCCCACCTAGATATGACAATCTCCAGTGACTTCCTATAACAGTACAACCCGTACCGTTCTCTACAGTCTATGGGTAATAAACACAACGATGGTTTTGGAGACACACTCCTATAACTATACACTTTTACCTTAAGGCTTCAAGTGCTTACACAAACTAACCTAACTCCTTGCTTCAAAGCCTCGAAGAAGATTATTACATACAACTCAATAAAAGACAGTCCTTAACATGCATCAAAACAATGCAAGAAAGGCTCACAAAGAGACTCAATAAACACACCAAACCCTAATCACCAAATACGGCTAGACTCTCTTAAGAAACTAGGTCTTGGTCTTCACATATATATAGCACTGAGCTGCGTGGGCTTCTTGAAACTTTAGGGCTTCAAAATCCTAGCTGGAATGCGTGTGAAAGATCTCTTACAAAAATAATTCTTGAACCAAATATATTCTTTCTCAAAATATCTTCATATATTTAAGAAATAAATATTCCATATGAAGTCTTCAACAAGTCAGGAGATACTCTTCTGTCTTGGCGTGCAAGCAATGTCTGGAGGTAAGGAAAATAAGGATTCAAGGAAACGGCGCAAGTTAGGGTTTCACAACCAGCTGACAATGTTGTTCTCTGATGTTGCCACATCTGGCACAACATCTGACTAGCATCTTGTTTTTGAAAAATGAAGCCAACATATAAAAATCCAACAAAAAAATAGAAACTTGAAAACCAAACAGATCATACAAACCCAGAAAGACCAAGAGTGTGTTTAAGTATAAAGTTTGTGTTTCTCTTAACGTATGTGATTATCTCTCTCTCCTCTGTTTCTTCCCTCTCTCTCAAGATGAAGAAGATGAAGAAATGGAAGAAAAAAAAGTAATTGTCATTTTGGTCCCTAGCCATGTCATCAGACCACTTGTTCAACTAATGTCTACTCAGCGTACCACGTGTTTCCAAAAACATGCCACATCAGCTTTTTTTTTGTAAAGTTAACGGCCAAATTTAACGGCAGAAACCAAAATAACTAACGGAGTGCAGAGTCAGAGATTATTTTGTATTTTTTCTTCAGTCAGAGACCAGAATGACAGCGAATTGCACAATGAAAAACTAAAATCATTGTTTCCCCTTTTTTTTTTTTTTTTCCTCAACAAAAAATATAATTTATTGGGCAGATGCCCAAGCTAGCCGGGCCTGAAAACCGCCCTTGAGTGGAGTTTTCAGTGTTCAAACCCCTACTCCAGCATGTACAGTGGCGGAGCTAGACTAAAATATCTGGGGGGGCCGTGATGGAGCTTCAATTTTTTTTCTATGGAAGTTAGAAATTCATAAATCGTTAATTTTGACAAATTTTAATATCATATCAAATGAGAGAAACTCAAACAAGATAATACTTTCAACTCACACATTTATTTAAAATCAAGAGAAACTCAAGAAGAAATTATAAATACCAAATTTTTTGTTTTCTTAAACTTGATCCCTGGTTTCAAAGTTGAAGAAATTTTGTATAGAAAAATATACAAATTCAATTTGGAAATATATGGATATATACAGTTGAATAATGTCGCATCTTTCAATAACGTCTAAATTCGTAGATAATTCATGTAAGCTTTTAAGAAAACCTAAAATAATCTAATCTGTTATCGAAACCAATCAAGAATAAGGTGTTTAATAAAAATGTAAAATTCTTAATCTCGATAGGACTCAATAACATATTAAATAAATTCAAATTTCTATAAAGTTTTACATTAACTATCAATACGATATAAATTTTTGATTTAAAAGTAAATTTTGTAAATTCTATACTCGTTAAAATTTCATCGATCTCATACTAGTTATATATATATCGACCAATCCCTTTAAAAAAAAAAATTAACTACTATACTGTTAACCACTAGGCCACATGAGATTTTATGATTAAATTGTAACTATTATCTATATATAACATAACTGTTAACAAAACTATGTACATATACCTACTAAAATCGAAAAAATCCGGGACGGGCCGCGGCCCTTCTGAGCCCCAACCTAGCTCCGCCCCTGAGCATGTAGTGTTCCTACCAAATGACACAAGACAAAGTAATTAAAGTTTTATTTATAACTTAAATAGACAATATAATTCAAACAAATAAATATTACAAACGAGACAAATGATTTGCACTTGTATTCACAATCCTTGTTATTGAACAGAGTCAAATTATCCTGTGAAACATTGTTACAGCAAGAGAAGATCACATTACACTACATTTCTAATCATTGAAAAAAGGCCAATAAAACATTAGAAGTTATTTTTTTCTTAACAAACTAACTCAAAAGTTAAAACATCATACATACACTCAAACAAAATCCCTGTTCTCATTTGGCTCCATCTTTCCCTTAGTAGTGACCACAAAGTCAAGGTTATAAAGCAAAGGAACCATAGTGAGAGAACAGAGGAACACCAAAACAGGACCAAAGATCCACAGCAACAGAGGAAGTGCTGAATAGAAGAGTCTATTACCAACAGTGTTTAAAGTGAAACCTCTCTCCAATATTTCACTAACATATGATGGAGTTACCAATGACATTGAATCTTGTGGTGTGTTGATAAGAATGTTCACTTGATTTATAAACCTTATTGATAAAGAGTGACAAAAGAATGAGAATAAGAAGATAGTGAGAAGAGTCACATATTTAAGTGCTTCCATAAATTCTCCATGTGCTCCATACACTGTGTCATTAAGTGGCTTTTTAACACTGTAAGTGCTGCTTATTATTGCTGCTAAACCTGAACAGAGGAGAATAGAGGTTGTGGCCATTAGGGTTGAACCCATTAATGTGTTCCTCAGTGTTTGAACAGCTAGGATATTTTTCTTCTCATTGTCCTGTCAAAATAATTATACTTTTGCATTATTATTTTTATTATTACAATAATTATGTGTGTGACAGACACCAACTTGTATCTGATTATGTAATTTTCTGATAAAAATATTTACAAAAATTTATATGATTTTTTTAAAACAAAAGACAAAAAAGGTGCAAAAACATTGTATGCATTTTAAAAATGTTGGCACTTTAAGTATTGCAATGCAAAATTTTATGTGATTACTTATAAAAAGAAAGGAAGTTATTTGATTAAGTAATGACTAAATTTGTTTAGAAAAAAGTAAAATTGAAAGAAAAAATTGTAAATAAAATAGTTTAAGTGAATAATAAAATTGAAAGAAAAAAGTTACACTCAAACTTGGTACTATTCTTTATTTATATTAATAATAATAATAATAATAATAATAATAATAATAATAATAATAATAATAATAATAATTATTAATTAAAACTAGTGGAAATTAAAATATTTTGTGTGTGAGCCGTGAGGTGGTTAAATATTAGTAGGTAAAACATCTAATCTAATCTAATCTAATTAAGAGAAAAAGAAAGACAATAGTAAAATAAAATGGAATGATTGAAATCAAAATTGATATTGTTTATATTGGTAGCCACCACATTTCTTAAATTTAAAGTTTTTTCTTTAAATTACCTTTAAAGAACTTTTGGTATTTTATTCAACGATTAATAAAAATTAGACACGTAGATAAATTTATAATAGTTTATCGATACCACTTATAAATATATTCATGTGGCTAATTTTTACTGATTGTTGGACAAATTATCTTTGATTGTTTTAAAAAAATAAATGTATGTTTCACCAAATTTATGGTTGACAAAATAGACGAAAATCACCAAGTTAATTAATGTATTTTTTTAATAGGGAGATAAATTTTGCAAAATGATAAAAATTAGGGGACTAAAATTACAATTAAGTTTATATATTTTAATTAATTTCTTAAAAAGAAATTTCATTTTTATTGTTTATTTCAATTAACTATCAACACATTATATAAATATTATTTGGTCGTATGTATTTTTTTTATAACTTTTTGGGTAGTTTTATTTTTTTTTTTGTTTTCGTTTTCATGACCAATTGAATTTGGTTCGGGTCAGTTTTTGGATCAAGTGGTTCCAATTCTCTTCCGATCGCAGTTGCGGGGGATCGAACCGTAGTCCCCTACTAAATTTTGCGTCAATCATCACTGAACAAACTAACTATCGGTGGAGTTTTATCCACTTTGTTAATTCAACATGTTCTATTAATTCACCTAGACGGATTGACGAGGAAGGGAGGAGTAGGAAGGTTGTCTCCTTTTTACCACCCCAATCTTTGTGGAATATAAGGTAGGTCCGTCTGGTCGACCACAAGAATATATTTGCATATGCTGTACTTATGTTGAAAATTCATGTTCACGGGTCTTCAGGATATCATAGTTTAATGTTTAGGTACATAAGACCAAGTGCAATGAGGGTGTTTAATGGGTGTTGACTGGCTGTTGAATGAAAATGGACCATTGGAGTAACATGTTGAATTTAAAGAGAAGATGAATCCAGTTAACATGTTTAATTGCTGCGCAGGGGGACACGTGGGGAGTTGGGATTCGCCCTCCCAGGCGCGTGCACAACACGCGCGAACAAGGAAGGTGAGCCAGGCGGGGACGCGGAGAGAGAAGGCTGTGGGGGCAGGTGGCAGCTTCTGATTGGCTCACGAGATTTTTACCTCATCTTATCTTTGAACTCAATTATTTCAATGCAAATTATTTTTTTTTTTTTTCACCAAAATTCGTAATTTTTTTTTCTCTATAAATAGAGACTTGGTTCATTTGATTTGGACACAGAAAAAAAAAAAATCAAGTTTTTCACTATCTTAATCTTGTTTATCTTTCAATTAGTGTTTAATTTGAAGTTTTAGTCCTTTTTTTTGGTGTGAAATGGATCCCAATAATAATTTCAACACTCAAAATTCTTCTAATTTTCCATTTGGCTATCAAAATCCCAACAATTATCCAAATCCTAACAGTTATCAAAATTTCAACAATTATCCAAATCCAAATCAACATCCTCAAAACTTTCATAATTTTGGTTATGCACCAAATTTCAACCAATCATCATCTGTTCCAAGCTTTCATCCATATTATGGATCTATGCTGCCAAATCCATCTCAAACACTCCCGTTTAATGGTCCACCACCCAATTCGAAAATTTTGTTAAAAAAATTTATTTAAAATTTTTTTGTTAAGTGTTTATTATTTTAATTTAATTTTAATCGATAATTATAATTTTATTTAATCATAAAAAACAAAAATTTAAATTTAAATAAGAATATGAAATAAAAAGTGGTGGGGTAGAGAAGGTGGTGGGGTAGGGTGTTGAATGAAAAAACTATTGGAGAGGATAAAAATTGAATGGGGTGTTGAATGATTAGGTGGAAGAGAGAGAAGATGATGTGGAGTGTAAAAAGTGGAAAAGTAGGGTGTTGAATGTTTTTTCCCATTGTACATGGTCTAAGATCTAATAAAGATGGAGAAGAAAGTCTATTAAGACTAATGTTACGGTGGATCATCTTCACAGGTGGTCCATCGTGGACAAGTGATCATAGCATTCCTAGACTAGTTTTGTCAACCAAAAAAAAAAGCATTCCTAGATTAGTAGACTACTATATTACTTTTCCTATAATTATGGAGATCGAAAAAAAAACACTCTAAGGTCATTTTTTTAGAAACAAAAACATTCCATGGTCTTAAATAGTTTTCTATTTTAATTTTTAATATATTATACCATTAATCATTAACGTGTTGATTAATAGCAAGTAAAAAGTAAACTACGTAAATTGCTAAAAATACTAAAATATCATATTTTACTTAAATATAAATATTATTACTTGTATGATATCTTTTAAAAGGGACTTATTATATTGTCGGCAAATATCCAATTTATCCCTTCTCATCAACGTATTTGAAGCATTGATGAAGGGTACCACTGACTAAACTATAACATGATTTCATTTATATACACATTTAATTTTTGAAATAACTCAAAATCGGATAAATGTTAATTTATATTAGATATCACAAGGATATAGGACAAACATGTATATCATTTTATCCAACAAAAACATGTAAAAGATTGCTAACAAATGTTGAGTTTTAAAAAATTATCTAAAAATTACCTCTTACTATATTTAATAAAAAATGAAATTTTTATATAATAAAAGAAAATAGAAAATAAAGATAATATTTTATTAAAATCTACTAGTTTTTGTTATCTTAAATGGAAAGTACCTTGATCATGGCAGCAACCCAATTCCGTCTACCACTGGCATTGATGGCAATGATAGTAGTATGTGGATGAGTTCGAACATTATACCAAAGCCAAACATGGTAACTAATGGTTAAAAGAATTGCTAATGGCACCAATATCACATCCAAATAACACTTCTTCCATTCCATAGCAACGTGTGAGAGATCAAATCTTATCTTAAGGTATAAATAATATTATTATGCTTACACTGTAGTAGTAAGCAATCTTAGTGGAAGTTTGATATTCCAATAATTTGGTAGTGCCATGCCATGCCTGGTTTATATACACATTGAGAAATAATGAATGTGGACTTGTTTCAAATCTCGATTCAGTCGTCTATATCAAACTTCAAAAAGAAACATCCATACTTTTTACGGTATATTATAAACTTGATTTATGTATAAGCTTATAATACTACACGTGGGGCCACTTTTGTCCATATCCCCTTTACATGTTTTTTATATATTTTTTGTAATAGATGATTAGATGTTAAGAAAAAATAAACCGGATTTATCCAGAATTTGCCTAGTCGGATTGATTCTAAGAAAGTCAGGTTAGCATAACTTGACCAGAAGGGAGAGATAGCGGACATTACGGATGACGAGGTTGTGGAGATTTTTGGGGTCACTTCTGACATTCACTTGCTATTCCGGTTGCATGCTACTATTAGCTGGCAACAAACTCGATCGTTGTGGCTCAAGGAGGGCGATGCAAATTCTAGGTACTTTCATTCTGTTCTTGCGAGCCGCCGGCCGGGTAATGCCATTTTCGTTATTCAAGTCGATGGGACAATTGTGGAGGGAGTGACTCCTATTAGGCAGGCAGTGTTCTCGCACTTTGCGTCTCACTTCAAGGTCGTGCATATGGAAAGGCCTGACACTGAAAACCTGCATTTTAAGAGGTTGACCCAGACTGAGAGTGGGAGTTTAACTAAACCTTTTTTTGCGGCTAAAGTGAAGGCAGCTGTGTGGGATTGCAACAGCTATAAAAGCCCTGATTCCCAAGTTCAATAGTCCCCAACGGCTTAACGATTTTCGGCCTATTTCGCATGTGGGGAGTCTTTACAAAATCCTGACGAAAGTTTTAGCTAATAGATTGCGTCTTGTGATCGGAAGCGTGGTCTCCGAGTCTCAGACCGCGTTTGGGAAGGATATGCAGATTCTTGATGGTATTCTCATAGCTAATGAGGTTGTGGATGACGCGCGGAGGGCGAAAAAGGAACTCATGCTCTTCAAGGTGGACTTCGAGAAAGCCTATGATTCTGTGGATTGGGGTTATTTGGATGTAGTCATGGGGAAGATGTACTTCCCGGTTCTTTGGCGGAAGTGGATTTGTGAGTGTGTGGGCACGACTACTGCGTCGGTCTTAGTCAATGGCAGCCCAACGGAGGAATTTTTCCTCGATCGGGGTCTGAGACAAGGGGATCCGTCATCACCTTTTCGTTTTCTGTTGGCGGCTGAAAGATTGAATGTGTTAATGGAGGTTGTGGTCACGCAACAATTGTTCACGGGGTATAGCATTGGTGAACAGGACCCTGTGACGGTATCTCACCTGTAGTTTGCTGATGATACGCTACTGCTTGGGGTAAAAAGCTGGGCGAACGTTCGTGCTGGGCGATTCTTGTGGTTTTCGAAACTATGTCGGGTCTGAAGGTTAATTTCAACAAAAGTATGTTGGTTGGGGTTAATATTCCAGAGTCCTGGTTGGGCGAAGCTGCTTCTGTCCTGCGTTTTAGAGTGGGAAGGATACCTTTCCTTTATTTGGGACTCCCTATTGGGGGTGATCCGCGAATTTTGCTTTTTGGGAACCAGTGGTAGCTCGGTTAAAAAATAGATTGTCTGGGTGGAAGAGTTGCTTCCTCTCTTTTGGTGGTCGTTTGATTTTACTTAAGTCTATCTTGACCTCTCTTCCTGTCTATGCTCTTTCCTTCTTCAAAGCTCTCTCAGATATCATTTCCTCTATCGAATCTCTTTTGATTAACTTTATTTTTTAAGAGGGGGGGGGGGGGGGGGGGGTGAGGACTCTAGGAAAGTCTCTTGAGTTACTTGGAAAACTGTTTGCTTACTAAGGAGTACGGAGGTTTGGGGGTCCGGCAGTTGAGGGGGTTTAATTAAGCTCTTTTAGGTAAATGGTGCTGGAGGATGTTAGTAGATAGAGAGGGTCTGTGGTTTAGACTGTTGGCAAGTCGGTATGGGATGGAGAGAGGGAGGCTCCGAGAGGGAGGGCGTGTTTTGAGGAGGGTAGGGACGGGTCAGATACCTTATTCTGGATTGATCCCTGATTGGATGGGTTTCCCTTGAGTGAGCGGTTTGGTCGTCTGTTTGATGTTTCGGAGACCAAACTGTGTTCGGTGGCTGAGATGTTCGCGCGAGGTTGGGAGGCAGATGGGGGGCCTGGGTTTGGCGGCGGCAGTTGAGGGGGTGGGAGGAGGAGGAGTTGAGGGAGTGTCAGTCTTTATTGTTTAGCCTTTCATTGCAGGACCAGTCTCCAGACAGGTAGCAGTGGCAGCCTGACCCTGACAGAGGCTACACTGTCCGGGGAGCTTATCAGATTTTGACTTCTCAGGTTACGACTCCTATGGATGATGCAGATACTCTTATTTGGCACCCTCGGGTTCCGCTGAAGGTCTTCATCTTTGCGTGGCGTTTATTATGTGACAGGTTGCCCACAAAAATCAACATGGTCACTCGAAGTCAGCACATCATCTTGTTATCTCTTGTGGTACTTTTGGCTCCATCTGGGCGTTAGTGCGTTTGTGGATTAACATTCCGGTAGTGGAGTTCACTTCCTTACGTGATCATCTTGTTCAGTTTACCTTTTCAACATGTGTTTCACGGGCTCAACGCTCCTTTTTGCAGCTCATTTGGCTCGCGTGTGTGTGGGTTGTGTGGACGGAGAGAAACCATAGGGTGTTCCGAGGCTCAGCCAGCTCTACTTCTCAGCTGTTGGACAAGATCAAGCTCCTCTCATTTCGGTGGTTGAAGGCATCTTATGTTACATTAGCTTCTAACTGTCATAGTTGGTGGTCTAGTCCTTTCCTGTGCCTGGGCCTTGCATGATATGTATGATCTGTTTTGGTCATCTTTCTGTATTTATTTATAACTCTTTGTAATCGGTGGTAGTCTACCTTGACACATATTGTGCTGGAGACTGTCTTTTTGTTATATATATATATATATATATATATATATATCATTTTGACTTGTTAAAAAAAAATATTAACCAGTGACTTTGTGTCATTAGTTAACGTAATATGGTAAAATTATCTTAAACTTTATTTAAAATATAAAATATGCTTATATGCTCGTTTTATTGAAAAATACAAATAAAATATGCTTATATGTTCCTTTAATATAATTTGTTTTAACAAATGCTCTAAAGATATTAATAGCTTGAGTCAACAAAAAATAAAGTTAATAGGTCTTTATTCCTGCAAAGTAGGTGTGTTTTGCGTTATCTTTTATAAAAAATTTCTTTAAGTTTTTCCTCTTACAAAATATATGTTTTTTGTTTTTTCCATTGGGTGCAAAAAATTTGCACTTTTTAAGTAGATTGAAAAGACACTACTAGAAAAAGTTGAAATACCGACGGAATTTAGAGACATAATATATTTCTTCTCTAATAAAGATGGAATTAGAGACAGAAAAAGCAGTTAGAAACAAATATTTTTATTTTAGAGACAGAAATTTTCATTTTAGAGATATATTTTGTTCGTCTCTAATAGTTTAGAGACGAGGAAATTACCGACGGGATCAAATCCGTCTCTAGCCTGCTTAGTGACGGAATATTTGCATTTTAGAGACAGATTATGTCCGTCGGTATTTAAAATTTTTCTAGTAGCGAGAATAACCGATTTAAAAAAATAGAACTTTTTACATCGGTTAAACAAAATAACCGATTTCAAAAGTGCACCCAAGGGGAAAAACAAAACAAAAGAAATTTACAAGAGACGGAAACTTAAAGAAATTTTTTACAGGGATAAAGCAAAACACGCTTACTTTACAGAGAATAAAGACCTATTAACCTTAAAAAATAACATAAAATTAGAGACATTTGCTTAATTAATTTTAAGTGGTAAAAAATTTAAAAGGAGTTGTGGATTTTCTGACCGTGGTAAAAAATTTAAAAGGAGTTTGATTGAGTGGTAACGAATTATTATTTTGCAATAGTGTGAAAATTTTGGCTAGTTATATTATTGAAAAGGAATATAAATAAATAAAGGCTTAATAGATCTTTTGATCTCTGTATGTTCACGAATTTTTGGTTTTAGTCCCTGTATCTTGTTTTGTTGTAAATAAGTTCCTGAATGTGCAACATTTTTAGGTTTTAGTCCCTAAAGTCAAAATCCGCAGAAAAATCTGAAGGAAAATTTTCACGAAAACTGCAGATTTTTCTACGGATTTTGACTTTAGGGACTAAAACAAAAAAAATTATATATTCAGGGACTTATTTACAACAAAATAAGATACAAAGACTAAAACCAAAAATTCATGAACATACAGAGATCGAAAAATCTATTAAGCCATAAATAAAATATTAATTTCAACTTTGTCGGATGCAATATAAATAGGCAAAGTCCTGACAAATAATTTGATTTGATTACTCTACTATGAGGAGTTAGTGAAATGAAAAATAAAATCAATGATAGTTGATATTATAATTTATATTTTGAGTGTGATAGTTTTTTTTTTTGACGAATTACATATTATAATTAATCGCCCATATTATATACAAATCTGACATGTTTATTAAGCATAATAGTTTATAGATAAAAAAGATACTTTAGTAGCATGCATTTGTCTACAATACATACACACACACACACACATATATATATATATATATATATATATATATATATATATATATATATATATATATATATATATCATAACTTAAAAATAAAAAAAAAATTTAATATATAAGAAATATCAATCGGACTTATAGAAAATGACAGATCATGAAGTATTTCTTTTGAAGATAATCAATTGATAATAATACATAATGAATCACTTGCCATTCAAAAAAAATAATGAATCACTTCGTATATCTGTACTATCGGTCATATTTTTTTGGAAAATATATGGTGTTACATGTGTATACACTTTAAAAGAAAAAGAGATAAAATTAATGACCTAATAAATCAGTGATGATGTAATTGAATTTAGTTGCACTAATATGAGATTGCTAATATAATTTTTTTTACATAATTTCTAATTACATCTAAGCAAAAAGTAGAACCATTGTATTTGTAATTTGATTAAAAAAAACATTGTTGTAACTCTTTTTTTCTTAGTAAAAAAGGAACTGTTTTTTTTTTAATAAAGTAAAAAATTAGGAACTGTTATTTTTACACAATCTGACAACTTTTTAAAGAGGATCTTAAGGAAACCGATATTTAAATTAATCTTTTTATTCCTTAATAAATTATTGAGAATCTTGGAATAAAATTATTAGAAAAAAAAAAAAAAAACCAGAGAATCTTGGAATAAAAAACAAATTATTGAGAATCAAAGGAGTAAAATAGTAACTGTCATTCGAATCTGGATAGAATAATGCATGTGACTGAATCGTTATTTTAAAGTGTCGTCAAGCCATGCATACATCATTTTGGCTTCTTTCTATTTTACTAATGTCTATGACTATAATATTAGTAGTAAAAAAAAATTGGTTATAAAAGAGCCAAAGTAAAATAACAAAACTACATATGAAGGAGGAGAATGAGACATCAATAATACTACGAAAACTAATTTAATAAAAACTAGTCACATGTGTAACATCTTTTTTTGGTACAAGTCACATTTTGGGCCTTCCTATTGGTGGCGATCCAAGACGTTTCACTTTTTAGGAACCGGTATTAACTCGCATTAGAAATCGCCTATCAGTGTGGAAGAGTCGTTTCCTTTCGTTCGATGGACGTCTAGTTCTTCTAAAGTTTGTTTTGACCTCTATGTCTGTCTTTGCCCTTTCCTTCTTCAAAGCTCCCTCAGGTACTATCTCTTCTATTAATTCTATTTTAAATAATTTCTTTTGGGGCGGGGGTGAGGAAAATAGGAAAACATCTTGGATTAGTTGGAACATTGTTTGCACGCGTAAGGAGTTTGGAGGGCTGGGGGTTAGGCGGCTGAGGGAGTTCAATACTGCACTTCTAGGTGAATGGTGCTAGAGGATGTTGGTGGATAGTGGGTGGTTATGGTTCAGGGTGTTGGCGGCTCGCTATGGGCTAGAGAGAGGGTGCTTGAGAGCGGGGGGAGAAGTGGCTCTTCATGGTGGAGGGAGATCGTGAGGATCCGGGATGGAGTAGATGGTCTAGGAGGGAGGTGGTTTGGAGAAAATGTTATGAAGAGGGTGGGAGATGGGACAAAGACTTTTTTTTGGACTGCTCCATGGCTAGACGGGACTCCTTTGTGTGTGAGGTATCCGCGCTTATTTTATTTGGCGGTGCATAGGTCGAGGACGGTGGCCGAGCTATTTCAGTTAGGGTGGGGTATTGGTGGGGAGGCATGGGTGTGGAGGAGACAGTTGTGGGCGTGGGAGGAGGAGTTGTTGAGGGAGTGTCAGACTTTGCTTCACGACTTTTTCTTGTAGGCCCAGATCCCAGATAGGTGGCTTTGGCGACTCGATGCGGACAAAGGGTATACAGTCAGGGGAGCATATCAGTTATTAGCTTCCCACCCTCCCGATTCTATGGACGGCGTAGCGGATCTTATTTGGCACAAACAGGTCCCCCTGAAGGTATCTGTTTTTGCCTGGAGATTATTGAGAGACAGGTTGCCAACTAAGTCAAATTTGGTAGTTCGGGGTATCATCCCTCCAGATTCTCAGTCATGTGTGGCTAGTTGTGGTGGTCCGGAGACAGCTCAACATTTATTTATTTCTTGTCCTATCTTTAGCTCTCTTTGGTCAGTAGTTCGGGCATGGATTGGATTTTCCTCGGTGGATCCTCAGAATTTGGTTTTCTTTCTCATCTGGTGGATCCAGAGCACGTCCGTCTTTTTTGCAGCTTATTTGTCTTTTGTGTGTCTGGGTCATTTGGAACGAAAGAAATAGTCGTCTTTTTCGGAACTCAGAACAGTCATTATCACAGTTGTTAGACAAAAGTTAAGCTTCACTCTTATTGGTGGTTGAAGACAACAAATAGTAACTTGGTTTCTAATTTTCACAGCTGGTGGACGAGCCTGTTTCCTTGTTTGGGCGTGATGTAACTGGTTAACAGTGTTTTACTTTTATTTTCGAACTATGTATCTGTAAATTCTTGTAGTCTTTTCGGCACACCTTGTGCGGGAGAGACTTCTTTAGTTTAATATATATTTCATTTTGGTTTGTTAAACTAAAAAAAATGGTATGTATCCATAAATTTATTTTTATTTCACTTGCAAATTTATCTATGTGACCGGTGAATACTTGTTTGGTGGTGCTTAAATTGCCCCACAATCTATGAAAACAATTTATTATTTGATAACATGATTTTTATCATTTTACTTTTTAACTTTCCACTCTGACCATTAAACAAACTATATCTCTTAATCATTTTAGGGCCTTCAAAAATGAGTATATGTTTTCTTTCGCCAAACAAGAACAATGATTTATAATAGTTTGAAAGTTCGAATTCAAAATATTTCACTTTTTCACACTTACTAAGATGTTAATTAAATATAATCATTGGAATACTTGAAAACAAATTGCAGAGATATTGATACTTATTATAAGAAAATAGCATGCCCTGATGTTTTATAACTTCAATCCTATTAGACTTGGTTAGGTAGTTAGGAGGTGGTTACATAACTACCTTGAGTTAGTTAGTTATGGTTACTTGGGTTACAAGTAATAGATGGGTTAGGAGTTTTCCTTATAAATAAGCGTGTACCACATGCATTGTACACAACTCATTCTCTATTTTTTCTTATCAATAAATCTTAACACTTTCCTCCTAGTTTTCTCTCTAGTTCTTACTTGTTATCTTCTTCCTCTTATCTTGGATTACCCTAACAAATTGGTATCCAGAGCCCTTTGGTTCTTAGTGTAGAAAGCACAAAGATTCAGTCTTGTTTGGTGTTTACATTTTCCTTCATTCAGAAACAATGTCAGGGAATGGTTTACCAAACAATCTTCCAATTCTTGAGGGCAAGAATTGGGAAAGATGGAGCAAACAGATGAAGTCTCTCTTTGGTTTTCAAGATACATGGGAAGTGGTGGTTAATGGTGTGCAAGACTTGGTGGGGAATGCCACTGAAGCTCAGAGATCAGCACACAAAGACTTAAAGAAGAAGGATTGCAAGGCAATGTATGCAATTCAAGCTGCAGTAGATTCTGCAAATTTTGACAAGATATCTAGTGCTGAATCCTCTAAGGCAGCCTGGGATATTT
Source organism: Trifolium fragiferum (assembly GCA_954870985.1). NCBI lineage: Eukaryota > Viridiplantae > Streptophyta > Magnoliopsida > Fabales > Fabaceae > Trifolium > Trifolium fragiferum. The sequence goes on from OX940794.1 coordinate 41,397,056, forward strand.
TGGTGAAATATTATGAAGGAGGAGAAAAGGTGAAGGGAGTGAAGTTGCAGTCTCTGAGAAGGCAATATGAGCTTCTGCAGATGGATAAGAGTGAATCCATTGGAGCCTATGTGTCGAAGGTTCAAGGCATTGTCCATACAATGAAGAGCTGTGGTGAGGTGATGACAGATAGGATGATTGTAGAGAAGGTAATGAGAACTCTAACTCCAAATTTTGATCATGTCATTGTTGCCATCCAAGAAACTGGGAATGTAGCTACATTACAGTTGGAGGATCTTGTTGGATCGTTAGAAGCACATGAGTTGATGATAAATGAAAGGAAAGGGGTTCAAGAATCTGTACAAGCCTTACAAGTTCAGGCTTACAAGAAAGCTAATAGTCACAAAGAGAAAAATCAAGATAAGGGAAAGAATGGCTCTCAGAAAAAAATTGATGGAAAATCTGAATCCTTCAAGAAAGGAGGAAGAACATCAAGTTCAAAGAAAGGTAAAGGCAAGGACAAGAGTCACATTCAGTGCTATAACTGTGAGAAATGGGGACACTATGCTTCAGATTGTTGGTTCAAGAAAGGCAAAGAAAAGGGCCAAGACTCTGATGATGAAGCAAAACTTGTGCAAGAAAAGGTTGAAGACAAAGCTGTGACTTTCATGGCTGCATTATCAGAGGTAGAATCACAAGACAAAGTTGATGCTGAGACTTGGTTCTTAGACACGGGGTGTTCCAATCACATGACTGGTCACAAAAACTGGTTAGTGAAGTTTGATTCTGGAAAGAAAAGTAAAGTGAAGCTGGCCAATAGCAGTTCATTGCAGTCAGAAGGCATTGGTAACATGGTTATCAAGAGAAGCAATGGAAGCTCTGCAGTAATTGAAGATGTGATGTTTGTACCAGGTATGGATTGTAATCTTCTGAGTGTTGGACAGTTAGCAGAAAAAGGTTTTTCAGTTATCATTAAGAATGAGAAATTTGAACTTTATGATCCTGCAAATAACCTAATTCTGAGGACTCCTTTGGCCAAGAATAGAACTTTCAGAACTTTGATTCACACAAACACTGTTCAGTGTATGAAGGTAGTAACAGATGAGAAGTTGAATTGGCTATGGCACCTGAGATTTGGACATTTGAATTTCAAATATCTAAATCAGCTAGGGAGCAAAGGAATGGTACTTGGCCTACCTAAGATTGAAGCTTCAGAAAGAGTATGTGAAGGTTGCTTAGTTGGTAAACAACCTAGAAATGCTTTCAGCAAGAGTTTGCCTATGAGATCATCAAGTGTACTAGGTGTTGTGCATTCTGATGTGTGTGGTCCCTTTGATGTGAATTCACTTGGTGGTAATAGATATTTTGTTACCTTTGTTGATGAGTATAGCAGGAAGATGTGGATATACTTGATTCAAACCAAGGATGCAGTATTTGATGTCTTCAGAAATTTTAAGGCATTAGTTGAAAATCAAAGTGGAAAGAAGATCATAGCTCTCAGAACAGATGGTGGAGGTGAGTATACTTCCAAGAAGTTTGAGTCATTTTGTGTTGAACAAGGTATAGAACATGAAGTCACAGCTCCCTATACACCTCAACACAATGGCTTAGCTGAAAGAAGGAACAGGACTATTCTTGATATGGCAAGGTGTATGGTGAAGCATAGGAACCTGCCTAAAGCTTTCTGGGGTGAAGCAGTTCACACTACTGTGTATGTGTTGAACAGGTGTCCAACCAAGAAGCTGAAAGACAAAGTACCTGAGGAAGTGTGGAGTGGTAGAAAACCTAGTGTAAGTCACTTCAGAATTTTTGGTGCTTTATGTCACAAGCATGTGCCTGAAGCAAAAAGGAAGAAGCTTGATGACAGAAGTGAAGCCATGATCTTGGTAGGATACCATGTCACAGGTGCTTACAAGCTGTATGATCCTGTCACAAAGAAAATGATCTACAGTAGAGATGTTGTAATTGATGAAGAGAAATCCTGGGATTGGATTGCTGGTTGTAGTTCAAGCAGAGCTCAATTGAATCCAATCATGAATGAAGAAGATAGTGATTCTAGTGATGAGAATGAAGCACCTGCAGCTGTGACTAGAGACAGGCCTGCCAGAACAAGGAACATTCCTGCTAGATTGCAGGATTGTGAAATTGTTAATGATAATGAGGTAAATGCAGATGGTGACTTAGTTCATATTGCATTGATGGCTGGTTCTGAGCCTATCAACTACACAGAAGCCTTGAAACACAAGAAATGGAAGAGAGCTATGGAGGAGGAGTTGGCTTCAATTGAGAGAAATCAAACTTGGGAGTTAGTTAAACTTCCATCAGATAAGAAGGCAATTGAAGTAAAATGGGTGTTCAAGCTGAAGCTAAATCCTGACAATTCTATAGCAAAATATAAGGCAAGGCTGGTGGCAAGAGGTTTTCTGCAGAGGGAAGGAATAGATTACTCAGAAATCTACTCACCTGTGGCAAGAATTGAGACTGTGAGACTTGTCATAGCTGTAGCTAATGCAAGGAAATGGCCTATGTTCCACATGGATGTTAAGTCAGCCTTTCTTAATGGTCCATTAGAAGAACTTGTCTTTGTAACTCAGCCACCTGGATTCATGATTGAAGGGAAGAAAGACATGGTCTACAGATTGAACAAAGCTCTATATGGTTTGAAACAAGCTCCAAGAGCTTGGAATAAAAGGATAGATGGATTTCTTGTGAAACAAGGTTTCAGGAAATGCAAGTCAGAATATGGAGTATATGTGCAGGAAGCAGCTTCAAGCATCATTCTGATATGTTTGTATGTTGATGATCTGCTAGTAACTGGAAGTGTCACAGCTGAGATAGAGAAATTCAAAGAAGTAATGAAAACTGAATTTGAGATGACAGATTTGGGAGAAGTGTCTTACTTCTTAGGATTTGAACTTCTGAAGAATGGTAAAGGTCTATTGTTGCATCAGAGAAAATATGCAGGAGAAATTCTAAAGAGGTTCAACATGATTGAGTGTACCTATGCTGCAACTCCTATGGAGGTGAACTTGAAGTTAGAAAAGAATGAGACAGAAGAGACTGTGGATCCTACAATTTTCAAGCAAATTGTTGGATCATTGAGATATCTTTGCAACAGCAGGCCAGATATATGCTTTGCAGTTGGGCTTGTAAGTAGATTCATGGATAAGCCCAGAAGGTCACACATGAATGCAGCTAGAAGAATACTTAGGTATATAGCAGGCACAATGGAGTTTGGAATTCTTTTTCCAAAGTCAGTTCTGAATGAGAAATTTGAGATTGTGTGCTACTCTGATGCTGATTGGTGTGGTGACAAAGTAGATAGAAGGAGTACTACTGGGTATTTCTTCAGATTTATGGAGGCTCCTGTTGCTTGGTGTTCTAAGAAACAACCAGTTGTTGCATTGTCTTCTTGTGAAGCTGAGTACATAGCAGGTGCATATGCAGCATGCCAAGCTTTGTGGATTGTGACTGTGTTGAAGGAGCTAGGAATTGAAGCAGAGAAACCTGTGGTTCTGCAGATTGATAACAAGTCTGCTATAAACTTAGCCAAGAATCCAGTTTTGCATGGTAGAAGCAAACACATAGAGGCTAGGTTTCATTTCTTGAGGGAGCAGGTGAATCAAGGTAGCTTAGATGTCAGGCATTGTGCAACAGATACTCAGGTTGCAGATGCTCTAACTAAGAGTTTGAAAACAGACAGGTTTTTGAAGCTCAGAAGTGAACTTGGTGTGTATCAGGCGCGCGCGCCCATAGGGATGGCAAATCAACCCAAACCCGTGGGGCCCACCCGCACCCGCACCCAAGTCAACGGGCGAAACCCGAGTTGACTGGGTTTGGGTTTGGGTTCGGGTGGCACCCGAAACTTCGGGTGCGGGTGTGGGATCACTCAAACCCACACCCGAAACCCATACACCCGCCCGTTTATATAGTCAATTACATAATTGCCCTTAATTATATATATGATTGAAAAATTAGGATTAAGGTTACAGACTCACTCACTCACTCTTGGCTGCGCTTTCACTTTCACTTCCCTCACTCATCTCTCATTCCGTTCGGTCGCTCCCTTCCCTCACTTATCTCCGGCCGGCAGCCACCACCATCGGCCACTCCTCTCATTCTCGTTCTTGCACGCTCACTCATGTCAATCTCAGGTTCACTTTATTTGTTTATGTTTCTAAATATGATAAGTTTGTATGTTTTCTTGAATTCTTTCTAAGTATGACAGAAATTAAATCTCAGTTTAATTGGTTTGAATCTTAGTTTATGCATGTTTAATTGAATCTCAGTTTGTTTTTTCTAAATATGAAAGTTTGTTTGTTTTCTACATTATATGATGAAGAGTTTCTAAATATGACAGAAATTAAAGTTTGAGTGTGTTGTCAAGTTTGAGTGTGTTGACAGAAAAATATAAAATAGAAAATTAATTTTAAGATTAGTGAAGATGTGATACTGGTTGACTGAAAAATTAAATTAATTACTTTGTATATAGTAATCAAGACAATCTAAATTCCAATAATTCATGTTTGATGAAGGGTCCCTTCTTAATAGCTGCAATGCAAGTTGGAATGCAATAAAACCTTTACATATGCTTTGTTTGCAGTATCCAATTTTTAATTTAATTGTTTGAGTGTATTGTTAAGTTTCTTTTAAGGTCCTGCATATTTCATACCAATTTTAAGTGTTGTGAAGACTATGATTTTTGCTATAATTTGTTTCTCTTTAATTTAACCTTTAATTCCTTTCACTGTAATTTGTTTCTTTTTAATTTAACCTTTATTTTGTACTCCATTGAGTCTCTGTCTCTGATTTTTTAAGTGTTTTAAGAACTTTCATTTGCTTGGTAATAGGTCAAATGGATCTAGTGAACACAACCCCGGAAGGAACATCTAATCCTACACAAGACAGTACAACTCAACCACCAAGTCAACCAACTCCGGAGGTATCTTCTAACCCGACAGCTGGAGCTGATGTTGCGCAACAAGAAGAAATTGCTACAAGCTTGGAACCTGCATCAAAGAAGCGTAGAAGCAGTGTGTGGGAAGAATTTAAAAGGATTCAAGTGAATGGGCAAGATGATAAGGCAGAATGCATCTGGTGTAAAAAAAGACTTAGTGGCAAGTCAGGGAATGGAACAAATCACTTGCACGGGCATCTCAAGAGCTGTCTACAGAAAAAGATCAAGACGAGAAACCTTGACAAAAATCAACCATTCATCATGCCTACTATCGCAGAAGGAAGGCAAGAGTTGGGAATTGGAATTTATAATCCAGAAAATGTGAAGAAGTTACTTGCTGAAGCAATCATTATGCACGATTATCCACTATCAATTGTGGATCATGTTGGTCTTAGAAGAGTCTTCGTTGCTCTCCAACCATTGTTTAAAGTTCCTAGTCGAAACACAATCAAGAAAGAGGTATTGAAAGTTTATGATTTTGAGAAAAAATGTGCTATGAAGATGTTAGATAGCCATGAAGGAAGAGTGGCGATTACCACGGATATGTGGACTGCAAGCAACCAAAAAAAAGGATATATGGCGGTTACAGCTCACTATATTGATGGCTCTTGGACTTTACAAAGTCGAATCTTGAGGTAATTACTACTATTTTTGTTTATTTATATGCAAATTTAGCAATAGAAAACAAGATTCTGTAATTGCTTAGAAAATCAAGATTCTAGCATATATTTTATATTGTCTTGATACTACACTTTATATACTTTATTACAAATTCACTTACATTTAACATATACTTTATACATCTTGAACTAGTACTCCAATATACATCTTGATGTGTGCTAGGAGTTGGCTATGGGTTGCTGAGAATGATGGTAAAATTTTAAACTAATAATTCAATATCGTAATTTTTTTGCATATTGTCAACTAATTATTTTTTGTTATTATATATGTATAGAAGGAACTCCTAAAGTTGCACAAGAATTTGCTACGGTGTTTAATGAAATGGAGTCTGATGATGAAGGTATTTTGTACTTCATTTGATTTAAAAGTTTTAAGCTTTGATGTTTTATTTAACTTCAATTTACTTCTTAATCCAGTTGAATTGATGGAAAGTACCATGGGTTACCATTTTGAAGATTAGAAGTGGTTGTTTCTATGTTTTAACATGGTGAGTATTGTGGTTAGCTTTGATTAACACTACTTGTTTTAATATTGATTTAAATAACATTACTAATGACCTTAATGTGAACAAAACAGGTGTGTCTATTTGAGAGAGCTTGCTGATGGAATGTTTGTGCTTGTGCTTGGAATTGTAATTTTGGTTTTTGAAGTAAACTGATGGAATGGTTCAATTTGTGAAACTTTGTAGTTTTATTTGTGATGAAATGGTTCTGTTTGTGACTATGTAGTTTTATTTTAATTGAATTGTCATTTGCAACTTAACTCAACTATGTTATGAGTTAGTGTATCGTTGTAATAGGTGATTTTAATTGCCAGACCTTGAAGACTATGTCATTTGGTTCTCCTCATTTTCATGTTCTAGTTTTCTTTTGGTGTCATTTGTAATAGGTGATACAATTATGTTTGTTCTCAAATTTAATTTGAGGCTCCATTAAATGTATTTGGAATTTGCAGGCTATTAGTTTTATTGAATTTGCCTTTTTTTTTTAAAAAAGTATTCTAATTTAATTTTAATTGTTATTTTATTATTGTCTTGTTGCGGGTTTGGATTTGGGTGGGAAAACCCGAACCCAGTGGGTGTGGGTGTGGGTTTTGATTTGTCACCCAAACACTCTTTGGGTTTGGGTTTGGGTTCGAGTGTCAGTTTCGGGTGCGGGCGTGGGTAGTGTGAAACCCGCACCCATGGGCGCCCGTTGCCATCCCTACGCGCCCAGCATGGCAAGTTCTGAAGCAGTTCTGAAGCAGTTCTGAAGGACAGACAAGTTTGAAGTTCTGAAGCAGTTCTGAAGGACAGACAAGTTCTGAAGCAGTTCTGAAGGACAGACAAGTTTGAAGTTCTGAAGCAGTTCTGAAGGAGTTCTGAAGGACAGACAAGGATTTCTGAAGGACAGACAAGTTTGCAGTTCTGAAGGATTTCTGAAGGACAGACAAGGTTGCAGTTCTGAAGGATTTCTGAAGGACAGACAAGTTTGCTTAGGCTTGAAGTTAAGGGAGCATGATGTTTTATAACTTCAATCCTATTAGACTTGGTTAGGTAGTTAGGAGGTGGTTACATAACTACCTTGAGTTAGTTAGTTATGGTTACTTGGGTTACAAGTAATAGATGGGTTAGGAGTTTTCCTTATAAATAAGCGTGTACCACATGCATTGTACACAACTCATTCTCTATTTTTTCTTATCAATAAATCTTAACACTTTCCTCCTAGTTTTCTCTCTAGTTCTTACTTGTTATCTTCTTCCTCTTATCTTGGATTACCCTAACATGCCCGAGTCAATTAAAACAAGCCTCGTCATATTTGTTCTTCATTATTTGTTGACTGGAGTTAAGAACTAAAATATTTTATTTATAAAATAAACATTCTATTATTTTAAATGTACTCCCTTCTAATCATAAGTTAGAGACTAGTTATTTAAAGTTCTTTTTACGAGTGGAGCATCCTTCCTACTATATGTTGAAATTGGTAGAGTTTGTTTGAGTGTCGTGTTAAATCTCGATGAATCAGAGGCGATTGGAGCTCCTCTTGATGTTTTTGTCCTACTTGTGGTTAATTTTTGACTCTCTTTTTTGGGGGTATATTCTACTTCTCTTGCATCCAGAAGGCTCGGTTGGGCCACGACCCATCTGAAAAAATTGGAAATTATTTAGGTGCTCTTTTATATATAAAATTATGAAGAGTGTGTGTATATATATATGGGGATTGCTAACATACTCCCACCAACATGTAGGAGTATGTTAGCAAACCAACTCCCACATATTTTTAGGTGAGAGTATGTTAGCATCCCCTATATATATTAGTTGATGTGTTCGATTGTCACAGAAGCGCAGTTAGCTGCTTGACTTATGGCAGATAGGGCTGGTTCGAGTCCTGCTAGCTACATATTTTAAATTTTTCAGTTTTTTTTATTTATAAATATCAATGGGATGTTTTTTTCTTTACAAATATCAACAGTATAAGTGGATTTTGAATCTTTCTATTTTTAAAAAATAAAATTAATATGAGAAGTGTTAAATGTTACGGGAAATTTCACACAAAAATTTTTAAGAAAAAATGTAATTTTCATATTTAATTGTTATATGTAATATAATTTCCATATATTATAATTTTTTTAGCGGTCTATCCAATTTCTTTTTCTCGGCTCCGCCAGTGCTTGCAACAATGGAAAATCCTAATCATAGAAATCCATTGAAGAGTTGATTTAACCTCTTAATAGGTGTTTTATAATATGCATATGAGAGTTCAAATTCATGATCACGTCGATTTTTTGCTAATCATGCCGCAAGTAGTAGAAGTAAAAGTATATACTCAACTAAAATAACCTAATCACTAGATGAGTAGTGCGATTCTGAGAAGGCGCATTGTAATATGATATATCTATATCTATCTAGTAGTAGTAATACTTGTGAGAGAAGAAAAATATATGAAGATAAGGGAGGAGAGGGTCCCATAACCAATACCAGCTTGCACACAACTTGTCTTAGAGTCGTCTACTCGTCTCTTTGCATTGTCTTGCCTCACTCATGTCATGTCCACAACCACACATGAATGAATGAATATGGCAAGTGCGTTCACTCTTCAAAACCACTGTCTCATAATTTTTTAATTTGCCAATTACTACCTTAGGAGAGGCGTTTGATACACAACTTTTTATTTTTTTAAAATGCTAACTAGTGCCCCGGGTACTCTTTAAGCACCTTAAATAGTAAGTTTTAGTAAATTTTTTATGAGAATATGTGAAGTCAACACATTGAAATATTTTACTTTTTGCATAAATAATTTCTTTATAAAGAAAACTTAAAGAGTGCCCCGGGAACATTGGTTAGCAAGAATTTTTTATTTATTTTTTTATGACATGTTGTCCAATAATAATGGCGCCGCCCCACAATTAGTTAACCCACTTAAAATGGAGGATGAAGGAGATTTTAACTTCGGTGTTTGATGATGGAAAACGAAATTCGGTTAAAGAAAATCATATTTGAAATTTAAATGTGTGTGAAATATATGTTTTAATGATCCATTAACTTTACCATTTCTTTTGTCAAGTAGAAAAAAAAAATAGCTAGGTTGGCATGTGATATATGAAATTAATTACGTGATTCTCCACTTAAAAAAGCTAACCACAGTGAAAGAAACCACTCTAAATTTCTTGGGTTTTTAAAGAGAATGGATCCTCTCAATTTTTCCTCAATTTTTATATCATAACCATCAATTACATTTCCTCAATTTTTTTTAGAATTAAATATTGTTTTATCTTTGTAATCTAATGGTCAATTATCAAACATTATTTCCTCAATTGTTTTTTCCACTTGAGAGAATCCACTCTCGTTTTCGAGGTATTGTCTTTTTTTCTTTAATCGCGGGTTCTTAGAGAAAGTGGCTCTAATAATTTAAAATTTGACAGTAAATAAATTAAAATTTTGTCAATTAAATCTAGTCATTGGGCTAAAGTTGTGGTCAATGAAAAGCTTCACAAAATGATGAATTATGGAAGAACATAGATTTGATTTCTGGATGAAATAATTTCTTGATCATACTAATTTACTTATCTCATTTCCCTTAAAAACACAGCGTTAAAATCGAAAACAAAAATCTAGTCAATTAAATTATTGTGTTTTGTTAACAAAAGAGTTATGGAAGTAGGCAGATCTTAATATCATTGTCCAAAAATAGGCATATTATTATTTTTAGTATGTTTCAATAAAATATAGTAATATTTTTTATTGTCTTCGTTGTTACAATCTAATGATTTTATTGTGAAAATATTTTATGTGGAGACTAAAATTTGAATTCCGGTCACCATATTTTTTCCTCTCCGGTGTGTGTTTATATACTCCAATTTTTTTATTATTATTGCTATACTATAAAACTCATTTCTACAAAAAAAAAAAAAAAAAAAAAAACTAGGTTTCATTAAAATATAGTAGAAACATATATATTTTTAAAAATTGTGATCATAGATAACTAAAATAATAACATTCCCGGTTTCAAATTAATTAAAGTTAGAAAATTAAAGCAATGAAAAAGAAGTTGAAGATAAATAATTGAGAAATGCAAAAGATGCAACAACAACACCAACAACAAAAAAGCAAAAAATAACATTATCATATATCATATATATAATAAAAATTATTGTGTCCTAATTGTCACCTTGCCTACAAACCAAAAATAAAATGAACAATATTGTCATTAAAGATAGCTAGAAAAAATGTTAAGAAAATTAAAGTGACGAAAAAGAACCTAAAGATAAATGATTGAAAAATTAAAAAGATGGCATTATTATTGCTTATCAAACTTTAGGCTCAATGATTTAGAGATTTCCTTAGCTTCGAAATAATGTCCTACTTTAAAAAGTTGGTCAAAAGAGAAAGCAAATTAAAGAGTAAAGGAAGTCATCAATTTAGCTTGTTGTAGTCATTTTTAAAAAAAAAAATTAGCATCTTAAGATAATTGTTTTACTCATAAATTAAATGCATATTCATCTAAACAATTCGTCTGTGAGTGTATTATCTTTTAAATCAAATCACTTGGTCCATTTGAAAAGAAAAAAAATTCCACCAAAGGCTGTTTTTTTCTGAAGGAACCAAAGGCTGAGTTTGAATAATGAAAATTGACATAATTTGAACCAAGTTGAATAGATTTAGATAAATGTTCCAACAAAGTGCAACAAATTATATGAATTTGTTGTGGACTGGGCCTTGAGTCCAATACATGAGTAAAGAAGCATTCTCTTCTCATCTTCATGTCTCTTTTTCACCCCCCGAAAATCCTATTTTACCCCTAATTTTACCTCCCAAAACTTCGATTTTCATTTACCGAAGTTTTCCGCTATAGAAAAACATGTGTTTTACATAGTTTATAACTTCGATATGCGTTTACCGAAGTTTTTTTCAAGGTTAAAAATGAAAATCCAGGGGGTGAAAAAGAAAGACAGGGAATAGGGAGAGAAATCTTCATGAGTAAATCGTCCTATCATGCGTCAAAGTCAGCCCAATTAGACACAAGCCTAAGATTATGCTCTCTTGTCCAACGATCATGGAAGTCAGCCTTTGTAACATTTTACATCAAAATGATTGACATTTATTGTTAATCATGACTAACCCAATCGTTTTTCTGACAAGCATTTATGGCGAGGACGTCGTATACGTCTTTACATTAATGGTCTTGACCCTGCGCTAAGGACTATATATAGTCTTCTCATATAGAAGACTTATGTACTTTTTTCACTTATTCTCTAAATACTTTACTTCATGTATAAAAACCGACTTGAACGTCTAAGTATCTGCAGGTAGAATCGATTCTGATCAAGTAAGATGAGAATCCTTATTCAAAGTAACAAAAATATTTCATATTATTAGAAAATTTAATCTATATACTAGATATCAAATACTAAAATACATATTAAAGAGGAATAAACATTCTATAAGAAATTAGTTTCAAGAGCTGTTCTCAAAGATCAACCCTGAATTTTATTTTATTTTTCTCCGAGTCTCTCAACCTCAGGGTAACTAATGAATCTCACTGTAAAATACTATGTTCTCAACCTTAGACCTCACCCAAAAACTCTTAATCCTTAGGCTATGATTCCCAAAAATATCTGTTTTTGTCTCTCAAAATTCTATCGTAAAGCTAAATGACAAAAACAGTGGTTTCCTGCACAAATATCAGATGCTCAGCCCCCTTAAAATAACATTTAAGAAAATGCAAAATGTAGATTACTATTTCCTAGTAAGTAATTAATCAAACTGGTAGTCTCATCCATCGTCCCCAAGACATGGCGGCTTAGTTTATCCTCGTCCTCTGACATAAAATGCTTTTTCCTCCCATATATACTCATCTACCATCAATGATGTCCAATGCAGATCTAATATTCAAGAAATAAATACTCATTAGACTAGAAGTGACATAATTAAAACCAAAATTAAGATGTAAACTGAGAGAAGAAAAAATATTAATTCATATTGCTCATACGCGAAGACATATCAAAATGTAAACAAAATAAATCAATTACATTCCTACGACCATGATGCCATGAATCTGTTAGACCTCTTATTAGAGAACAATAAAGAGGAGAGAGCAAGAATAACTAAAGCTGTTAGCGGCCAACACTCGGTGGGATTTAGTTCCACAGCGGATAAATAGAATTCTTGATAAGAGTTTATAAAGAAGAGGCACTCCTCACCGTACAAGCCGGTTTTGTATTGATGAGTTAGGCCTTGATATTCTTGACAAAAGAAGTGTTTATCGTATGAGCTATGTTTGTAACTAGGTTTGAAGTAAATGAAATAAATATAAGTTTCTGATACCAATCACTCTCTAAAAGATATTGTGTAAGTAACTAAGTTTGAAGTAAATGAAATAAATATAAGTTTCTGATACCAATCACTAGCTAAAAGAGATTGTATAAGTAACTAAGTTTTGAGTAAATGAAATAAATATAAGTTTCTGATACCAGTCACTAGCTAAAAGAGATTGTGTAAGTAACAAAGTTTGAAGTAAATGAAATCCATATTAACACAATATATAGAAGTAACTTACTTATCAAGGAACTGAGACCAAGCTTTCTACATAATTCATTGCACAAGAGAACCAATTTATGGGGTTGGTAATTTTAATTGTCTTTCCTATTTGATCTCTCAAATTATAAATCAGTGCCTTGCAACTGTATTTATTAGCAAACATCACTGTATCACCGTTTATATAAAGGCAAACCAATTCAAAAGCAGAAGCAGGGTAATGCATTTGAAGATTCTGGTTTCTAATCTTAAATAACCGAGTCCAAGACTCTTGAACTCCATACTCCTTCATCTGCCATAAGACAAATTCTGTTTTCTTGTAATCATGTGAAAAACAAAGACATCCCATTAAAACACTAAGATTTGGTTGAATAAATGGAACTTCATCAAAACCTTGAGGTAGTGGCAATTGCTTGTATGTCTCAGTCGAAAGATCAAGTGAAACAATCACAAATTGCTCAACATGAGTAATTGACTTGTATTCATAAAAAGGATAGAAATACTTGTTAATAGCCAACCAATTGATAGTGCCATTCAAATGGTTAGCACGAATACGACGACTATCCTGCCGGTCAAGAGGAATGACAGGAAAACTTTGAATATTTCTCCAACAATTATCACCATCGCCCACACTGAAAACTTTAACCTCACTTTCTCCGGAAGCTTTGTTCTCTTCTTCAACTTCAATATGATATCCTTATAAGTTCTAGTTGAATCATCATAACCAAACACAAGCAATGAATCGCGATAGTCATAACTCATAAGGCAATGCTACTAAATCATGATATCTTGTTCCAAAAACTTCCCCGGTACTGGCGCAGTTGATAACAATCTGAAAAGAGGCAAATCAAACCGTTACAGAAACCAGCGACTTGGAAATATAACTCCCATTGGTGCCATGTGTCGTTTTGAATGGTAATGGATGGACTTTCTAGTAAACGACGCACAGGAAAGGGTACTAAACTGAGACTGTAGTCACGATTGTCTTTTGGCAGCATATGCATTAATGCAAGATGTGGGTTTTGTGAGGACTTGATAAGGTGTTTTTGGACAAAGGTTGGATTGGAGATTAGAGTGTTCCATGACTTGCTCACGCATTTGAGTCGCAGGATGGTTTTCACGTCAAGGTAAGTTAGAGTTTCTACAATGAGTTCTTCAGGTATGAAACCCATCAGAGAGAGTAGCGCTGAATTAGTGAAGATGAAAACAAAAAGAAAAAGTGATTGTTAACAAGAAACACTATTTAGGTCAGGTGTATAGCTCAACCGGTTTGAGTTAAGGTCGAAAGGAATTAAGAGTAAAAGTTTAGGGTTCTCCGGAATGTGAAAAAAATATTTATCAATTTCGCAGTTTCAAACAGAGATTGGTTTTTCGCGCTCTGAGAAATCTTTAAGCGCCCCCTAAAATTACCAAAATAATCACTCGCATTCTACGATGCGACTTGAGAATGTTAGAAGATGCGCAAGTGTTATGCTGAGCGGGAGCTAGAAGAAATTCTCTTAAATAAAAAACACAATTTATGGGCCCAGGGCTTTGGGGCCCACCAACCTCACCCATTTCTTTGACTTGTTTTTCTTAATCCAGACAAAAGTTTTGTTTTTGTCTTGTCGTTTAGAAAAAACTGAAGAATTTGACCAAAAAAGAAAGAAAAAAAAAACAGATACTACTATAAAAGGAAACAAAAATGAGAGCATCATCGAAATTCAAACCCTACTCTCACGCCGCCTCTTTCTGTGCGTCACACTCCGTCGGGACGCTGACGTGCCACCCTCGTTTTCTGCTCACAGAATTGCAGGTAACGGTTTTTTGTTTTGGTTGTGTTTCATGAATGAAGTGTATATACTGGTGAAGTTATAGTTGTTGATGAAAATGGTGTTCATTCTCTTTGTCTCATCTAAGACCATAACCAAAACAATGTATCTTTGAACATTTTTACTTGTCACTGCCAAATCATGTGGTTTTTGGTAGATCGGTTTATGTCAATGCTTGCCACTCACGTCAGTATCTGAATCGATCTCCAGGTATCATTGTATCAATGGATTTTAAGGGATTTTCTTAGAGAAATAATGCCTTGTGACTGGAGAACATATTTGAAAGCTTGTTAATGATGATTTTACAACAAGTTTCTTTGATTCTATATTATAGTACTATTTTTGACATTTTTTAGGTATTTTTTTAGGAAAATTTGCAGTTTTCGTGGAAATTTTCCTTCAGATCTTCTAGTGTATTTTGATTTTAGGGACTAAAACCAAAATATTTTGTACATCTAGGGATTTATTTGCAACAAAACAAGATACAGGGGCTAAAACCAAAAATTTACGAATATACAGGGACCAAAAGATTTATTAAACCATTTTTTTATTAAATTTTTAGAGACGGGTCATCTGGTTCAATATCTATATAGTTCAATATCTATATAGTTTTGTTATAGACACATAGTTATACAACCGAGTCATCTAATTTTATCGTAGTGGTTCAACCCATGAATAAGTGGTTTGACTAGTTCAGCATAACACTGTGACTCCTGACTAGTTTAGTCGATTACATAGCTGGTTTTTAAAACACTGATTTTGTTTGTGGCAGTTTCTGTTTGAGAAATGGGAAGCCAAGAAGAGAATGGAGAGTTCAGATTGAGATACCATGTTGGACATATGGGTAAATTCGGTCATGAATTCTTCGAGTTTGAGTTCACAACTGATGGCAAGCTTCGATATGCTAACAACTCCAATTACAAAAATGATACTTTGATTCGCAAGGAGGTTTATGTCTCTCCTGCTGTTATTCGCGAGTGTCGTCGTATGGTTTTGGATAGTGAGGTTACAAATCCTAACTTCCTCCCTTTTTATTAATCCTTCGTTGTTGATGTTGATTTTTAATTGGTTGGTGTTGCCTTTTTTGTTCAGATTATGAAGGAAGATGATAGCAATTGGCCAGAACCCGATCGGGTAGGGAGTCAAGAGCTTGACATTGAGATGGGGAATGAGCATATCTCATTTGCCACAACCAAGATTGGTGCTGTTGCAGAAGTTAATAACTGTGTGTTGGTGTACAAGGTGATGAATCAATGAAATAGTAAGGAGAGAACAAAGACAGCAGCCACAAATATGAAAGGAAGAATAATTGCATTGATAAAAGAGTAGCTATTTATACAAAGAGTAAAGTTTGCCACATAGGCCCTAAAATTGAAAACTTAACAGACAAGTTCAAAAGTACTTAACATAGTAAATACTAAAATACCCTTAAATATAAATTACTTCTAACACCATCCCTTAATTTATATTTAGACAAAACTGACAACACCAATTCCATCCCTCAAACGAAGAAATTGATCAGTTTTGATAGCCTTTGTCAACACATCTGCCAGCTGCTTCTGAGTGCTACAGTGCACAACTTCAAGCACTCCATTCTGAACCTGATTCCTCAGAAAGTGATACTTGGTCTCAATATGCTTGCTTCTTCCATGCAGCACTGGATTCTTGGCAAGATTGATTGCAGACTTGTTATCAATCATCAGCTTCAGAGGCTTGTTTACCTTGATCTTCAGATCCTGCAGTAAGTTCAGAAGCCACACAGCTTGGCATGCAGTCACAGCGCCTGCAATATATTCAGCTTCACAGGTTGATAGAGCAACAACAGGTTGCTTCTTGGAACACCACGAAATAGGACCTCCCAGAAATTTAAATAAATATCCAGAAGTGCTTCTTCTATCAACTCTGTCTCCACACCAATCAGAATCTGAATAACTCAGAAGTTCTGATTCAGTCCTTCCTTCAGAGGGAAATAGCACTCCATGCTTCAGAGTCCCCTTGATATACCTCAGAATCCTGACAGCAGCTTGGTAATGGGACCATTTTGGTTTACTCATAAATCTGCTAACCATTCCAACTGCAAAACAAATATCAGGTCTGGTACTACACAAATACCTCAGAGAACCAACCAACTGTTTGAAGGTTGTAGCGTCCACATCCTCTCCATCAGAATCGGAATCCAACTTTTGATTCGTATCAGAGGGTGTGATAGCAACTTTGCAATTCTCCAGCTTAAATCTCTTCAGAAGCTCAAGTTCATACTTCAACTGATGCAAAATGATTCCTTTCTCAGAATATAGAAATTCCATCCCTAGAAAGTAACTCATTTTTCCAAGGTCTGTCATCTCAAACTCATTCATCAGAACCTTCTTGAACTTAGCTATCTCTTGTTCAGAACTTCCTGTCAGCAATATATCATCAACATACAAACATACCAGAGTCATATTGCCTTCTGAAGTGTGCTGAACGTAAACACCATACTCCAACTCACATTTTTGAAACCCTTGTTTCTTGAAAAATGAATCAATCCTCATATTCCAGGCTCTGGGCGCTTGTTTCAATCCATAGAGGGCTTTATGCAATCTATACACCATCCCTTCCTGATTCTTTTTCTCAAAACCAGGAGGTTGTGACACATATACCTCTTCTTGTAATGGACCGTTCAGAAATGCAGATTTCACATCTAAATGCATCAGAGGCCAATTCCTGTTAGCAGCTATTGCAATTACCAGTCTAATTGTTTCGTGTCTTGCTACAGGTGCAAACACTTCAAAATAATCTAGTCCAGGTTTCTGCAGAAATCCTCTTGCTACTAACCTCGCTTTGTGTTTGCCAATTGATCCATCTGGCTTTAGTTTCTGCTTGAAAACCCATCTGACGCTGATGGCTTTCTTGCCTTTTGGAAGTTCTGAAAGCTTCCAAGTCTTGTTCCTCTTTATAGCATCAAGTTCTTCTTTCATGGCCTGCAACCAGACTTGTTGCTTAAGAGCATCTTCTGTACTCACGGGTTCAGAATCTACTAACATTGCACACTGAATAATTTCTCCCTCAGAGTCTACTTCAGTGTCTTGCAACATTTCAAATCCTGCAAATCTTCTTGGGATGCTTCTGATTCTCTGTAGCCTCTGAACTTGTTCAGAAGCATCTTCAGAAGTTTTTGACTCAGAGGCTTCACCTTCAGAAATTCTTTCTTCAGAATTTTGACCTTCAGAATTGTCTTCAGAATTCTGACCTTCAGAATTGGCTTCAGAATTTTGACCTTCAGAATTGGCTTCAGAATTTTGACCTTCAGAATTGGCTTCAGAATTCTGACCTTCAGAATTGGCTTCAGAATTCTGACCTTCAGAATTGGCTTCAGAATTTTGACCTTCAGAATCGTCTTCAGAGTCAGAGTCAGATTCAGAATCACCATCAGACTCAGAGTCACCATCAGAGTCATCTCCATCTTCTGAATCATCTTCAGAGCCTTCAGATTTTGACTCACCTTCAGAGCCATCCTCTGAGATTCTCACATCAGAATTTGATTGAGACTTGTTCCAATCCCAAATTTCAGATTCCTTCACAATGACGTCTCTGCTGAATTCAATTTTATTAGTCTCTGGACAATAAAGCTTGTACGCACCTGTACTGTGGTACCCCACCAGTAACATTACTTTGCTTCTATCATCCAGCTTCTGTCTTCTGGCTTCTGGAACATGTTTATAGCATACAGATCCAAACACCTTCAGATGACTAACACTTTGCTTATCTCCAGTCCACTTCTGAATAGGAACTATTTCCTTCAGCTTCTTCGTTGGACATCTGTTGAGCACATATGTTGCAGTGGCAACAGCTTCTCCCCATAAATGATGAGGAAGCTTCTTCTCTTTCAGCATGCTTCTCACCATATCAAGCAAAGTACGATTTCTTCTCTCAGCAAGACCATTGTGTTGAGGAGTATAAGGAGCTGTAACCTCATGCTCAATTCCATTCTCCTCACAGAAAGTTTTAAACTCATTAGAATTAAACTCACCACCACCATCAGTTCTGAGAATCTTCAGCTTCTGACCACTCTGTTTCTCAGCCTTCACCTTGAACTTCTGAAACTCAGCAAACACTTCATGCTTGAACTTGATGAGTGTTACCCATGTCATCCTTGTGAATTCATCAACAAAAGATACAAAATACTTGTTTCCTCCAAGTGAAGGTACTGGAAATGGTCCACACACATCAGAATGTACTACTCCCAAGGCATGTTTTGCTCTTGGAGCTACTTCTGATGCAAACGGCAGTCTTGGTTGCTTCCCTTTCATGCACACCTTGCATGATTTTTCAGGCTTCTTGATTATAGGAATTCCATGTACCAGATTCTTTGACTTCAAATGCCCCAAGCTTCTGAAATTCAGATGATCAAATCTTCTGTGCCACAACTCACTATCCTTCTCAACACTTGTTGCACTAAGACATTCAGAATCTGCAGTTCTAACATTCACCTTGAATGTTCTGTTCCTTCCCTGTTCTGACTCCATAATCAGCTTCTGATTACCGTCATATAGCTTCAGAAGATTGTCTTTCATAGTAACTGAAAAACCTTTCTCAATCAATTGACCCACACTCATCAGATTGCTTTTCATGCCTGGTACATACCACACGTTCTGAATCAATGCTGCTTTCCCATTGTTCAAAATGACTTTGACATTTCCCATACCTTCAGCGTTGAGGTATTTATCATCAGCACATCTGATCTTTGTACTCTTTCTAGAGTCAAAATCAACCAACCACTTCTTGTTTCCAGTAAGATGGTTTGAACACCCTGTATCCATATACCACCACTCTGAATTCACATCATCAGATTCAGAAGCCATTAGTAAAACAAATTCACTATCAGAGTCATCAGATCTTCTGGCTATATTTGCTTCTTCTGACTTTCTTTCTTTGTTTGACTTGCACTCAGATGCAAAATGGCCAAACTTCTGACAAGAGTAACACCGTACCTTTGTCTTGTCTTTTCCTTTCTGAGCATACTTCTGCTTTCCAGAAGTTGAGGTTTTTGGATTCTGAGCTCCATCAGATCTATTCTTGGCTTCTGACCAAGGCTTCTTCTGAAACTTCTTCCCAGAGGCTGCTTTCAGAGCCTGCTGCTCTACTTCTCTTTCAAAGTTTCTCTCAGTTAGACGCAACTCTTGTGCTTCTAGACTGCTCTGTAACTCTTCTATTCTCATGGTTTCCAAATCTTTGGAATGTTCAATAGATACAACAATGTAATCAAACTGAGGGGTAAGGGATCTCAATACCTTCTCAATGATTACTTGTTCTGAAAGAGTTTCTCCACAAGCTTTCATCTCATTAGTAATCAGAATTAGTCTGGAGATGTACTCACAAACCTTCTCATTGTTCTTCATGTTGAGATTCTCATACTGTTTTCTGAGGGTTTGAAGCTTTACCTTCTTTACTGACGCATCACCACCGTAACACCTTGTCAGAAGATCCCAAGCCTCCTTCGCCGTCACTGAATCAGCAATCTTCTCAAACACACTCTCATTCACACACTGATGAATGTAGAACAACGCCTTCTGATCCTTCTTTCTTGTAGCTTTCTGCGCCTCTTTCTGCTCCTCTGTTGCATCTGCTGCAACAGGAACGTATCCTTCAGTGACAAGCTCAAGCACACCTTGAGCACCGAACAATACAAGCATTTGTTTCATCCAACGATTCCAGTTTTTGCCATCAAACACTGGAAGCTTGGTACTCATGCCACCGTTTCCGTTCATCTTAAACCTTGTACAGTACACTCAAATCTCACTAACACTCGTGTTTCCCAATCCCACAAAATCAGAAAAAGTGATTCTGTTCAGATTTTTTGTTCAAGATTCAACACAAATCAAGAACCAAAAATCAAACACACACAACTCACGTTTCACTCGTGTTTCCCGTGGATTCTAACCGGAGCTCTGATACCAATTTGTTGGTGTACAAGGTGATGAATCAATGAAATAGTAAGGAGAGAACAAAGACAGCAGCCACAAATATGAAAGGAAGAATAATTGCATTGATAAAAGAGTAGCTATTTATACAAAGAGTAAAGTTTGCCACATAGGCCCTAAAATTGAAAACTTAACAGACAAGTTCAAAAGTACTTAACATAGTAAATACTAAAATACCCTTAAATATAAATTACTTCTAACACTGTGCAGATCCTGAAGGGCTTCTGAACTTTCACTGGCTTGTTCAGGTGATTGAGCTCGTTGATTGTTTCGATGAATTTATTCATAGGATCTTCTATTCAATGTTTTATTTGTTTATTGTTTGTGAAAAGCTGCTTTCTTATCTTACCTCTCTGATTATGCTGAACTGTGAACATGGTAATATAAGTAGTCATATTCCTTTCTCTGAAACTTTAGCATATAAATGCTTACCAACTAAGCAGAAATACTTGCCTTTTTAACCCATTTAGGACTATGAGAATTAGTAAAAGAGCACTTAACTTGATATAAGGCCTCGTTTACTTTGTGAAAACATTTTCTATTTTCACTTTCTTAACCGATTAATGATAATGTCGTTTTGTATTCCTATTAATTATAAATACTACTTTTGCAGGATTTGAGGGTCTTTGTGCTCCATCTTATTTCACTTCACTTCAAGATCAAGCCTATATAAGATGTTCACAGTTAATTTTATGAGTTCGTCGTCTTTGGAAATTTGCACTCTTTCAACAACTTTCTCGTTTCGCTAATAAAGTTTGACATCTGTATTGGTTGATGAACTAGAAAACTTGATTTAAATGGATAACCAATGTGCCAGATGTTTGTTTTTTACATGCATGGTTTTGACTATTCTTTCTCTTTCAATTGCTTCCATGGTTGGAACTTGGAGCATGAATGTTACATTTGGGAGTTTCATGTTGTATGTATGAAATGTGCACATACCAGAATATCACAATTTAAGAAAAGCTGGAAAGCGAACGATCTAAGCACGTTGAATAGGCCAGTAAACGTACGATTTAAGCAAAGCTGGAAATTTTAGATTTAGAAATTCGCCCCCACACAATTGGGACGCGGGAACTGGGGCTTTGATATAAATAATGCAACAATAGAGCTTCGATATAAATGATCCTAATTCAAGTGCAATGATCCAAATAATTCCTTTGTTTGTCATCAGCTGAAAACTTGGTCCTCTCTATTATGGTAATCAAAATGTCAAGTAAGGAAGCAGATCTTTCAAGCTTCAAGATTAATTGAGCAATATGGTAAAAAGATTAATCAAAATAAAAGGCCTAGATCCGCATAACTTCTTGAAGTATTTCCCATACAATCGGTTCTTTTCCCGGATTTTACTCTTAGCAACTCCTATATTCGCAGCAAAATGTTTTCGAATTAAACCACAAATTAGAAATGCCTGAAATAGCTCTATTGCTATTTCGCGGGGCAGCTCAACTTTTGTTTGAAAATGTTGAAGATATCATTGAAAAGTTAAAGAAGATATTCACTAAGAATGCAATTTAGGGTTGTGATGACAATAATATAGCATGGATGTTGACTGTGTGTGTATGTTCTTTGTTGCATTTCATGTAATGTAAAGTTAGAGTACCATTGTCTAAAATACCAAACCCTTACATCTAATGTATAACCTGTAGCTTATATGAGAACAACAGGGATTCAAGTGAAGAAAAATAGGACAAATACACCAGTTTCTATAATAGTTGGATGGTCTTGCGCAATTATTAAGACCTTCCAAGTCTCTATATTGAAACCGGCATTGAAGAAAAATAGGACAAATGCAGATGCACAAACACTACTACATATAAGATTCAAGATATTCTAATTTCTATCAATGCTTATGTTTATAAGGAAAGGAATGGTATTGTTATCTTTAATTTTTTTATTAATTATATTCTTTCTTTTCATGACTGATTCAAAATTATAATGCGAAATCATTCGAGCTAGAAAGATTTTTTCTCTACCCCAACAATTAACCTTTTACCCCTACATCTTTTACAATATTCCATTTTTACCCTTTATTATATAAGTTTTGAATTTTTTTTACTTTATTTTATTCAATTTTTTCATGATCTCTACACATGTAGCAGGTTTAAACTATTTCGATTTTATACATTTTATCTGATAGTTGAATCCTTTGATAATCGTTCCTAATAAATTAAAAAAATTATACTAGAACAGTTTGATATTCATACCAAGTATGAATATTCATACCTACACACTTGTGTGTAAAGTGTGATGGTATGAATATTCATACCTACACACTTGTGTATAAGTGTGTTGGTATGTGTCGCGGTGATTTTTGGATGTCAAGCTATAAAGAAGCGTTGAATCACAAAACATTTAAATACACCACCGAGCTTTTATTTTTCCGAAGAAGGGAGAAAAGTCCGTTAAACACCCTAAATAAAGAGATTGAGGTAAGGGGGTTGGTTACGCAAAGGGAAGATATTAGCACCCTAGGCGTCTATAGTACTTTATAGGAACCTCTTGTATTCTATCTTAAGCGCTTGTTTTTATGTGTTTGTAAAATATGTATAAGATTAGGAAAATTGAGTGATTTGAGAAAAAAATGAGTTTGAAGTGACAAAATGCTCTTGGCTTGAGTTCCAAGGTTTTAACCTAATGAAAATGATTTTTGAATTTGAAAATAAAACTTGATTCGAAAAACCAAGTGTTTTTACCTAAAGAAAATGGAGTTTGATTGATTGAGGACTTGGTTTAAAATCCAAGTTGTTTTGTGAAATGTTTGATTAATGACTTGGTTTAAAATCCAAGTTGTTTTTGCTTAAAGAAAATAAAGTTTGATTGATTAATGACTTGGTTTAAAATCCAAGTTGTTTTGAAAAAATGTTTGTGATAGATGACATGTTTTGGATATTTTTGAGAAGAGGTGTTGACCTCTATTTTTTGGCTAAAAAAAACGTTAATGGTTCTAGCGATGGTTCTAACGCTTTAACTAAACAACCTAAAATATTGAATCGCGCCTAGACTTTTTGCAACGACATATAGGTCGATGTTTTTTCCTTTCTTCGGATTAACACATTAAATATACTAACGAGCAATAATGAGCGAGAATTTAAAGCATACAATACATCCGGGGGGGGGGGGGGGGGGGGACATGCAAAGGGGATTGAATTAAATAAATGATAATAATAATTAATGACTGAAAATAAATCACGCCAATTATGCGCATTTAAAATTACAACCAGGGGGGAAACATGCGAAGGGGATTGAATAACAATAATAATGATAGCATAAATAAATGAATGAGATATAAAGACAAAGCATATAATATAATGTAAATGCAAGAAAAATAAATATAAAGCATAATAATCATGAAACATAAAATGAATATAAAGCATATAACAAGTAGTAAGCATAATGCAAGTGATAAGATATAAGTGTTATGTAAAGCGCAAATAACAATTAATGATATCACATCATAATAACAATCAAAGGCAAGAATTTATCACATCATAATAAGATAAGGAAATAATTGAATAAATAGTTAAGTAAAAATAATTTAGACAATATCAAACATACTTCAAATCACACACACATGCATTTATCTTAATTAAGTGAAGAAAAAGGGAATTGAAAGTTCATCAAAGTACTTAAGACTATATATCATGCCATAGAAAACATTACTAAATTAAATCAAGCATTTTCAAAAATCATATACATGCATATTTATTTTTAATTACATGAAGGAAATATTTAACAATTAAACTACAATATTAAAAATTAATCATGTTAAATCAAAAAGACTTAGAACCTAATCATGAAAGCAAAAACCAAACATATTTTCAAGCATAGAACAAATTTAGTGGCAATTGACAATTAAAACATCAAATAAAATCCTTTAAGACCCTAACATGTAAATTCTATAATTAATTAATGCAATTAAAACAAAATAAACAAGAAAAATCATGGGATTAAGGCAAAATGAACCAAAGTCAGAGGGTAACATTCAACAAAAAATAATTAAAAGTTCATGACATAACAATAACATAGGAAAATGATTTTCATATTATCTAAGGTTAATTATTAACATTTAAACCTAATTAAATAGTGCCAAAAGATAAAAAATTCAAAATAATACATGATTATATACACATCAAAATAAAAAGTTCCAAACATTAACATATTATTCATATCATATCATGGATCAAGTAATAAAACATGTTATCAAAGATTAATCAATTTAAACCTAATTTGAACACTAATAAATAAAGAAAATGAGGAAAAAATAGTAAATAAATGATTTAAAAAAAATAATTTCATAATATATCAATTAATAATAACCTAAAATATAATTAAAAAAATAATAATCATCTCAGAAATTAAAAATAAAATAAAATAACAGAGGAGGTGCAAATAGTAAATGAGTTAAAAAGGGGGGTGTAAGAAGTAGTTACCCAAACCTGGGCCTAAGCCCAAACTGGAATGATCCTGTATGTAACAGGTGTGCAGGAACACAGTGGACGCGCACGTTCTGGACGTTTGATCTGATCAGAATGACTGGATTTGAAAACAGCAGGAACTGGATCTGGTACCTCGCAGGAGATGACATCTATGGTGGAACGCGTGTTACAGTACGCCAGATCTACTCATTGAAGGATCGGACGGGTGTGATTAGAGACACAGATCAACGAACGGCTTTTAAAAATACGATCCAACGGCTGTGGTGTGATCTGGAAAATTAGAGGGAGCATCATGGAGCTTCATCTTCCTCGCGACAGCAACAACACCGGCGCCGGCCAACCACTCACCGGAGCTTCAAAACGGCGACGAAACGGGCAAAAGAGTATACGATTCTGCTCGAAATTCCACGAGGAACACTAATATAACCTTAGATTCTTCATACAACGCTTAAAATTTGAAAAACGACGAGACAAAGTTCGAACTCAAATTTGGGAAAACACGAATTAAACGAGAACTGGGTTAAATTAATCAATGGAAAACCATCTAGAGGTTATTTGATGATGAATGGGGTTAAAAAACAACAGAAACAGAGACTAAAAACTCGTGTTCAAATCTCATATTTTTGAAGGTTTTTGGGGTTTTGATTCTCTCAAATTTATGGGTTAGAGCTTGTGTTTTATGGTTGTTTTATGCTACTGGAAGTGTTTGGAGACTTATTTGATGAAGAAATTGAGATTTGGATGAGGTTTATGAAGAAATTGAATTTTTGAGAAAAAGGGTAAAAATGAGAGAACTTGGGATTGATTTTCTCTGAGTTTGTGAATGAATTTCGTGGTTCCCTCTCTCCTCACTGAAGAGTGTTATTTGTAGTGGAAAATTAGGTTATGAGTTGGTTTCAATTGGATAAGAATCAAAGGGTATTTTTGAGTTTTTGGTTATGAGATTTTTGTGGGTTTTTGATCAAGAAATGAGGACACTTGTTATGCTCATGAGCTGTGATGAAAGGAATATGCTAGGATCAATTGAAGAGATAAGATCAAGAGAAATTTGTGGGATTTAAGTGTGATGGAAAATTGGTGAAAAATCGATTAAAATGAATTAATAAAATACATGAAAATGTGAAAAATGAAATGTAAATTGATAAAGGGCAAATATGTCATTTTTTAAGGTTTATAAAATGCATGAGTTAAGTTGGAAATAATTGAAAAAAGTTTGAATAAAAAAAGGTTACTTGTTGATGAAGAAATGAATTTTTGAACTTAAAATGTAAATATGAATATAATAATATAATATAAAATAAAAATGCAAATGAAATTAAAATATTTTTGTTATGCTCATAATATATGAAAATGATGGAGATGAAATTATAACTCAAAAATCATAAAGAATGGATGAAGAATGAGATTACTTGCAAAAGAAGTTACCTTAATATTTGAAACTTTGAAAAGGGTAAAATGGGGATAAAATTAAATTTATGAGCACATTTTGGTACAAGAGTATATTTGAAAATATATGGTGAAAGAAAAAGTTCAAAAAGTCACACAATTAATTATCTAAAAAATGAAACAGTTAAGCAGCGTAAACTGGATAAAATACTATTTTGACAATTTTAAATTAACAAATAATAATAATATGATGAAAATTAACATGCTTAAAATGAGCCAAAATTAAATGAAGAAATTAGGGGTGGTCAAAAAATGAGGTATGACAGTATGAATATCAAACTGTTCTAGTATAATATTTTTTATTTATTTTTTATTTATTATGAACGATTATCAGAGGATTCGACCATCGTATAAAATATATAAAACCGAAATAGTTTAAGCCTACTACAACACTATAGTGGAGGAGGTGTGTAGAGATCATGAAAAAATTGAATAAAATAAAGTTCAAAAAAATAAAAATAATAAAGGGTAAAATTGGAATATCATAAAAAATGTAGGGGTAAAGAGTTAATTGTAGGGGTAGAGAAAAAGATTTTCCATGAGCTAAGATGTTGAGTGAATATTAAGAAAGAAAATACACGATTCTATCCTTGTGACTAATAGATTATTTTTCCTCATAACAAATTAAGCCCTTAGTACTTACATTTGAACCGTTGGTTTTGAATTTCGAAAAATACCTTAATAGGAAAATCACCAACGAATTTACCGGATTGAGTCACGATCAGGCCGCTCTCTTTAAGACGTTTTACGACCGTACCCCAAAGTTTGTGCAAAGTAGACTATAAGTCGTGCGTCTCCAGGATAAAACAGCGTTGTTCACTGTGCGATTACCAACTGCACGATTGATAATCGTTCGAGAAGTTACACCTTCTATAGGTATCGAAATACCGGTCAAATATGGTACGTATACCACTCAAAACCGAGAGGGACAGAAAGAATAGATGAAGGAAGTAAGAACGACTCGTCATAAGGGAAAAAGTAGAAAAAGATTCGAAGTATCAAGAATATTTTTTCGCTGTGTCGAATGAACTATGCAAACTTTCCTTTTATAGGCAAAGTTCGTAACTGATAAGGAGAGATTCGGGTACCGAATTTTCACGGATCAGATCGAGTAAATATCGGATCTTTCCTTTGCATCTAATTTTTGCAACTCGCTTGCGGATAAGACTGAAACTTATTCGTTAAGTAAACGCTTTTCGGAAAATGATTAAATTAATTTAACATTATAAAAAAATAAAATATAATTCTTTTAAATCACCGGTTTTTAATAGATAGCAAAAGTAAGAGTAGCATTTTGTCATGCGTGATATATATATATATATATATATATATATATTTCGTAAGCGTTTTCTCAGATCACAAAATTGGGTACCCTAAGGGCACACCCTTGAGAGTGCCTTTCCTATATATAAACACTTTTAGTGTGTGTCGTACCTAATATGGGACTAATTTTTTCAATTCACACAATACTAATTCTGTTGGAACAAAGTTGGTTCTATATAACCCAAGTAAGTTTAGATGATAACAATAGTATTAATATACAATAGGGATTACTGATAATTTACTCTAGTGTGCAGGTATATAAGTTAAAAATTTATGTACACTAGCAAGTGAAGTTCTGATTGATATTTTAAAAGCATCCCCATAAGTTGGGTAAAGCAAGTTCCGAGTCATAACACCAGAAGCTATGCCACCAGAAGTTGCAAGTCAAAGTCAATCAAAAGTTACTCTCATCAGAACCTGAAATGGAAACTCAAGATTCTGATGACGATGGAAACAGCAGAATTTGTCAGAAGAACATTCTATTCTTAACGACTATCATCAATTTGGCAAATTCAGAATGACAGAAGAAATCATCGTACAAGACCGTTATGATCATCATAATGACGTTTGTACTATTGTACTATATTCTATTTCCTGATATGGGCGAATATTCGAAATCAAGGTTTAAGGATTCATCATTTACCTGATTTGGATAAACACGACTCAAGAAGAAAAATAGTACAGTACTATTTAGCTGTTTTCGTCACATCTATAAAAATTCATACGCTCCACCATCATCTATAAAAGGAGGAAGAATTTGAAGAAGTAGATAACACAACACAATTACGAACAAAAGCGCTGTTACTCTGCTAAATTCAAAAGAGCACTATAACACTTTGAGAAATACAACTTGAGCTTATTTCAAAATTCAAGACAAACAGTTTTCAACTTCTTATTAGTCAGTTGTTGAACCTTAGTTTTCTTTTATCAGAATTCTAAGATTAGTCTTGTGTTTAGAGTTGTATTATTTTGTTCAGAACTCTGATACTGTTTATCAGAAGTTCAAATATTGTTTTATTATTTGTAACTTTGTAAGAAGTCTTTTGCTTTTGTGCTTGAGCATTTGGAAGTCTCTTGTACTGTGTTACTTGAGCATTGGAAGTCTCTTGCTGTGTGCTTGAGCAATTGTAATCTTGTGTGATTATAGTGAAATCCCTTGGAAGTGCAAGGGGATTGGAGTACTCTCGGTTTGTGAGGGGAACTAGTATAAAAATCTGTGTGTTCATCTCTCTTCTCTCCTCTCTTTTACTGTTTCATCACGATCAGAAGTTATTGTGTTTTGATTATTCCGCTGCAAGTTCTGATAAGTTGAAAGACTTAGAAGAAGTTTTCAAAAACTCTTAAAACACAATTCAACCCCCCCTTCTTGTGTTTTTCACACCTTCAATTGGCATCTATAGCCTGGTTCTGTTATATCACCTTACAGTGAGACAGTTGTCAGTTGTTGAAAAACATTATGTCTGGTGAAACTGGTGATGGTTCTAAACATACTGCTATTCCTTTTAACTATGATGCTGATGATAAAAACAACACCAGCAAAGCTCCTAAGTTCAATGGAAATGGTTCTACCTTTTCCTGGTGGAAAGATAGAATATACAGTCATCTTGTTGGTATTGATGATGAACTTTGGGACTTATTTGAAAGATGAGTTACTTTTCAAGGTTTAGATGAAAGAGGAAGATTGGATTTTGAGACAAGACAAGCATTCATTGACAAAGACAAGAAAGCATACAAGAAACACCACAAAGTCAAGGATATTCTGATTGGTTGCATATCTCATGAAGAATACCTAAAGATCTTAGACAAATCTACTGCTAAGAGTATATATGATTCCTTGTGTTCATCTTATGATGGAAACAAACAGGTACAGGAAGCAAAGGCAACACTCTTGATCCAACAGTATGAACTTTTCAGAATGAAAGAGGACGAGAACATTGAGTCTATGTTTTCTAGATTCAAAGTTCTGATAGCTGGTCTTCAAGTTCTGAAGAAAAGTTATACTACTCCTGATCATGTGAAGAAGATTCTAAGAAGCTTACCTGCTAAGTGGAGACCTAAGGTCACTGCTATACAGGAAGCTAAAGATTTAGACACCCTTAGTCTAGAAGGATTGATTAGTTCACTCATGAGTCATGAGATTGAGCTAGCTTCTGACGAGCCTCAGAAGAGAGTAAAGTCTTTGGCCTTGCCAGCTACTTTAGGATCTTCTAAGGCACTAAAGGCTAAGGCTGTTGAATCAGAAACTGAGGAATCTTCTGCAGATGATCAAGAAGAAGGATCAGGTGATGATGTATTTGCTCTCCTCACTAGGAAGTTCCAGAAGTGGACAAAAAGGAAACCAAGATATTCTGGTAGAGGTTCTGGATCTAAAGGTTCTGGTTTCAAAAGTTCTGGAAACAAAGATAAGAAGGATGATTCAAAGAATTGCTTCAATTGCCACAAATCTGGACACTTCATTGCTGATTGTCCAGAATTAAGCACCAAAGGGAAAGGAAGAAAGAGCACTTTCAAGAACAAAGCTAAAAAGAGTCTTCTGGCTACATGGGAAGAAGAAGAAGAAGCAAACTTGGCACTAATGGCCACAACTGATTCAGATATTGAAAGTCATAATGAGTCAGATTCAGAAGATATTGAACAAGTAATATCTCAACTATCTAGTACTCAAATTTCTAATGCTTTTAAAGATACTATGATAAAATACATGGACAAATCAAATGAGCTAGAACTTTTTAAACAAAAGTTTGACATGCTCAATGATAAAGTCAATCATCTTCAAGAAGACTATAAGAAGTCCTTAAAGACTATTCAAGTTCTTGAAAATTGCTGCAGGACATGTAACAAACCCTATGATGAGCAAGAAATTGCACTTCAAGAGTTTGTTCATCATAATATTGATAAGCATAGACTAGCTTATATGATTTATGGTGCAGGCAAATACAATGGACAGGGATTGGGGAGTACTGTCAAAGGAAACTCAATTCAGTCTGTATGTATCAGCAAAACACCTTCTGATCTTTATTCTAATTTTGTTTCTAGTAGTGGTACAGAAAATCCAAAAGTGTCTGATACTCAAGTAAGCTTGGAACCTTCTAAAACCTATGTTCCCCTTACTCCAGTATCCATGCCTATTCAAAGAGCTCAGAAGATCTTCGGGCCTAAGAGTATTCGGGGCATGAGATCAGGCTGTTCATACTTGGTAGCTGGTTCATTGACACATTCTGGATTAAAATCCAAGGGCAAGGCTAAGCCTAAACCTCTTTTTCAAGGCTTACCTCACTCTGGATCCTCTGTAGGCTACAAGAATCATAAGAAGAATAAAAGAACTAACTATAGAGGACCCATCAGAATATGGGTACCAAAATCTGAGATATTGTTTACTGCAGGTATGTATCCCAAGAAGAAAACAAAGCTCCTGGTATCTGGACAGTGGATGTTCACGACACATGACAGGAGACAAGCACTTGTTCCACACCCTGAATCTGAAAGAGGGGGAATTGTAGGATTGTGTGGGAATCAAAGAGGCAAAATCATTGGTATAGGTAAAGTAGGTAATTCTTCTCTTACTATTTCCTGATGTTTGGTTGGTTGATGGACTACAGCATAACTTATTTAGCATAAGCCAATTATGTGACAGTAATTATGATGTTGTGTTTAATAAGAATTCATGTACTGTAATTAACAATTCTGATAAATCCATTTTGTTTAAAGGTTGTAGAAAAGACAATGTTTATAAAGTTAATCTCTCTAATCTGGAAGATCAAAATGTGCTTTGTTTATTGACACTAAGTGATGAGAAATGGGTTTGGCATAAGAGATTAGGACATGCTAACTGGAGATTAATCTCTAAGCTTAGCAAGGCCAATCTTGTGAGAGGCCTTCTTAAATTGACTTATCACTCAGATTCTCTTTGTGGCTCTTGTCAGAAAGGGAAGATTGTCAAAAGCTCGTTTAAAGTTAAAAACATTGTTTCTACTTCTAGACCTTTAGAACTTCTGCACATTGATTTGTTTGGACCAGTTAGCACTGCTTCACTCAATGGAAAGAAGTATGGATTAGTCATTGTTGATGATTATAGTAGATGGACTTGGGTCAGGTTCCTTAAATCTAAAAGTGATACATATGAAGAGTTTAGTATCTTCTGTGCCCAAATTCAAAATGAAAAAGATTTAAAGATTTTGAAAGTTAGAAGTGATCATGGTGGTGAATTTGAAAATGAACCTTTTGAAAATTTTTGTGAAGAACATGGAATCTTCCATGAGTTCTATTCTCCTAGAACTTCACAGCAAAATGAAGTTGTAGAAAGAAAGAACAGATCTTTGCAAGAAATGGCTAGAACCATGATGCATGAAAATTCTTTGGCAAAGTTTTTCTGGGTAGAAGCTGTAAACACTGCTTGTTATATTCATAACAGAATATATATTAGACCTATTCTGAATAAAACAACATATGAACTCTTTAGAGAAAGGAAACCCAATATTTCTTATTTTCACCAATTTGGTTGTACTTGTTACATTCTGAATACTAAAGTTCATCTTAAGAAATTTGACTCTAAAGCTTGTAAGGGTATCTTCATTGGATATTCTGAACGCTCCAAGTCATACAGGGTGTATAATTCTGAAACTCAAACAGTTGAAGAATCCATGCATGTCAAGTTTGATGACAAAGTTCCTGTCAATGAAAAGTCAGAGCCTGTTATAGAAATTTCAGATTCTCAAGAGTCAGAAGATGAAGATTTTGGTCATAACTATACTTCTGAATCTCTGGAAGTTCCTTAAGACAATTAAGTTCCAGACTTTGACACTCATCAAACAAACCCAACTGAAGATTCTGAACAAGAAGCAACAATTATTCCAAGAAATACCTTCCAGTACAAATCATCTCATCCTGAAGAGCTTATCATTGGAAATAAGAACAGTCCTAGGAAAACAAGATTAAATTTTAGGGTTGAAGAATACTTATTCGGTCTAGTTTCCTTGATTGAACCTAAAACCACTGATGAAGCTTTATCAGATGATGCTTGGATTGTTGCAATGGAAGAAGAGTTGAATCAATTTCAAAGAAATGATGTATGGGATCTGGTGCCCAAACCTCAAGATAAGAACATTATTGGAACAAAGTGGGTATACAGAAACAAACTGAATGAACAGGGAGAAGTAACAAGAAACAAAGCTAGACTTGTTGCACAAGGATACAGTCAACAAGAAGGAATTGATTATACAGAGATATATGCTCCAGTTGCAAGATTGGAAGTAATAAGATTACTTTTATCCTATGATGTCAACAACAACATCACACTTTATCAAATGGATGTAAAGAGTGCATTTCTTAATAGAGTAATTTCTGAAGAAGTATATGTCAAACAACCTCCAGGATTTAAAGATATTGCAAATCCAGATCATGTGTTTAGACCAAAGAAGTCACTTTATGGACTCAAACAAGCTCCCAGAGCTTGGTATGAGAGACTAAGTAACTTCTTGGTTGACAATGGTTTTGAGAAAGGTCAAGGTTATAATACACTATTCAGAAAGACTCTGAAGAAATACATTCTGATCATTCAAATTTATGTTGATGACATTATCTTTGGATCAACTAATGCTACACTTTGCAAGAACTTTTCTAAGATGATGCAGGATGAATTTGAGATGAGCATGATTGGAGACTTGAAGTACTTTCTGGGAATTCATATCAATCAAACAAAGAAAGGAAACTTCATTCATCAATCAAAGTATATCAAAGATCTTCTGAAGAAATATAACTTAGAAGACTGCAAACCCATGAACACTCCAATGCATCCAACATCAAGACTGAGCAAAGGTGAATCTGAAGGCAAAGTTGATCAGAAGTTATATAGAGGTATGATTGGTTCTCTTCTCTATCTAACAGCTTCAAGACCTGATATTTTGTTCAGTGTATGTCTGTGTGCAAGATTTCAATCAGATCCTAGAGCATCTCATTTTACTGCTGTAAAAAGAATCTTTAGATATCTGAAGGCTACTTGTAACATTGGATTACTGTATCAGAAATCTAATGATTACAAACTGATTGGATTCTGTGATGCTAACTATGCTGGTGATAAACTTGAAAGAAAATCCACCAGTGGCAATTGCCAGTTCATTGGTGAGAATTTGATTTCATGGGCTAGTAAAAGGCAAACCACCATTGCTATGTCAACTGCAGAAGCATAATACATTTCAGCAGCTAAGTGTTGTACACAACTACTTTGGATGAAATATCAATTAGAAGATTATCAAATAAGCAGTCACAATATTCCTTTATATTGTGATAACACTGCAGCCATTCATCTTTCTAAAAATTCTATTTTGCACTCAAGAGCTAAGCATATTGAGATTAAACATCATTTTATAAGAGACTATGTACAGAAGGGTGTTATTGATCTTAAGTTCATTGAAACTGAAAATCAATGGGCTGACATCTTTACAAAACCCCTGGCTGTTGAAAGATTTGATTTAATCAAAAGGAATCTTAATATGATGGAAATCTGTGAATAAGCTGAAACTCTAGTGAAAAATAATAATTATTTTGAAAGTTCTGAGTAGGGATGGCTCCGCCCCGTCATTAACCCGTCTAAAAAGTGGCGGAGCGGGGCGGGCTAACTAGTGGTGGTGGGTTGAAAATTTCATCCCGCCCCTTTTCATGGCGGGCGGCGGGTTGGCGGGAGTGCCCCGTCAATTTTTTAAAAAAAAAAACTCGATAAATTCGCAAAAATATCATAAAATTTTGTAAAAAAATAAAATAAAAAGTCATCCAAGGAAACCAAAATACAAACTAACAAGACGATCAAAAAATAAAATTGTCATTCAAAACTTCAAACATCCATGATTTTTAAAACCAAACAAATTATTCAGTTTATATCCAAGAATAATCCTTATTCTCGTGAAGCATTCCATCAAGAATAATGTTGCAAATGATGTGTACTACTTTATTTTCATATATTTGCATTATATTAATTAAAACCTAAACAATAAATTTAGTTAACTGAGTTTTATTTTTTAAATGGGAAAAAAATAGAACATTCATGTATAATGAGACAATATTTTTTATTAAAAATAAAAATGGATTTGACCTGACGGGCCAACCCGCCCACCCCGTCACCGCCCCGCTCTTTTGCAGGTTAGGCGGGGAGGGACCCACTACTTTGGCGGTTTAAAAATGCCAACCCACCCCGTCAAAAATGACGGGTTAAACGGGCCGATCCGACGGGCTTTACCCGTTTTGCCATCCCTAATTCTGAGAGACTATCAGAAGTTAGGGGGAGTCAGAACCTCTGTATCAGAAGTTTAGACTAAACCATCTTCTGGTGTCTTCATCAGAAGCTACACATGAGTGGTTCTGATACATGACGTGGCAGTACTTGTTGGTAACCTCTTCAACTACTGTTTGTTGATGTGTCAGTTATTTAAATAAACTTCTAATGCACGTGCCTTATTGCTATTAGAGTGAGAAGTTGGTTAGTGATGATTGTGTTCTAATTCCTATGTGAATTTTTTAATTAATCTTTTACCCCTGTCCTTTTGGTTATTACGTTTTTGCGCGTTTATTTCCTTTTTAAACACACTAACTGTTCACATTCACATTTTTGCACTCTCACTACCCACACTTTCATTCTTTCTAAAACTCAGAAAATTTCTTTCTCTCTAAAAACATAGCAAACCCTAACCCAATCCTCAGAAATATGGCTACGTCATCATCTTTCACACCTAAAGAGATCACTAAAAAGGTTTATCCTATTCCTCCGATTGCTGACGTAGAAGCTTCAAAACCAGAGTTGTTTGTTGAAGATGTAATGGATTTTCCTATCTCTGACCTCTTCTGCGTTATCGAAAAAGCTGTCGATTTTGAAAGCATTAGGGCAAATGGAAAGGAAGAAGTAAGGGATCTTCTTAATTATCAGGGATTGGCTACATATTTTGATGCTCTTAATGGATCTGTCTATCCAGAACTTGTCAAAGATTTCTGGATGAAGGCAGGAGTTTTCACTAAAGGCCAATATGATAATGAAATCGCTCAGAATCAGAAGAACAAGCCGGAGTTGGTTAAGAAATCGGCTAAAGAACTTGGTATTAAACCCTTCCTTGGTCAGGAAATAAGGTCCGTTGTTGGAGGAGTCTGTATAAGAATAAGGGCAGAACATATAAGACAAGCAGCAAACTTACCCTTTTCTGGAGTGATTCTCCATATGCAGGATAAAGATGTAAATCCGGTTATTCAAGAAGATATCTATGGTCCTGGTTCTTCTTCGAAGTCTAATCAGGATATGAAACCGATTTACAAAGTGTTGTACAAGATTCTGCATGAGTCTATTATTCCTAAAGCTGGATCCTCTGATCAAGTATCTCAATATTATAAGGCTATCCTATATTATGTTGAAAGGAGGATCAGTGTTAATTTTGGGAAGATTATATTTAATCATCTGTGCACTACTATCAATGAGAGTAAATCTAAAGGAATCAAGAATGTGCATTACAGCAGATTCTTATCCTTTATGTTTTACAAGAGTTTTCTGCTACACTCTCTAAGACCTGTCTTTCCAAGATATGGTTCTTACTTTAATGCTGACCCCTCTGTGATTAATGGTGCTACTCTGAAGCGTGTGTTGAAGACTAAAGGACAAGTTATTTATCCTCAAATAACTTTCAGTCCCAGAAGACAGGAGGATGATCGTCACTTTCTTTTAACCCCTGTGCCAAGAAAGCAAGTAACTGCTATTGCTGCAAAGCATAAGCAAGCTTTGGAAGGAAATTCTAAGGTTGTGGAAGAAAGACTTGTTTTTGAAAGCTTGTTACAACTTCCACACCCTAAGAAAAGAAAGAACTTTGGTAAACAAGATGAACCAGAAGTTCCAACAAAGAAAGCAAAAGGATCTACTCCAAAGAAAGCTGTGAAAACTCCTGATGTGAAGCATACATCAGAAGTTGCTGTTAAAACCCATGAACCCCCTGTGTTAGATGTAGTTTCCAAAGAAGGATCGTCTGGTAAGCCAACAAAAATGAACACTAGAGCTTCTGGTACTGCAGTTACTCCAGAAGTTTCTCAGAAGAAGGTTACCAAACCAAGGAAAAGGAAACTAACAGAAAAATGTTGGAACAAAATTATGATTTTGTATCTCCTTAATTGATTTTGATGATAACAATGTATTTAAAGTTAAATTGGAGTACTAATAATTTAATTTAGTGTGCAGGATTAAAAGTTAAAATTTGTGTACTAAAGCACCTTAGAATTTCTGAAGGAATTAATTCTGAGCTTACCAGATCTGAAGCAAGTAATTCTGAGCCTGTCAAACTCTGAAGCTATTATCTGAAGGCTCATCAGAGATAAATGTTAAGCTACACTTGAGAATACAATTTTATTGAAGACTGTGCCTGACTAAGTCCAAACGTAGAAACCAAGAATGAAAAGGTTTGACCATGGAAAGGTCCTTTTCAAGTCAGGCTTCAGAAACGAATATTTCCTTATTTAGCTTACACCAAGGTTCAAATATCAAAAGCCAAAAGGAATCTCTCATTTTGTAGTAAACGTTAAGCTCCTAAGCATCTGCAAATCAGAACAGCTAATAAGCTCACTGATCAATACAAAGGAGCGTCTCAATTCTTCAAACGGCTATAATCTTCAATGTTCACTTTTTCACATATAAAAGGAAGAAGATTTGTGAAGAATTTGCATCAAGACTTAAG
The DNA here is from genome assembly GCA_954870985.1 of Trifolium fragiferum. Lineage (NCBI taxonomy): Eukaryota > Viridiplantae > Streptophyta > Magnoliopsida > Fabales > Fabaceae > Trifolium > Trifolium fragiferum. The sequence continues at coordinate 41,434,356 of OX940794.1, forward strand.
CTTCTGAACGTGCAGAACCTCTGTCAAATTCTAAAGCTATCAAACACTTAGAAACTTTGTGATAATTTTCTAAGTTAAGTCTTGTAACTGTGTTGTATTTTGAAAACACCTCTGATTGTATATCAAGTGTTAATCTCATATCTTTATTATTATTAAACTTGTGTGAAGTCTCTTGCTTTGTGCTTGAGCATTGGAAGTCTCTTGCTTTGTGCTTGAGCATTGGAAGTCTCTTGCTTTGTGCTTGAGCATTTGTAATCTGAGTGATTATTGTGAAATCTCTTGTGAAGGACAAGAGGACTGGACTACTCCTGTTAGTGGGAGGAACCAGTATAAAAATTCTGAGCATCTCTCTATCCCTATCCTCATATATATTGTGTGTGTTACAACTTATCCGCTGCATTTGTTTTAACTTAGAAAAAGTCTTAACACAATTCAACCCCCCCTTCTTGTGTGTTTTTCAACCTTCAAAAAAGAGCAAGAAGAATTGGAAACACAGCAAGCCATTGCTATAGTTGAGGAGTTGAAGGCTAAAGAAGCTGCTAAGGAAGCATTATTGGTAAATAGCTGGGAGAGTAATGTAGAGGTTGAACCTAATGTGTTTCTGGACTCTCATTTCTCAAAGGAGGAACTCATTAACAACCTGGCAAATCAAGGTATTTATAAAAAGTTAAATCTTGATATTATTCCTGATTATGTCATTAATGGTCCAAAGCATGCTAAAGACATCCCCTATACAGTTTCTGTTAAAAACTCTTTTGCTAAAATTCTTTCTTATTTGACTCCTAAAACCAACTGTATAGTAGAAGCTCCTACTAGTGATTCTGAAAGAATTCTTGATGAACCACCAGTAGAAAGCTTTGTACCTTCCCCAGAATCTATGAGGAGGTTTTCTAAACATATAATGTCATTATTTGCAGAAACAGGTGTTACTACTTTTAGCCAAGTGAAAAATATTGGACAGGAAGTGCAAGAAGTACCTGCAGAGGTTGCAACTTCTGAAGCACTTCCTCAAAATATTATTCATGAGAAACCTATTGCAAATACCCCTGAGCCTGAAACTGTTAACCCTGATTCTCAAAAATCCCCTGATTCAGAAAAGACTTTATTTGATCCTATCATTTTTAGTAGCCCTAGGACAGATTCTGTAGTTGTACCAACTGTTCAACAGTTATCTTCTGATACTGTTGATAATCCTAAACTTACAGATAGTGTAAAAGCCCAACTACAGAAAATTGCTCTTGATCTAGACAACCCTTTTCCTAAGAAAACTCAAATCCTCATTCCTGATCAAAATAACTTCATTAAGTCTTTTGAAAAGGAAATTTCTCCTAACCCAAACCTTCAACTAGCTACTATTCCTACATCTCTTTCAACCTCTTGTCAATATGTCAAGCCTAGCCCTTCTTTCTTAACACCTGAAGATGTTGAACGTGTGCTTAAAAGCATTAATGATAAAATTAAGAATATTTATCAAGATTTACCTAGTTTATCTCTTGCTCCTAGCACTGTTTACCTATAGTACAATGCTCTTAAGGATATGTGTGTGCAAATGTTTATGGAATTGGACTCTCAGTATGTAAAAGATTACATCATAAACATTGCTAAGAGGAAAGCTATAGAAGCAAGGATAGAAGCTGTCAAGCTTGAGGCTGAGAGGGTGAAAGAAGAGAAATTTAAGGCTATTCTGCTAGAAGTTGAAGACTTGATGTTTAAGTTTCAAGAACAAGAAGTTCTGGAGATAATGCAAATGGAAGAACAGAAGTCAGAACTTGAAAGACAAGAAGCTGATGTGCTGGAAGCACAATTAAAGGCAGAAATTGCTGAACGCCTAAGACCAAGAACTACCTTTGAGAATATGGTTGTTCAAAGGATTGAGAAACAGGATGAGGCCATCAAAGATCTGAAGCAAACTTCTGATATGCTTCTCAAGATACTTCTAGAGAGACTACCCCCTCCTCCTCCATCTCAACCTTAGGATCTATGCACTTTATTATTATTTGTTTTTACTTGTTATGTTATGATGTTCTGAATTTTGTTCTGTTTTAATTTGAATGTTCTGAATGTTATCCATTTATATTATTATATGTTATGTTAATTCATTAATGTTTCAGAATCTATAATCTTGTTGCATTCATATCATTGCATTCAAATAATTTTATTTTATTAAAATTCTTTTGCATTACAATAACTTTGCATTTTTCTAGATTTTTGCATTACAATAACTTTGTTCTAGTTTTTGCATTCTATGAAAAATCCAGGTACATATGAAAATTATAAAAAATTTACAAAGAGATAAGAGAAGAACAACTAGGTGTTGATCCAAACTTCAGCCTTGGAGCTTGAAACTTGTCAGCTAACTCTGATGAGTCTTCTAAACCTCTCAAGCAGAAGCTTCAGATTGGATTCTTGGACAACCCCTTATGTTCGTCTTGCTTATCTTCCTTTGTCATGGGAGATCTTTGTTCTTTTAAGAACAGAAGATGGTGTGTGACCCTTGTCTGATTTTGATTCCAAACTCACAACCTTATTTGTATGATTCTTAGAAATCATATTCCTTCCTGTACCTTCTCTTGATTTTGATCGTACAGATCTTCTACCTTGTTTTTCCTCTGCTAATTTCTTAAACACGTTTCTTTCAATCACTCTTCTATCCTCATCTATATTTTCTTTCATTTTGTTGAAGAAATATCATGGAAGTGTTGAGTGAAATGACAAAGAGTGTGAGCCTTTTATAGCTATTTTCAAGTAGTCAGTTACTGATTGGGTTCTGGCAAGTGGACCAGTTTATCGTCGAGCAATAATTCACACTCTAGGTGTCTAGAATGAGTTCGTATCCACAGGGATCGTCTCAAACCTTTGCCAGTGCTATTCTAGTTCGTGTGTTTTTGCATTCGCTTTGGTTTTCAGGAAAAACGTTTTTTAATTTTATAAAAGAGCGATATGCTTTGCAAGAAAAACAAATGTTTTGATTCAAAAACATAGAGGATAGGTATGGTGGTTGAAGTTACTCCCTCCCTCATACTTGGCATAATCGGTGTATAACATAGTCATTCGTACTATTATCGGTGGTCGATTCTATCCTTGTTTTAGTAGCACCTTACTGCTACCCTATGTAGGCAAAGTCCCACTACTTTTGCAACTAAGGTACCTACGAGAGTCTAACCTCGCTTTGTCACATACCCTAAATTACTATGTAGAGTTATTTACAAACATGCATTATGACCATCGACCATCCAATACACCTAGATCTTAGTTACGGTTATTCAGTTCCAATTGTTATTACATGACCCAAGTATTCATCGGGGAGTTCATCTTCTCCACCACAACCTAAGGAATTATTACAAAAGACTACATAATTAAATTACAAGAATCTAACTATAAAAAGCCTAAAGAATCATACCTTGCTGAGTTAGTTTTCCCGTAAGGGGAGAAAACTATGCCCTTAGAGCTCCTCCGAACTTCTCTCCAAAAGGAATAGAAAGTTCTTCTATTTCTGAATGAATTATAATGAATTTTGGAGGCTCTATTTATACTTTTCGTAATGGGCCTCAGTAAGCCATCGTGGCACGCTAGGTCCATCGTGCCACGATGAGCAGATTCAGTTCAAAATTATAACTGATCCTGTGCGTTTGAACTGCGTGATCACCACGCAATGCCATCGTACTGCGTTAAGCTTCATCGTGGTACGATGCTAAGATTCTTTTCAAAAATATAATTGATCTTGTCTTTGCAAGCAAGGAGCTTCCATCGTGTCACGTTGGGTGCCATCATGACACGATGGGCTGATATTCTTCATTTTTGGCCTTTTTCTTGTCTGTTGCATTTTTTCACCTTGTCTTGAAGCTTTTTCTCGATTCTTTAGGTTTTTGTTGATATTTGGGCATGTCTTGGTCATTTTAATACTAATAATACTACCTAAAATACTGCAGAAATTCCTGTCATCACAACCCCAAACTTAAATTGTTGCTTGTCCTCAAGTAACATGCTGTCAGATAAGATCGTTAGCGAGTTAAGAAATAAAAAAAGATGATAGGAATTTCACACCCTTACTTATTCAGTAATGATACCGCTGATTCTTACCGTAGCGTGCAATGCCCAGTCCTGCTTGGTTCAGGAGACGTTGATAGTAGCGAGTCGGACAAGTGTCTGCAAGAGTCCATGTTCAACATTTTCTCTCTCTCACATTTTCACTCGAATTGAAAGGGTCACTCTCAATCATCGCACAACCTGCCATTTTACCATATGCTTGCAAGAATTCTAAGTAACCTGTCAAAATTTAATAAATATGCATTTTTGGAGGTCTTTAAGGGTTATAACGTGGCTAGGGTCAAGGTAGGACATTTTTGGGATAAGTAGGCTAAACTTGGAGTTAAGTACTACTTTGTTTCCTTTTTGTGTATGCAACCTTATTCCATAGTGTACCTTTTGATTTTTGGTATTTTCAGAGAATAGAACCGGAGAGACGTTTGTGGTTCTTTTTCTATCATTGTTTTTGTAGAGACTTTTTTAGGGATTTTTGATGTTCTCTCGTCTCTTTTCTTTTTATTTTTATTTTTTTGTAGAGACTATTTTTTTAGGGATTTTTCCCGTCTCTTTTTTCTATTTTTTTTCATTTTTTTATAGTGATAGTTCTCTGTGTACCCACCCCAAACTTGAATTGTTGATAGTTCCATAAGCAACCCCAAACTTTGATTGTTGCTATGATCAGAGAACTATTGCCTAACTCCAAAAAAGGGTAATTCATTGTTTTTCTGATCTATAGGCTTGTATCGTGGTTTGTCACCGAAAGAAAAGGGATATATTTTTTTACGGCTTAAAGTGGTTAGCAAAGGATATAATTCATATAAAGGGTGGCTTGAAAAAGGCTCAGAGTTATAACAAAAAAATTGCCTCAATGCATAATTTAATAAATCAACCAGTTACAGAGAATTGGAGCAAGTTCTGAAAAATAAACAAGAGTGCGGAATTCTCATGGATCGAAAGAAATTGGTAATACCTTTGGAAATATTTGGCTCAAATCCTCACGTGGCTTAGGTATCTGAAGGCGTGAACACTTATCTGCAGACACCGCTTCATCACTCGTCTCATTGTCCCCCGAACTTCTGCTTTTCGGAGCATTCACCTTTGGTGTTTTTGTTAAGATGCAAAATTCGGATGATCAGAATTTACAACTCTCTTCGCTGCAATCTTACCTATAACAGTTTCTCATGCACAAGATAATAAACAACAACAATTATTTAATTTTTTTTTTGTAAGACATGGGCTGTTAACAGATGAATATGATATGCTAGAATTCTGAGTACATTTTATTGAATTGAAAAACTGAAGTAAATATTGAATTGAAAATACTGAAACAAAATACTGAATTAAAAATACTTAGATAATAACCCTGGGTTGCCTCCCAAGCAGCGCTTGTTTAGCGTCTCATTAGCTTGACGCATTTCCTCCATTACAAAGGATAGGTTCGCATGTCTCTCCCTTCTTTAGGAGCTTCCGCCTTAGCTCCTTCCTTCTTGGTGCTCTTCTAGTACTTCTCTGGGTCCTTTTTTCTTTGAAGGTGGCAAAACAGATTCTTCCATCATCATCTGGAGCAACTTGTTTGATGATAGATTTACCTTTGCCTTTTGGTAGATTTTCCTTCTTTTCTTCATGTGGTATGCTGACCCAGCGGTTCTCCTCTACCTTCTGGAACTGTATCTTCCTTCCTGTAGCAGCTGACTTCTTCAGAGGTAGCGTGTTAACCCTAAACTTAGATCTTCTGGCCGCCTTTCGGTTTCTTCCCCATGCTTTGACCCATGGTACCTGGATATCTACCTCAATAGTCAGCCTCTTCATTTTGTTAGTAAGCTCCTCGGGTTCCTCCTCGGCCTTTGCTTCTACCTGTAGCTGCGCCATTTCATCCCCCAGCTCCTCTATCTCTATCTTCAAATTCATTTTAGCCGGAGTCGATGGTGTAACTTCTTCATTCTTCCATTCGAGCTTGCAGCATTCGTCCCTGTTCGTCTTGGAAGTTGGAATGGTGATTACCTGTTCTCCATTCCTTAGTGTCATCTCAGCAAGATCCATGTCAATGATGGCCCTACTAGTAGCCATGAATGGTCTTCCCAAGATGATGGGATGTCCTTCATTTTCTCCAATGTCTAGGATCATAAAGTCTACTGGAAAAACCAGGTCTTGGACTTTCACCATGACATCTTCCACTGTACCTGCTGATCGAATGGTTGATTGGTTAGCTAATATGAGTTCTTTAGTTGTACCTGCAGTTGGTAATTTGAGCTTGAATTTGTCTGCCAATGATAATGGTATGACATTCACACTTGAGCCCACATCACATAATGCATTGACTCCTTCTTCCCCAATCTGACAGACCATGGTGACGCTTCTAGGATCTTTCTTTTTGGGGGGCAGCTTTGGTTCTCTTGCTAGGCTTTCTCTGTATTCTTCTAGCTCACCTAAGAACTCGTCGTAGGCTTCTTCGACAGTCATTCCTAGCATACTGAACCATTCCTCGAACTCTCTAAAATCTATTAGCTTCTCTTCACCGTGCTCACGTTCTGGCTTTGCCTCTTTCAACGCTTTGCACTCCTCCTTTGGGTTGTCCACCGTGTTACCTGCAATGTCTTTAGAAACATGAGTACTTACTAGTTTGGACAGCTGACCAAATTGGGTTTCAAGGCTTTTGATGGTCGCCCCCTGGTTGGCTACTGTGTTCTGGATGCTTTCAAAATTTGTCTTGCTCATGCTTGCAAACTTTGTGAGTAACTCCTCCAAAGGAGATGGTTTTCTTGGTTGAGGTGCTGCTTGAGCTTGGTTTCTGGTTTGGTCCCAACGCAAACTTGGGTGCTTACTCCAACCTGGGTTGTAGTTGTTTCCCATATAGTTCACCTGCTCTTCACTTGCTGGCAAACATTGCCCGTTTGGGTGATCTTCTAGGCAGAAGTCATAGACTCCTTCTACCAGTTTTACACTAGCTTCTTTTACCTCTTTCTCCTTCTCAGCAAGTTGCCTCTTTAGCAGCTCAATCTCTACTTTGTAAGCAACTTCTTTGTCCACCTTGATGATTCTAGGTGTCTTCTCATTCCTGTCATGACTCGTGTTGTATTTGTTCTGGCACATCTGTTCAACTAGATCCTTGGTCTCTGAATAGGTCATTATTTTGATAGACCCACCAGCTGAGGCATCAAGTATCATGCGATGTTGCATTTTCATACATGCCGTGAATATCTGCATCTGCTCCATAACACTAATGATGTGGTTAGGACACCTCTTCATGAGCAATTTGAAGCGTTCATAAGCTTCACACATCGTTTCAGATTCATGCTGTTTGAAACTCAGGATCTCAGATTTCCGCTTTTGGAATAAAGTGTGAGTAAAGAACCTCTCAAGGAACTTGTCTTCAAGCTCCTTCCATGTGGTGATTGATCCCCTTGGCAAACATTGAAGTCAATCTTTTGCTGGACCTGTAAGAGAAAAAGCAAACAACCGCAGCTTCTTATGGCCCTCTGTGACATTTTCCGGCACCTTCTATATCTGACAAGTCTCTGAAAACTTTGACAAATGATCCCAAGGATCATTGTTGGTGCGGCCGTCGAACTGGTTCTCCCGCAAACCTGTAAGAACGTTAGCTTTGAGATCAAAGTTAGTTGGGTTTGGCGGCTGGAACCCCAGTGAGATCTGATCATTGTCAGTCCTCTTGCAGTAATCTCCTATAGTGATTCTTTGTTCGTCTCCCATGGCTTTGGTGGTAGGCTCTCCTTCTTTCTCGAGATTACTGGATTCTGCTAGCTTTAGAGCTCTCAGTCTTTTCCTTAGCTCTTTCTCTGACTTATCGAAGTACTCAAACTCCAGGATATCTGTTATCAAGCACAACAAATGAATACCATCAGTAGCACTAGAAAAGATATTTATAAATATTTTTTGTTTTGTTTCGTGTGTCTTTGTCACCATGAAAATTATCAGGTAAGTGAGGTGGATCACTAGGATCGCTTAAATACCTTGACTTTGCCTTAGCCAGAATTTCACAGTTCTAAATCCACAATCATTAACAAGATTTTTTATTTTTAAATTTTTTTGTATTTTTAAATTTTTTTGACAAACTAGAATAATTCTAACAAAGTTTTGTGAACACAATCGCCGGCAACGGCGCCAAAAGCTTGACTACCTTCTGGCAAGTGGACCAGTTTGTCGTCGAGCAATAATTCACACTCTAGGTGTCTAGAAGGAGTTCGTATCCACAGGGATCGTGTCAAACCTTCGCTAGTTTTATTCTAGTTCGTGTGTTTTTGCATTCGCTTTGGTTTTAGGAAAAATATTTTGATTTTATAAAAAGAGCGATATGCGTTGCAAGAAAAGTAAAGTTTTTGATTCATAAACATAGAGGATAGGTATGGTGGTTGAACTTACTCCCTCCCTCATACTTGGCATAATCGGTGTATAACATAGTCATTCGTACTATTATTGAGCGTCGATTCTATCCTTGATTTAGTAGTACCTTACTGCTACCCTATGTAGGCAAAGTCCCCCTACTTTTGCAACTAAGGCACCTACGAGAGCCTGACCTCGCTTTGACACATACCCTAAATTACTAGGTAGAGTTATTTACAAACATGCATTATGACCATCGACCATCCAATACTCCTGGATCTTAGTTACGGTTATTCAGTTCCAATTGTTATTACAACTAGTTCCTGATTCTTCCTCTAATTATTAAGTCATAACTAGTTCAAGATTGTTGTGTCGTTCCTTTAACCTAGTGTTATTTATTACTAGTTCCGGACAAATAATAGTGAGAACCCTAATATGCTACTATTAAAGTAAACCCTAATTATTTATTCTAAGACGTCGCCGTTTATCCGGCCAAGATTCCGACTAACGATATTAAAGCAAGAAAACAAATAACAAATAATAATTTATAAAGACGATTTATTATAACTTTGACTCAATTACATGACCCAAGTATTCGTCGGGGAGTTCATCTTCTCCACCACAACCTAAGGAATTATTACAAAAGACTACATAATTAAATTACAAGAATCTAACTATAAAAAGCCTAAATAATCATACCTGTCTGAGTTAGTTTTCCCGTAAGGGGAGAAAACTATGCCCTTAGAGCTCCTCTGAACTTCTCTCCAAAAGGAATAGAAAGTTCTTCTATTTCTGAATGAATTATAATGAATTTTGGAGACTCTATTTATACTTTTCGTAATGGGCCTCAGCAAGCCATCGTGGCACGCTAGGTCCATCGTGCCACGATGAGCAGATTCGGTTCAAAATTATAACTGATCCTGTGCGTTTGATCTGCGTGATCACCACGCAATGCCATCATACTACGTTGAGCTTCATCGTGGTACGATGCTAAGATTCTTTTCAAAAATATAATTGATCTTGTCTTGGCGAGCAAGGAGCTTCCATCGTGTCACGTTGGGTGCCTTCGTGACATGATGGGCTGATATTCTTCATTTTTGGGTTTTTTCTTGTCTTTTGCGTTTCTTCACCTTGTCTTGAAGCTTTTTCTCGATTCTTCAGGTTTTTGTTGATATTTGGGCCTGTCTTGGTCATTTTAATACTAATAATACTACCTAAAATACTGCAGAAATTCATGTCATCAGTTCCTCTTCGGCCTTTGCTTCTACCTGTAGTTGCGCCATTTCATTCCCCAGCTCCTCTACCTCTATCTTCAATTTCACTTGAGCTGGAGTCGGTGGTGTAGCTTCTTCGCTCTTCCATTCGAGCTTACAGTATTCGTCCATGTTCGTCTTGGAAGTTGAAATGGTGATTACCTGTTTTCCACTTCTTAGTGTCATCTCAACAAGATCCATGTCAATGATGGCCCTGCTAGTTGCTAAGAAAGGTCTTCCTAGGATGATGGGATGTTCTTCATCTTCTCTAATGTCTAGGATCATGAAGTCTACTGGAAAAACCAGATCTTGGACTTTCACCAGGACATCTTCTATTGTACCTGTTGAGCGAATGTTTGATTGGTTAGCTAATATGAGTTCTTTAGCTGTACCTGTAGTTGGTAATTTGAGCTTGAATTTGTTTGCCAAAGATAATGCTATGACATTCACACTTGAGCCCACGTCACATAATGCATTTACTCCTTCTTCCCCAATCTGACAGACCATGGTGACGCTTTCAGGGTCTTTCTTCTTGGGTGGCAGCTTTGGTCCGTCGTCTAGGTTGATTCTGTATTCCTCCAGTTCACTTAAGTACTCGTCATAAGTTTCTACTAGAGTCATTTTGAACTCTTCTTCGAACCATTCCTCGAACTCACGGAACTGTATCATATCTAGCTCTTGTTCATCGTGCTCGCGTTATGGCTTTGCCTCTTTCAACACTTTACACTCCTACTTTGGGTTGTCCACCGTGTTACCTGCAATGTCTTTAGAAACATAAGTACTTACCAGCTTGGACAGTTGACCAATTTGGGTTTTGAGACTTTTGATGGTCGCCCCCCGGTTGGCTACTGTGTTCTGGATGCTTTCTGTAACAGCTCGGGCCCCACCACCAATTGGTAGTGGGAATGCATTGAACATGTACTTGAACCCCAGGGTACATGGTTCGATTCCCACGGAAGGCAAAAACTCCATTATAGAGGGGGTGGAAAAGATCGTGAGGTGGCAGTGCCAGGACCACTTATGGTAGTGGGGCCTGGGCTGTTATAAAAAAAGGCGCCTTCGGGAATATTTTCGTTGTTTTTAAGGTTTTATCAATATTTTCATTTTCCTTCGGGAATAAATAAAGTTTTGTGGCGACTATGTGTCATTCCAAGTGTCTTTACGCTTAGGCATTTTTCGCGCTGCTTCAGCTGGCGACTCTGCAGGGGACAGTAGAGAGTTAAACCTAGTTTAGGGATTTATTCGTTTGTGTGCTATATCATGTTTATTATATCTGCTTTACTGTTTACACATGAATATTATCTGCTTGGATCTGACAGTTTCTTCTTCTTCTACTCCTCTCTTTTTTTTGCTCATGTGGCTTGGTTACTTTGCAAAACTTTGTACCCGAGCTTGAGGATAACCTAAGCTAAGTAAGGGGTTTTCATTACCGGCCGTCTTGACGTATGACTTGATAGCGCTGGTATAAAAATTCCTGACCGAGGTAGATTCCCTTGAAAATGTTGGCCATCCTACCGTACAGCTTGGTAGTGCCAACGTTTTCCTGTGGGGTCCGTGACCTTTTGACCAGTCTAGAACCTCAAAACATGTTACTAGGAACCTCTGTTAGCACCCGAGTCGAGGCTTTATGATGTTAACCTTCCTGGTTGACACAATGGCCTCACCTAGATGAGGATTTCCTTTAGAGACATATGTTGTGAGCCTTTGCAACAACAACATTGTTTCCAAAGGGACATTCTATAATTCTAGGAACCTTATTAAACCCTAGAACAACATGTGAGATGGGATGGGTTACAGGTAACTTTGAGCCTTTGTGATCCTAACACAGAAATTCGAACCTTTACTACAATAATCGGATATATGAATGAACTTGCTACGCACATCATGCATACATGCATTCATACGTACATTCATGACAAACATACATTTTTACATATAAAGACTTTGATTTTCAGGGAACTTAACAGATTTGAGCTATTATGACAAACATACATTTTTACATTAAGAAAACTCACACTTACAGCGTCCGGGTCCCAAATGTTGACAAGTTATTAGCAATGGAGTCCAAGATGACATCTATCGGCAGAGTCAGTATTCAGTCAACTTATGGTAACCTCCTCGATCTCTTGCACGTTAAGGTTGACACTCGAGCTCTGACTACCCTAGCTCGATACTATGATCCTCCTCTCCGGTGTTTTACTTTTCAAGACTTCCAGCTCCTTCCCACTACAGAGGAGTTGGAAAGTATTTTAGACTTGAAAGTGGATGGGCAGGTTTGTTACTTGAGAGATGCTCTGACACCGGGGGCTGTGGCTCTGGCTCTACATTTAGGCAACAAAGAGACTATACCTTTTCAGATACTGGGAAATGGTGTTCAATGGTTTTCTAGGAAGACATTGGAAGATTTGGCCCAAATGAAGTTGGTAGCTAGAGATTGGAAGGCCCATAATGCTCTGTTAGCCCTTCTAATCTATGGTTTGATGCTATTTCAGAATGTGAATGACTTTGTAGACTTGGTCGCTATTGGGGTTTTTCTGACAGGATGTACAGTTCCTACTCTGTTGGCCGACTTCATGTATTCCCTCCACATTCGAAACGGTAGTAAGAGAGGTGGACAAATCACTGACTATGCTCCTTTGATCCAGAAGTGGATGATGCTTCATCTACCTGCCTGGGGGTATTTCATGGAAGACAAAAATGCTAAATGGTCCGACAAGTTGAGCTCACTCACAGAAATAGACATCCTCTGGTATTCCCGGTCCGTTGACTCCTCCAAAGTGATGCTTAGGTGTGGGGACTTCCAAAATGTTCCTCTTGTTGGGACAAAGGGTTGCATCAACTACAATCCTTCCCTTGCCCTCAGACAGTTGGGTTATGCCATGGAGAGAGAGCCCGACAAAGCATCATTGGGTGAGATTATCTTAAAGGATGTAGCAAAAGACCAAGAGCTTTGGGGTAGAATCAGGAGAGCCTGGGGGCAAGCTCAGAAGACTGTTATGCCCAAGAAGAATTGTCTGGCTAGAGATACTTACACTCAGTGGGTTAGGCAACGTGTCCAATAAGTCAAGCTTCCTTTCCATACCGTTGTCCCTCTGGTACCCCAAGAATTGGAACCCGTTATGACTGTTCCTGTTGAGGAGGCAGAAGCACTAAGGGCTCAAATTCGGGTCCTACAGAAGGAAAATGAGGAGCTACACCTCACACGCTACACAGTCGAAGCAAACATAATTCTGCTGAAGAGGGACAGAGATGATAGAGACAAAGATATCTTAGAGGTTCGAAAGAGGCTGAAGGAGTCTCAAGATAAGAGGAGAATAATTGGAGGGGGCCTGGATAGTGCTGAACACAATCTCAAGGCCAATAACAAGAAGATCAGGGACATGGGCCACCGTAGCCAGGACCCGACAAACACCATGAGCTTAGATATGAAAAGGCAAGAGGGTTGGAAGGTCAAGTATCAGAAATTATTGTAGAAGCATCAGGAAAGCACCCAGAAAAGCGAGGATCTTCGACAGCTTGAGATTCGCGAGAGGATAAGACTAGAAAGGCAACACGCCGGGGGGAGGCAAGAGGACAAGGAAAGCATCAAGTCATATGATAAGAGCTTGTCTCAGCTAACGGAGTACCATGAGAAACAGAGGGAAGTCTTAGCCAGACGGATCAAGGAGCTCGAAGAGGACTTAGGGCTACATAAGATAGCCGTCATTGAGAACATCTGGGAGAGAGACTCATGGAGAGATGCTTTTGTTGGAACAAAATTATGATTTTGTATCTCCTTAATTGATTTTGATGATAACAATGTATTTAAGGTTAAATTGGAATACTAATAATTTAATTCAGTGTGCAGGATTAAAAGTTAAAATTTGCGTACTAAAGAACCTTAGAATTTCTGAAGGAATTACTTCTAAGCTCACCAGATCTGAAGCAAGTGAAACTCTGAAGTTATTATCTGAACCTTAGAATTTCTGAAGGAATTACTTCTGAGCTCACCAGATCTGAAGCAAGTAATTCTGAGCCTGTGAAACTCTGAAGTTATTATCTGAACCTTAGAATTTCTGAAGGAATTACTTCTGAGCTCACCAGATCTGAAACAAGTAATTCTGAGCCTATCAAAATCTGAAGAACATCTGAGCTCACCAGATCTGAAACAAGTAATTCTAAGCCTATCAAAATCTGAAGAACATCTGAGCTCACCAGATCTGAAACAAGTAATTCTGAGCCTATCAAAATCTGAAGAACATCTGAGCTCACCAGATCTGAAACAAGTAATTCTGAGCCTATCAAAATCTGAAGGCTCGTCAGATATAAGTGTTAAGCTACATTTGAGAGTACAATTTTATTGAAGACTGTGCCTGACTAAGTCCAAACGCAGAAACCAAGAATGAAAAGGTTTGACCATGGAAAGGTCCTTTTCAAGTCAGGCTTCAGAAACGATTATTTCCTTATTTGGCTTTCACCAAGGTTCAAATATCAAAAGCCAAAAGGAATCTCTCATTTTGTAGTAAACGTTAAGCTCCTAAGCTACTGCAAATCAGAACAGCTAATAAGCTCACTGATCTATACAAAGGAGCGTCTCAATTCTTCAAACGGCTATAATCTTCAACGTTCATTTTATCATCTATAAAAGGAAGAAGATTTGTGAAGAAATGTAATCAAGACTTAAGCTTCTGAACGTGCTGAAACTCTGTAAAATTCTGAAGCTATCAAACACTTAGAAACTTTGTGATAATTTTCTAAGTTAGTCTTGTAACTGCATTGTATTTTGTAAACACCTCTGATTGTATATCAAGTGTTAATCTCTTATCTTTATTAACATTAAGACCAGTTTGAAGTCTCTTGCTTTGTGCTTGAGCATTGGAAGTCTCTTGCTTTGTGCTTGAGCATTGGAAGTCTCTTGCTTGTGCTTGAGCATTGGAAGTCTCTTGCTTTGTGCTTGAGCATTGGAAGTCTCTTGCTTTGTGCTTGAGCATTGGAAGTCTCTTGCTTTGTGCTTGAGCAGTTTGAAGTCTCTTGCTTAGTGCTTGAGCATTTGTAATCTGAGTGATTATAGTGAAATCTCTTGTGAAGGACAAGAGGACTGGACTACTCCTGTTAGTGGGAGGAACCAGTATAAAAATTCTGAGCATCTCTCTCTAACCCTATCCTCATATATTGTGTGTGTTATACCTTATCCGCTGCAATTTGTTTTAACTTAGAAAAAGTCTCAACACAATTCAACCCCCCCCCCCCCCCCCCCTTCTTGTGTGTTTTTCAACCTTCAATTGGCATCAGAGCCTGGTTTGTTGCTCTTCACTTAACAGTGAAACAGTAAAAGATCTAGGGGTACTTAGTTGAAAAACATGTCTGGTGTTACCTCTCCTTCTGCTTCCTCTGGACCTGATCACTCTGCTGTTCCACCTCCTCACAACTATGATAGGGAAAGGAACAGTGATAATCACAGAGACAAACCACCTTACTTCAACAGTGATCCTACTACTTTTCCTTTCTGGAAAACCAAGATGTATAGTTACATCATTGGGACCGATGATGAGTTATGGGATATCATTGAAGATGGTATACATTTTGAACACATGGATGATGAAGGTGTTGTAAGAAATACCTACAGAAAGTTCTTTGATGCTGAAAAGAAGAAACAGTATAAGAAGCATCATACTGTTAAGAATATGCTTATTGGTGCAATATCTCATGCTGAGTATTTAAAAATATCCAACAAGTCATGTGCCAAAACTATCTGGGACTCTCTATGTTCCACCTATGAAGGAAATAAGCAAGTCAAAGAAGCTAAGGCAAACTTATTAGTTCATCAATATGAGCTGTTCAGAATGAAGGAAGATGAAGATATTGAAACCATGTATTCAAGGTTTCAAACCCTTGTCTCTGGTCTTCAAGTTCTGAAGAAAAGCTACACTGCATCTGATCACGTGAAGAAAATTCTGAGGAGCTTACCTTCCAAATGGAGACCAAAAGTTACAGCTTTTCAGGAATCCAAGGATTTGGACAATGTGACTCTTGAAGATTTAATAAGCTCACTCAGAAGTCATGAGCTAGAACTTATGTCAGATGAACCTGTCAAGAAGATGAAGTCCTTGGCTCTAAGCTCTGTTCAGACTTCCTCAAAAGCTGCAAAGATCAAAGTGTCTGAACAAGAGGAAGAAACTTCTGATGATATGATGGATGAAAATTCTGAGAATGAAGAAATGGCACTAATGGTTAGAAGGTTTCAGAAATGGAACAAGAAATACAAAAGGTTTCCAAACAAAGGAAACAACTCAAGAAGTTCCTTTTCAAAGGACAAAAAGGAAGAACTGAACAACTGCTATAACTGCAAGAAATCTGGACACTTCATTGCGGACTGTCCAGAAATGTCATCCAAGGACAAAGGAAAGAATAAGAGCTTTGGGAAAGAAAAGTACAAAGAAAAGGTAAGGAAGAGTTTGTTAGCCACTTGGGAGACCATTGAGAATGACTCTGAAGGAGAAGATGATGAAGAAGGCAATCTGGCTTTAATGGCAAGAACTTCTGAAGGTAACAACTCTGATAGAGATTCTGAAGATGACTCAGATGATGAAAATGAGGTATACTCTAACATGACTAAATCTGAATTAATTGATTCTCTTAAGATTGCCGTGAAACATTACTCTCGTATAGTAAGTCAACACAAAATTCTGAAGAATGTTCATGAATCATTGAAAAAGGATGCCAAGATTCTTTATGATGAAAATGAATCGTTAAACATTTGTATTTGTCATGTTGAATCTAACTATGTCTTGGCAGACAAGCTCAATGATGATCATGAAGATGCTCTTCACGAATTTATTCGTTGTACCTTCAATAGGAGTAAAATGGCTTCCATGATTTATCATATGACTCGTAACTATGGTGAAGGCATTGGTTATTCTCGGTTTAAGAACTGGGATAAACCTCTGAAATCATATAGTGAGGATGATACTCCACCTGAATTATTCTCTACCTTTGTTAAAAGTGGTACACTTGATCTGAAGGCATCCAACTCTGAAGGAGGTTCTGAACCTGAACCCAAAGACTCAGAAGTTCCAAGTTCTTCTGAACCTAAAATTTCTGAGTCCAAAAGTTCTCAAGTTAAGGCTCAGAAGTCATCTGAACCTCTGAGAAATCAAGGTAAAGTTACTTCAGATCCTTGCTTGACCTTTGGAACTGTGATATACTCCAGATCAAAATCCAAGAATCAAATTAAGCCTAAACATTCTTGTCAAAGCTTAATTAATTCTAGATCTTGTGTTGATCATAGAAAACAAAGAAGGAATACTATTCAGAAGACTAACTCTAAAGGACCCATCAGAATATGGGTACCAAAATCTGAAATAATGTTTGCTTCAGATGCTCATGCAAGGAAAGGTAAAACAGCAGCCCTGGTACCTGGACAGTGGTTGCTCACGACATATGACGGGAGAAAAGCATATGTTCCAAACCCTAACTCTGAAAGAGGGAGGCTCTGTGGGATTTGGAGGAAAACAAAAAGGGAAGATCATTGGTACAGGTACAGTTGGTAATTCTTCTCTTTCCATTAAAGATGTTTGGTTAGTTGATGGACTTAAACACAATCTATTGAGCATTAGTCAATTTTGTGACAATGGGTGTGTTGTTACATTTAATAAGGAATCATGTACTGTATCAAAAGACTCTGACAAATCTGTAGTATTCAAGGGAATGAGAGTTGGCAATGTTTATAAAGTAAACTTTTCTGATTTGGTTGACCAAAAGATTATATGTCTTTTGTCTCTGAGTGATGAGAAATGGCTATGGCACAAGCGTCTTGGTCATGCTAACTGGAGGTTGATCTCTAAGCTTAGCAAACAAAAGCTTGTTAGTGGTTTGCCTGACATTGATTATCACTCAGATGCACTTTGTGGCTCATGTCAAAAAGGAAAATTTGCTAAGACTTCATTCAAGTCTAAAAACATTGTCTCTACTTCCAGACCCTTAGAATTGCTTCACATTGATCTGTTTGGTCCTGTTTCGACAGCCTCTATCAATGGTAAAAAATATGGATTGGTCATGGTTGATGATTTCAGTAGATGGACTTGGGTGAAATTCCTACGTTCTAAGAGTGAAGCACTTGTGGTGTTCAGTGACTTCTGCACACAAATACAAAGTGAAAAGGATCTTCGGATTCTGAAGGTTAGAAGCGACCATGGGGGAGAGTTCGAAAATGACTCTTTCGAATCTTTCTGCTCAGAGCATGGAGTAATCCATGAATTCTCTTCTCCTAGAACACCACAGCAGAATGGTGTTGTAGAAAGAAAGAGTAGATCTTTGCAAGAAATGGCTCGTACCATGATGCTTGAGTCTAACCTAGCTAAGTTCTTGTGGGCAGAAGCCGTGAGTACTGCTTGCTATGTTCAGAATAGAATCTACATCAGACCTATTCTGAACAAAACTGCTTATGAACTGTTCAAAGGAAGAAAACCAAATATTTCTTATTTTCATCAGTTTGGATGTACTTGTTATATTCTAGACAACAAGGTCTATCGAAAGAAATTTGATGCTAGAGCTTATAAGGGTATCTTTATAGGCTACTCTGAACGCTCAAAAGCATACAGATTGTATAATTCTGAAACTCACACAGTTGAAGAATCTATACATGTTAGATTTGATGATAAAGAGCCTGACGATAAAATGTCAGAGCAAGCTGAGACTTTTGCAGAATTTCAAGTTTCCTCAAATTCTGAGTGTGAAGATCTCTCCATTGCTGTATATCCATCTGAGACTCAAAATGAAGATATCTCTGAAGGCCTTGAAACTAAAGACCCTTCAGAAACTGAACCCTCTCAGACACCTGCTCCACCTAAGAGTAAATTCAAGTATAGATCATCTCATCCTGAAGAGCTAATTGTTGGTAACAAGGATAGCCCAAGAAAGACCAGATCTGCTTTCAAAGAGGATGAATCCCTAGTTGGGTTAATTTCATTAATTGAACCCACAAACATAGAAGAAGCACTCTCAGATGATGGGTGGATTGTTGCAATGCAAGAAGAACTCAATCAATTTGAAAGAAATGATGTTTGGGATCTGGTACCAAAACCCAAACACAAGAACATTATTGGAACAAAATGGGTATTCAGAAACAAGTCAAATGAAAAGGGAGAAGTTGTCAGAAATAAAGCTAGACTGGTTGCACAAGGTTATAGTCAGCAAGAAGGCATAGATTTCACTGAAACCTTTGCACCAGTAGCAAGACTTGAGGCAATTAGACTTCTCTTGTCCTATGCAGTTAATCATGACATCACTCTATTTCAAATGGATGTTAAGAGTGCATTTCTGAATGGAGTAATTTATGAAGAAGTCTATGTTAAACAACCTCCTGGCTTTGAAGATATAAAGTGTCCTGATCATGTTTACAAATTGAAGAAATCTCTGTATGGTTTGAAACAAGCTCCAAGAGCTTGGTATGAAAGGTTAAGTATATTTCTTCTAGAAAATGGTTTTGAAAAAGGACATGTTGATAACACTCTCTTTAGAAAA
The DNA here is from genome assembly GCA_954870985.1 of Trifolium fragiferum. Taxonomy (NCBI): domain Eukaryota; kingdom Viridiplantae; phylum Streptophyta; class Magnoliopsida; order Fabales; family Fabaceae; genus Trifolium; species Trifolium fragiferum. The sequence continues at coordinate 41,453,474 of OX940794.1, forward strand.
ACCTTAAAAACTGATATTTTGATTGTTCAGATTTATGTTGATGATATTATCTTTGGTTCAACTAATGCTTCTCTTTGCAAGAATTTCTCTAAGCTTATGCAGGATGAATTTGAAATGAGTATGATGGGAGAACTAACATTCTTCTTGGGAATTCAAATCAATCAAAGAAAAGAAGGAGTATATGTGCATCAAACCAAATACACAAAGGATTTACTGAAGAAATTTGGTCTTGAAGATTGTAAACCAATGTCAACTCCTATGCATCCCTCTAGCTGTCTTCTGAAGGAAGAATCTGAAGGCAAAGTAGATCAGAAATTATACAGAGGTATGATTGGTTCCCTCCTTTATCTCACTGCATCTAGACCAGATATCTTGTTCAGTGTATGCTTGTGTGCTAGATTTCAATCAGATCCTAGAGAGTCTCATCTAACTGCTGTTAAGAGAATCTTTAGATATCTGAAAGGAACCACTAATCTTGGATTACTTTATAAGAAATCCTTAGATTATCAGCTTATTGGATTCTGTGATGCTGACTATGCTGGTGATAAAATTGAAAGGAAGTCCACTAGTGGAAACTGTCAATTTCTAGGTGAAAACCTTATATCATGGGCTAGTAAGAGACAAGCAACTATTGCTCTATCTACAGCAGAAGCAGAGTACATCTCAGCTGCTAAGTGTTGCACGCAATTGCTCTGGATGAAACATCAGTTGGAGGACTATCAGATAAGGATAAGTAGTATACCACTTCTCTGTGATAATACTGCTGCTATCTGTTTGTCTAAGAATCCTATTTTGCATTCAAGAGCTAAACACATTGAGATCAAACATCACTTCATTAGAGACTATGTTCAGAAGGGAGTAATTAAGATTCAATTCATTGATACTGAGCATCAATGGGCTGATATCTTTACCAAACCTCTTGCTATTGATCGTTTCGATTTTATCAAGAAAAATCTGAACATGGTTTTTATTTCTGAATGACATCTCTGAATGCTGTTAACTCTGAATGAATAAACTGGTTCTGAAGGGCCTCAGAAGTTTGGACGGCTCAGAAACTATTATATAGGTTCTGAAGCACTCTCTCATCTGAAGCAATCAGAATTATTTATTATTAAATATGATTTCTTGTGACTCAGATACCTACTCTAAGTGTTAGTTGACCACTCAGTTTCTCTAACTGACAGCTGGCTTCTGAAAACACTACTTATCTGTGTAACTTCCCATCATGTCTAGTAACCGCTGGGTAATGAAGGAGAGCTAATGATGATTTTATTAAAAGTAACTGCCAAGCCCCCATTACGTCACTATCTTGTTTCCCCAATATTTTGAAACTTCCACTATAATCACTTAACTACACACTAGTCACTATCACTTCTCACGTTTTCAATATTTTGAAACTTCCACTATAACCATTTCTGACACTCCTAAATCCCCTCAGAAATCTCCTATTAAAGATTCTGAGTCTACCCCAATAGCAATGGACGTAGACCAATCTGAACCCTCAAATGTTCAAAATTCTGAAGTCCCTGCTGAATCCCAAACTGAACCCCTTCAGACTTCATCTCCTAAGCCAACCACTTCTGAACCAAACCCCTCATCCATTCAAACCACTCCACCTTTTCCTGGAACTGATTCAGATCTTGAAGAAACTCGTCTTCATTCTGAAACAATTCCCTGTTTCACCATGGTACTTAACAATTCCCTTTTACCGTTGAATGCATTTACTGCTGGTGGTTGTTTGCTGTGTGCATTTACTACCCTGTAACTTGTGCTTTGACTGACCCGTTTTTGATAATGACAAAGGGGGAGAAAATATTATTTCATTTCCTATGGCAGTGAAATTATTTCTGAAGCTCTAAAGATCACATTTTCTGAACTCTACTCTTGTTAAGTTATATTAAAGTCTTTTAAACTTTTAATGAGGGGGAGTAATAAATTTTGTCCAACATAAATTCATATAATATAAGATACGCTTGCAAACCATATCTTATATTTGTCAATCTGAAGAAATAGAGCTTGCAAACCTCTAATTCTGAAGGTAGAATATATGAAATTATATTTGACATTAAATATTACTCTTAGACTGTTTTATATTTATCATTGATAAACTTTTGAAGCTTATCAGACTCAGGGGGAGCTTGCAAACCTCAGAACCTGAAGTCAAGATGTTAAATAAAAACAACAACAATTGATTTTAAATACATATAGTTGTCATCATCAAAAAGGGGGAGATTGTTGGAACAAAATTATGATTTTGTATCTCCTTAATTGATTTTGATGATAACAATGTATTTAAGGTTAAATTGGAATACTAATAATTTAATTCAGTGTGCAGGATTAAAAGTTAAAATTTGCGTACTAAAGAACCTTAGAATTTCTGAAGGAATTACTTCTAAGCTCACCAGATCTGAAGCAAGTGAAACTCTGAAGTTATTATCTGAACCTTAGAATTTCTGAAGGAATTACTTCTGAGCTCACCAGATCTGAAGCAAGTAATTCTGAGCCTGTGAAACTCTGAAGTTATTATCTGAACCTTAGAATTTCTGAAGGAATTACTTCTGAGCTCACCAGATCTGAAACAAGTAATTCTGAGCCTATCAAAATCTGAAGAACATCTGAGCTCACCAGATCTGAAACAAGTAATTCTGAGCCTATCAAAATCTGAAGAACATCTGAGCTCACCAGATCTGAAACAAGTAATTCTGAGCCTATCAAAATCTGAAGAACATCTGAGCTCACCAGATCTGAAACAAGTAATTCTGAGCCTATCAAAATCTGAAGGCTCGTCAGATATAAGTGTTAAGCTACATTTGAGAGTACAATTTTATTGAAGACTGTGCCTGACTAAGTCCAAACGCAGAAACCAAGAATGAAAAGGTTTGACCATGGAAAGGTCATTTTCAAGTCAGGCTTCAGAAACGATTATTTCCTTATTTGGCTTTCACCAAGGTTCAAATATCAAAAGCCAAAAGGAATCTCTCATTTTGTAGTAAACGTTAAGCTCCTAAGCTACTGCAAATCAGAACAGCTAATAAGCTCACTGATCTATACAAAGGAGCGTCTCAATTCTTCAAACGGCTATAATCTTCAACGTTCATTTTATCATCTATAAAAGGAAGAAGATTTGTGAAGAAATGTAATCAAGACTTAAGCTTCTGAACGTGCTGAAACTCTGTAAAATTCTGAAGCTATCAAACACTTAGAAACTTTGTGATAATTTTCTAAGTTAGTCTTGTAACTGCATTGTATTTTGTAAACACCTCTGATTGTATATCAAGTGTTAATCTCTTATCTTTATTAACATTAAGACCAGTTTGAAGTCTCTTGCTTTGTGCTTGAGCATTGGAAGTCTCTTGCTTTGTGCTTGAGCATTGGAAGTCTCTTGCTTGTGCTTGAGCATTGGAAGTCTCTTGCTTTGTGCTTGAGCATTGGAAGTCTCTTGCTTTGTGCTTGAGCATTGGAAGTCTCTTGCTTTGTGCTTGAGCAGTTTGAAGTCTCTTGCTTAGTGCTTGAGCATTTGTAATCTGAGTGATTATAGTGAAATCTCTTGTGAAGGACAAGAGGACTGGACTACTCCTGTTAGTGGGAGGAACCAGTATAAAAATTCTGAGCATCTCTCTCTAACTCTATCCTCATATATTGTGTGTGTTATACCTTATCCGCTGCAATTTGTTTTAACTTAGAAAAAGTCTCAACACAATTCAACCCCCCCCCCCCCCCCCCCCCTTCTTGTGTGTTTTTCAACCTTCAGCTTTCAGGGGGATGGTGCAGCTTTCAGACTCCATCTTGGACCAGCTACCATGGAGGTTGAGAGTGGCTGAGCTCGATTCCCATTTCCAAGACTTGCTCGGGAGGACTAGGGACTTCTTGGCATACTGCAGAGGAGCTGTGGAGAGCTACAAGAACATGATTAGGAGGGCTAGAGGACCCCGTTGAAGATTATGTTTATAGATATTTTGTTTGTAATAAGCCATACTTGTGGACCCTTTTGCGGTGAACAACAAAGTCACATTTTGAGTTCACGCATACACGCACACGCGAGTTCACGTATGCACGTAGACGCGAGTGCACGCACGCACATACACTCGCACTAACTAAAAAAATTGATACCCCTAAAATTTTAGTGTCATGTGCAGTCGCTCCTCTAGAATACCTTCCGGAACCTCCTGATGTTACTAATCAATTAAATTTTTTTATATCTTCTATATTGAAAATTTAAAATGATAATAGTTAGAGTACGCTAGTCCAAAAATACAAAACATTTACAACTAATGTGTAACTTATGATAACACGTGTGAAATGTGATTTTAGAAAAGTGACGGAAAATAACAGCAGCAAAAAGTAGGTATTTACATACATCACTTTTCCTCCTAATTGTTTTTGTTTTTGGGTACAAAGGTTTGTTAATGTTGAATCTAGAAGTCCCCATTACTTGTATGTTTGTGAAGAAAACTAACATGTGTCCCATATACTTTTTATTTATAGGAAAATATTAGGATATCCAAAATAGTAAAATTATATTGGAGTTTGTGCAATCAATGTTTATAAAATATAAAAAGTAGTGTTTTCAATGAAATAATTACTATTTTTGTATTCTTAAATAGTGCCCCAGAAGCACTAGTTATTTATATTATCGCATCTAAGGGAGGTATGTATACTTTTTCACATATTATTGCCCTCACCTCTCACCTATATCTCTCTGGGCCAAATCATGTCGTGCACGTGTATAATTTATACGTGATTTTGTTGCATATTTGGTTTTTTTTTTACACTTTGTGAAAGTTATTGCGAGTTTTATCGTGATATATATACCAAACATGCACATAGTTATATCTTAGATATCACAATTTTTAATAGTTAAAGTAAATTGTATGGTTCAATAAAAATAATGGGTAGATTTTTTGGACAAAATTTAGCAAGTTGAAAAATTTTAATTTAGGTTTTTCTTTTCTCTTCTTTAAACCAAAAGTAGATTATTTGAATTTAGTTGTTATATTGTGAAGGGTTTTGAATATTCCAAGTATTATTTTCATCGATTTATGAGAACCTAGGTCCCAAGTTGGATTTGATGATTCATGCTTATGGGGACATGCGACTGTGACTCGGCAAGAGAAGATGCATGCTTAAGGAGGATGAAGGCGATAAAAAAATTATTGACTATAATTTTAAAAATTAAATAACATAGTAAAGATTATCTACAAGTTGTAATTTTACCTCTAGTTATAAATAGCGTTCTCATTTGATACATCTTACTAGATGCAGATTTCCTTCCTCAACTCAACTCTAAAGCCATAAAGATTATTGGGTATTCTTTTAAAATTTACTAAAATAATATATATCGTATATATTAATGTAGTATTTTACTAGGTTGAGATTGCTAGTGTACTTAATTTTTCAAGAAATACTAAGATTCAATGTAGTACTATTGGATTAGGTTGTTCTCAAATTTCAACCTACGGAGTACAGTCTGAAAATAATAGCTATTATCAATGTTCAACTAGATTAGTTGGTCAAGATGATGATCTCATTTTAACCTTTGACTAGCCAAACCCAAAACTCAGTATTTTTCCTCTCTTTCTAATAGGCTTCATTATAAAATTGTATCATTGTATGCCTCTAAATATATTAGACCGATCAAGCATGCAGCTGCCTTGAAGTTGAAGAGGATGAATTTGGACTGCCTGATAAATTTGACCACGACCAGTTTTATAACAAGGCAATCCGTATTAGAGTATATATTTATAACTAAATTAAATTTTATTGAACTATTTTTTAACTCAAAACTTTGAGGTCTAGTGCCTTGATAAAGACAGTTTGGCCCATGGGCTGCTTGTTGTGACGGCGTGTTGCAAGTTTATAGCTTTATAATTTTATATGTAATGTTTTTCTTAGGATTGATATTTGGTTATTTGTGTTGGGATCAGAGTGCACAGCGAAATATACGGAAGCGTTTAATTATTTTCTTTTTGTGAAACCTGAACAAATTAATAATCCAGCACAACCAACACCAACAATAATAACAATAAGAGGAGTAAAAACTGTAAATAATGACACCCTCAACGTGAGAGCAAAAAACCACGGGTCGTGCGGACCAATCAAAAACTCCACTATTATCAAATAATGAGTACAACCAATGTCTTCATAATTTCTCTAGGAACTGACAAACATATAATAGTCACCAACATCTATGATGAACTAACAACAAGAGAGCTAAACAACCTCACAACAAGTGGGTGTCCCAAAGTGACACAAAGAAGACAAAACTACTCAGAATAATATAATTTTCTAAGTAACTAACAAAGTGACAAAAATAATATACTCAAATTTCAGCCAAAACGAAGAACGTTTGCCGAACACAATTTCGTCACCAGTATACCAATTCTTCTCTCTTGCGTGCTGCCCTCTCTCTCTATTTCTCTTGCGCGGTACTGTAGCGCTGCCGCTGCTACCAATCCAACTCACGCAAGGCACTGTTCACAATTGAACAATTGCAATTCTCTTGCAATTCACGTTGGCAACCTTGTTGTTTTTCACACAAGCCATCTACACAACTAGGGATTTCAATCCCTCTACATAATAAATCACAGAGACAACCCTCACGTGGGCCAAGCCCAACAACAACACAAACAAACCTTTTTTTTTCTTTTTTTTTTGTGTGTGGTTCCCACTTGAGGAGGGATCCACCCAACAATTTGGAAGTCTTATTTGATGTTAAAAAACTAATTATCTAAATTATAAATAATAAAAACCATTCTTCATGAGATCATCAGCACTAACCAGAGTACTTTTATCTTTGGGAGACTCATCACTGACAATATTCTCATTGCAAATGAAATATTCCATTACCTCTCTCAGACAAATAGACAGAATGACTATGTGGAGATCAGGACTGCCATGGCTAAAGCCTATGACAGGCTGGAGTGAGAGTTCCTTCAAGCAATCTTGCAAGCTATGAATTTTTCTTAGAATTTCATCGACACCATTATGCAATGGGTCAAAATGGTTACTTTCTTCATTCTCATAAATAGACAACCTTGTAAGGCTTTTTCTCCTGAAAGGGGTCTCAGACAGGGGGACCTTCTTTCTCCCTATCTTTTTATCACCTGTGATGATGTATTTTCCACTCTTATTTCCAATGCTCAACAAAATAAGCTCATACATGGGGTACAAATTGCCCCAGGAGAGCCCCTGAGATCATTCACCTATTTTTTGCTGACGGTAGCCTTATGTTTTGTAGAGCAAATAAAGAAGAAACCAGTCAAATGAAAAACATCATTAGATACTATCAACAGGCTTCTGGTCAGATGGTCAATTTTAGCAAATCTGAAATTATTTTAGTAAGAAGGTTTAGCAGGCTACCAAGCTTGCAATCCATCAAATTCTTCCTATGCCCATGGTGGACCATTTCTCTAAATACCTTGGCCAACCCACTTTCATTGGGAGATCTAAAAATCAAGCTTTTAGCTTCATTATGGACAAAGTTTGGAAAAAATTAAAAGGGTGGAAAGAAGATAACTTACCCTTTGCAGGCAGAAGCACTATAATCAAGGCAATGGCGCAAGTTATACCTACCTATTTAATGAGTAGTTTTATGCTCCCAAAAGGCACGTGTAATCAGCTGGAAAGTATGACAAGCAGATTCTGATGGGGCAGTAACGTTGATAAAAGGAAGGTCCACTGGGTTAACTGGAAAAAGACATGCATGAAAAAAGACACATGTGGGATAGGTTTTAGAGACATTAGTGCCTTTAACAAAGCTCTACTAGCTAAGCAGGGGTGGAGAATAATGACTGATCTGGATTCTCTCTTAGCCAAGGTCCTAAAAGCAAAATATTTTTCTAAATGTCAGTTTCTACAAGCTAGCCTGGGTCAAAAGGCTAGATACTCTTGGCAAAGCATAATCAGAACCAGATGGATACTTGAGAAAAGGGTGTTTTGGCTCATAGGGAATGGACAAAATATTAATATTTGGGAGGATATATGGCTTCATCGTCAAGGCAGTAGTGCAACTTGGACCCCAGACCTGCCAACACCAACTTGGAAAAAATAAAAGATCTTATAAACCCTTCTAGTCATGACTGAGATAGATAGATTATCTCCCAAACTTTCATCCCCTCTAAGGCGGAGCAAGTCCTCAAAATTCCCCTATCTTACTTTATATATGGAAGATGACCTTATCAGCTGGCAAGGCACAAATGATGGCATCTATACTGTCAAATCATGGTACATTGCACAAATTGACTGGGATATCAACAACTCCTCTCATCGCCAGTCTAGTAATAACAATATGGAGAAGCAAGTTTGGAAAAATCTTTGGAAAGCGTAGGTCCCCCCTAAACAAATTCATCTTATTTGGCGCATCCTTCATAACGTTATCCCCCTAAAGCCCAACCTCATCATTAAAGGTATATTGTGTTACTCACTATGTCCTACTGAAACCATTGAACATGCTTTCCTTCACTATGAATGGGTTAATCAACTCTAGTTCTCCTCACCATCACTGCTACTAATATTCAAAATCAATTTGTCATTGATTGGATAAAATATATACTTATCAAAACGAATAAAGAGAGCATTCAACTGATTATTTATATTATCTATAGAATATGGTTTACTAGAAATAAAAACGTTTTTCAGAATGTTAACACACTTGTCATAAAAGCAATGGAATATGCCTTGAAGAATCTGCAGGAGTACTAACACCACAACATTGAAGCCCGCCTTCATCACTCTTCTCAGACCGCCTTAGCGGACCGTAACAACATTTACTAGAGACCCCCTCCCAGGAGCTTCTTAAAGCTCAATGTGGATGCGCACCTTCATGATGCTGGCCATTGGGGTTTCAGATTGATCTTGTGAAGGGACAATGGCCGCTGCATTGGAATGGCGACTAAGGTTCACAAGGGTTCTGAGGACGCAGACGCAGCTATGGCGGAAACTATTGGAATAAGAGAAGCGCTTAATTTGATCAAATCACAACATCTCCAGCATGTAATCATCGAAACTGACGCGGAAGTTGTGGTTAAAGATCTGTCGAAGAAGAAGTTTCCTCGCACAAATTGGGGAATTGTGGCTCGAAATTGCTCTAGGGTTCTAGAAAATCTCCAGCATGTGTTTGTGTCTTGGGTGAATAGGAAAGGGAACAGGGTTGCTCATGGGATTGCCCGTTTGGCAATTTCGGAGCCCAACATGTATTGGTCCAACAACTTTCCTTGTTCCATTCTCTCCCATATCCTATCTGATATGGAGGGTGTAACCTAATTTTCCTCTTCTTTAATAAATTTGCCTTTGGTAAAAAAATATTAATAATATAAAAAAAGTTATATTCTGCTCAACCTTTTTCAATTTTTTGTTCTTATTGTATTCTTATTGTGTGTATCATGTCTTATAGTTATGTTCTTCTATCTAAAAATAAATCAGTAAACAAATAATATATGGTGGATTTGCTTTTTGGGTCATGTGATAATTAATCTTTGTCGGAAATCTTGCTTTTTAGGCCCCTCTAGTTTACTCTTAGGCTTCCCATTGTGATTAAAATATCCTTATGAACGATTTTGTATGATAGGATACGAAATGAACTAATTTTGTATCATATGATACGAAATAAAGTTAAACAACTCAATGTCTGGTAAGTCTGTCTTGTTCAAGACGCCTGCTCGTAAAAAAACACAATTTCGTATCCTATGATATGTAATAGGCATTTTTTTTAAAAAATTTAAAGTTTCATCCCGCAGAATACGAAATACACGTTTTTTTTAAAAGCTCCAATTTCGTATCCTAGAATACGAAAACGCTTAATTTCGTATCTAAGAATACGAAGTAGACCTATATATGTGTTAGGTGCCCTAGTTGTACTTTTATAATCACTTCAACACTCAACCTTCAAAAATGCGATCTCATGTGATTTTTTGACGTTTGGAAGGCTTGAAATCAATGTTTCTTCACTCATTTGGAGTAATATAACAAGTAATGTGCGCTTTAAACGGTTTATTTTTTGAATTTATATGGCTTTGCTGTCAAATGTAATTTTGGATCGTAAGATACAAAATCATGGGTTTTATATGTTTATTTTGTTCATTTATTTCTTGTATTTGCATTATGCGTTTGTTTATGTATTATGTTTGTGATGATTTTGATTGTATTATTTGATATATAAAGGTGTTTAGATGGTTGAACCTCCGGTTGCATTGAAAAAAAATTGGTGAAGCCGACATTGCTAAATATGTGGTTATTGCACCCGACATTACTCAAGCTTTTGTTGGTGCACCCGGAATTACTCGACCTAATGTTGTGAAATCTGGTATTGATCAACCTATTGTTTCCGTTAACACCGCCAAATATTTTTTAAATCCGAAAGTATAAGGTTCGAAATGACTTGATCGGTTGGTGTAAACGTGAGGATAATGAGGGATTTCAAATCCTAGAAAACGAATTCGCGCTTCTTCGTATCCTAGAAAACGAATTTAAGCCTTTTCGTATCCTAGAAAACGAAGTCAAGATTTTTGTATCCTAGAACATAAAATAGTGGTTTTTGTGGTTAAATCAGGCACTAAAACAAGTTTCCTCTACGTTTATAGCCATAAATCACAATTTAATATTCTAGGATACAAAAAAATGTTGATTTCGTATCCTAGAAACCAAACTATCCTGGTTCCAAAAGTGCGGGTATTTTCGGATTTTTGGAGGGTCTAAGAGTAATAAGGGGGTCTAAAAAGCAATTTTCCTCTGTCGGAGAGAGCAGCTTATATGTATCATTTTCGACAAACAACAACTTCCTTTTTTTTCCTTCTTAAACCTAGTTTTCTCTTTTTCCTCATCCAAGGTTTTAAAGTCAATTTTTAACCCTAATTCACTCCTTTAAATTGATATCTGGCACAAACCCCAACAGCATAGGTGATATCAGGCCTACTTGCAGTCAAGTATAGCAGGCTTCCAATCATGCTTCTATATAAGCTTTGATCTACACTTATTCCTTTTTCATCTTTAGTGAGCTTCAGATGAGTTGGTGCTGGTGTTCTCTTGGATGTGGCACTTTCCATACCAAACTTTTTGACAATATTTCTTGTATACTTACTCTGAGAGATAAATATAGTATCATCCATTTGCTTGATTTGCAGCCCAAGAAAATATGTCAATTCCCCAACAAGACTCATTTCGAACTCTGATTGCATCTGCTTGACAAAATGTTGTACCATCTTGTCTGACATCCCACCAAAAACAATATCATCAACATAAATTTGAGCTATGATGAATTCACCTTTTTCTTGCTTAACAAACAAAGTTTTGTCTGAGGCTCCCTTCCTGTAGCCTTGATCTTCTAAGAACTGAGTTAATCTTTCATACCAAGCCCTGAGTGCTTGTTTCAAACCATACAAAGCTTTCTTCAATTTGTAGACATGGTTTGGATGCTCAGGATCAACAAAGCCTTTTGGTTGTTCAACATACACTTCTTCCTGTAGGTACCCATTCAGAAAGACACTTTTTACATCCATTTGGTAGAGCTTGAACTTGAGGATGCAAGCAACTTCCAAGAGAAGTCTGATGGATTCTAACCTTGCCACAGGTGCAAAGGTCTCTTCAAAGTCTAATCCCTCAACTTGAGTATATCCTTGTGCCACAAGCCTTGCTTTGTTCCTGGTGACAATCCCATTTTCATCTGATTTGTTCTTATACACCCACTTGGTACCAATCACATTCACATCTTTTGGTCTTGGGACCAAATCCCACACTTCACTTCTTTTGAACTGTTTCAACTCTTCCTGCATAGCCTCTATCCATGCACTATCAGATAAAGCTTCCTTGACATTTCTGGGTTCAAATAGTGACACAAAACAAGAGTTTGAAACCACATCATTTGTCCTTCTAGTGGTTATCCCTTGTTCTGGGTTGCCTATGATCAACTCTGTGGGATGGTTCTTCTGTACACGTACTGAAGGTCCTTTCTTTTGAGCTTGATCTCCAGAATCTGTGGCATTAATCTCTTCTTCAATCTCTTCATCAGACTGACCTTCAACTGGATGTTCAGATGTTGTAGCATCTTGTTCAGCATCATGTACAACAGGAGTACCCTGGTATTTATCAACAGTTTCTTCCAGAGTAGAGTCTTGGATTACAACATTTATGGATTCCATCATTACCTGAGTCTTGGAATTAAATACTCTGTAGGCTCTGCTGTTTGGAGAATATCCTAGAAAAATCCCTTCATGGCTCTTTGGATCAAGTTTCCTCCTAGGTTCTCTATCAGCCAGAATGTAACACTTGCTTCCAAATACATGGAAATGTTTTACAGTTGGTTTCCTATCTTTCCATAGTTCATACAGAGTAGATGTGGTACCTTTTCTCAAAGTGACCCTGTTGTGAATGTAGCAGGCAGTGTTCATAGCTTCAGCCCAAAAATAGTAGGGGACATTCTTGGCATGAAGCATGACTCTTGCTGACTCTTGAATAGTTCTGTTCTTCCTTTCAACTATCCCATTTTGCTGTGGAGTGATAGCTGAGGAGTACTCGTGTTTGATTCCTTCAGAGGCACAGAATTCATCAAACCTAGAGTTTTCAAACTCCTTTCCATGGAATGTCCTGATCTTTACCACACTACTTGCCTTTTCCCTTTGAACTTGCAGACATAGCTCCTTGAATGCTTCAAAGGTATCTGATTTTTCCCTTATGAAATCTATCCAGGTATACCTTGAGTAATCATCTACCATAACAAATGCATACCTTTTTCCTCCAAGACTTTCAACTTGCATGGGACCCATGAGATCCATGTGAAGTAGCTCAAGAACCTTGGTGGTTGTATGATGCTCTAGCATTGGATGTGACATCCTGACTTGCTTACCAATCTGACACTCTCCACACTTGTTCCCTTCTGTGATCTTCAGTTTGGGCAAGCCTCTAATGGCTTCTGATGTAATAACTTTCTTCATCCCCTTTAAGTGTAGATGGCCTAATCTCTGGTGCCACAGTCTCACTTCATCTGTAGTTGTACTGAGACAGGTGGTGTTCAGATCTTCCTCATGAGGTATCCAGAGGTAGCAATTATCCTTGGACCTGGTTCCTTTCATCAACAATTGATTCTCTTCATTGTTCACAGTACACTCAGTCTTGGTGAAATTAACCTTCAACCCTTGGTCACACAATTGACTGATACTTATTAGGTTTGCTGTGAGTCCCTTTACTAACAGAACATTCTCCAAATTGGGCAGTCCATGTTTCACTAAATCTCCAATTCCAAGAATTTCTCCCTTAGCACCATCTCCAAAGGTAACAAAACTGGTTTTGTATGGCTTTAGGTTTCTGAGAAACTTTTCTTCACCAGTCATGTGCCTGGAGCACCCACTGTCAAAATACCAATCTTCCCTTGATGATGCTCTCAAGGAGGTATGTGCAATCAAACCTACATTTTCTGTCTTAGGCCTCCACTCCTTCTTCACAGGGACTTCTTGTTTCACATCTTCCTTTGTTTCATTAGCTTCAGGTTGCTGAACAGGGTAACCATGAAGTCTGTAGCAAAATGGCCTGATGTGACCTCTTCTTCCACAGTAATGACAAACCCACCTTCTGTATGTTCTTTGGATTTTGGGCCTTTGATGACCTTTTGGGTTGGATTCCAAAGCAAACTTGGGAACAGGATAGGTTTTGGAATGCTGTGCAGGATGCTTTAGCATCGTGGCACCAGTGCAAGGGTCAAAGACATCTTCAGCAGATTTAAATTTTGTCTCAAGATTCTATTGATACTTGTTCAAATGAGAGTAATTGTAACCTACTGCTTTAGCCTTACCATTTGGTAAACCTTCAAGAATTTCCTCTAGAATATTTGTTCCAGAGCTTAATTGACCCACACGTTTCTTCAAGTCCTCCATTTGAGCATTTGCAAGGGCATCTTCTTCTTGAGCTTCAGAGGCCTTCTCAGTTTGAGCCTTTACTTCTGATTGAAGCAGATTGATTGTCTTTTTCTGCTTCTCAAGAATTCTACACATTTCTTCAAATCTTGATAGTAGCTCCTTGTAAGTGCTTGCCAGTTCTTCATAGGCCACATCTCCTTCTTCCTCAGTATCACTGTCTGGAGTACAAATTCCAGTTAGTGCAGTTACATGCTTAGCTGATTCATGCTCATCTTCTGAATCTTCATCTGACCAAGAAACATTCAAACCCTTTTTCTGTCTTTTCTGATAGGTTCCACATTCTGTTCTTATGTGACCATACCCTTCACACTCATGGCATTGAACACCCTTGCTTTGGCTGTTCTTTTCTTCAGGTTTGAATTTCTTGAAATTGCTCTGTTGTTTGTTGATGTCGGGTCGGATGCCAGGAGCATTCTGACGATTTCTGCGATCAACTCTCTTCAGTACTTTGTTGAATTGTCTGCCAAGCATGGCTATAGCATCAGCAATGCTTTCTTCTTCCTCATCTTCATCTTGATCATTGTTATCATCAGCATTAGAGACAAATGCAATGCTCTTGGTCTTCTTCTCACCACGCTCATCAAGAACAGTCTCAAAGATTTGAAGTGAGCCAACCAATTCATCCATCTTCATAGTTGAAATGTCATGTGCTTCCTCAATGACTGTCACCTTCATGTCAAATCTCTTGGGAAGGGATCGGAGTAGTTTTCTTGACAATTTCTCATCAGATACTTTTTCTCCCAAGGCTTCAAAAGAGTTTGCAATATCCAAGAGTGTCATATGAAAATCTTGAATGCTCTCATCATCTTTCATCTTGAGAGTTTCAAACCTAGATGTGAGATGTTGAATTTTGGATTGCTTTACCTTTGTGGTACCTTCATAGCAAGTCTTCAATATCTCCCATGCTTCCTTAGCTGACACACAGTTCTTGATCAACTTGAAAACATTTGCATCAACCCCATTGAATAAAGCATAAATGGCTTTGTTATTGTAAAGAGCTGCAGCCTCTTCCTCTGTAGTCCACTCAACCTCTGGTTTCTTCACTCCTGTTGAGGTTCCTTCCTTGCTAGCAACAGTGGGATGTTCCAATCCAGTCAAAACAGCTTTCCAAACTTTGCTATCAATGGATCTTAAAAATGCGGTCATTTTGGATTTCCAGTGATCATAGTTGTTTGATCCATTGAGCAATGGTGGTCTATTCATGTATCCTCCTTCCTTCTCCATAATGCCAGAAATATTAGGTCCTGGATCTCGCCCTAGAAACAGGCAGGGTGCCTGCTCTGATGCCAATTGAAATTCCTGGCACGCGTGTTACGATGCTAAGCACGATGCTATAGCTTCTTGGTCCTCAAAACGTGATGCTACACACGATGCTATAGCATCCTGCTGCGCTGATAACTTAATATAAATAAACCAAATAACATAAAGCAAGTAAAAGACACTTGATGTTTGTTAACCCAGTTCGGCGCTCAAAGCAAGCCCTAGTCTGGGGGATACCAATCCAGGAAGATGTCCAATAAGCAATAGCCCTAGACTGATGACACTAACTCTCAAGTTATGCCCTTTCCATCTAGCAACTCCCCTATTGTCTATAACTTAGGGTCCTAGCCTAGATCTGAGATATACCTGATCTCACTTCCTTGCAACCTTACAAACAGCAAGGATTTTTAACACACACAAGAAAAGTTTTGGAGACACACTCCTAAAAACTAACACTCGTACCTAAAGGCTTAGAGTGCACACAACACACATAACCCTAACTCCATACTTCAAAGCTTAGGAGAGGATCACAAGTTACAACTCAATAGAAACACGTCCTTAGCTTGTATCAAGGTGACACAAGGAAGGCTCACAAAAATCACACGCAAAACCTAAGCACTAGACTCAATAACAACGGCGTGAACAACCTCAAATTAGGTTTTGCACTGCACATATATATTCCAGCAAAGTCCTTGATTCTGAAACAATTAAGACCTTGATTCTTCTTGACTCAAGTCTTTGACCACATTAATTAAAAAGGATTCTTTCCTAAAATAATCTTCAAGGATATTCTTCATTAATTATTCAAGTCAAGGATCTGAAGTAATAAATGATGATCCTCAATAAAGTCCAAACACAAACGCGTCATGCAAGATTCATGAAAGAGAAAACATAAATCATTCCATAAATAGAACGCGCGCCTTCAGAGTCCATGATGTCGAACACGATGTTGTAGCATCTTGCATAGCATCCTGGTTACCAAAAATGCAGCCAATACGAAGGACTCAACAAACTCCCCCTTTGGCAAATTTTTGGCTAAAACAAATAAAGACCATACAGGGACTTAAATAGATACTTCAACTACATATTTTTTTCTCAACATAAACACACAAGCATAAAGATCTGTAGAGACTATTCTTCAAAGTAGATTCCATACTACATCTCCATGGAGATCAACAGACAAGAATATATGTGTATCTTTTAAGAACATCAGAGAGGCATGCAACAGCGGAACATAAAAACAACTTAGCCTTAGATGATCAGAACAATCAAAAGTAACAGGATGCTGTAGGGAATGCTTACAACATTTCATACTACATCTCCCCCTGCACATGTGCATAGGATGTTGGAGCATCTTATCCAACATCTCCCCCTGCAGATCACATCATATTTTTCTAGGGTACTCATGCTCACATATCAGACATCAGATCACACAAGTCCACACACAATATCAATACCATGGCAGTGCAGACTAGCAGGTGAGATAAAACAGGTAAGCAACCAAAATAACCAAAATACCATATCCATATTATACTCCCCCTTTTTGCCACAAATTTGACAAATTTAACAGTACAGACATATGAGGTTCAGGAGCTTATTACAAAACAGGAATTAGGGATTCAGAGTCTCAGCCCAATAATCAGAATAGTAACAAAAACATCAAAACATCAAACGAAAGAGAACAAAAATAACAAAGATAGCTAAGCAAATCCATGAGCAGACATTCTTCACACAGAAGCACTGGAATCAGTCACCTCCAGCTCCTCTGTGTCACCACCAACATCTTCATTCCCTTCTGCATCAGATGCTGCAGCATCCTGCTCAGCATCATTTCCAACTGCAGTACCAGAACTAGGACCTGCTTCCTCAACTTCTTCTTTCTTAAGGGCAGATATAACCAGCTCAAGCCCTTTCTTTTGCTCATCCAGAGCAAGCACAGTTGCTTCCAAAGAGGCAATCATTTCCTTCCTACTCAGAGTTGGAGGAGGATCTTGCCTAGGTACAGACTTCCTTATCATAGGCCCTGCTATATCTGCAGCATGGGTCCCTTCAAACAGCCTAAAATGTAGAGACAGAGGTGGTTCTCTTTTGAGAGGTTCATCAGTAGCTTTCAGAATACCAGGGTGTTGATCAAGAATAATTCCACAGATGAGACTAGGAAAAGCTATAGGCATCTTGATTGCCCAAGACTTGCCATGAGCCATGGTTTGCTCAAAAATGTAAGCTCCATAATCAGCAACAGTGCCAGTACCAATAGAGTATATGAATCTAGCTAGACCAGTGGCAATATGAGATGTATGGGTTGTAGGAACCCAGTTCAAGGACCCTATTCTGTTCAGAACAGCATACTTCACAGACAGCATACAAGAGGGTACTTTACCTTTAGATGGCCACACCTTGACCTGATTGGCTGTGATGGTTCTGCACACTTCATTGTTGGTAACATCAATAGCAGTGTAATCCTCTTCTTGCCTACCCAGATATTTGTTGATGATTTTTGGGGAGAACTCCACACACTTGTTTCTAACCCAGACCTTTTGATATTCAGTGCTGAGAGGATTGTCACAGTCCTCAGCAATGTTGACCACAAACTCCTTTACAAGCTTGGCATAGCAGGTGCTCATGCCACTGACAGTTCTCATCAGCCCAGCATCTTCCAAAAGATCAACTACCTCCTTCCAAGCCAAAGTCTCATCAGACAACTCTCTTTCCAGCCATATCCTTCTTGCAAACACAAATTTCCACTTCTTGGCACTGTCCACAAAGTGGAAGGAAACATCATCTATGGGGACATCAGGAACATTGGTTGGCACGAGTTTTCTGCCAACTCTCTTCTGAGATGCTGTGATGCTAGGAGCATCATGTTCAGCATCATCATCATCAGACACATCAGTAACAACCTTCTTCCTTTTCAAAGACCTTTTCTGAGGAGAAGGTGTGATGCTAGGAGCATCATGCTCAGCTTCATACTCAGAGTCACTCACATTCTTTCTTTTAGAAGCCTTCTTCTTTGGTTGAACAGGAATCTCAACCTTGCTAGAGCTTCTACTGGGCCCCACAAGTTTCTTCTTAGGTGACTTTGTGGCCACACCCTTTTTCTTCTTCATAGACTTAGGTGTCTCATTTACCACCTCAGTTTCTTTACCTTTTCTTTCCCTGAGACGCCTACCAATGCCAGTCTTGCCTGCAAGGGAAGACCCAACAGACTTGATCACAACCACTTCTTCTTCCTCACTTGCTTCCACATCAGCAGTATTCAGATCTGCACCTTGGTCAGGCTCAGCATCAGATGCTAAAGCATCTTCAACAACATCCTTGTCAGCTTCTTCTTGTACCTGAGATGCTGAAGCATCAGGAGCAGCATCCTCTTGAGAGATGCTATTAGCCAAGGATTGTAGCACATCACCAACAATATGGTCTTCCTCATTGAGTTCATCTTCTTGTGGAACATTAGGAGCAGGGGATTGTGTCTTCTCAGTTTCCAACTCAGTTTCCCCCTTTTCAGCATTAGGGATTTGAACAGTATCAGGCTCGATCTGCTCACTACGAGTGGGTGCTGTAACAACAGATGGAACAACCAACTCCTCAGAGCCCTGATTGGCCAAAAGAAAAGCTTGCATGTCGAAATCGGAGTTGTAACGAGATTTGGATTTCTTCACCCTTGGTTTCTTACTCCCCGTGGATTTGCCTTTCTTCGATGACTTGGGTTTAGAGGAAGAGCTTTTGTTAAGGACTGAGGCAACAGAAGGATGAATGGTGGTGAGGGGAACAGCATTGGTGATGAAATCGGGCTGTTGATCATGGGGTGGAGATTGTGCAGGAGAGGCGACGGTGGGAGAGTTAACAGGGGAAGACATTGTGACGGCAAGAATGAGAAAGTAGGATTGGGAGTGAGAGAGTTGTGAGGGTTGAATGGAGAGATTTGATGGAGAGGTGGAGAAGTTATAGTGTAGAGTGAAATAAAAAGGGAAAGAATCAAAGGTTAAAGATTTGAAATAAAAATAACCAACTAGGTGTAGTGGCGTGTTTAAGGAGGAAATTAGGCCATGATTGCCTTGATTAACGTGCAGCCTCTGATGAAGGCAAATAACTGCTGCACGCGCCACTAACGGTAACTGCTATAACTCCTCATGGAGGCAAATTCCTAACTTGCCCCTCAGCTTCTCAAACTGCACAGCATCAAGAGCTTTTGTAAAAATGTCTGCCACTTGCTCTTTTGTGCCAACATGCTCCAAAGTAACACTTTTGCTCTCAACAAGATCTTTTATGAAGTGATGGCGAATATCAATATGTTTAGTCTTGCTATGTTGAACAGGATTTTTTGAGATGTTTATAGCACTCATGTTGTCACAATACAATGTCATAGCATCTTGTACAACATCATACTCAGTCAGCATCTGCTTCATCCAAACAAGTTGTGAGCAACTGCTACCAGCAGCTATGTACTCAGCCTCTGCTGTAGATAAGGCCACACAGTTTTGCTTCTTACTAAACCAAGAAATTAGGTTATTTCCTAAGAAGAAACAACCACCTGAAGTGCTTTTTCTGTCATCAGCACTCCCAGCCCAATCAGCATCACAAAACCCAAAAAGCTTAGAATCTTCAGAGTGAGAGTACATTATTCCATATTCACTAGTTCCATTCACATACTTCAAAATTCTTTTGACTTGAGTCAAATGGCTCACCTTAGGATCAGATTGATATCTGGCACAAACCCCAACAGCATAGGTGATATCAGGCCTACTTGCAGTCAAGTATAGCAGGCTTCCAATCATGCTTCTATATAAGCTTTGATCTACACTTATTCCTTTTTCATCTTTAGTGAGCTTCAGATGAGTTGGTGCTGGTGTTCTCTTGGATGTGGCACTTTCCATACCAAACTTTTTGACAATATTTCTTGTATACTTACTCTGAGAGATAAATATAGTATCATCCATTTGCTTGATTTGCAGCCCAAGAAAATATGTCAATTCCCCAACAAGACTCATTTCGAACTCTGATTGCATCTGCTTGACAAAATGTTGTACCATCTTGTCTGACATCCCACCAAAAACAATATCATCAACATAAATTTGAGCTATGATGAATTCACCTTTTTCTTGCTTAACAAACAAAGTTTTGTCTGAGGCTCCCTTCCTGTAGCCTTGATCTTCTAAGAACTGAGTTAATCTTTCATACCAAGCCCTGAGTGCTTGTTTCAAACCATACAAAGTTTTCTTCAATTTGTAGACATGGTTTGGATGCTCAGGATCAACAAAGCCTTTTGGTTGTTCAACATACACTTCTTCCTGTAGGTACCCATTCAGAAAGACACTTTTTACATCCATTTGGTAGAGCTTGAACTTGAGGATGCAAGCAACTTCCAAGAGAAGTCTGATGGATTCTAACCTTGCCACAGGTGCAAAGGTCTCTTCAAAGTCTAATCCCTCAACTTGAGTATATCCTTGTGCCACAAGCCTTGCTTTGTTCCTGGTGACAATCCCATTTTCATCTGATTTGTTCTTATACACCCACTTGGTACCAATCACATTCACATCTTTTGGTCTTGGGACCAAATCCCACACTTCACTTCTTTTGAACTGTTTCAACTCTTCCTGCATAGCCTCTATCCATGCACTATCAGATAAAGCTTCCTTGACATTTCTGGGTTCAAATAGTGACACAAAACAAGAGTTTGAAACCACATCATTTGTCCTTCTAGTGGTTATCCCTTGTTCTGGGTTGCCTATGATCAACTCTGTGGGATGGTTCTTCTGTACACGTACTGAAGGTCCTTTCTTTTGAGCTTGATCTCCAGAATCTGTGGCATTAATCTCTTCTTCAATCTCTTCATCAGACTGACCTTCAACTGGATGTTCAGATGTTGTAGCATCTTGTTCAGCATCATGTACAACAGGAGTACCCTGGTATTTATCAACAGTTTCTTCCAGAGTAGAGTCTTGGATTACAACATTTATGGATTCCATCATTACCTGAGTCTTGGAATTAAATACTCTGTAGGCTCTGCTGTTTGGAGAATATCCTAGAAAAATCCCTTCATGGCTCTTTGGATCAAGTTTCCTCCTAGGTTCTCTATCAGCCAGAATGTAACACTTGCTTCCAAATACATGGAAATGTTTTACAGTTGGTTTCCTATCTTTCCATAGTTCATACAGAGTAGATGTGGTACCTTTTCTCAAAGTGACCCTGTTGTGAATGTAGCAGGCAGTGTTCATAGCTTCAGCCCAAAAATAGTAGGGGACATTCTTGGCATGAAGCATGACTCTTGCTGACTCTTGAATAGTTCTGTTCTTCCTTTCAACTATCCCATTTTGCTGTGGAGTGATAGCTGAGGAGTACTCGTGTTTGATTCCTTCAGAGGCACAGAATTCATCAAACCTAGAGTTCTCAAACTCCTTTCCATGGAATGTCCTGATCTTTACCACACTACTTGCCTTTTCCCTTTGAACTTGCAGACATAGCTCCTTGAATGCTTCAAAGGTATCTGATTTTTCCCTTATGAAATCTATCCAGGTATACCTTGAGTAATCATCTACCATAACAAATGCATACCTTTTTCCTCCAAGACTTTCAACTTGCATGGGACCCATGAGATCTATGTGAAGTAGCTCAAGAACCTTGGTGGTTGTATGATGCTCTAGCATTGGATGTGACATCCTGACTTGCTTACCAATCTGACACTCTCCACACTTGTTCCCTTCTGTGATCTTCAGTTTGGGCAAGCCTCTAATGGCTTCTGATGTAATAACTTTCTTCATCCCCTTTAAGTGTAGATGGCCTAATCTCTGGTGCCACAGTCTCACTTCATCTGTAGTTGTACTGAGACAGGTGGTGTTCAGATCTTCCTCATGAGGTATCCAGAGGTAGCAATTATCCTTGGACCTGGTTCCTTTCATCAACAATTGATTCTCTTCATTGTTCACAGTACACTCAGTCTTGGTGAAATTAACCTTCAACCCTTGGTCACACAATTGACTGATACTTATTAGGTTTGCTGTGAGTCCCTTTACTAACAGAACATTCTCCAAATTGGGCAGTCCATGTTTCACTAAATCTCCAATTCCAAGAATTTCTCCCTTAGCACCATCTCCAAAGGTAACAAAACTGGTTTTGTATGGCTTTAGGTTTCTGAGAAACTTTTCTTCACCAGTCATGTGCCTGGAGCACCCACTGTCAAAATACCAATCTTCCCTTGATGATGCTCTCAAGGAGGTATGTGCAATCAAACCTACATTTTCTGTCTTAGGCCTCCACTCCTTCTTCACAGGGACTTCTTGTTTCACATCTTCCTTTGTTTCATTAGCTTCAGGTTGCTGAACAGGGTAACCATGAAGTCTGTAGCAAAATGGCCTGATGTGACCTCTTCTTCCACAGTAATGACAAACCCACCTTCTGTATGTTCTTTGGATTTTGGGCCTTTGATGACCTTTTGGGTTGGATTCCAAAGCAAACTTGGGAACAGGATAGGTTTTGGAATGCTGTGCAGGATGCTTTAGCATCGTGGCACCAGTGCAAGGGTCAAAGACATCTTCAGCAGATTTAAATTTTGTCTCAAGATTCTGTTGATACTTGTTCAAATGAGAGTAATTGTAACCTACTGCTTTAGCCTTACCATTTGGTAAACCTTCAAGAATTTCCTCTAGAATATTTATTCCAGAGCTTAATTGACCCACACGTTTCTTCAAGTCCTCCATTTGAGCATTTGCAAGGGCAGCTTCTTCTTGAGCTTCAGAGGCCTTCTCAGTTTGAGCCTTTACTTCTGATTGAAGCAGATTGATTGTCTTTTTCTGCTTCTCAAGAATTCTACACATTTCTTCAAATCTTGACAGTAGCTCCTTGTAAGTGCTTGCCAGTTCTTCATAGGCCACATCTCCTTCTTCCTCAGTATCACTGTCTGGAGTACAAATTCCAGTTAATGCAGTTACATGCTTAGCTGATTCATGCTCATCTTCTGAATCTTCATCTGACCAAGAAACATTCAAACCCTTTTTCTGTCTTTTCTGATAGGTTCCACATTCTGTTCTTATGTGACCATACCCTTCACACTCATGGCATTGAACACCCTTGCTTTGGCTGTTCTTTTCTTCAGGTTTGAATTTCTTGAAATTGCTCTGTTGTTTGTTGATGTCGGGTCGGATGCCAGGAGCATTCTGACGATTTCTGCGATAAACTCTCTTCAGTACTTTGTTGAATTGTCTGCCAAGCATGGCTATAGCATCAGCAATGCTTTCTTCTTCCTCATCTTCATCTTGATCATTGTTATCATCAGCATTAGAGACAAATGCAATGCTCTTGGTCTTCTTCTCACCACGCTCATCAAGAACAGTCTCAAAGATTTGAAGTGAGCCAACCAATTCATCCATCTTCATAGTTGAAATGTCATGTGCTTCCTCAATGGCTGTCACCTTCATGTCAAATCTCTTGGGAAGGGATCCGAGTAGTTTTCTTGACAATTTCTCATCAGATACTTTTTCTCCCAAGGCTTCAAAAGAGTTTGCAATATCCAAGAGTGTCATATGAAAATCTTGAATGCTCTCATCATCTTTCATCTTGAGAGTTTCAAACCTAGATGTGAGATGTTGAATTTTGGATTGCTTTACCTTTGTGGTACCTTCATAGCAAGTCTTCAATATCTCCCATGCTTCCTTAGCTGACACACAGTTCTTGATCAACTTGAAAACATTTGCATCAACCCCATTGAATAAAGCATAAATGGCTTTGTTATTGTAAAGAGCTGCAGCCTCTTCCTCTGTAGTCCACTCAACCTCTGGTTTCTTCACTCCTGTTGAGGTTCCTTCCTTGCTAGCAACAGTGGGATGTTCCAATCCAGTCAAAACAGCTTTCCAAACTTTGCTATCAATGGATCTTAAAAATGCGGTCATTTTGGATTTCCAGTGATCATAGTTGTTTGATCCATTGAGCAATGGTGGTCTATTCATGTATCCTCCTTCCTTCTCCATAATGCCAGAAATATTAGGTCCTGGATCTCACCCTAGAAACAGGCAGGGTGCCTGCTCTGATGCCAATTGAAATTCCTGGCACGCGTGTTACGATGCTAAGCACGATGCTATAGCTTCTTGGTCCTCAAAACGTGATGCTACACACGATGCTATAGCATCCTGCTGCGCTGATAACTTAATATAAATAAACCAAATAACAGAAAGCAAGTAAAAGACACTTGATGTTTGTTAACCCAGTTCGGCGCTCAAAGCAAGCCCTAGTCTGGGGGATACCAATCCAGGAAGATGTCCAATAAGCAATAGCCCTAGACTGATGACACTAACTCTCAAGTTATGCCCTTTCCATCTAGCAACTCCCCTATTGTCTATAACCTAGGGTCCTAGCCTAGATCTGAGATATACCTGATATCACTTCCTTGCAACCTTACAAACAGCAAGGATTTTTAACACACACAAGAAAAGTTTTGGAGACACACTCCTAAAAACTAACACTCGTACCTAAAGGCTTAGAGTGCACACAACACACATAACCCTAACTCCATACTTCAAAGCTTAGGAGAGGATCACAAGTTACAACTCAATAGAAACACGTCCTTAGCTCGTATCAAGGTGACACAAGGAAGGCTCACAAAAATCACACGCAAAACCTAAGCACTAGACTCAATAACAACGGCGTGAACAACCTCAAATTAGGTTTTGCACTGCACATATATATTCCAGCAAAGTCCTTGATTCTGAAACAATTAAGACCTTGATTCTTCTTGACTCAAGTCTTTGACCACATTAATTAAAAAGGATTCTTTCCTAAAATAATCTTCAAGGATATTCTTCATTAATTATTCAAGTCAAGGATCTGAAGTAATAAATGATGATCCTCAATAAAGTCCAAACACAAACGCGTCATGCAAGATTCATGAAAGAGAAAACATAAATCATTCCATAAATAGAACGCGCGCCTTCAGAGTCCATGATGTCGAACACGATGTTGTAGCATCTTGCATAGCATCCTGGTTACCAAAAATGCAGCCAATACGAAGGACTCAACAACAAAAAAACTATATGCCACACGCAAATGATAAGCCAAAAAAAAAAAAAAAAACAAAGCAAATTTTTGGAACTTATCTCTCCTATTATTATTCCCAGATTAACCCAAAAATTATTTGGAATCTATATCTAAAAGGTCAAGAAGATTCTACACTATATGCTTACTACTATAAATAACATAGTTAAATTTTTTTTAAAATCTTATCACTCCTATTATTATTCTCGGATTAACGCAAAAATTATTTGGAATTCACATCTAAAAGGTCAAGAAGATTCTACATTGTATGCTTACTACTATAAATAACATATAGTTAATTGGTCTTGCTTATCAGTTACCCATATCGTCTTTTAACCACACAAACGTATATATTTTTTCACAAATTCATACGAAATGGCTCCTACCATCATCACATCTCTGCTATTGTAGGTGACAACAATCAATTTTAAGTTGAGAGTTCGTTTGATTTACATGTGGCTAATTACTTATTATAAAAAATCTTGGGAAGAACAATAAATGTATCCATATGCTATTGATTGATGAAAGGGTAACCATACTTTTCTCCCACACATTATGCTTTTATTTTCTACATTTCATACATTTTTTCTAAATGTTTATGCAACTTGGAAAGATACAAGCTATTGCAAAAAAAGCTTTGTGGACAAAATAAAAAGCACACAACATGAAGGAGAGGTTTATGAGATTGAAAATATGTTGGAACTTGGAAGTACTTAAAACATATGAAACAATTTTGTTCAACACACATGTAATTTATATAAAAAAAAAAAAAAAATGACTTACAAATATGCACTATATTGATTTGTGAATGATGTATTCATAATATAATATAATTAATCATACATTATCAATATTTCTATTGTATAAATTTATTTGAAAATTATTCCTTTTTAATTTTTAGTGATTTTAAATTTGTATTATTTAATGTATTCTATCAATTAGAATAATGAGGGTCCGTTTAATGGTCAAGATAGTGAACATAATATGATAATTATATCATATCCTCTTTTAATTTTTTGTTTGATGCACCAATGAGATATGATAAATTATTCTCTTTTTTAATCATATCATGTCACTCCTTTGTAATTTATATCCTGAGTTTTTGTTGGGTTAAAATTATCCTATCAGTGGAAGGATAAGTGAATCCTTATTCTCTCTCTCTCTCTCTCTCTCTCTCTCTCTCTCTCTCTCTCTCTCTCTCTCTCTCTCTCTCTCTCTCTCTCTCTCTCTCTCTCTCTCTCTCTCTTATCTCTCTCTCACCTCTCTTATCTCTCTCGTGTTCATATTTCAATTTTTATGTTTGTGGAATGTTGGTTAAGATCAAGTATGCACCAAATGTTATCATATTTATTATAATGTGTGCACCAAATACATGACATGATAAGTGTCTATTATGTCACTGTCTTATCCTGTTTTTATTCAATTACTTATCATATTCTATTTTTATTCTATCCTGATCATCAAACGAGTAAATGTTGCTTTTAGTGGAAAAAAAAAGCTTATATGAATAAATTTTACAACACTTTACTAAAATTTGAAATTATTTAATATGTTTTTACTCCATTATATAATATTTCTTTATGATTAATACAACAATCAATAAAAACACACAAAACATTATAGTATATAATATACTATTAAATGCAATAAAATACAATAACTACTATTCAACTATACCATTAGAGTATGAGTGTTTTCACTTAAAGATTTATTCCTATTCAACTTTAGTGTATGTTTGGTTTCACGGGTACTCCATTTTAGGGAGAGTACTAGTACCGGGTACGTACCGGGTACTGATACGCGTACGGTACTCCTTGGGTACAAACCGATGCCGTACCTATTTTTTTGTTTTTTATTTTGCAACTGGTACACGTGTGGTACTCCTGTGGTACGCCCGCGATACTTCTGTGGTACACGAATCCAAAAAAATGCAATTTTTCTTCCTTTTTTTTATTTGGTTTTTTATTTATAGAAAGATTTGTGTTTATTATTTGTTTATACTATAAAAGTATCTTCATTGAAATGGAATAGGCTCAATCTAATATTATCCATACAAATTTCCATTTCCTCTCGATAATGAGAAATATCAATAGTTATAATGAAGGAGCAACAAAAATATGCGATATTGATAGAGATAAATGAAATCTATTTGATATAGCTGGTATTCATTATATTGTAAATTTTTCTCGCGAAGAATTTGAACTAGACGCCGCTCCTTTTAATGATGATGGAGAGGGAAACAATTTAAATCTTTTTAGCTAATTGCTTTTGAATTACTTGTGTAGTATTTTTTATGTTTAATTATTTGTTTTAACAATATAGTTTCATTATTTTATTTATATAATTATATTAAAAAAATATATACGGACGTACTCGTATCCTAGTTTTTCTAAAAATATTGTACCCCGTACCAGTACTTGTACCGGATACCGGTACCGTACCCACACCTAGGCAACATAGGTTTTACTTTTAAATCAGTAGAGCTTGATTCTAAAATTATAAAATTGATTTTAATTTATTTGATTTTTTAAAAGTGGAATTAATCCAACCTTTAACATTGATTTATTCGAAATTAAAAATTATAACTTTTGATTCTAGAATTAATTTCAGACTCATATTTTTTATTCAATTCACTTTTTCATAAATGTATTCAAATATAAACTACTTTACATTTAACTTTTTTTTTGTTTTTACCGCCGGTCTAATCTGGTTTGGATGTCAGTTCTGGCATAAAGTGATTTCAACTCATTCTCAATCGCAATGCAGAGCATCGAATTGTATGATCCTCCCTACTAAGTTCAGCATCAATCACCACTAAACTAACTAACGATTATATACATTTAACTCAATTTTACAAAATTGATTTTTCACTTAATTCAACAAAGAACAAGATGGACCATTTCAACTTTCAAAATTCCAAATATAGGGAAGGCGAGGTGGACCCTAATGGACCTAATTCCTTACCCACTCCGTCAAAAACAAGCTAACAACTAACACACCCCAAACGAAACAGGCTAGATAGAGCCATTAAATTCTCCAGAATTCGTGGTGGTATAACGCACCACATATATGTCCAGGTTCATTGAACTCAATTTTTTCTATCTTTCAAATTTGAATCTATGTTATCTCCCTTCAATCACACGCTTAAATTGAGCCAACAACCATCTGGCACAACTATCTTAACTTCCATTCTAATTTAAAACCGTCTAGGTTCAATGTATTTTCTCCAAATACCCAAAATCTTACTAGCATGTTTAGACTTTAGATTGATTTATTCTTCAAATACGGATATGCAATATCTTGTCAGTTGTTTAGGAAAGATTTATCAAACCACTAATCAATCTCTTTTTAAGGTAAAAAATAATATTATAAGAAAAAATTAAATTTTAGCCGAAATACTAGTATAATTTGTGATTAACATGTCACGAAGTAGTATCAGTATTTTTTTATAAGAATAATTTATTTTTTAAATTAAATAAATATACAATAACAAAATTAAAAAGTCAATTGTTTTTTTTTATAAATTATAAAAATATAAGAGAAAGTAAATGTGTTGGCATTTGATTTAGCATCAATTAACACCCTTTAAATTTTTTGTTTTAAGGCTAATCAAAACATGCAAAAGGCAAGAGAAAAAAAAACTAAATTTATTTTCTAAGGAAAAAAGTTTCGACTATAGCTCTTGAGAATATCAAACAATCATTTATTACTCACTCTATCAATTACTCATAACACTCTTTATTTAATTTTTTTACGATATTTGTCTCTTACATAAGAAAACTTTTACTTTTTAATTTTATGAAATTATTAATGTATTTAGTCTATTTTTTAAATTAAATATATTAATTATTTTATGAATTAAAAAAAAAATTATTATAAAATTAATGTATCTAACTTATATTATTATTTAAATTCGTTATTTTTACGATGAACTTATTAATTATCCATAAATTATCTAAAACGCAAAGGAGGAAAGGCACGTGACGGACAGGTTGGTACTAGGGGCGAAGCCGTTATATTCGCGTAGCTTCTCACCCAATAAATACCAACCTTTTCTTCAACGGAAAGCCCCACGAGAGAAATTAGAAAGAAAATCGCTTCAACAGAAAAAGAGGGGAATTTCTGCAACCCTAATTTCATTGCTAAACCCTAATCGTTTCAGCATTCCTCTCTAAATTCTTTCTCTATTTTTTCTCGCCAAACTTTCCAGTTCCAAATGTAAGAATCTCTTCTTCATATTTTCTCCATTCTCATTTTCTCTACTTGCAAATCCAAATGTTAGATCCTAATATGTTTATTTATATTATTATTAATGAATTTGTCTAATTTTTTGTGTGAACTGTTTTTATGCTATAATAATGAATATGACATTGATTTGAAGTTATTTTAATCTACTTCATAATTTTGTTATGGAAATTAACTGATACTAGATCTTTGTGTTTTTGGTTTTTCTTCAGAATTCATTCAGCCATGGTTTTCTGGGTTTTTGGTTATGGTTCACTTGTATGGAACCCAGGATTTGATTATGATGAAAAAATCATTGGTTTCATCAAGGACTATAGACGTGTGTTTGATTTAGCTTGTATTGATCATAGAGGAACACCTGAAAACCCTGCAAGAACTTGCACTTTGGAGGAGAAAGATGGGTCAATTTGCGTAAGTCCGTATTTGATTTCTGTTTACTGTGTTACTAAACAAAGTAAAATTCATCGGTGAATGAAAATTGGGTTTTTCCCATTGTTGTTATTTTTGTTATGTTTGGGTTTTTATTGCTTATGCCTTCTGCAGTTCTGCTTCCGTGGTGCTTTATCTTGTCTTAAAGAGCTTGTTATAACATTTGTTTGTTGTTCTTTTTTTCTAGTGGGGAGTTGCTTATTGTGTTCGAGGAGGCCCCGAAAAGGAAAAACTTGCTATGCAGGTAAAAATATTCATGATCTTCTGAAGGATAAGATCCAAATTCGTGGGGTCTTGCTATTCTGATTGATCCAATATTATTTTTTTGACGGTATCCAATATTTACTTTTTAAATCTTGGTAAATTATTTAAATACTTTCTGGCTAAAATGATTTTATTGTTTTGCTGTGCAGTATTTGGAGCGGCGAGAATGTGAGTATGATCAAAAGACTCTTGTAAACTTCTACAAGGTTAGTTACAACCAACGGGGGACGGCAATGTTCTTTTTTATTTGCTTGCAAGTGATTGCTATTTTTATCTTTAATTAATGTTTCTTACTTCTAATTTGTTATCTTTTCCTTAGGAAGGAGATTCACTGCATCCTGCTCTAACTGGAGTTATTGTGTAAGTTATTAGACAATGTATTTGATTTGAATTTATTTAGCTTATTTATCCACATTCTACATGAATGGTTTGTTCATACCTGATGGGACAAGTTTGTTGATTGAACTCATTTATGTTTGTATACAGATTCACGTCTACTCCGGACAAAGAAAACAACATATACTATCTGGGACCTGCTCCGGTGGAGGACATGGCTAGGTATGTTATTGTACACTTCCTTTCCTCCTTTTCCATGTGGAACTATTGGCCAAAGCCTAACCTTTGTTTCCGTTTACTTTTGCTTATTTATTCAGGCAAATAGCAACTGCTAATGGCCCTTGTGGAAACAACAGAGACTATCTTTTTCTTCTAGAAAAGGCTATGCATAATCTTGGTACGTACATGGTCACATTTATTCTATAATCCTACTCGAATTGATCACATTTAAACTTTGCAAGCACTTTCTTGTTTGTATACCCATGAAATGTTGTTGACTTGAGAGCTTTTGTACACAGGTCATGAGGACGACTATGTGATAGAACTTGCTAATGAAGTGAGGAAAGTACTTGGAGTGGTGAATGTAGTGCCGAACGACAAGAAATTGGTTGGACCAGCACAAATTCAACACTCCCCCCATGTACCCATCCCAACCCTTCAGTTGCACCCACTGCCAGAACCTATTGCTTTGGATAGTTAAGGAGCTGGGGATTACTAAAAATTGATGCTGAGTTCTTCATCTAAACTGATTTACTCTGGACCCTGCTAACCATCAATCAATTTTTTAAATAATATCATATAGTTGTTCACTTCTGCTAGTTTTTTAGCTGCCTTTTCACCCATTCCCTTGAGATGTTGCTTTAGATTATGCGACGAGACACAAAATGTTCCGAGTTGGAATGTGCTTGGAAATTGTACACCTTAAAAAGGATAATGTTCTATTTATCCGATGGCAATCCTTCATGACTGAAATGATAATGTTCTATTTATCGAGTTGGGATCCTCTCCTATTTTTGTCTCCATTTTCTTTATATTGCTGAATTCTTCTGTTTTGTTCTGACGCAAGTTTGATTTGGTGTACCTTAAATTTAC
Source organism: Trifolium fragiferum (assembly GCA_954870985.1). Taxonomy (NCBI): domain Eukaryota; kingdom Viridiplantae; phylum Streptophyta; class Magnoliopsida; order Fabales; family Fabaceae; genus Trifolium; species Trifolium fragiferum. The sequence goes on from OX940794.1 coordinate 41,485,021, forward strand.
ATAGTCATATGTAGCAGTGAATTTAACTTGCAACAATCGTTTCTATACAACACAATGCTAAGAAAGTGACTCACTAAAGTTTATATGTAATAAACAATTACTAATGCAACCCAAACAAAAATGGAAGTTTTCGATTCACTTATTGATGAATGGAAATAAATACAAAATACAGTGTGAACAAATGTTATTTTTAATCATGTTCAACTAGTATTGGTTGCACCTTCAAAACAAAATGAGTTATCTCACCATCAATAAATTGGTTATAAGGGATTTGGGTTTTTAAGTAGATGATCAAGACTCTATAACATATCAAATGATTTTTAATTTTTCAAATTTTTTTAATGGATTATCTATATAATATGAATTTTCAATCCAACGGTGAATTTTGTAAAATCCGCATTCATTATAGTAGTATTGATCACTTATCCACGGTGGACCACTTGTGAATGTGGTCCACCGTAGCATTGGCCTAATAGTAACACTACTAACACAAAAAAGACAAATGATAGTTTCAACTTTCAACTAAGAGTTATATGTCTATAGGTATCTTACTCCTATTTTTGTTTTTGAAAGTCAAACATCTTCATTCACAAAATAGGAGAGTTACAAATTACAACAGAATCATCCGTTGAAAAGACATAGCTCAACTAAGTGTTACAACCAACATGCATAGCATAATAAACCACAAAGCCTATCCGCTGATACATTCAAATCTCTACGAACATAATAGAAACACTACTAAAAGAACCTACACTAGTAAGGACTTTACAATTTGTGACTATTGATTCAATACTAGCAATGAAATCAATGGTGGAGCCATACATATTTTAAAGTCCGGACAAAATCCTTAAAAAGTTCAATTTTACTCTAAATTAACCCTAAAATACCAAAAAATTGAGTTTGTCTAGGTTAGCCGGACCTTGGCTCCACCCCTAAATGGAATTAGATCCTCTAATACATTCCACCACCACCAAGGCGTCTGAGTGTATTATAATTTCCTTCAAATTTTGGTCCTTCGCTAATTGCAAGCACCAACGAATGGCCAAGACTTCAACAAGTAAAGGATCCACATCGAAATTCTTTTTCTTATAGGCTGAGAATGGGATATTACCATAGAAGCCTTTAAAAACACAGCCAAAAGTAGTGAAACCATTCGGAAAGCAACTTGCATCAACCTGAATAAAATGAGAATGTTGAGATGTAGCTGAATTTGATGCAACGAGTTGCTCTGATTTATCTTTTTTGGAACAACATGGTTAAATTCAACGACAAAATCAAGTGCTGCAGATGCTATATCAGAGGGGTGAGACTGTTTTATTGGAACACAACTTTGTTCCGATAAAATCACAGTTTCAACAGATAGAACAAAATAATTGGGCTTCTAAATTATATTTTTTCGTCAACCAACATCACAACTAGCTATTCAAAGAAGAGTTTAAACTTTAAAAGGATCATGGATCCCAAGGCTAGATGAGAACCAAATTAGTTAGGCAAAATTACACATTGCACACAGACTCAATTTGCAAACTTTTTTTAATATTACAAGTGCAAGATTAAACGTCACAATAATTTACTCTCATTTTATTACTCCCATGAAATTCTAAGTAAATTGAAATTTATTCTAAAAGTACCATATAGTTTATAAAAAAATTATGTTGATGGGTACCAACAGCTAGAGGTGTTCATATTCAAATCAATCTAAATAAAATCCGCAAACCGATACAAGAAATTTTTTATTTTTTAATGTTTTTGAATGTTTTTAATAAAACCTACTAGATCTATTGGAGCTCCATCATTGATCGGGCTGCTAAATTTCTCTTCAGAACAAGCTATCCTTTGTCAGAAGACTATTGGCGAACATAGTAATTTAAAAGAGATAGATAAAAATAAATTAAATTTAAACCCATTAATTTTTGTATAATAATAATTTTTTTTTTTGTCAGATAGCTTAGTGGCTATAATTTCACCCCTTAAAGATGAATAAGTGGACAGACCTGGGTTCGAACCCTGATCCCTGTACATAATGTGCGATGTCCTTAACTGAGCCAAGCTCCCGAGGACAATAATATATTTTTTAAGCATTAAATGTTTTTTCTTTTGTCAAATATTAATAATAAATAAATGTTTTAATAATATAGTTTTATGAATGTATGCCTTTTTTCACTAAAAACAAATATGGCTTCTTCCCAAAGAAAAGTATGTGAAACATGCATGTACTATTAATTCTATATTTTATATTTTTAAATTGAAATAACCAAAATTGTTTAGAGTTTGTAATATTTCACGATTCAATTTAAACCCTGCTAGGGCATCGTGACACTCATCCTTTTACCCTCTTTCTTCATATTCTTTCGCTGTGAATCTATAGAAGCCATGGATCAAGTCGATTTCAATGCTCCCCATTCCATGGGAACAACTATCATCGGTGTTACCTACAACGGCGGTGTCGTTCTTGGAGCCGATTCTCGAACTAGCACAGGTACACTCATTCACAAACCCTAATTAAAATCAATTTCTTACATTTATACAATTTAAGATCGGAGTAAGTTGTTTTGTGATTGATTTGACCTTATTCGAATAATAATTAATCTGAATCGGACTAAGTTGTTTTGCTGAGTATAATTTACATCATTAGTGTTTTGTATCCAGCTAAGTTCTCATATAGATTGGGATTAGGGTTACGCAAATTGATAATTTAATTTAATCAATCTCGTCCTCGTTGTAGCCTTGCGGAGTAATTTAATGTCGTGAATAATTTTTACAAAAACATGAAAATTTGGTTGAGAATTGTTCAGCTACTATATTTAAGTAGAGAATTATGATGTTTTTGATGTTCTTTTGAATGATGTTGGATTTGATCTTGCTTACTTTCAGGAGTATACGTTGCTAATCGGGCATCCGACAAAATCACAAAGCTCACCGACAATGTCTATGTCTGTCGATCCGGATCGGTATTTTTCTCCCTCTATCTCTTGTAGAATCATACCACTCCCTTGTGTCAACAGCTACTCATTATGTGGTTATCATTACTATCATGAATTCAATTTCCTGGTTCTGCTATTTTGAATCTTTACCTGCTGTATTTGATGGAGTTATACAGTTCACGTCTCAGTTCTTACAATTTAGTTAGTTCATTTTTTCTTCTGGCAAAAGGGTTTCTAATTATTGTTTTCTAAAGGCAGCGTTTGTTAACCGAAAACATGGTTCATAATTGAGATTTGGGTCGTTTGTTCTGTAATTGTAGTTCTTTTTTGGCTGGTCTAACCATGATACTGTGTTCTTTTTGCAGGCTGCAGATTCTCAGGTTGTTTCTGACTATGTGCGCTACTTCCTCCATCAACACACGTAAGTGGCTCACTTCATTGTGTATATATCATAATAGAATTTTTTTTTTCTTTTGTAATATCATGTTTTAGACTATGAATTTTTGTTTGTGTATTTATGATGATGATGTTTAAATAACTATTAGTTTTCATTTTATGTAGGATTCAGCTTGGACAACCTGCAACAGTCAAGGTTGCTGCAAACCTTGTTCGGCTTCTCGCATATAACAACAAGGTTTGACTTTGATGTTTTTTTTTAGTTAATAAGAGTGGTATATTTGTGTTTCCTTCGAATTTCACAATGTTAGTTGCAATTGTATGTAGATAGTAGATCCTACTTGATTAGACTCTTTTGTGATCCTTTGAAATCTCGAAAGCAGAGTTTGAATGAAATTACTAAGTCTAACACATTGACCATGTTCATAGAAGGCAATAGTACTTATAAAGCAGAAAACATGAATGCTTTATCCTGTATCTTTACTTTTCAAGTTGACGTGTTAACATATGGTGTCCTCCTGTCTTCCTTACAAAGTTACAATTGAGTTGAGGTTTGCAGGATGCCTTGGAACAGTTATAATAGAAATTGAATTCTAGGGTTTTTGACATGTCGCTATCGCTCTTAGTTTCATATCAGAAACTGATAGATTTGAGTTGTGTTGAATTCATGCATGCTGATGGTTTGAACATTAGAAATTGATGGATACTTTTATTGTTAGCAATTTAAATGTAAGTATTTGGCTTTGATGTAAATCTATTCTGATTCGCAGAATAATTTACAAACCGGTTTAATCGTTGGTGGTTGGGACAAGTACGAAGGTGGTCAGATTTATGGAGTTCCTCTAGGTGGAACAATTGTACAGCAACCTTTTGCTATTGGAGGTACTTGACTGTTAAAATATGTTTTTGAATACAATCTCCAACGTGATTTCTGTATTCATGTTCAACTATAGATGTGTGTGTGTGTGTCCTTCATACGTATATTTCCTGTGTTACTTGCTAATACCAGGCCTTGATATCAAGATTTGACATCTGATAGATCTTCCCTCACCCCACAAGAATCAGTGATGCTGGGAAAACCTTTTAGATCGTTAATAGAATTCAGAACTTTGTAAAAATAAAGGATGGAAAAATTAAATAAAACCCAATCAATTGCTGATAGGCTGATTTCTCTTTCAGTCTAATGTGGATGAAAAGAAGAGAAGTAAAAGGGAAAGTTGTCTTAAATATTTTCCCATATCAGTATATCTTTTTATGATTGGTTCATAGATGTTTTGCTTGAAGGCTTTAAACTACTTGGTTTAGAAGAGAAGATGTGAAGAGAGAAGTAGGTAAGAGTGTGGGAAGAGAGAAAAAGTGAGAAATAGAGTAGATTTGTTATATTATTTGGTATAATAGATATATGTGAGAAATAGAGGAGAAAGTAAGGTAAAAAAGTGAAAAGTAAGATAGTACTTTTTGTGATAGTTTAACATATTAGTACCAAAAAAATAAGGATAGATCTTTAATTAAAAGGTATACAATTTCTGAAGATAAATGTATATATAAATGAAAGTTATCTGCCATGCGAAAGATAAAAAAGAAAACAAACACCCGCAACAAAAAAACAAATAGCCAAACATGACAATAAAAAGAGGAAACATCAAACAATTAGAAATACAAGTGATACTTCACCAAAAATTAAGTAATACTACATGGATGTAATTGCCAATGTGTAGAACTGCTTTTCTCCTCTTTCTTCGTATCTATGCATTGACTATAAAAGTGAAGAACTGGCATGCTTTGTTTCTCTCATTGCATCTTATCGGATGTTTCAAATCAGCAGAATATCTACTTCTCTCTCTTTTGTAACTATTGTCTCAGTATCTCTCATAACGAGCACACCATTAATGAAGAAAGCCTAGAAAGTAGTTCAGAACTTTGGATTGCTTATATCTAACCAGTTAAAGATAGATAGTAGAATACAAGGGAATCACGACTAGCGTGAGAGTACAATGTGAGCTGAGCTGTGAGGATTTAACTGGTTTATCTATCACTAGGTTTGCATGAAAGGTCAACCTTTTCCATTTATCTATGTAGCTGGCTCAACTTCATAAGGGCTATATTTGTTGTTAGGCTTGTAGAATGGTTGGTTCTTCCATTGGGAAATTTGAATGTGAATTTGCTAAGGCATTGATGAATGGTCAATTTGGAGTAGCTTATATCATCGATCCATGCAAATTTTTATATTAATTTTTTTCTTAAGCATCTTGTTCTTTTTAAACTTTCATTGCTAGTGCTCTTTAACTTTATTCTTTGGATGCATTGCTTTCTCTTACAAAGCTATGATTTATGTGAGTTGTCTTTTGCAGGATCTGGCTCCAGTTACTTGTATGGATTTTTTGACCAGGCTTGGAAAGAAGGAATGACCCAGGATGAAGCTGAGGTATGGGTCTCGATTTTTTCAAAGTGAGGTGTCTGTTGGTTACTTTTTATGGGAGCTAGTTATGTTGGCTGAGATGGATAGAAAGAATAAGACATATGGTAGGGGTTAAGATTAAGAGGTATCTATCGTCATTTAAGTGTAAGGGCTGGGATCTTTGGCAGAGGTTCCAAATTGTTGAAATTCTTTAAGTTTGCATTTGTGTAACCCTGAAGCTTGAGTTGTTAGGCGAAGAGTGAAGACACAATGATTGCTTTTATATTCTATACTATATTTCTAACATACTCCCATATAAAAGAGGCATTTGGGCATAATTGTAGTAAGGGTTGGAACTCTAGACTTTTTGGGTATAGCGACCGATATATTTCTAAAGGAGGGTTCATTTTCCCCAAAAACTGTTAGGCCTACATGAATGGCTATTTGATTATGTTTATAAAAGGGGATTCTTTTTGCTTTGTTGTAACATTTGTCAGGTTTGTAATGCGGTTTAGAAAATAATATTCAAGTGCCAACAAGATTGTTGTGGATGTTAGGTTTTTGGGGACCTGATCCTGTTTTTCTTGTTTGTTATGGCAACATTTTCTTTCAGATTTGGACAATGACAAAAAAATAAATTAAAAGTTACTAGAAATTCCGAGGATTTTTTTGGGGGGAGGTGGGATATTTCTATCCCAATCCTTAGTGCTGACATTGTATTTGATGTTGTATGGCAGGAGCTAGTCAAAAAGGCAGTTTCACTTGCCATTGCTCGTGATGGTGCTAGTGGTGGAGTTGTCCGAACTGTCATAGTAAGACTTAATGTTCAATGATTTGTGTTTTGAAGATAATATTCTTACTTAAATATGCACAATAAGTTGATAGTGACTGGTTTTTGAATTCCTTGCAGATAAACTCAGAGGGAGTGACCAGGAATTTCTACCCAGGTGATCAACTTCCAATATGGCACGACGAACTTGAGGCTCATAACTCATTGCTAGACATTCTTGGCGCCCCAGAGCCCATGAACATATGAAGAAGTTACTGGGATTGAAGAATCTTGTGCCGTACCTTTTCACTGAACTTTTTTTTTATCAAATTTGTGTAATCGGATTTATACAGTTTGGTTAGATGTTGGTAACTATATATTCTCATGATGTGTACTATGAATAACTTTATTTCATTACATGGGCTCGAATTAATTACAGTTTCGTTAGATGTTGTTGGTTACTTTTTGATGTTGGTAGTAATAATTAGTACAAAAACAGAAGAGATTAATTGCAGGAAAAGAAATCATCGAACATTTTTTCTCATCTCATAATCTTAATTAGGGCAGTTATATTCCCCAACCCCGATGATGATCATGTCCGTGATAAAGTGGTGGAGCTAGAAAATTTTTGAAGTCTGGGCAAAATCTCAATATTAAACAAAAATTTCAATTTTGCACTAAAAAATCTAAGTTTCAAACAAAATATTTCAATTTTGTCCTAAATTAAATCTTAAAAATTTCAGTTTTGTCTTAAACTAATCTATAAAATATCAAAAAAATTTGACCGAACCCGGGCATGTTGGGCCTTGTCTCCGCCATTGCATGACAAGAAACCCGAATAACAACATACATATCATATAACCTCATCTCATCACTTCTAAGGTGAATGCATGGTGTCATCATTGATGTCATGTTTCATTCATTGTTGTTAAAAATAGAGAAACATAGTACCATGATTCAACTTGCACAATATTTTGGAAATGGTTATGATTCATTTTACATGACATTGTTCAGTCTTTGATTCAATTATACTCGCTCAAAATCATTATATAATTGGGTTCATCGAACTTACTCATATCACAACATAACCCAACCACTTGAGATAACAAAGATCACAACCCAACCCAAACATAGTCACAAAACAATCACTTCTACGGTGCATGCATGATGTCATGTTCTATTCATTGTTGCTAAAAATTCACAACCCATCACAAGCATAGTCACATAACAAAGATCGGACCAAGAACCAAATCATCAATCAACCATGACTACTACGTTACAATCTCTACTCAAGAGAGCAACCAGACTCAACACTTTCGATTTACTCACATCATGGAGAGCTTTGTTCTCTTGGGTAAAGATTGTAATGCAACAACCATGTTTGATTGATGATTTGATTCTTGGTCTGATTTTTGTTGTACGACTATGCTTGGGTTGAACTTAATTATACTATTATTTTTTTGGTAGAAAATTATATTATCTTTATTGCATAAAAAATTATATTCTCTTTATTTTATCATTTGAATAAAGATCGATTATTTATTTTTATTTTTTTGTCAAAAAAACAAACATAAATAAATCGTGTCATGGATCCGGATACACGTTCTCCGTTTCCGTTGGAGAAAAGTGAAACGAAACTCCGTTAGCACGCGACGCAGAGTCATAGTTTCAGTTCATTTGAAGAGTGACACAGAAAGAAAGATGAGTGTGGCTGTGAACAGTGTAGTTGGAGTTGGAGTGAGTACTCAGAATCATACTCATAGCGTTTTTGTTTATGGAAGCCTCCTCGCCGATGAGGTTGTTCGCGCTCTCTTGAACCGCGTCCCTCCATCCTCACCCGCTACCCTCTCCGACTAGTTAGTTACTTAATTACTCTCTTCTTTAATTCATACACAAATTAATCAATTAATTACTCTCTTTTTTACTTAATCTTAATCCTTTTATTTGATTATGGCGAAATTGAATGCATGCAGCCATAGATTCAAGATCAAAGGTCGCGTTTATCCCGCTATCCTCCCCGTTCAGAGTAAGAAAGTCACCGGAAGAGTAAGAAAATCAATTCATCATAACAATTCTTTATTGGATTCAAGCTTGAAAATTAAATTAATTAATTAATTATTTTTGTTCAGGTCCTTCTTGGAATCTCAGGAGTGGAACTCGATATTTTAGATGAGTTTGAAGATGTTGAATACACTAGAACTGAAGTTGATGTTTTCTTTACGGTAAGAAAAGTATATGAAGCACATACACTCCTCGGATCAGATGTTCAAGTATCGGACACACGCCGGTGACTAATACATATAATTACATTGATTTGTGTCATTTTTCAAAATTATTATTGGTGTGGCGGTGTCAACGTGTCAATGTTGTATTTGGTGTCTGTGTCCGTGGTTCATAGGTTTCATATATAAAAGTTCATTTCATTTTTATGTTGAACTCAATGTTAATTTCATGAATACTTGATTCCCAAAGGCATCATGATTTTGAAGATTTTGTTTTTTTAGAATAATAATTTTAGTAACAAATTGTTTGTACAGGAGAATTCTGAAAAATTTCGAGCTTATGCTTATGTATGGAGCAATCCAAATGATCCTGATTTGTATTCTGAGTGGGATTTTGAGGTATCTTCAATACAAATATATTTATTCTTGTGTTATTTTCTTCGTATGTTGAGACAATTACTTCATAATTTGCCAGTTCATTATTACTTAAGCTTCTGTTTGTAAATGTTGATGGTTGCATTATTGAGAAAAAACTTTGTTGCAGAATATAATTGGTGACTAATAGAGAGATTTTCCATAGGAGATGTAATTCTTTTTGCCTAAAAATCTTTTATTAACATGTTTAGTAATCATCTTTTATTTGGGTCACTCCCTCCCAAATCCCAATGCCTAACCTCTATTTTTCAATAACTTGCATATTTGTTCATATTACACAAACCTGTTACATAATTTATATAACTTACATAAACCTGTTACATAGATTATATAACTTGTACTTATTAAACCAGCCCAACAACCCGGGACCTTCTATTATACTGCATACTAATAAGAGGTCTAACAACCTTGCTGCTGATATGATTATTGTGTTTCCATTGCATATGCTTATTTTGACTTATCTTCTGCATAATTGGTGTGAATGTCCTTAATCTTCACATGCTCCTTTAATTTTAGATTCAAATCTAAATCTCTTTCCATGCATCCTTCCCTATTGAGGAAGAGAGTTCTTATTCTCTTTCTGATGTTTTGATCTTGAAGGAATGGAAAAAAGTTCACATGAATGATTTCGTCAAGATGACCGAAGAATTCAAGCAACAGTTGGAATTGCCAGAATCAAAGCCAAGAGTTCAGACTTATGAAACCTTCTATAAGCAAGAGAACGATAAGCCACTTGACCCTTGATGCTTATAGCTTGTAAAAATTCTGCATTATGTTTACAGTTTACTGTGCAGTATTGTATGATTTCACTGGAATCATACTATTTTTCTTAATAATTATTTCTCTTTGAATCATACATCTGATTATTTAATAAGTATATTAATGCTTTTTTTCAGTGACAAGGTAGTGATATATTTATGATCAAGTTCAGACTAGTCCTTAGTGTTTAGACTAATAATTCTTATTAGTTAGTTAGTTTGTTGATACTTGATAGTTAGTTAAGAGTTTGTTGATACTTGATAGTTAATTAGAGTTTGTAGTTAGTTAATTGATTAATTCCCAATATAATCTATATATAGAGCACTTCTATACATTTTACATACTTCCAATATGATTCTTTTTGCGAATTTTCTCTTATTTCCAAGCTCTCAAGCTTCCAAGTTCATTTTCCTTCATGGTCCTATGATTCCTACTACTCAGAGCCTCATTTATGCACCTTTTATCACCGAGCTTTCATTACAGTTTAGATAGAGGATGAAATTGAAAAATTGCACATCAAGGAATCAAGAGGGAATTTTTAGCCTTTTTTTCACTAGTAATTTTTAAAAGAGAATTATCAAAAGAGATGTCAAGGATTTCTTATGACATATTAAATTTATCCCCATAGTAATCTTGGCTCCGCTTGATGTCCCTCAAGCTTCAGGTTTAGATGCTGCAATAACTGCTTTAACTACCAAGTATACAAGTCTATCTATGATCTAAAGTAACCAGCAGGTTGAGGCATATCATTCCCACCCCATCCCTCAAAGCTGTTTCATGCATGATTTGGGTTGACACTTGACACGTGTATTTTAAGCTGACTTTGCAGGTTTCATGCATGTCTTCTGCATTCCGTATATTTTATTTTCATACTTCATCCTCTCTGTTTCCATCATCAAACCAGCCATTCGTTTTTCTGGCTATTTATTTATCAAGTAATCCTTATGTGTAGGAGAAGTGAGTTGGCAGGAAATACATTTAATATATAGCTTCTTAGAATGTCACAAATTTCATACAAGTGAATCAAATGCTGACAACCCAACTAGCATCAGCTTACTCTACTAGATGAATGAACTTAATTGGTAATGCTATATACAAATCTAATATGAACTTGTATTTGAACATGTCACATGTGATACTCTCTACTCTAGTCATAAAATTTGGGTTTACAACTATCTAGTCTTAAACATTATTAATTAGTACTTGGATAAAAAATTCTGATGACAAAAACATTCTCACATAAATGTCAGAGGTGATGCTCTAGTCTTAAAATTTAAGTTGACAACTATTACAAAACTGTCTCATAAGCTATCCACCTTTTTTTTTTGAAATTCAAACAAACTTTCATTAGATATGAGCTTGAACACAGCTATTAGAAATACAAGATGCAGTAGAACAACCTGCATAATTTGGAAAGCTAGATAAATTGGGAGCAACCCCATTCCAAGACATATTACCCACTATTTTTGCCAAAGAGGCCATGTTATGAGCATCAACATTAAGACTTCTACTAACAAACAAGACACTACCATTTGAAATACTAGACAACAGCTCCCTACAATCTTGTGCCACCATTTCAATGGTGGCAATTTTCACGTTGTTATAGATACAGTCCACCACATTTGCTTCATTCCATGTATCTCTCACCCCCAGATACAATCTTGATATTTGCTACATATTTACCCTATACCCAGATACAATCTTAAAATTTGCTACATATTTCCACAGATATGGCCTAATAAACTTGATAAGAATCTTAAAATTTGATTTGAACCAAATTCAATCCTTTAAAAATTACCATCTTAAAATTAGACATAATTCAACATTATTCAATTCATACAAAATTGTATAGTGAAGAGTATACAAACAAACATTTTCATTTTAATGTGAAAGTCTTGATACTTATGTGACATATGATTCACTCTTGACTATTAATTTTGCAAGTATTCTAATTCCTCTTCCGTTCATGGAAAGAGATTTGGTTGTCTCAATTCCTTGTTTATGATGATATTCATAATGTTTTTATTTACTTATTTATTTTGGCAAGTAATTTAGAAAAAGGGACACAAAAACAACATCACCATTTAAGCAAGGAAACTTTAATCCATCACATTCACATATCTTAAACAAACAAGATACATTGTAGCTACAAAAGAGATTTATTAACTAACACTGCTTACACAAATAAGGCGAAATATTTAACTCCAAAAACAAAGGAAATACTAAAAAGCAGTAGAACAACACAGAACACAAGACATTAACAAGATACAAACAGAGATGACAATGAGTGAAGTGAACATGCAAATGGAGAAATGTGGAAACAACCCACCATTATTAATAAGAGCCTTGTGTAGTCTCTTGTACTCTACCCTGAGCATAATTTCCATATTCCTTAGCCCTGTCCTTCACATCCCTAGCCTTATCAGTAATCAACCCTTTAGCATAATCAAGAGTATCAGCACCAGCAGGACGGTTACCAGAAACATAATTGTATATCCATGACAATGCAGCTATAGCAGCAACACCACAACCACCAGAGAACACAAATCCACCAGCAATGAGTGATAGGACTATAGCAGCTGGAACTAGGATAGGACTGAAGAGAACAAGAAGAGGTGTTGCAATGATTAATCCTATGACAGTACCAACAAGGATTAGTCCAGACAAGAACAACAGTGAAACACCAATTGTAGCAGCTGTTAAGAACTTAACAGTTTGGCGTGAGGGTTGGTTGGTGGTGTTGGTGTCATAGGGTGATGTTCCATAGGATCCTCCATATGATGAGTAGGATCCTGTTGTTCTTCCTTGATCAGTCATGGTGGTATGCCAAATTCAAAAGAAAAATAAGAATAGTTTGTGATGAGTTTTGAGATTTGAAGTGTGTGAAGGAGAAGGGTTGGTATATAGCATTATTATAAGGGGAACCGGTGACAGATTACTTGGCAAGAGGTGAAGAAGCATTGCATGTCGTGGCTAAATTGCATGAAACTGTGTAGTACAAGAAGCAACACCTGTCCCCTTAAATGACTAGTGTCTCTGCTAACACTACTCAAACAAAATAGCATCACTATGTAACGATGAAACCAGGGATATATGTGTTTAGATGATGATTATATTGCATGATTTTATTACCATAATTACTGTGTGGCATGCATGCTGGTCAAATGTTCGATTTCACAGTTAATTATGATGACGTTAAGGATTAAATAAAGTTTTTGTTTCTATAAATATATTATATTTTGTTTTTAATTTATCTGAAATTTATATCCAAATAAAATGGCCATTCAAATTTTTTTTATGAGCTCATAAGTCCCCATTTTTAAGTTGCATTTAGAATGAATTTTTGTATGTATATTTAGAATATTATAAGAAGTTTTTCTATTAAAAATTTAGATTTTAAAAAAAATCAATGTGAGATTTTAAATGCTAAAAACTAAAAAATTTCTATTTATTTAATTCAACCATTATTAAAAAAATTCTAATTTTTTGTCAATTTTTTTTAGAATATACTAAACATATAAAATACAATAAAAACTTTGGATTGAAAATAATTGTTGGCCACCCACAGTGACAGGCTTGCTATCCATGTTATTGAGTTTTTCTTAAGACAGAACATTCGGAATAATTTGAGTTCGATTCATCTAAATTCGCAATTGAATTCTAAATTATCGGACTAATGCCAAAAAAAAAAAAATACAACTCATGTAAAAACTTATGTTGTCAATGACGGCAGTTACATGGTGTGTGGCCAGTGGACATCCCACAAGCCGGGTAATATTTTAGAAGTTAGATTGAACAATGGTGGCTACGGCGGAAATTACAAACTATTTTCATGTCTCAATTCACCTGTCTTGTGGTATGACAAAAAATATGAGATGATACACCAGTTCACAATATGAATGAAATATTTTACGATTCAGAAAGAGTTTACAAATGTATACATTTTAAGTCTATTTAAAGACACTAACGAGATTCAAAATATAATGTCTATCTTGCCTTTTTACTATCAAAGTAAACTTTTAAAATTAGAATTTGCTACTAATTAAAATTGATCATAGCTCAATCAATAAAAAATGTCGAAATTATTAGAACAAATGACATGACTGAAATTCAAATTCAAACTCCTGCTCGCTCACAAATGTGAGTCATACTAATATAACATAATTGATTGTTGAAAGATTTGATAATTTTTGTGTTTTTTATGGATTTCAAAGTTTGAGCATTGATGGTGGCAAAATTTTATGATATCTTCTTTGTTGGATATCAAAATTTTGTTCTTTTAACTTTGAAGTTTGAATAATATGAAAATTTAAATTTATTGAGTTTACCGATTTTATTTTCTCTTAGTTAGATATAAAAATTTGAAAACCATTCTTTTCTATGTTCATCCCAAATCTAAGCATTAGTAATTGATTAAGTAGAATGGTGAAGGGAGTAAATTACATAACTGAGAACTTTGCACTCAAAAAGTGTTGATATTGTGAGGAAAAAGCAAAGAGTGAGATAGCAGGAAAGAGGACCAACAAAGAGAGTTGAGGGGATGAAAGCTCATGATACAGTGAGAGGGGAACAAAATCAAGTGTCCTTCGGTCATAATTGAATCTGGTTCGGGGATCAGTTCTGGCATTAAATGCACGGTGAGAGACTTATCGAGCTCTTCCACCCTAGATTGAGCCGTGGATTTATGATAAATTTGTTATTTTGTTTATAAAAACATTGCTACTAACTAGAATTGATAATATATAGTAAAGAGTTTTTTTTTAAGAAAATATAGCAAGAGTTGTTTGTCTAATGTTTTATTTTCCCAAAAATCTTGAGATTTCATTATCAATCCAGCCGATTATTAGTTTTTTTGTTATAAAAAAATTTACTATATGTCAGAGGCAAATATTGCCTGGAGAAGGAGAACCACACATACAATAATAATACAAATTGATTTTATAAATTTATTTTTGCACTAGAATATGTCTAGAAAATAATACAACAACAAATACAATGAAATACACATTTTTTCTGACAAAATGCAAACAGCAAAATACAAACTTCAGGTATATGGACTATGGTATAATGTCGTAGCCATATATCAACTAATGATATTTGAACAATTATTTTGTAATAGTTTAATTTATTTTATTTTTCTCTCTTTTTATTAGTCAAAAACAATAGAGTAAAAAAAAAAAAAAAAAAAAACAGATAAGTACATATGAGTATGAGAGAAAATTATTTAAAAATTGTGATAAAATAGTTGTTCAAATATCATTTTTCGCCATATATTTTACGAGAATCATAACCTTCTCGACAAAAGAAGAAAAGAAAAGCAATTGTTCTAATTCCAATTACTATTTACCGGTGCACAGTTAAGGATACTAAAATTTTCGCATAGTAGTTTTTACTTCTTTTAATAAAAATAAGTTCCATCTTCTACTCTCAAAAACAAGCACAGACCATTTTTTAAAATCTCAGGTTTGCAAAGTGTGTAACTAGTAGAATCCGAAAAGACCAAAAGCATTTTTTATCCGAAAAGCACTTTGTTATGCTTAGATTATACTAGTAACTTTGAAGATGAAACTGAGTCAAGTTATATTTTGCACATAGAACTTGAAGCTTTAGGATTTTTTGACACACATTTGACATCAAAATTCGAAAACAATTTAGACGGTAAACACAGTCTAAATTTGACACACATGTTGATTAATAAATATAGGCAAAATTATATTACAGGTTCTTTATCTTATTTTTTTATAATATTTTGGTCATTTATCTTTTATTTGTAACAATTTGGTCCTTTATCTATTTTTTTGTAACATTTTGATCCTTTATCTTTTATTTGTAACACTTTGGTCCTTAAAGAAAATAAAAACATGAAATAATTGATGAAGATGATGAACATAATGATCAAAATTATGAGTTTTATTTAATTTTAATAAAAAGGTATTTTAAAAAATAAAATTCAGCATTTTTTTAATAAAACAAAATATGAAAAAAAGGATTTACATGTGAATGTTATAAAAGATAAAGGACTAAAGTGTTACAAATAAAATATAAAGGATCAAAGTGTTACAAATAAATAAGATAAATGACCAAAATATTACAAATAAAAGATAAATGACCAAAATATTACAAAAGAATAAGATAAAGAACCTATAATAGAATTTTGCCATAAATATAACAAGAAGTTGCAACTCATTAACCATCATATATATTCAACACAATTAACCAGAGGTTTCAAGTGTATAATTGGATACAAAATTGTGGTTAATAAATATCATGTATATTTTAAATTTTTTTACTAAAAATATCATGTATACTTGAACACCTAAATATAATGTATATTTATTGAACACAATTTGGTTGATTAATAAACACTTGAAAGTTATGGTTAATGATATTCAAAATATCATGGTTAATTTTGTCCCATGGAAGATTAATGAGTTGTTACATCTTGTTATATACATTAACCAATTAATCAATGTTTGAACTCTGTTAATCATTTAAGGTGTTGTTAAATATTAATGTCAAATTTGTGTGTCAAGCACACAACTGAAACATATATGTTTGTTCCGGTTATATAAACTTGACACAAGCTCTAATAGTCACTAGGAACAAGAGTTGAAAGTAGATTGCTCCTGCAACAAATATACACCTTTACTATTGTGAAACTTGAGCAGTTTTTCTCCTGAACATGCTCCCACTATGTACAAAATGTCACTAAAGAGGTTATTGACCTACCATAAATAAGTACCAAACTGAGATTGTAACAGATTAGGCATCATACATTGTTGTTGTTGTTGCCATGGTGATGATACTCCACATGCCTCCAGCTTATCATTGTTATTATTGGCATATGGTTCATCCATCTCCATCATTACACTATCTTCTGCTTCTAAAGTTTGACCTGTTTCTGCTACTATTTCTTTCCATGCCATACTAGGAATAGGAACTCATGGGATAACAGCCAAACATTATTTTGAAACTTCGGATTTCCTCTCCCTCATCATTTTATATAGGGAAAGTATGTCAATTCCCTATATATTAGAGAGATCTAAGATTCTCCCTGGATCCAATTATACTTCTGGATGAAATGACTTATTTGTACACAACATGCCTTATAAATTTAACAGACCTATCATGCCACTGGCATTCAGCATTGTACCAAACCATCATTACATTTAAGAAATCAAATTTTATGATTGGGAGAGTAAGAATCACTTCATGGGTAGATTATTTAGTTTGTGAGAACCGGTTTTTCTTAGTGGTAGCAGATTCCTAGATAAAATTCATGAAGTGGTGATGTAACAAGATCGAAGAAATGTCATAAAACTACACAAATGCAAAACACATGTAGGGTAAATTTTGACACGTGTCACACCCACATTCACCTAGAGCAAAATTTAATTGTACAAAATGACAAAAATTTTACTTCTTTTAACTTTCATTTCAAATTTTGTTTTCCCTCCACTCCTCATTTAAAAAATGTTGGGTTTCAATTCATATTTTGCAAGTCCATTAAGCAAATTTTATTCCTTACACAGACAGACAAAGAACAAAAGAAAGGGTTGGCTCGTTTTGTTTGTGAAGAAGCAGATATGTCAACATCTTCATTGACCTTCAACCCACTATTTTGGTAAGTTTTTTTTTATTCAGGTTGGACAAAAACTCTTTCATTACTGCTCAATGCAATTTCTTCATCTCTCACATCCCAATCCTGATTTCATAAAATCCCATCAGATTTTGCTTTTCAATATGAATCCATTTTTGTGTTCTACTTTTCTTCTCTTTACATTAACCCATCCCCAAATTTGAATTTCTTTCCATATGTATGAATAATTTTTCTTTTGTTTTCTGCATCTTTAACACAAATTACTGAGGGAACAAAGCATGCTTCTAAAAGGATATTGAATTTAACTTAACTTATGTGTCTGGTTTTTCTACGATGATCAAGAACATGCAAATTAACTTATGTGTCTGATTTTTCTTTAATTGCTAAATAAATACCTCTAAATTTTTAAGAAGTGATGTATAATTACCAAATAATAAAACTCTTTTTTTTAAAGCAAAAGGAAAAAGCTCAGTTAAGTAGGTAAAGACATCCCAACTATGTTGGCACCCCTCTACAAACCTAACAAACAAGATAACTCTAATTCATTCATAAAATAAAAGAGAAAAACAAAGTACATACTTGGGGGGACTATACCAAAAACCCAATCATAAAACTACACAAATGCAAAATACATGTAGGGTAAGTTTTGACACGTGTCACACCCACATTCACCTATAGCAAAATCTAATTGTACAAAATAACAAAAACTTTACTTCTTTTAACTTTCATTTCAAATTTTGTTTTCCCTCCACTCCTCATTCAAAAAATGTTGGGTTTCAATTCATATTTTGCAAGTCCATTAAGCAAATTTTATTCCTTACACAGACAGACAAAGAACAAAAGGAAGGGTTGGCTCGTTTTGTTTGTGAAGAAGCAAATATGTCAACATCTTCATTGACCTTCAACCCACTATTTTGGTAAGTTTTTTTTTATTCAGGTTGGACAAAAACTCTTTCATTACTGCTCAATGCAATTTCTTCATCTCTCACATCCCAATCCTGATTTCATAAAATCCCATCAGATTTTGCTTTTCAATATGAATCCATTTTTGTGTTCTACTTTTCTTCTCTTTACATTAACCCATCCCCAAATTTGAATTTCTTTCCATATGTATGAATAATTTTTCTTTTGTTTTCTACATCTTTAACACAAATTACTGAGGGAACAAAGCATGTTTCTAAAAGGATATTGAATTTAACTTAACTTATGTGTCTGGTTTTTCTACGGTGCTCAAGAACATGCAAATTAACTTATGTGTCTGGTTTTTCTTTAATTGCTAAATAAATACCTCTAAATTTTTAAGAAGTGATGTATAATTACCAAATAATAAAACTCTTTTTTTTAAGCAAAAGGAGAAAGATCAGTTAAGTAGGTAAATTCATCCCAACTATATTGGCACTCCTCTACGAACCTAACAAACAAGATAACTCTAATTCATTCATAAAGTAAAAGAGAAAAACAAAGTACATACTTTTGGGGGTCTATACCAAAAACCCAAGTGGGGGCATAACAGTGACAACTGCCTCATTAAAAACCTTACATGTAAAACCCATAGGAAAAAATCAGGTGAAAGGAAAAAGAGTGCAATGCTCCAGAATAAAACAACAAAACAAATAAAGCATAGCATGGAGGGGACCAAACCAAAACTCTATTACGATAAACAAAACCTAAAACTAGGTACACCCATTTTATTCTTCAACAGACTATCTCTAGAGAACAAAGGAGGTGCATTCCAACAAGTGTAAGTGTTTAAAGTAAGACCATGATTAGCAAAAAGATCTGCCACCTGATTACCCTCTCTGCAAAGATGTATAACCATAAAGTTAAGGCTATTAAGCATTACCAACACATTCTTCCATCGATTTCTTAAGACCCAAGGAATAGACTTGGATCTAGTCTTGAAGGCAAGAACCACTCCAACCAAAATTATTTCACCTCTTATGAAAAGCTATTTCAATAGCCTTTGTAGCAAAATAATAAAACTCTTTGACCTTAATTATAAGTGAATTAAAAAAATTGATGTACTTGATCCAATTTTTGTATTAAATAGATTGTTTATTTTTTGTTATAATTACAAAAATTAATGTATTTACTTATAATAATTAATTAAAATAAAGAGAGTAACCCAAAAATATTTAAGATTAACCAATATCATAAGTTCCATCAAAACCGTAAGTTATACAAAATTTGGGAATGGCAAGGGTGTTATTTTTGGGGAAAGTAAGGTTGAAGTTGCTGTTGATAAATAAATGATAAGGAGAAGATATGAGGAAGAACATCTCCTTCAATTCAATTCAATTCAATCCAATCTCAGTCATTCGGAATGGGCGTTACATTAACACCTTTTCATTTCAGCCTCCCTTCAATTAGCCATAGCCATACTCGTAGTAGCCTTATGGCTGCTCCTCCTAATAATAATCATCGCATTCGCATAATCACGATTAACTGTGTCAAGATAGATGATGCAGAATCATCAACTATCATGTGTCAACCTTGCAATGGAAATGGATGGTTGATATGTGACTTTTGTCAAGGCCAAAAGACTAACGTCAAAGCCCAAAACAACCGTATCTACCGTCGTTGTCCCTCCTGCAAAGCCGTACGTTATTACTACTACCACTAACTAATCATTTATTTAATTACTTAATTAAACCACTAAGCTTATTAATTTATTTACTAATCGGTTGATGCAGGTTGGATATGTTCTTTGTTCCAACTGTAAAGTCTTCAAATGTGTCACTTTTCCTGATTTCGATGATTCTCAAATTACTAATTAATTCATTCAACCGAGGTGCTTTCATATTACTATTCACTTATTATAGAATGTGGCACGTACACTTCTAATCGAAGGCGTCTCCTGTGTCGACACATATCACTCACATATCTCAATGTATTTAGTTATGTCATTTTTCTTATAATTATTATTGATATTGACGTGTCAATGCGAATGTAATGGTATCTGGTGTACATGTTTGTGCTTCATTATTGTAGATTCACTTCAGTGCTCATGTGATTCTAGAAATTCTAAATTTTAAATTCAATGCATTCTTCATACACATTCAATGTACTTTTTCTTTTATAATATAGATTTAGTTTGTTTCTATTTATTTATTCTTTCTAGGTTGGGAGTTACGGTTCTTGTTCGTTACATTTTTAAGTATGTTATTAGTTGTTTTGACTAATAATCATTTTGGAATGAGAATAGAGCTAAGAGGAGTGTATCACTAATAAGTAAGCAACAAAATAGTCTCTCTGAATGTCTCCTCTATATTCACTGATGTGGCTGCAGTTGGGATTGTGATGCAATCTCAATTTTCTATTCTTAATTTGATGGTTCATATTCCAAATTTCGTAAACAAATCTAATATAAAAAGTCATACCATACTATAGACCGTTTGATTTTGATCGGACTTTATATTCACACCAATGTGAGCGCGTGATTTCGAGCAATCTTTAACACTCTAAGTTGACTACTAAATAAAAGACCATATTCCAAAGAAACCAAACTTTT
This sequence comes from Trifolium fragiferum, assembly GCA_954870985.1. NCBI lineage: Eukaryota > Viridiplantae > Streptophyta > Magnoliopsida > Fabales > Fabaceae > Trifolium > Trifolium fragiferum. The sequence goes on from OX940794.1 coordinate 41,506,035, forward strand.
TCAAGTTTAACCTATTAACTAGTATATTAATCACTTTTTAAAAATAGAAGCTTGAATGTGTTGCTTAGTGTTAGTGCTTACTTCTTATCAGTTCACAAGTACAGTTAAGAGCTTATTGGTTTGTGTAGGTCTTGCTTAGGTCTTTGAATTGAAATTGTGCTGTAACTTCCTAGTTAAGACTGTGATGAATTAGAGTTTGCTAGTAGCTTTTAGAGAATAGATGTGTTGTAGTATAGAGCACTTGATCATAAATATAATCACTAGGGAAACCATGGCCAAAAAACTAAATTGGGTTTCATACAATGTGATGAACAAGGGTAATACTTAATCTTACTTTTGTTGACTCATAAATTGCAATTAGTCTGATATATTATAATGGTGGGAACACGTGATATACTTTTGTAATCTGACTACTGTAACTTCCTAGTAGAAATACTTTGGATTTTTCCCATCTGATTACATATAGAGCCAAGACTTTGGATCTGAAGATAGCTCTTTGACTTCTCTACAATTGTACCTTGTTTGAATGGAATCTGTTGCATGTTAAATGCCAACTTATACATTAATTTGATTTCTATACTATACAGGTATCATGACTCATAACAAACAAAAACTCGGGTAACCACTAAATAATGTGTTTGCAGCTATATTGATGAGCACAATATACATATTATAATTATGCCTCACTGATTATTAAGCCATGTGCTACCATTTGATTAACAGAAGTCTTCTTGATTTCTTGAACTTAACATAAGATTCCATGTGTTGCATGCAGTAGCTTGCAGCTTAAGTCTTTACTTCTGATTTACCACTGATAACGAGGACATATTTCTCAAGTTTCACTGTTTTCATGTGTTTTTTTACCTGCAGAAATGAATGCTAGCATGTGAGATGTCAGCTGCATAATAGATGATTGATACTGTACTAAATTTTAATCTGTAAGTACTACTATACTCCTATAATTTAATCTATTTGAAGATCTTGAGGATAAAATTTAATTTGTTTACTCATAAAGTATAAAAAGTGATGTTATATAATTTGACAACAAAATACAAATTGGCAAATGATAATTTAGAGTATATTATATATATCATATCACAAACTTGAAGGCAAGTGACTATAATTTATTAGTTTTATCATTATATTAAAGTACAAATGCACTACTTGTAATTTTGTTTTGATGTTAAGCCATATATGTATTGATATATTTTGCACATAAAAAAGTACAATTGCATTATTGAATGTGGAAAACATATGTTATTGCCCGCTGACATTGCAGCACATAATCTTTAAGTGCTATTTTAAAAGAGAAATGCTAATGGGATTATAACCCAATCAGAGGGAAACAATAACATGGATTCTAAGATGAGACAAATCTGTAGATTATAGTATCAGTAATGTTACTATCCTTAGTATTCTGTTATTATTTGGAGATTTCATTTGTCTGCATTCTAAGATCTCCCTTATTTAAATTCACACTTGGACGATTACTTCTATTTTCTCATAGATTAATCAGATCATGAAAGCTAATAATAAGTAATAAAAATTCACCTTCTAAGAAATAATCGTTAACTATAAGGAAGCTGCTAGCATATACCTTCCACTTGCCTTAGAAATACTTGTTTTAGGCACATTTTATCAATATGCTTATCAATCATTAATCCGGATTTGGATTCTCTATTACAGGAAAAAAAATGTGTTTACAAATTGTAAATGATCTTAGTTGTTAATCTGAGATTGAATGACTCAAACTACAAAATAACAACATTAATTTCAAATGATTTTAGCTGTAATTTGATATCAAACGGTTGAGATTAAAAATTGTCTGATAAAGTTACTGCACCAAATATGATCTTTTACATATTTCTATTTACAACTCTCTTTTTTGTTATTTAATTGACTTCAGCACAAGAATTCCCTTTGAAGCTTTTCAGTTTTCAGTTAAATGCTTTAATTGATTCAATGAACAGTTTGGAAATAAGGTTTTTAAAGAACTTCTATATAATGCTGCATGTGAATTATCACTGTTTTCCTAACCCAAGATGTAAAAATATGAGATGCTGTTTGGTTATACCAGTGTTTCTTTATAGTGAGATTCTAACTGTAAAACATCAAAAGTTTTCAGTTGTAGTATAATAGATTAGATTGAATAGTGTAGGATCCAAAGTACATAGATTTGTCAATTAAATATTTCATTGACCAAATTAGTATCACCCTTCATCCAAATTGCTAGACTGGTTCCAAAAAGAAAAAGACAAGCATGCAGTACTGTTGCCAACCAATTAAGCTCTATGATACAAAATTTGGACAATAGAAGTTGTATTCTTCTCATATATAATAATACATATATAGATTGGCTTCCAATTCCATAAAGAACTAGTAATAGATAAGATTAAAAAAAAAAGTAAAAAAAATGGTTAAAATTGTCATGACAGACTATCTGCACATAGGACTTTGAGGATGATGATGATAACCAAGCTGGTTTGAGGAACAATATCCCATCATTTTTTCAATACCCAAACTGCATTTTTGAATAGAAAATCTACCTTTTTCTTCCACCGTTTTCAAGATACTCTCGAACACAGATACTTCACAAGGTATTCTCAGAACACCAGTTTGTTCAAACCCAAATTCTTCTTCAGCTTCTCTTAGTAATATGTGAAAGGCTTGATGAGTCAAATACTCAGTTGGTATAACAAACCTGTTAAGGTCTACACCAACACAAACTGCTAGGTAGCCTTTTGGAACCGCGTTACTTGATCCTCCTCCTTCGCGTTCGGACATTGAAAGTGTTCTTTTCAGAAATTTTATGCTTTTACTAGTAGTACTGCTGCTGCTGTTGTTGCTGCTGTTTGTTTTTGAATCATTGGCTGCTCTTCTCCATTTCTTTAGGATCTGTTGAAGTCTAACGATGTCTCTGATCTTGTTAGGTTTCTTTGGTTGATCCATATCAATATATGGATATGTGATGCCTCTGTTTATGAGGTTTTGGTTTATATCTGCTTTATCTTTTTGGAGAGTATGTAGTTAGATGAGGGAATTGGATTATTTGAACTTAGTTCCCTCTTCATGTTTGGGCTAAGTTAAGCCTGGCTATATAAGTCGATACAATGCCTCCAATTTATAGAAGAATTGTTGCCTTGAGAATCTCAATATTAAAAGGTTCAGCTCTTTTATTTATATTATAATAAAAAATCATATGCATTGAATTATGACGAGTTTATTATAATCGAGAAAACTCGAGGCTCATAAAGTACTTACAAATATATTTATATATTATCATTCGAGTAGAATGAACTAAGTTTTTTGTTGAAGTTTACGTGTGAGTGCATTGGCTATATGAGGGGGATCCTTAGTCTCATATCAATTATGAATGGACTAATTGAATGATATATAACGGAGGTGATCCATACACCCAATATCTCAAAGTTTTGGGTGAAGACATGATATTTAAATCACTTATGGAGTTACTCATAGTTCAATGTGATGACCACTCAGTGATTTAAACTCCTCTCATAATCATCAGACCCGATAGTTTGACTAAAGGTGATTTTGTTGGGTTTCAAGTGTGAGTGGTTTAGTTTCCCTCACGTAAGAGTCCACTTGGATTTGAAGCTGCATATGTCCACCTACCATATGCTTAAATTCCACTTTTTAATTAGAAAGTGAAGGGAGCGGGGATCGAACTCTAGACCACTTAGTCATAGAGACTCTAATATTATGTCAAACAACCAATTATCCCAAAAATTTAAGCTGTTAGGATAGAGCCACATCAATGCTTTTATATTATTTCTAACACGCATCGACTATGAGAAAAATGTTAAACATATAAGAGATGTAACTCATATATTTAATACATTAAGATTTTGAATAGAGACAAAATATCTCATTCTCTTATGATCCTTAAACATTATTGATCTGTTGTTTCTTCTGCGCTCCCCCAAACTCCCCAACGGTTCTCATGTATCCAAAGGCAAAAAGAAGACTTGCATGATGTAACCCTAACTAAGGAGTCCCTTCATATAGCCAATGCTTTATTAGGCTCCCATGATGATGCAATGCAACAGTTTTAAAATGTTGAATTAATGAATAAATATAATCTAGTATTTTGTTTTCCTATATATGTCACATGCATGGCAATAGAAAAACAACAAAAAAATGTTGTCCAATTTAGGGGAGTTGGACGTCAAGCTGTGCCTCCGAGGCTTCACATGTGAGTGATTAGTGCAAGCCAGAGCTTTCTCTCTCCTTCATCATTCTTTGTTTTGAAAGTTAAATCCATTGTTTTGATTAATTTAAAATCAAGGGTGACTAGGTCATGAAATTAAGTATGTGATTAATTAAATAATCAATTACTAAGCACATATTTTATATTAGATTGAGTGATGTAGCTACCAGCTTATTTTGTTTTCAACGAAAATCCCGGCCCCTAACATGCTGTTTAATTAATTTTCCCTCGTACAACGAAACTGTACATTTGTTGTACCATTCAAAATCAAACGCACCACTTGTTTGAATTTGAACGATCGATAGTACTTCCTCTGGTCTTAATTATAGACAAAAATAATTTTTTAGATGCATTCAATAATTAATGTATTTAGTCTACATATATTAGTCAATAAATGTATCTAAAAAATATTTTTTACTTATAATAAAGGCCGGAAGAAATATCAAATATTTAAATATTATAAAGGTCGTTTGGGGAGACCTGCTTCATTCCTTCAAGGTGCGACGTTCATGCATGTATGAATGCACGTTTCATTACATCATGAGTTGAATTTGTAACACAGCCTTTGCTTCTTTTTTAAAGGACTTTGTTATGTTATGTTTGTTTAATCTGTAACACAACCTTTGCTTCTTCTTTAAAGGACTTTGTTATGTTTGTTTAATCTTTTTTAGCAGCTCATTTTAATTTGATCATTTGCTACATAAAACTTAAAGAACATTTAAATTGTTTTCAATTAAAAGTAATAAATAATTTGAAAATAAATCTTAGTATAATTTTGTCTTATCGGTAATCCAACTTGGGCCTTAAGTTTTTTAATAGGTGAAAGTCGAGTTTGAGTTTGCTCCATTTGTTATCCATTCATTTATTCTCCATTTGGAGAGAGATAGACACATTGAAAATTAATGGAGTAGCTCGACTCAAGCTATTCTCACCTTATTGGTAGGAGAATTACTTTTTGCACCCCCGAGTTGTCTTTTTCACCCCCTAAATTACCCAAAATACCCCCTCGCGCTACCTACAAAGCAAGCATGTAAAATTGCAAAAACGGAACACCACAGTTCGCAAACCTTATAAAAGTCAAAAAAATTTGTCCTCTTCACCCTTTTTAAAGTGTAAATTGAGTTCGTTCTCTAAGTAGCGAACTATGTTTTAGTTCGCACTATAAGTGGCGAGTGTTAATATTTTACACTCAAACTGAACGCCGGCACCCCACATGAATGAAAAAATCATGAAAAAAAAGTTTGCTCCCTAGGATGCAAACTCATAACTGAGTTCGCTCCCTAGGATGCGAACTCTTTTTTTTCATAATTTTTTCATCTATGGTGGGTGCTGGCGTTCAATATGACTATAAAATATTTACACTCGCTACTTAGAGTGCGAAAAAGTGTTCGCTTTTCAGATAACAAAAGGAATACTATGGTCATTTCAGAGGGTGAAGAAGGAACCCCGTTGGGGGGGGGGGGGGGGGAGAAACTCTCTATTGATAGAGCTGTCCGATGGACGAGTTTGGTCCGATGGACAATCACGTTAATGGGTTTGAGTGGGGTGGCCCACTTGCTTCACAGACTTCCAAAATTAAGTTCAACTCAATTAGTAATGGATTATGTAATCTTAATTATGACCAAAATATCTTTTAAAAGGAATGCAATGGACAATAAATCTATATATTACATAATTTATTATCAATCAAATAAGTCGTGTGTCATGTTTTCATAGACTTACTTATATGATATTCAAAAAATTCATTAAATTAACACCGATAGATGATAAATACCACAAAAATAAACATGCAAAAGTAGAGAATATATGTGGATCATAAGTCACGAAGTACAACCTTAGAGCCATTTATATCCAGGCTTACGTGAATAGATCGACAACTTCCTAACCCGAGTCTCGTGAACACTTGACTAGCCTAATACACTTGACTTATAGTATATATGCGATTCATAATACATAATAAGTCAATAACCAAAGATGTTTGATAGAATATTTTTATTTTAGTATTTTTAATGGACCAACATGTAGTTCAACTAGTCCGTCCTTGAAAAGTATATGTATGGTGGGTCAGACCAAAAAACTAGTGTTGTATTTTATGAATTTCTTTTCTCGCCCCATTCTTCTCGTGAGCCTCTTAATTTATATAAATGCCCTCTCACTTTCTAGAGTGCGAGTGTGTTGAAAACGAAATTTATGAACAACATTGTTCGCACCCTAAAATTCAAACTATATTCGCATTCTAGGGTTCGAACTTGTCTGGTACACGAACTAGTGCATAAAATATGACCTTTTCAATAACAACAATATAGTACATTGAAATGAAGATCAACAACATAAACATAAATTAAAAATACCAATTAATTACATCATCTCCCTTTGGTTCAACTATGCACGACGCGATTTCGTCAAAAGGTTCTCGGGCAAATTAAGCTTGAACATATTTCAACAAAGTTGCATCTAACTCGATCGGTTCTTTGGTACTATAATGAAAGAAAATAGAGAGCATGTTGATGAACCTGTTATGCCTATCTGAATTGACCAGCGAAAGCCGATACTCAAACACCAATCATCTTATTTAGAAGCGAACTGTCTAAGTGTTCAAATTCTATAATCTGAATGTATGTTATGTCAAAGAAGTCCACACTATGCAGCATTAAAAAAAATAAATCAGAAGTCCACACTATGCAGCATTAAAAAATCAGAAGAAGGCTTGCCACATTTTTTGGAATTTAATTGCCATTTCCATGTTCAACTTTAAGCCCGAAAACTACTCCTAGCTAGTCACATCAATCCAGCTACAACTAGGAATATTGAATACGTAAAAAAACAAACAGGAAGACTGAAAGCTCTTGGCTTCTAGTTAAATTGAATAGAAAGAGATTAGTAACTTGTTTGTACTAATTTATTCAAAAAAAAAAACTTGTATATAGTTAAAATAATAGTGTACAATTACAGATGCATCCAATTAAAATTATACAAATAAATATTTAAGTGCATATGAATTATTATTTCGGTGTATATTGATTTAGTCAAAATCAGTACACTCGACATGACATGATCTTTGACAGTCAGGAGGCTTAGAAAGAGACTAGCCGATCTTGGGTTTCCGGCTCTTAACTTTTAAAAAATTTATACCAAATTCATTTTTGGTTTTTGTTCACAATATGTACATATAGATGTACATTTTTGACATTTATAAAAAGCATACAACATAATTACTTTTTAACTTTATAAATTTAAAATTCAAAAGATTTGACAAATATTGAATTTGGATGATCCAAATTTGAGTTTCACTTGTGCCTTTGGAATGAGGTAAACCATAATTATAAATGTTATTTGAGCACGAAGGTGTTGAATTGGGGTTCACCTCTTACCAGAAATTTCTTGTATAAAATAAGTAAAGAAATAATTTTGTGGTCAAATAATATAGTGGCTAGACTTTACGTGCTCTGAGTGTGGAGAACCTGAAATTCAAATCCTAACCCTTCAACAATATTTCTGGTAATTATCAACTGAACTAAATTTATTGAACAACAAAAACTACTTATAAATTAAAATGGAAATGTGGATCTTGGTTTGAGCAAAGCTAGTGGCATTTGGAGAAACCTAAATACTTTTTAATTATAAGTATTTTTTTTAAGTCCTAAAATCTTCCATATTTTAGACTCCAACACCATCTCCTCATACAAAAATTTAGCGCATCCAAAATGGAAATGTGGATCGATGTTACAAAATAATGAAAATGAAGGCGTTTAAAGTGACCATAAAAACCTTTGGATTTGGTCCCCGTGAACATAGGTTATGTTTGGTAAAATTAAGCTATAAGCTATCTTATAGATGATAACTGAAAAACTACTTGATTGAAATTAAAGTGTCTGGTAAAATTAGTTTTAAAAGTGATTGATAAATATTAAAAGACATAAAAAGATATGTATGTTAGTGGGTAGTTATTCTTTTTAGTGGGTATATTTTTATTTTATAAAAAATTAAATTAAAGGTTAATAGTGGAAAAAAAAACTGTAAAAAGCTATAAGCTAAAACGGTACTTGAAATAACATCTCAAAAAACGATATAAGCTAATAAAAAGCTAATTGCCAAACACCTCTAATTTTTTTCATACAAGCTTATTGGAATTTGGACTTACCAAACAAGTGCCGTAGTTTTGTTTTTCGGGTCGAAAAAGATAACATTCCATTAAAAGCCAATATCGACAAACAGTTAGTCGACTAAATTCAGAGTATAATTACATAAAGAGCTCAAAACAATTAGCCCAAATTTTACACACTCACAAGATAAAACAATAAAAATCAAGAGAGGCAATGTGAACTAAAAAGTTAAACTAATTCCTTTGTAAACACTAGAGAACAAGTTTAATCGACAGAGATATCATATTCAATTTTGCTATTGAGGCCCCCCTACTTACTCCCAAGCCCCCCTAAAATCCCAAAATACCCCTGAGGACATGATCAAAATTTTCGTTGTCTAGGCAACGAAATCCAAATATATTGTTGCCTGCAGGACGAAGGCGCGTTCCTGGCCTAATTTACTTGAAATTCGTTGTCTAGACAACGAAATAAGCGTAATTGTCACTTAAGTAACGAAACACCTAGTTTCGTTGTCTATCTCACGAACACGCTTGGTTTCGTTGGATAGACAACGAAAACGCTTCATATCTGAAACGTGACAACGAATCCCAAATCAATACAGTAAAACTAAGAAACGATTTGGGAGAAACCTTGCAACGATTTTAGGGCGATTAAAGCATCCAACCATTCAATTGCAATCGATCACAGGAAGCAACTACAACCATTCTTTGAGCAAGCAAGCATCCATTCATCAGTTTGTCACTTAGGCAACGAATTTGATTTGTAAGAATACCTAAATTTAATTTTTGTAATCAATTAAAGTTGTTTTACTTGTTATAATTTAACAGTCAATTGCATGCTACAAAATTAATTTAGAATTTAGTGATTTTGATTTGGGATTTAGGGTTTATGTGTTTGATTTGGGATTTAGGGTTTGTGATAAATTTAAATTCATTGTTGATTATATTAAGTTAATGTTTTGTTGATAAATTTAAATTCATTGTTGATTAAGTTAGATGTTGCTTAGAATTTGGATTGATCGTAATTGATGATGTTGAGTTTTGCTTGATGTTGATATGATTAGAATTAGGGTATAACAATGATAATGTTGTTAATTGATCATAATTGATAATGATAAAAATTAGATTAAATTTAGTAGTTTTAGTTGATGATTAAATCTGATGTTTTGAATTTAGCTGATAATGATGATATAATAATGTTGCAGGAAAAATGGATGAAGTTACTCGTAAAAGAGCGGGTAGGGATAGTGTTGCCCATAGCTCGGCTCGTAGGGAGAGAGAGCTTGCCCTAGCACAGACAAGGGGCTCAAAACGGACGGGTGGTAGAATGAAGGAAGTTTCTTCTACTGCGGAAAATCATCCCGATCCGGTGCCTGATCATGAGACTACGTTACAGACGGAGCACGAGGTGGATGTTGAGGAGGATGATTATGATGAGGCGGGGGTTGAGGAGAATGATATGGAGGAGGGAGAGGAGGAGCGGGAAGATGATGATGAGGATGGTGATGGTAGAGATCATGAGGAGCAGGAAGATGAGGATGAGGAACGGACGCCGTCTCCTCCGAAGAAGCCTACCGGGAGGACAGAGCGTAGACCAAGGCCCGTAATGACTAAGGGATATAGGGTGCCACCAATTGACGCACCGGAGGGGGATACCCGGGTGGCCCAAGTGATCTGACAGTTTTGCCTGATTTTGGCAAGCATATTGCCAACTTTTTGTGGTTGGAACATGTAATTTTTCAACAACTTACTATATGCGTTATTTTTTTTAAAATATGTGTTATGTGTGTTGATTATGATACATGCGTTAATATATGCGTTATTGTTTAACTTAATTTTTAATTCGTTAAATTAAATTTTTATGTATGCCTTAATTCGTTAAAATTAATATGCGTTATTTTTTATATATGCAGTGTCCGTTGCGATATTTGAGGTGCATGAACAACGGGAAAAAAATTAATGACTTCGACCTGCCCGGAGAACACTTGCATTGGTTTTGGGATCCTATAAATGCAAGTGGATTGACACCCCTGCTGAAGACAAACTACGACAACGTCGATTGGGGTGTCCTGACTGCATTCTCAGAGAGGTGACAACCAGATACCGGCACCTTCCATATACCGGTCGGGGAGGTGACCATCACTTTGGATGATGTTGCGTCGTTGCTGCACATTCCGATTCGTGGTAAGATGCTTAACCACGAATCCACTGCATGCACGAAGGCTGAAGGAGCGGATATGTATGAGGAGTACCTCAACTTCGGGAAGGCGGATTGCATGGATGAGTTTTTTAAGATGAAGGAAGCGCATATTGGATTTCCCAAGCTTTTGCAGTTATACTTGGACAACCTGAACTATGCTCAGAAGGCAGAGAATGATAAGGACTGGAGGACACCGTGCTGTACTATAGGGAATGCACGGTCAGATGCTTTCTGCTGTACTTTCTTGGTGGGACACTGTTCACCAACAAGAGTACGGGGTATGTGGATGTGATTTTTCTCACATACTTGCAAGACCTGGATGTGCTGCACACATGGAATTGGGGTGCCTCAGGACTCGCGTATCTGTTCAACTATTTGAAAAAGCAAACCAGGCAGAAGAGTGGAAACAACGGCGGTTACAATTGCCTTTTTCGGGTAAATATTTAAATTTATATTTTAGTTCTTGTTTTCATTTAATTTAATATTTTTGCGTAATAAATTAATATGGTTGTCATCGTATTTTGTTTGAATTTATTTATTTTCCGTTATAATTCATTATCGCTGATAATATGTTTTTGATTGAAATTGTTTATTTTGCGCAGGCTTGGGTTCATGCACATTTCCCTAGATTTGGGACATATGTTTTGAACAAAAAATTTGAGCCACATTTTCCGTTGGCTGCAAAATTTCAACCGTTGAAAGGGGGTGTGCAACCAGATGAAACAAGGTTGGCGTTGGATCGGATGGAGCACGACGACATCGTGTGGCAACCATATGAGGCTCGTCGCCATATCAAGCCGTTTGAAGATTCAAGTTGGTATTCGGGCTGGATTATGTGTGGACAGTCAATGATTTCCCCGCATTTGCCTGAACGTGTCCTCCGGCAATATGGACATGTTCAGTCAATACCGAGAGCTCCGTACACAACTGCAAAGGCGAAAATGAACAGATTCACAATTGATCACGCCTTTCAGAATATGTTGACTGAAAATTATGTGACGGAGGAAATGCAGGGTCCAAGATCCACACATGGTTTTGAAGCCGACCCCGGATATATTGCATGGTTCTTCAAAGTCTCGCATCCAAAGATTAATGCACCATGCCAGGGCAGTCCTCCACGGCCGGCAAATCTTGAAGTGTTGATTGAGGAGGACAACAATGATGCAAAGATGGATGTGTTTGAAATTTGTCGGAAAGTGCGGACGGAGGTGATGGAAAAGGTTGAGGATGAAATGTCTATGGAGGAGGCCAAAACATTATTGAAAAAAGTGTGTGATGATTTGGAGCCAATCACGAGTTACTCGGTGAGGCGCAAGAGGAAGAAAGACGGTGAAGGAAGGAGGCGAAAGAAGAAGAAAAACAATGATGCCGGACCAAGCACTCAAGCCTAGAGTCTCGTCGTTGTTTATTTTGTTTTAGTTAATTTGGTGTTGTTTGTTCGTACTTATAGTTTTGGAACTTGATTTTGTAATAATGGTACTTTTAATTTTAATCGACAATTTGGTGTTGTTTGTTCGTACTTATTGTTCATATTAATCGACAATATAAATGCATTTCGTAATTTTAATTTGTACTTTTAATTTTTCGTAACTAAGTTGAGAAACGTATATTCAAATTATATGAACAGATCTGTTAAAAATGAACATGGACAGGTTTGCGTGGTTTCGAAGACCATGTGGATACACAATAATAAGCCACTGCAACTGGTTCTGTGAACAATGGTTTCGTTGTCTAGGCAACGAAAACTGGATGCACTTTTCCAGATTTTCGTTGTCTAGACAACGAAAACTTGAAACCCTTTTCCAGATTTTCGTTGTCATTACAACGAAATATGGTCACAGAGTTTCCAAATTTTCCATATTTTCCAGATTTTCGTTGTCACAGAGTTTTCCAGATTTTGATACTGTTACTTTTTTTATTTTAGTGGATAGTTGATGTTAATTACAATAAGTTAATGTTAATTTATTTTAATTTAACAACTTCAAAATGAAAATTAAAAATAACATTAACAATGCAAAATACAATTAACAAAAACAATTTCATTTATTTTTTGTTACAACCATTACAAATGAATACCTCAGGCAGAAATAATACATTTATCCCTCGTAATCCCGGGGGAAAAAGAAATCTGCCCCTAGCAACAGGAAAATATGGGCAAAAAAATACAACTGCGCGAAAGCGCAAGAAAACCAACCTGGTAAAAACCAGGAAAAACATGAATGCCGGGGCAAGAGAAACTCGCTCCGGGGAAAGAGTAAAGCCGGCCTAGCGGAATATCCCTTCGGGTCATGTCAGGCAGAAATAATACATTATTTCGCCCACTAAATTTTGCGCAATTTCCCTTCGGTTCACCTGCCGAGGACTAGTCCCACACTATAGGACAGTCTCATTTGTACAGTAGTAACCACAAGTCAAGCAAGACTCATTTGGACTAACCATAGCGTTCCTAGTGAGGACACAAAATCCGATAGGAGCGCTATGGTTAGTCTACGACGGACCATGCGCCCGATAGAAACCAACTAAAACTAATAAAACTACGAAACTATAAAAGGCAAAAAATTAAAACTTATGAGCAAAAGAGGAAAAGAAGTGAATGGTAAAAAATATGGCACAAAACATTAGGTGCCTATTTATAGAATTTTTGCTCAATTCTGATTGGCTGGTGCACTATTACAGCCACACACGTGGCCAATCACAGTTGGCCACGTGTCAACCAATTTTGACTGCATGGGGAGCTGTTTTTGACTGCCGACACAATTTCGTTGTCTAGGCAACGAAATTTAGTTGATTTGCTATTTCGTTGTCTAGACAACGAAAGTCAGCGTGTTCGTGAGGTATACAACGAAAGACAGCGCGTTCGTGAGGTAGACAACGAAACCAACTTAATCTGGGCCAAATCCTGAAGGCACGCAGGTATTGCTCACTTCCGTCAATTTGTCACCAATAGTCATTTTTTTTCGTTGTCTATGCAACGAAAATTCTATCCAGGGGCAATTTGGTCAGTTTGGGGGGGCCTGGGAGCAAACGTGGGGGGCCTCAATAGCAATTTTCTATCATATTTTACATGAAGAAATAAAACTTTTGGGCTTGGGCCGGTTGGGGGCTTGGGCCTGTTGTGGGAAGTGGAATTGGATCTCCCGCGCTATGGAATTTCCATCTCCCTCCACTGCATTTCTATAATCGCGCTTCTTTTTCGTCACTTTTCTTCTTTACAGTTACAGTCTGTTTCACACCTTTCTCCACCGGCGATACTGCTTCTGTTTCCACCACAGTGCTAGCAAGGTAAATATCAAAATTTCCATTGTTAGGTTTTCTGATTTAGGATATTTTTAATTTGTGATAAAATGGCCAATTCATTATGTAATTGGGGCTATTAGCAATGTATATTTGTGTTGTGAAATCACTGTTAGGGTTTTTGATAGATTCAAAATTCGCGGTTTTTGTGTTGTCAAATCAACTTATGCATTTTCTGTAGTTAATTTGTTGCTCAATTGATTGATTTTCTGTAGTTTTCTCTTAAAATTAGCTTCTTCTCGATTTAATGGAAATATGATTGCATAATTCACTTTCTGCAATAGAAGTGGAATTGTCATATCACTTTCATGCTTTGTTAATTGCTGGTAGTTGCATTTATACTCTTCCACTGAAAGTTGGAGTTTGTTTGGAGATTATTCCAATACAAGATACCTTCAAAAATGGACTTAGTAAAAGAGGGTATTCATAGTTTGCCAGCATGTTTTTATGTATCCTTTTCCTTTTTTAGGAAATTTTAGTGTTCTGTTGGCATATGACAGTTTTAGGAAAGTAGAAAATATTGATTCTTCAAAAATTTCATTGAGTTGGTTGATGTAAATTGTAAACACCATTCCATTATATGCCTTATTGCAAAAACTATAGGATACGGATAAGAACCAAAATCTTTTGGAAACAATAGCATGGTGTAGGCGACTTATGGTTGCCCTCAAATTTCAAGAGCATAGTGGGAGACTGGGAGTACAAAAGTTGTCAAGTGTTACTGTCATGGATTAGATGTTGTAATTGGATTAGTCTCTGGGTTTTTTTTTTTTATCAATATGTCTTTGGTTTATGGTATTGGGTAAATTTATGCGTAGATCATTTGACAATGTGAGAGTTGATCTATTGGTGTAAAAGTTTTCTCTGGACTTGCTTTGTGCCTTTAAGTAATTAATAATATAAATCTCATTTTTGTTTCTGCAAAATAAAGTATGATATAATTATTAACTGAAGGTTAATTGCTTGCATCCCAGCCTAGGATCCTAGATCTGCCACTGGTTACAGTTACAAGTTAGAAGGGGAAAGAACGGTGACTGATAAACCTATATATGAGCTGGTGGGAAGGCATTCAGGAATCCCGGGTTCTCGTTGCCCCAGGTAATAATGCTCTTACCACTCTTTATTTTGTTTAACAATTTATTTTTTGGTTTTTGTTTAATAAATTTTGCATTAATGTATGCTGTTAATTTTTAAAATTTTTATTCTTCTTGCAAGTGCAGATCCTGGTACAAATGGAAATGGTCTGGGACGTATGATATTGCTCCGTCATCCCAAATCTGGTAACTCAAACAATAACCCACCAATCATTTCTACTTATCATATTTTTGTCACACACACTGATAGGATCCAATCTCAATTATGACGGAACATTGATAAGTAGGAAAATAGAGAACAAAATAGCAACTGTGATTTAATTGATAAACCAATAGAATAAAGTGATTTTATGGTAGAAATTACATATAAAATGCAGAAAATGTAAAGGTAATAGGCACTTAGAGAAGCCTAAGCTCTCCCAAGAGTAGCAACCCAAATTCCAGTCTAATTCTATTCCCCATCAAATGCTGATTATATAGTACTCAGACCTCCTTTCTCTCTCTTCCACCTGTACAAGTCATGCGTTTTCCATTCGGTTAGTTATGAGAAAATGAGTCTATACAGCTCTCTTCCCACAAGTCCTTCTTTCCACCTTAGCATAACTATCACACACTAATTATTTACGTCTGTTTGGATAAAAAACTTAATTATCACACAAACAACTTTTGTCATATAGTGCTTATGTATAAAATATCTCTATAACAAAAGAAAGTAAAGTTAATCATATAAGCTATAAGCTATTTTCACAAGTTATCTTGACAAGCTTATGCAAAACAACTTATTGACATTTCATAAGCTGTTTCTATAAGCTCTTCTAAATAATTTCATAAGTGTTCATGCAGTAGATAAAATCAAATAAGTCAATCCAAACAGACCCTTAGTCTAATGTTTATCTTCATTTCTTAACGTGTTCATTTAAATTGACACTATTCTGTTAACGATGTTGTACTACTTTGCTATTCATTTTTCTTGTGGAATTGGTCCTCATTGAGCTTTTTGACTGTTATCCAGCTTTTTCTTGTTTTAGAGACTTAACATGTCTTTTATTTTTTTGGCAGGAAATGCAACACAATATCTCTTAGTAAATGGGATGCTTCAAGAATTTCAGTGGTTTAAGAACTTGTACGGATCTTGGTTTTTGGGAGATTATACAAGTGAAGGTAGATGTTTGATTATCTACGATGCAATGCATGCATTTTAAATTCTACTTCATGTTTTTATTATACCGAGGGACATTATTTTCTCTCATCAACTTCTTTTTTGATGATGAAATCATCTACTAGTGTTTTTTTAAGTAATGTCTTTGTTCTGGCCTGGCTTATCCTTTTTTCTTGTATAACTAACAATTTGAAGGGAAAAAAACCTCGTTTTCTTATCTTTCTCTGGATGAAAGTATAATGATTCCTCTTGTTAAGTTAGTAGTCTCTAGGTCTTCTAATTTATCACTACTTCATTTTGTTCTTCAACAGATGGTCGACTATATTTATCCACACCTGTTGATGCAGTTTTCATTATGTTGCCCATATTTGAGGAAGCTAGAATGAAGGTAATTTTCTATTTATTTTCAATCACGGAAATTGAAAGACAGATGACATTTATTTTCCTTGTTCTTTCTTATTTGAACTAATCATTGGTCAATTGTAGCCGATGAAGCAAAATAAAGTTTTAGTCGCACGCCTTACACTTCATGTGTATACTATATTGTGAAATGATTAATTAGGTCTAAATTGTATCATGCATATTTGCATATCACTGATTCTTTAAAATGCATGCAGAAAGGCGATGATTTGGGCAAGTTCAGGCAATTGGATGAGATCTTGTTTATTGATGGGTATCCAGGATATCAGCAGTTAACGTCCCTTGTAGAGAACTGTATGCAAGTAGTTTGTGAAGTCAAAGGTAGTATTCCTGTATACCTTCTACTTACAACTTCAGTATGGTATTTGGCCATGTTTCCGGTTTAAGTAATTTAATGGGAATATATTGATGAAATAAAATGAGAAGTGTGGCTCTATGTCTTTTATACTGGTTGAGTGTCAAGTATGGTCCTGGTGACCTCATTGTTAATATTTTCTTTATTCGCCCAATAGAAATTATGGAAATTGAATGTTATGTGGTGATTTTAAATCTGTCCTCTTCTATCCTTGTGGATATGCAGAAGTAGGATCCATAAAATTCTTTAGACTCGATGACACAAAGGTTCTGCGTTGGCTGTGCTATAAGGTTTGTTTATTTCTCCTTATACTTCCTCTACTATCATTTCGCTTGCATAACTCTCAATCTCCCCAAAAACTAGCATACACAGTGCAGCTGCATAATAACTCCATTGTCCATGTGTATAATTGAGGCATTAGTTTATATTAGCAGCTGGCTGTCTGAACTTCATTAGTATGTTTTTCATGTAAATGTGAACTAAGACTGAAACATGATTGCATGACTAATCTATTTCATTATACCATAAATCTCGCATCATTAGTGTCATATTGCTCGTCATCATGATCAGAGTTGGTTGCTGATATAGGTATACCAAGCAACACTTGGCTTGCATTAGAGTTCACTTTGTAGCTTACTTTTTGTCTTCTGGTATATGCTTGGCCCATCTATTTTTCTGCTGCTACAAAACTTTTCACTGGTATTAAGATTTTGTTATAATTTCTTGTATTTAGGTTTGTCAGCTAAAACAGACACTGCCCAAGTTGGACAAAAACTATGCTGTTCAATCAGAGAAAGACACGTGTAAATTTTCTATCACCATTATGTTAAGCTAGCCTTTGGATAATTTTATTCTGGTTGAGGTTAAATTGAGAAAAGACAGATATTTTGTATAAGAAAAAGGAAAAGAGTGATAAAGGGATTCCTTGAAGTGTGTGCTTTTTGCATGTGGTCTCAGATTTATGCCTTTTGCTATACTCTGTATGCATGCACAATAATGATGAGAAGCTCATTGGCAACTTGGTGAAAATGATGTCTGCATTTTGTGTAAATGCAGGCTAAAATTCTCTTGTATAGTGACTAATATATTACTCATATACTATTACACTGAAACAAATAATTATGTTACATTGGCAGTTAAACTTTGAAAATGAAAATAGAATAGATGAACTTATCTTATTTATTGATAGAAAAAATACTTGAAGTACCTATAATTTTTGTGTAATATTCCCCAATCCTTTGATTGTAAACATTGACACTGATGTTACTGATGCAGTGGCTGATGCAGTTTCTATATTAGGAGAGTATTTAAATGAAGAGCACTGGTTGCAGCCTTTGTGTAACCATCTTAAGTATGGCCTTTGAGAATAATGTCTTTTATGATCATTTAACTTATATTATAAGAAAAACCATGGTGGGTTGGAATTAAGTAGATTTTGCTTTTGCAGGTTAAACATACTTGAGGTTACAGGAAAAGCACAAGCAAATGCTGAGGAAAGTAATCCGGGTCTGTATAATGTGCCACAGGTATTTGCTGAACACTAGAAGAATGAGTTTGAAATCTGCTAGTTTGGAATTTGTATAGTAACTATTTTGCTTAATAACTGCCAATGTAATCCGGAACAGAGTGATGATAAGAAGGGTACAATTGTGAAGAAGGGCAGACAAGCAAAGAAGATAAAACTGGAGACAGAGTCACATAACATCAAAGACATGTTTTCAAGGGCCTCCCGAAGGAAAAAGTAAACCATTTGCTTGGTAAAAAATTGGAAATGGGTCATTTTCATATTGTATCATCATTTTCTAAACACTTGAGTAGTGGATAAGCACTGAGTCAGATCCTGGTTTGTAGTTTGTACCGTCCATTTTTTGTGCTATTTATTTAATTCTAGACTAGATTTTATCATCAATTCCTATTTCATCTGCATCATTAAGTTTTTATTTTTAATCCCTCAACTTATATATCTCTACATTTTCTTGTCTCAATTACTAATTAATTGTTAAAAATAAAGGTATCTCTAGAGCTGTAAAAATGGATCGGGCTATCGGGCCGGTCCATTAGCCCTATAGTTTTACACGGGCCGAGCTTTTAAAAAAAGTTGATCAGACCTTATTGGACCGGCCCCTCGGGCCAATATATTTAATGGGCCATTGTGGGCCGGCCCCTTAAAGAGTTTAAAAAAAAGAATTAAAAATAGTTTTAGCTAAAAATAAGAATTTTTAGATAATTAAGTAACAAAAGATGAGATTTGTTAGTTATGAGATAATTATTAAACCAAATTTGTTTTTTTTTTTAAGATTAAACCAAGTTTGTTATGAATATCTTTATTTGAAAAAAACTAATAACAACTTAATCAATCATTATAAATAGAAAAGTATAAGAAAGAAATTAATCAAATTATATGGATATTAATTTGTGGGTGATACATATGTAGTTTTATTGTCCATTGAATTTATTTTGTAAAAAAAATTTGTCAAAAAAAAAAAATGAAAGTTTGTCGGGCTGGCCCATTGGGCCATGTAGGCCTTTGCTTATCGGGCTGGGCTTAACGGACCGGGCCATGAGGCTTAATGGGCCGGCCCACTAAAGCCCATTTATATGTCATGGCCCCCGGGCCGAGGTGGGCCAGGCCGGGCCGACCCCTTTTGACAGCTCTAGGTATCTCCTAGGTTGAAGGCGGTGGGTTTATGTTGACTCATAAAGGAGAGTTTAGTAGATATGTGTACTTGCGAGAATGGATTCTCTCAAATTTTTTTCCTCAATTTTTTCTCAATTTTCAGATCTTAACCATCAATCACCTTTTCTTTATTTCTTTTAGAATTAAATATTGTTTTACCTTTGTAATCCAATGGTCAATTGTCCATATTATTTCCTCAATTTATTTTTTCACTTTAGAGAATCACTCTCGTGTACTTTCACACTGCAGCTGTCCAAATACTGTCAGCATATACAAAAAGCATATGTCCAAAATCTTCATTTTCCTTAAGAAAATCATATGCCCAAACTATTTTAATTTAAATTCAAGATCCAAAAATAGCAGAACAAGCCAAACAATGAGATAAAGAAATGGGAAGATAGAAAGGCTTACAAACCACAAATAATGTTCGTATGTTTGTTCTGTCTTAGGATGGTTATTTAATTATTTTGTCAAAAAACAAATGATTAATTTCATATTGTGCAGCTTATATAACTTTTTTTTTGGTAAAACAAAAAATCGCATAGTACAAAAATTAAATTCTAAATTTAATCAAAAAATAAATAAATTAAACTTTAGTTAAGAGAATCGAATTAACGGTGTATCTCATTGTCTGTCAACTTTTTATTTGTATGTAATTATTATATACATTGATAATTTGACATTATATATTATGTTGGTTACAACTCATAAATAAAAGAAAATGCTATATTAAAATAAATAAATAAATAAATAGATAAGTTAATTTTTATGGATAACGAACAAAGTGTTCCTACCCTACCACGTCATATACATCAAAAGCGTTGATTGTTCCAACACTACCCTACCACCGTTCTATTCTCCTTCTAACATCATCTTCATTAGTCTACTCTTCAACACTCAACTTCTTCCCTTTCTCTCTCTCTGCAACTTGAAGGTAATTACTAAATTTATTTACTCCAAAAATTCTAGTACTACTACTAATTTGCAGCACTTATTATGTCTACTTCAAATATTGTAGCACTAATTTAGCAGCAATCTATTGTTCAAGTGATTATTTGAGTTGTTATTATGCTATACATACACATTACAATCATGTAATTACACTTGGTCCCACCTAATCTTTTTTACACATGCATGTGTATTATATTAAGACATCATCATCATATCATAACATGTATGATGTATCAATCATATTTTCCTTAAACCATTGAAATATTTCATAAAAAATATCAAGTGATAATTATGTATGTGGTTTAGATATTTTGTTATGTTGTTCTGTTAGGAAAGGCTTCTAAGCAAAAGCAAAACTTTGGCTGAAGAAGCATCCTACATAGTACATAGGAATATCCTCCCATATTACGTGTTCATAATAAACTCTTTATATTCTTTTTATTCACATTTTGTAATTGCCACAGATTTTTTTGGAAAAAGTGAAAGATTTCCTTGCAAGAATCTGAACTGCTTTTTTTCCAAGTCTATCTTCTCTTGCAAAAGTACTCAACAAGTGTGAGGGTTAATTTTTTATTGATAATAAGGTTATATAATCAATTCTAGGTGTTTCTTTTATAACTTATATTTTGATCAATTAGGTTTCAAGAAAGCTTGTAAAGAAGAGAAGACTGCATCTTTTTTCTGAGAGGTTCATATGGCAGGGTTAAATTTTGAAGCTGAATATGTTGATAGCTTTGATCTTCTGAAGGTTTTTGCAGCTGAAGGTGTTGAGTTCCTTTTATCTTCTGAAGGCAAGGTAGTTTCTTGAGAATTTTACTTCTGTATTATGTTTTTGTTTTGTTAGCCAATAGATAGGTATGTTATTTGATTCAACTTGAGGGTTGAGATTTCATTGGTTTAACTTCTAAGTCATTCTCAGAAAGGTTTCTTTTTTCTCTCTATTTGCCGCGGCCCCTGTTGCGATAGCAGACGACTCCTTGTTTCGGGAGTCGGTTATGTGTAGGATTATTTCTAATGTTTTCTCACATAAATAAACAATGGTGGCGACTCAATGTTTCAAACTCTTATTTTTCGGCTCGCCTCCTCCCACGGCGACCCCTGTTGCGTTGCGACACAAACAAATAAATAAAGATGAAATCTGAATTAGAAAAAATATTCCATTATTTGTTTAGTTTGTGATATTGGTTAAACTAGCTAATGTTTTCCATCTTTGAATCATGAGATTAGGTACCATTATCTGACTGCAATGGGAAAATCATCTGCCTGTTTTTCTCTGCCAACTGGTGTAGGCCTTGTAGACTTTTCATTCCTCATCTGGTTGATCTTTACGAAACACTGAGAAAGAGGGGGATAAATATAGAGATCATATTTAT
Organism: Trifolium fragiferum; assembly: GCA_954870985.1. NCBI lineage: Eukaryota > Viridiplantae > Streptophyta > Magnoliopsida > Fabales > Fabaceae > Trifolium > Trifolium fragiferum. The sequence goes on from OX940794.1 coordinate 41,527,888, forward strand.
CTCCTTCGACCGTGACGAGGATGGATTTAAAGAACACATCAAGAGTATGCCGTGGCTAGCCGTCCCATTTGATGCAAATTTGCATAGAAGACTGATTGATAGATATCGGGTTGATCGAATTCCGTCATTCATTCCATTTTGTTCTGATGCCTTAACTGTCGATGAAAACATGATTGAATGGATTGAGGATTATGGTGCTGATGCATTTCCTTTCACAAGGAAGAGACGTGAGGAATTGAAAGCCATAGATAAAAGTAAACGTGAAGAAGTAAATTTAGAAGAATTATTGACACATGAAGGGCGCAACTTTCTCATTTCTGGAGATGATAGAAAGGTATCCTAAACCCATGCTTGAATTTTTTGTTTACTATGTAATAAACTAGTAGTCATCTAGATTTTAAATTGCAGTTCCGGTGACAGTCCTAGTTATTTTAGAGAATCTCGGTCAGATGTGGCTCTGATACAGTCTCAAACACAGCTGCGTTGTCATTGTGAAGACATTAAAAATTTGATGTCAGGTCTTAGGCGCATTTGTGGAAACTTTCTATAAAAAAATGACTTGTTTCATTGTTGCATTGCAGGTGCTTGTATCTGAACTAGCCGGGAAAACGGTAGGCCTATTTTTCGGTGCATTCTGGTCTCCTCCGTGTCGTGCCTTCACTGTTCAACTTGCAGATGTATACAACAATCTCAAGGACACCAAAGGACACTGCTTTGAGATTGTTTTGGTTTCAACAGATAAGGATCTCCAAGAATTCAATGTCAACAGAACTAGCATGCCTTGGCTTGCTATCCCATATGAGGACAGAACAAGGCATGACCTGTGTAGAATCTTTGATGTAAAGAAAATTCCAGCTTTGGTTTTCATTGGACCGGATGGCAAAGTCATTAGTTTGGATGGAAAATTTATGGTCTCCTCATACGGCGCAGAAGCTTTTCCATTTACAGAATCGAGGATTAAAGATTTAGAAGCGGCTTTGAGAAAGGAAGGAGATGCTTTGCCTCAACAGGTTGAGGATGTCAAGCATGAACATGTACTTAAATTGGATATGGCCAAAGCATATGTATGTGATTCTTGTAAGAAACAAGGCAAGTTCTGGGCATTCTCTTGTGATGTCTGTGACTATGATCTTCATCCAAGTTGTCTAGAGAAGGTCAACAATGACCAAAGTTGGTAGAGAATAGAATCATACAAAATTGCTACTACTTACTTTTGTACTAATGAAGTTAAAATGTCAAACATAAGATCTTTATACACTACATATTTTCCTATCAGTATGTTATTAAAACCTGTTATTTGAAGGGTAAGTTTTTCTACTTTTGTAAGGTAAAGGTATTAGTAGTAGGATACTCTATTAGTTAAGAAAGTTTAGGTAAAGCCCTTCCTTTGAAAGGTATATGGCAGACATATAGAGCATACTTGTATAATTATTTACATGGCAATATATTTCTTACATTTTTCTGTGCAAATAACATAATCCTGAGTGGAACAATTTTTGGCCATACTCGACTTTTTTCCTCGCCGAACTTCGAATTACTAAGATTTCTTTTCTCTAAAAATCAAAGGGATAAGACAAAAACAAACGTTTGTTGCTTCTTGCGCCTTATGTGTTGCATTATATTATTTCTTATATTGGACAACTTATATATTGCTATATGTTCCTTTTAGTATTTGCTGCTTAATTTTTCAAGTTATTATTATGTTATATCACCTCCTTTGAAATAGCTATAGTTTTAAAAACTGGTGCGAACAGCGAACCACCTGGTCGGATCGGCCAACTGAGAGAAAACCAATGATATGTCCAGATCGAATAGTTTGATTGGCTATGCTATAGAACCGGCGCGAACCGGTTTATAGATATTTGGTTCAATCTGATTCAGTCATGCGGTTCGACTAATGATGTCGCAACTGATCATACAAAGACAAACTCTTAAAACAATTTTAAAAATATAACAAATTTTTTATAACCTTAAAATAAATATATACAGAAAAGAGTAATAATTTTATTTCTTGACATTTGATTAAAATATAGCAATCCGGTCTTATTGGGTCACTAGATTGTAATTCACTCCAAGAAGGACGAAGTCATAGATAACCCGCAAAGTTTGGTTATTCTAAGATTAAATGGAATAATCTTTGTGGTTATCACATTCTTGAAAATTGCTCAAAATAGTAAATAAAAAACACCCAAAAATGGTTGCTACTTGTTCTATGAGAAACATTGACTATTTACTATTATTTTGTTTTGAACATCAAAAGAATCTGCAACAACGTAAACAAATCAAACACATGCCAAAAAAATCCTTAGAGGGACGCAAGATTCAAATAAAAAACCAAACAAGTTATATTAATTTATTTATTTATTTTTAATGCAAAAAACAAGAAACTTTGAATGGTTTCTTGCAAAGGAAGAAAGGAGATATAGTTTGGTTTGTGTTCATTGAAAGAACACCAAGAGTTTGGGTAGAAAGAGAGGAATGTGGTTGCCAAAGGCTTCAGAGAAGAAGGATGGTGTAAATGGATTAATAGCAGTGGCAATAGATAAAGAAAAGGGGAGCCAAAATGCACTCAAATGGGCTATTGATAATCTCCTCTCAAGAAGTGCAACTGTAATTCTCATCCATGTCAAGATTTTGGCACCTTCTCTTTCTTTATCACCTTCTATTTTCGCCTTAAGTAAGTACTAATACATATTATTACAAAAATATGTTATTTACAAGACCCAAAATATTGATACCTCACTTGCTTCATTATAGAGGCGGCAGGGATACATATCAATGGTCATGACAGTTTACCTCCAGAAGCTCAAAAAAACATTTTCCTCCCATATCGCGTCTTCTGTACACGCAAAGATGTAAGTTGCTTTTCTTTTTTCAAGAAAAATAAAATTATAGTATGCCGAAAATGATTGCGGAAATGAAACAACAAAAATTTAGAATTCCATGCATATTATATAGAATCTTTATCATCTTGTTTTTGTGTTGCTTTCGGTGGCGTAGATACAATGCAAGGATGTACTGCTAGAAGATACAGATGTATCCAGAGCATTGATTGACTATGCTTCTCAGGCTGGAATTGAGCATCTGATTCTTGGCTCTTCAGCAAAAACTAGTTTGCTCAAGTATGAATCCATCTTTCTAAGTGGCAACACATTTTGCAAATTTACTTCTAGCTTCTAGTTTTTCTACCATCAATTCTTATAATTAACAAAATAAATAGTCAATATGCAAATTGAAGATGCATATAATATAAGATGTTCTTGAATAATGGATATAATATCGGTGTGTATTCAATTTCTAAAGGAATTTTTTTTCCGCTTATCAGAAGATTCAAGGTATCAGATATTCCTGGAGCAGTGTCAAAAGGCGCACCAGATTTCTGTACAGTCTATATTATTGGCAAAGGAAAGATTCAATCGATGCGATCTGCATCTCGTCCCGCTCCAGCCATTTCTCCTCTACAAGTCAATCAAACTACTATCAAACCAGACCAATCAGACACAAATGTGGTGTTGGAACAAAGTGTAAAAGGTTAAGATTCGTACACCTCCATACATCTTATGTGTAATATCAGTATGTTGTTTTCTCATTAAGAAATGTGTTTCTTTTAGAACATGAAAGGAATTCTTTTGAAGCTGCGCCACGTAATTCGTATGATGAACTAGATTTATTCAGGTAATTAACATTACTTAGCAAGTTTTTTAATCTTGAAACGCTGATTAGTCATTTTTTGAATGGTGAAATTGCCATCTGAAGCAAAAAAGTAATAAATATTGGATGCAGATCACCATTCACTAGGAAAGGTTACAATACAAAACAATATTTAGAAAATAAGGCAGATGGTGATATATCATTTGTAAGTACCGGAAGGAATAGTATCGAACGAATGTTGCCTCCATTGTATAACAACTCAGAGACAGGCCCTAGGATATCATGCAGCTCAGATCCAGATGAAAGCAGCTTTGAATCTATCTTTCAAGGACAGAAGTCTATGGATTCCTTCCTTCCTCCTGAATTTACATCCCTCTCATTCGATAGCGAAAGACTTTCGTCTTCTACATCACAAGCCGTGGTAAGGAAATAAACATTCTACTGCACATTTATATGTTTTGCATTTTCTGTGCATGTTTAGTACTAATGGTGATTTTACAACTGTCTCCTAGTGGATTTGAATTATGTCACTTGAGGTTATAAGGTCGAGCTCTTAATACTGAGTCGTAGACTGCTATTACCATTTTAATAATAGAATCTTGTGCTGCAACTATAGGATGATATGGAGGCTGAAATGAGAAGATTAAAGTTGGAGCTCAAGCAAACAATGGAAATGTACAACACAGCCTGTAAAGAAGCACTCACAGCACAACAGAAGGTATATGAACTAATATCTGGCATATCTCTTTCTTATCAATAGGAATCAAAATTGGTACCTCAGTTTACAACACTCACACGCCCTGCGCACCAATCACTTGCGATAGACCTTGAAGGTATATCTGGAAGAGCTAAATAGTATATAAATCTGAGACATGTTTTGCAATTTTTATGACAGGCAATAGAACTTCAAAAATGGAAAATGGAAGAAGAAAAGAGATTAGAAGAAGCAAGACTAGCCGAGGAAGCTGCACTGGCAATTGCAGAAAAGGAGAAAGAAAAATCTAAAGCAGCCATTGAGACGGCTGAAGCACAAAAGAGAATAGCAGAATTGGAAGCACAGAAGAGACTTCAAGCAGAAATGAAAGCACTTAAAGAAGCAGAAGAAAAAAGAAAAGTAATGGATGCCTTGGTAAATGTAGATGTCAGGTATAGAAAGTATACTATTGAGGAGATTGAAGCTGCAACAAATTTTTTTTCAAAGTCTCTCAAGATTGGAGAAGGAGGATATGGTCCAGTTTTTAAGTGTCTTCTGGACCATACACCTGTTGCAGTTAAGGTTCTTCGTCCTGATGCAGCCCAAGGAAGGTCACAGTTTCAAAGAGAGGTAACCCTACAAACAAAACGCTGCACGCAAGCAACAGATAATTGAGGAAATTTTATTCTGTAAACTATTACTGATCAATACGCTTGAAGTGAGTGTGCAATTCACTTCAAGGATTCCAAAGTAGCTTGAAGGATTCACAGTTATCCCAATTGCATTTAGTTTTCATAAACTGGTGAGGGTGAAATGAACTTAAAGCTTAGTGTGTCCACACACGCTTTGAAATTATGTGTTCGCCATCACCATATTAATCATCTCTTTGTTCTAGTTATTGCAACATTCCCCAACACAAGATCTCACTATACTCATGGAAATTTTGGTCTAGTTTAAATTTCCAAGTGCTAAGACATCTTAGGAAAATAAAAGGGTAAGACATTTGTATACGCACTTGCCCAAGCATTTGAGAGAGCTTATGAGAATAGCTTGTAACACGTCTTTAAGTTGGTTCCGTCTTATTGCAATAATCTCTCCAGTAGCACAACTTATATGAAAACAGTTTAATCATATTCTTTTATCAAAATAGTCAATACATTAGAACTGATATCAAAAACACATTTAATAAGTTGTTTATTCAAATACAGGTAGAGGTACTGAGCTGCATACGACATCCAAACATGGTCCTCCTCTTAGGAGCTTGTCCTGAATACGGATGCCTAGTGTATGAGTACATGTCAAATGGAAGTTTAGATGATTGCCTATTTTGTCGAGGAAATAGTCCTCCACTTTCTTGGCAGCGAAGGTTCAAAATTGCAGCCGAAATTGGCACCGGCTTGTTGTTCCTTCACCAAGCAAAACCAGAACCTATAGTACACAGAGATTTAAAACCAGGAAACATCTTACTAGACAGAAACTATGTAGCCAAAATCAGTGATGTAGGTTTGGCAAGACTAGTTCCACCGTCTGTAGCCGACAGTGTGACACAATACCGCATGACAGAAACAGCAGGAACTTTCTGTTATATCGATCCGGAGTATCAACAAACAGGAATGTTAGGTGTGAAATCAGATATATATTCTCTTGGGATCATTTACCTTCAAATTTTGACAGCAAAACCACCAACAGGTTTGGCACATAATGCTCAACAAGCCATTGAGAAAGGAACTTTTACTGAGATGCTGGATCCTTTAGTGACCGATTGGCCAATGGAGGATGTTATGAGTTTAGCAAAGATTGCGGTTCAGTGTGCCGAGTTAAGGCGGAAAGATAGACCTGATCTTGGTAATGTTGTACTACCAGAACTTGACAGGTTGAAAGAACTTGCTGAAAATAGTGACCAAAATTCAACAAATGGTAGTAGTAGCCCTATAGATATGTCCCATGAAAGACATGTTTCATTGCAGCTAGTAAGTCTCTACACTGTTTTCTATTATTAGTCTCATATTATTATGTCCAAAGAATCAAAATTTATAGAAAAATGTCTTTAATTATGGTTGGTTAGGAAAGAAATAAAAGATTAGTGCAAATTGGATCTTGTTTTTAATTGGTATAATGAGCTTATGGCATGTTGACATTTTTTGCAGGATGAAAGCTGTAGAATCACAACAGTTGGTGTCTGACACCTTAAAACAAAATCACATTGAGAGAATTTGTTCAATGGATTAATCTGCAGAGTTAAATGTAAATTACTTAGGTGTATTTATGTTGTAGAATATTTGATTATTTTTTTTTATATCTATGTTAATATATATTGTCTGCATCAAAAGCTTAGCCTTTTTGAAGGTAGAATTTCAGCAATTTGAGTTAAAAAACAATGTAATTTGGAAAGAAAGTGCTATACTGTACATGTATATATTTTTACAGTACATCGTATTTTTATCAGCCATCGTATTGATTCATACATAATATGAAGAAAGACATAACAGTCATGTTGTGTTTCAGTTACACATACTAATATGAAGAAATAAACATATTAACTACAATTTTAAAAATTGAGAGTTTCTTTCTTTCTCAACCTGGAGGTCCATTCCAAACCGGGGATGAAAGAGATAATGGAGGGTATAATAAAATCCTAGCTGTAATTTCATAACCACTTCAACACTCAACCCACAAAATGCGATCTCAAGCGATTTTTTTGACGTTTGGGAGGCTTGAAATCAACGTTTCTTCAATCATTGAAGGTTTCCACACTCATTTGGAGTCATAAAACAAGTAATGTACGCTTTAAAACAGTTTATTTTTTGAATTTATATAGTTTTGCCGTCAAACGTGATTTTGGATCGTAGGATACAAAATCCTGAGTTTTAAAGTATTTTGTATCATAGAATACGAAATGGTCACTTTCTGCAATATGTTTATTTCGTTCATTTTTTTCTTTGTATTTGCATTTTATGCATTTGTTTATGTATGTGATGGTTTTGATTGTTTATTTGATATATGAAGGTGCTTAGATGGACGAACCTCCGATTGAATTGAAACAAAAAACGTAGGATAATGAGAGATTTCGGAACGTAGAAAACGAATTCACGTTTCTTTGTATCCTAAAAAACGAAGTCAAAATTTTCATATCATACGGGACAAAATAGTGGTTTTTTGTTGTTAAATCAAACACTAAAACAAGCTTTCTTTGTGTTTATAGTCATAAATCACAATTTCGTATCCTAGAATAGGGATGTCAACTTGCATCCGTCAAAGCGGATCCCCGCGGGGATTGCCCCGTTCGGAGATCCGAAAACGGAGATTTTTTCCCCGTGGGAACGGGGATGGAGGCAAAACTTTCCCCGGAAGCAGTTTGGGGCGGGGATCGGGGATTAAGCATCCGTCCCCGCGGATTCCCCGAATCCGTCTATATATACTTAAATATATATTTTTACTACTATTATTATTCTAGGTTTATTTATATTTGACAATTCTAGGTTTCTATTTTGCTATGAATTATGATATATTTTGGTTATGAATTTTTGTATCATTATGCATATGTTGTTATGCATTATTTTTTGTCATGAAATGCATTATGTGTTGTTTTGATCAATAAAAAAAGAAAGATGCGAAATATTTATTTATTTATTAATAAAAAAGGAAAAAATAACGTCATAATACTGTCGGTAAAATATAAAAATTTTCTAATAATCGATCTACGTGGATCCCCGCGGGTACCGTGGGGATGGGGATGGAGGCAAAAATTCCCCCGTGGGAATGGGGATGGAGGCAAAAATTCCCCCGCGGATATTTCGGGGTGGGGAACGGAGATGCTTCCTCCGCACATTCCCCGCCCCGTTGACATCCCTATCCTAGAATACGAAGAAAAAAAATGTTGATTTTATATCCTAAAAACTAAAATATCTTGGTTCCAAAAGTGGAGGTATTTTAGGATTTTTGAGGTACAACATAAATAAGTCGGGTGACCTAGCTATACTTATGTTTAGAGCTGTCAAAAGGGGCTGGCCCGGCCCGCCTTGGCCCGGGGGCCATGACATATAAAGGGGCTTTAGTGGGCCGGTCTGTTAAGCCTCGTGGCCCGGCCCGTTAAGCCCAGTCCATTAAGCAAAGGCCTACATGGTTCGATGGGCCGGCCCGACAAACTTTTTTTTTTGACAAATTGTTTTTAACAAAATAAACTCAATGGTAACAATTATAATTTGATTACTTTCTTTTTTATACTTTTCTATTTATAATGATTGATTAAGTTGTTATTAGTTTTTTTCAAATAAAGATAATCATAACAAACTTGGTTTAATCTAAAAAAAAAACAAATTTTGTTTAATAATTATCTCCTAAATAACAAATCTCATATTTTGTTACTTAATTATCTAAAGATTTAATGGTAATTAAAACTCCTTATTTTTAGCTGAAACTATTTTCAGAATTTTTTTAAAAATATTTTTTTTTTAACTCTTTAAGGGGCCAGCCCAAAAGCCCGTGGGGCCGGCCCATAACCGTCCATTAAAAATATAACCCCGAGGGGCCGGCCCAATAAGGCCCAATCAACTTTTTTAAAAGTCCGGCCCGTATAAAACTATAGGGCTAATGGTCCGGCCCGATAGTCCGACCCATTTTTACAACTCTACTTATGTTGTAGAATATTTGATTCTTTCTGTATTTTTATTTATGTTAATATATATAGTCTGCATCAAAAGCTTAGCCTTGCCCTTTTTAAAGGTAGAATTTCGGTATTCAAATTCTGTCACAATGCTATTTCAGCAATTTGAGTTAAAAAACAATGTAATTTGGAAAGAAAGTGCTATACATGTATATATTTTTATAGTACACTTATACACATGTATATTCAAGCCATTTCTTTTTACAATAAGAAAAGTTAATCTATACTTTTTGACATAAAATTGCAATCGTAAAAGAGGAGTGTTATTTGAACACCCAAAATAGTTGTCTCATGTAGGCAATCAATTTTTTCTTTCTATGCACGTAAATCGAAGCAGACCAAAAATAATAAAAAATAGCAAAAAGGTGGTGGGTCCCATGTTATGTGGTTGTTGGACAACTATTTAGTTGTCAAAATAACATTAGTCATCGTAAAAACATAGCTCACTAATATAAAATGTAATAGTAGTAAATGAAAGTAGAATGGATTTAGTAGCTCAACCAGTTTGAACTAGAGGTTAAAGAAATTAAGGTGTAAAAGTAAAAGGACCCTGGTTCAAATTCCGGTGAAGAAGAAATGTACACTATTATGAAGTACGGACTTGGACACAGACACCTCGACACGATACAACACGGACATTCCGACACCAATAATGTTAAAAACATAAGACACTGCTATATATATGATAAAATTATATTTTAATTATCAATTTATTATTAAAAAAAATTAAAAATATTCTAATTAAAAATAACATCTTTAATTCTACATTGATAACATTATTTCAATACATGTTTAACTTTTTTTTAGTGCCAAAGTAAAGAAAAAATATTATTTTTTTGATAAAACTTGTTTGACAATTCCGACAGATGTCGTACAAGTGTCATACAAGCATCAAACACCGACGCGTGTCGGACACCACGACATGCTACCTTCTAGAAGTGTCTGTGCTTCATAGTACACTAATATTAATAATTAATTACTGACTTTGGACATTTAAAAAAAAAAGGGAATAAAAGCATTCATAAATCATAGTGTTAGAATATTTACCGTATTGATTCATACCTAATATGAAGAAAAAACATAAATTAAAATCAGATTTCAGTTACACATAATATAAAAATGTCATTCGCTGCCTAAGTAGCGGACATGGATATTTTGTTAAAATCGTAGGACGTGCGAGAAAATGGATAGTGTGACAAAATGAGATTTCATACTAATTAACATGAACTCGAGTCAACACTTTATAAATATACAGTAACAACAATAAAAAAAGATACAGCAACAATAATAAAAACTACCCAAACATAAAACTCGCAGCTCTTCCTAGCACAACATAGATCCCTTTTTTAGAGTTCAGTAACCCTCATAAGATCAAACAAAATAAATTACAACACATAAGTATAATTAAGTAAAAATCAAGCCACAATACCGCAATAAAAAATCCCAGTTTAAAAAGGACATGTGCAGGGAAGCAAAGTGGAATGTGATGCACATCAATGCCCCCAGAAGGCAACAACGCAACTGCTGAAGCCAACGCCTCAACGATAGTACATAAGCTGCTGTCTTGATGAATTACCAGTATATCCGTCATACATGGCTTGAGATGCTGCAGAGTTTATACCCATTGATGCCGGAGCTAGGCCATGCTGTCCAGACATTTGGAGAAGAGCTTGTCCTGAAAGGCCAGATACAGCGGCCTGACTCAAGGCCAACTGGCGCTGATAAGCCAACAACTCAGCAGGTGAAGAATAGCCTTGGTTCATCCCTGCAGTAGGAAGTATTTGATATGGTTGTGCAGCAGGAGGAGGTAATGGATTTGACGCTGTCCCAGGAGGAGTTGGTTTGCTACCCCATGAACACTGCACAAATCAAGTCAAATAAATAATATTCACTAACTCACATGAAAACATACTGTCAGCCTTTAGCAAATAAACATAGTGGAAAGGGTGACCCTGTAATTGTCATTACCAATGTTATCTATTGTGAATCGAGGAAAATAGAGTTTTGTACATATCCTGCTATGCTACATGCATCGAGCCACTATAGCTGTTATTTTATACTGAATAGCTTATCGCAGAACAAATACGTTGTAGCCACTATTGGACAACATGGGAACTCATTTACGTATTTCAAGTTGGGGCAACGTAGGGCAAAGGATAGGTGCAAGCATGTTGTATCACACATGAGTAAGAATATACGGCTATGGGCAATATGAAGAAAGATTTACTAGTCAATATTATATAGTAATATAGGGCAAACACTAGCCCCAATACTGAAACGGCAAGTAATTAGCTGATAAGACAAGCAATAGGTGAGACTTCTCACCTTCATAGTCTTCCCACGAACTGGTCTCCCATTAGCCATCTGAATGGCCAATGCTGCTTCCTCGTGAGTATTGTATCTGACAAATCCAAAACCCTTATCCCTCTGAATTCGGACCTCCTCAAGTACCCCAGCCCCCAATGCATGGAATTGACAATGGAGTTCAGCTTGTGTTACCTGTGACCTCAAAGCACAATTGTAAGCTACATATCAAGAAGATTGTGAAGCAAACAATTCATAATTTGCGAAATGGAAAGACTGTTATTCACAGATCAGATTAGATATAGTTTCACAGGCATTCATCAAAGGGTTGATGCAAAGAAGAGTTATTGCAATTTGCAATATGAAAAAGATTTTATAAAATAAAGTCAGAAAAGGGTATGGTGTTAAATAGCTGCCATGGTAAATACTAGCAGTAGTGACTTTTGCAATTACATCACACGCTGCAGCTGCATTTCTATCCAAATCACTGGAATGCCTTTTTTTTTTCAATCAAGGCTAGATCCAAAACAGGACCAATGGATAAGGGCAAAAGAGACTGATGAAAATATACGATTACAGATAACTCTTTTCATCGGAGCATAAAACAGCTTATTCTTTCGGTTACAAGAGTCCTAAGAACAAGTGAAGACAAAGGTAGGTTTGGTATTTATCTACAGTTTAGCTGTAGTAATCTTGTTACAACAAAAAATAATGGGCTTGGGGTCCCAAACATAATAGGGGCACAGGCGCACAGACTATTCTTGTTTCTATGCAAATACAAGCTGAAATTATATAAACTTACATATCTAACAAACAATAACCATAATATCTCATTGATTAATTCATATAACTTACATCATGGGGAAGGTTGCCAACATAAACTGTTGTGTATGAAGGATTGTTTTCGGGAGCATCCTCATTGCCATTATCTTGACCTCCATCTGTAAAACACATAACAAAATAACTAATCTCTCAGCAACCCCGAAATTCCCAGCCTGTAATCTTTCAATAACTCTATAAACTTAGCTAAAGAAACAATATCCAAAAAGAAGTAATGGAGAACACATATTGCCAAATACAAATAATATTAGAAATTTAGAATACTCGGCATGTAAGCAAACAAGATTACCAAAGTCTCACTCAAACTAAATTGTTGTTGTTTATATAAACTATTCGGCTAGATCTACACATGCCCTTTAAACACACTGATAAAAGTGCATAATACTAATACCACAGGCACAATATGCTAAACAAGTACTTCCTCTAGAATGAAATATAAGCAAAAATAGCTCATATGTTTATAAATTAAATCTAAGCAAAAGTTAACAACTTCTCCCATATTTAATGATAGTATCTCTAAACTACCCCTAATTTAATTTAACTATGTTATATTTCCAATGACCCAATTTATTAGTCGTGGAGGGTAATTTAGGCAATAGAATAATTTTTTATTGGTATTGCAAGATTAAATTTGATCTAACTACATTTCTTAATATGTATTATGTATAATTCAATCCGGAGGGAGTATGCATCAAACTGGTGTCTAAAACATCAAGCAAATAACAAATCCACTGTCATTTACTATATAAGGGCAAGGTTTGTGCATATCAAATATGAAGAACCAAATTACGCGTGATATCCTTCACACATTTTGATTAGTATGGCATCATTCAGCACAGTGAATTTATAGCAACTTCCAGCCAACATAATAGTCCAAACTCCAAATATGGAGAATTAAACAAATTTAAACTAGAACTTTCATCTATAATATATCTTCTTGTTTCCAACCCCGCCTAATGAGTAAAAGGCTTGGTTGTTGTTGTCTTCATCTATATTTTCATGGATTAATAAAACATAGGCTCAGGATCACAGCTATTTAGAAAGGTGCGTCATACCTGAAGATCCATTTGTAAGCACAACAGCATTTTGGCTGTCATTAATTTTCTCTTCATTTGAGCTACCGCCAGCTCCTTTAGTTGCCCAATTGCATCTGATTTGCCTATTTCCCAGCCATTTACCTACATGATGCATGAAACACAACAAGTTGGAAGGAACAGTGTCAAATAACAACAGAAGCGTGAACAAACAGAATGAAAGTGAACAATAAAATGTCTAACCTGTCATATCATTGATGGCACTTTGAGCATCCTGCATATTAATTGCATAAAGACAAATTATTTCACTAGTTCAGCAAATTATTAATAGTTAGTATTGGAAAATGAGCATTTCAATGATTCATCAGAATAAGTTTATTCTGTGCTAATTCATCTAGCTAAACAGGGAAAATGATAATGATCTTTAAAGATAATATTTCAGTATGCTTCATTGGTTGATCTCTCCAGTATATTCCAGCATACAGAATAAGCAATACCTGATGATCACGAAAAGAAACAAAACCATATCCTTTTGAACGGCCAGTTTTGTGATCCCACATAACCCTAGCATCACTGCAAATAATAAGAGAGAAGATGGAAAAGTGAGTTCCAAAAACCAAAAATGTCTTGCAAGACCAAGTAATTCGTACTGAAGTTAACTCCCCCATATCATCTATCTTTCTTCAACTTCTCATCACTAACAAGGACTACAAATTTCAGAATAAAAAATATACCTATTCCAGTGACCCAAAAAAAAATGTAATAAAGGGGCAAAAAAGCAACGAGGAACTCACGAACAAGTAGTATAGACTGAGAAGCATGCAAATAAAGTTGCATCAGTAACCTCTGGACTCAAATCACCAACAAATACATTGAAGTGCCCTGATGATTTCAACTAAATATTAAAGGAATATACAACTGAAAATGAAGAAAAAGACACCGAAAAGCAAAATAATCAAAACCAACAATAGATGGGTTGCATTTAAAGGTAACCTGAGGTATCCTCCCTACTGCTATTGGCATATGCCCAATTCACCTTGAGTGCTTGACCATATCTGCAAATGGAAATAACAAAAGAGTAAACTATTGTAATGTTGCTATATATTAAGGAAAACTTAAAAACCCTTATCAAGACTGCATAACTAAAACAATATCAGTAAAGTCTGTCAAGATCGAATGCATTCACAGTTCACGAGCTAAGCATATACAGAACAGAACCAGAATAAAAACGAATTGAACATAATGCTTACAATTGTCTTCCATGCAATGTCATTATTGCAAGCGCTGCGGATGGTCGATCATGGTAGTCCACAAAACCATAAGAGGACTGTAACAGTAATTTAACCCAAAAAAAGACGAATGAATAAGCAGAAACCAAAAAATAAGGAACAAGAGTAGAAATAAGGACTAGAATAATAATACAGCACCCCACAGCAAGGCCGATAACTTATGAGTTATAATAACACACAAGCAATATCTAAGTAGCATATAACCTTCTTAGCAGCTGCACTCTCTCTCCCTCCCTCCCTCTCCAAACAACTTTTATACCGAGCACTGACATGCTTTTCTTTGTTGGAATATGATGCATGTCATTTCGGAATTCCTTGACAACATATCACCTCAATAGGATAAAGATCTCAAGGTATTTGGAAAAACACAAGTCTCGCATTGCAAAGAGCTAAGGTCTGAAAAAGTTTATAAAGGAGGTCATCCCCAACCCTCATCTTACATGTCGGTTTTGTAAGTACGGGTTAGGCTTAATCCAAAAATCTAGAACCTATTGATTGGGCCACCCGCCATATTATCTATGCACCAAGGCCAATAGTATACTAAGGGTGAGAGCATGTATTGGGTGTTAGAGAATATAGTTACTATAGCCTAGTTATGAAAAGATGATTCTAGAATATCTAGGCAGTTAGTTTCTGTTCAGTTACTTTGTGTAACTAACTTACTCTATGTTCAGTTTCTATATAAGATAGAATCTTATCAGTTTGTAACCAATTTTCATAATCAATGAAATATTCTTTCTCTATCCTTCTTCTCTCTCTCTCACACACTTTTTCTATCATTGGGAATTACCCAAGTCCCACATTGAAAAGAGATAAGGTGTGAAAATAGTTTATAGTGTTTTGTGAAACAGCTGGCTGGTGTAGGGAAAGGTCTCTTGAGAAGAGGTAGAAGCAAGTGTAGGGAAAGGGCTTATGAGACATGTTTGATCAAAAAATCTAAGCATCAGGAGGTTTGTTCTCTGAAATGATTTAAATCTTTTCGTCTCGGATTCAATGAAAAACTCATTAGAGTGGGGAAAAAGAATAAATCAATCCTGAAATGGTAGTCCTTTCACTCCACTACTAATGTAGTGTCCGTCTATCGATTGGGTCTTGAATTAGATTTGATAGGGATACGTCGGACGGGGAATATACTTCCAATTTTAGTTGGGGAAGGGGTTGAAGAAAAACCTTGTATACAAACCTTACAAATCAGTTTTGTAAGGATGAGTTAGGCCCAATCCAAACCAAAAACCTAATACAAGGAAAGTCCCCGGAAAGAAAATCTGAGTGAAGTGTCCAAAATAGACATTTAAAAAAAAATCAAAATACTTAATCATCGGTACTGATAACTATATTTTGTGAAAAATATACAGGTCCTTATAGTTGTTAAAATACAAGGCTATTTAAAAACAGGACAATAATGAGCTAAAAATAGTAATAATATATATGATCATCATTCAACAGCAAAGAACATTGAATTGAATTATAAATCAAACCTTTTCTTTTCTTATGAGCTTGCAACCAGCAAGAGGGCCAGCACTCTGAAAAACTTCCGCAAGAAGTTTATCAGTGACATTTACATGAATATTTCCTACATAACTGAAAGCACAAAACGTCAAATTAATCAGGTGTCAAAGTGGAAAACTACACTACTTCTGACAAACAGTAGCATCAAAATCATCTCTCGCAAATTCAGATCAATTAAAAGCACCATTATGTAAAAGAAATTTGTGTCTACAGTTACAAACTATGTACCAAAAGGAAAATTCCCATACTTGGAAACACAACAAAACTGAGGACATAAAACATATAAAAGCAGAAAGAAATCCAACACTCACACACTACGGCATGCAGAAGCATCAAAACCAGGTGGCAGATTTCCACTTGGTACAGGCTCCATCTGCCAAATTTCCAAAACAAGACATATTAAAAAAAGGAAAAAGATAAGATCCTGCCAAAAATAGGAAAATACCCAAAATAGACTCATCGAAGGTAAAGGAAAAAGAATAAATTCCATCTTTCATTGATAGTAAAACAGTGGACTATTTCTTGCATGCCTCTAAATCTTAGAAACCAATTTATCAGACTAATCATACAAATGGACTCCAAGACATTTTTTTTAATGGATTCCAACTTTTGGCAAGTGTTGTGCTGTTTCTATTTGTATATTGAAATTTGAGACCTAAAAGTGTGGGCAAGTTATGTGTTCTTTCTAATTGCGTTAAATAAAGCAGAAAGGAGTATTATAACTATGAGGCTGCCAAAATCTACTCTTGATTTTTCAATCAAAGGTTATGACTCCACGTGTTCTTCCAAAGTCCATCCCTCACTTTTATATTAGACACATACCAAACAAATGCATAGAATATGCTAGCGACAGGTCAGAAATATAGACAAAAGTTATATGAAATTGGACATCAGAAGATTGGTCAACTTGCGGGAATATAAAGAAATAGGGAGATACTAGCTAAAAGGAATACAATGTCAGTTTGAAGTGGCTTATTTGAGCTTATCTACTGACATAAGTTTTGTGAGACTATTTGAAAGAACTTGTGAAAACAGGTTATGACAATTTTCATAAGTTTTTTTCAACTTATTTTCATAAGTTCTCCAATATAACTTACAAAAATAGCTCGTAGCATATATAACAACTATCATGATATGCACTTGTGCTATAAGTTCGTATTTCTCTCCTTCACCGGGCTTTGAACCCAGGTCCTCCCATTCCTTTAACCCTAAGCTCAAACCATTTGAGCAACCCATCAAATTACTCCAAATAATAAACAAAAGACTCTACTCAAGTAGCAATTTCTTCAATGAAGAAAACTATATGAACATACAAACACAAAAGGTCAATATATATAATAGCTATCATTTGCCACTAATATCAATTGTTCAAAATAAAATAAAAACCATAGATAGAGCTAAGAATGAAAATTATCTATCTTTTTACATAAAATCTCATGGAAATGGAAAAAATGAAATGACCTACCTGAGTCATAGCGGCAGCGGCGAGCATGCCGGGATGATGGTACATCTGCTGTTGCTGAAGCAAAGCTTGCTGCATGAGTGCTTGTTGTTGTTGCTGCAGCTTGAGTCTCTGTTGCATATTCCTCTCGTCTTCTTCTTCAAATCCTAATCTCAATCCTTGGCGCGATTGAGAGAGGTAAATTGATTTCTAACGATAAAAAAAAGAGGAATCGAATCAAAACGCGTGTAATAATGGCGATAATTTAGAAATTAAAAGAGAAATCATGAAAATGAGAATCGCGAATCGGAGATTGAAATCTGGAAAAGGGGGAAAGGGGAAAATTGTAACCTGGTGATTTGGGAGAGAAGATTGAAGTGGTGGTTGGTGATTGGTTCAGAAATGGTAAGGTGGATTTTGTTTGGAAATTTGCACTCTCTCCTCTCTTCTCGTATAGTCTCACGCCTTAATCCCCATTTTCCAATGTCTCTTTCTCTCTCTTTCTCTCCTCTCAATCCATCCACTCCCACTCTAACTCAACACGGATCGGTTCGGGCCATTCCTATTCGGGTCCGGGTAACTCAGGTTCCATTCCTTTTTTAATTGTATTTTTTTGTCTCTTATTTAATCGGGTTAATAGATTTTTATCGTCCAATGCAAAGTAAATGAATTTTGTGTTATTTTTATAATTTTTTTTAGATTACTCAATGTAATGTGTTTATTTTTTGCATTATATTTTATCCCTTTGTCAAATTTTTTTCAACATAGAAATAAAATACACTCCGAAAAAATACTCTACAGTAAAATCTCTTTAAATTAATATTCGGTAAATTAATAAACTCTCTAAAATAATAAAGTTGTTCGGTCGCGACTTGGGCCAGTGTAAAAAATTGAAAAATTCGATAAAATAATAAGATAATAATTTTTTAGGAGATCCCTTTGTAATTTTCGATCCCAAAAAAATCATAAATTAATAATTCATCTAAAAACTCTTAAGAGTTGTGTTAATATTCTATCACATTCATATAATTTATATATGACAAACTTGCTTAACAATACATTGAACTCATTTGTTCCTCTTGTTTACATCAAAAGTCATTATTGATTTTCAATACATATTACTAAAGTCATTATTGATTTACAAGTCATTAAAAACTTTTTAAATTAATAATTCTTTAAATTAATAAATTTCTCCGGTCCAGACTCTATTAATTTATAGAAAATTTACTGTATTTTATTTTTTATTCATATAAAGAATTTTGAAGTTTGAGGTTCGAACTCAATAAAATATGTTTGATAATAGTATCAATATTTATTAGATAACTTATATTATATAAATTTATTCTCTTATTTTATCACGGTCACTTGTTTTATAATCAAATATCTCTTAATTATCACAATTATTTTAATTTCCATTATAACTTATATTACTTATTCAAAATAAAATGTTTTTAACCAAAACAATGTGACTTTTTCTAAAGTTGGGGGTTCAGGTTATTTCTTTAAGAAATATTTTATTTCAAAATGTCTCTTATATTCACGTTAGCAATTTTTACTTTTATTTTGGATGAGCAAATTTTATTGAAAATGGTTTAAAGCTAATATAGTCAGCGGCGGAACTAGGATTTTTTTTTTGGAGGGGCCACTAAAAAAGTTAAAGTATATAAATTAAGGGAAAAACTTTTTAGTAAGAAAATTTAAGGAGAAGAATTGCAAGAATAAATCTTCACATTTGATTACATCCACCACCACCCATGATTTCCACAAAAAAAATGAAATTAAATGACATTATCCTTTAAGATTTTGCCATGTGTTGATTCTTGCTTTTCTTGTGTAAAAAATTCTGATTCTTGCTTTTCTTGTGTAAAAAATTCTTATGAAAATTATATCGTGTACAAAATTATGATTATCAATAAATTAAATTACATACTCCGTACTTTAAAATAAGACTCTATGTGTGTCAAGTAACTTAAAATAATCAATAATTAACTTTGAACTAATATCCGTACAAAATTGATCATTACAAAATCATATATTATATTATTATATTACACATATGCTAAAGAGAAGATTGTGCATTTTTTTTATAGATATATACATTTAAAAAAAACAAACAAAAGATGCGGCATATATAGGAAATGAATAACTTTTTAAGAAAATAAAACAAAGGATGCAGCATCCAGGAGTTGAACCAAGGAGCTGTTGTAAGATGGGCGCTGCATCCAACCACTCGACTAGTATTAACTATTGTTACATTTTCTCCCAACGTAATATATATAATATACATTTATAATTTTTTACAAATACTTAGGGTATTCTAGTAATTTCCTATTTTTTCGGGGGTGGCCGTGGCCACCACCAGCCACCCCCTAGTTCCGCCTCTGAATATAGTTTAAGAAAGTAAAAATAGAAAATAATTTAATAAAAAAAGCCAAATTGGCTTAAAGAAAACTTATAGCATAGTATCATTTTTTCGGTTGCCGCTTCAATTTTTTTCTGCGGTAGTTCTCTTCGGTTCACTCACATACTTTTGTTTTCTTCTTTTGCCTATATCTTCTCACTTCTTAGCACATATGTTCTTCTCTATTTTCTTTCTTTTGTGTTTTCTTCTTATCTATGGTGGGTGCAAATGTAAAAATTTAGGGGATTCAAGATCCAAGATATACCAAATATATACATAATTTTTTCGAGTTCAGAAGGTTGAATTGAACCCCCCTCACTACAGCGAGGCTCCGCCCCTGGCCAAAACTCACTAGAACTTTAACGAGAAATTGATCAGATATTGGTTCAAATTTTCTCAAAAAAATAAATAAATAAAAAAACGGATAGGGTGGGTAATGGGATATTGATGCCCACACAAAACTCTATCTCTCATAAACTATAAAACATTGACAAACTCGTAAGTTGCATGTATCTCTTTATTTATTTTTTTAAGACAATTCTTAAATAAGTCATTCCTTCTATTATTTTGTTTTAAAACATTCAAATTGTTGAGACAACGTCCTTTTAGTCTTTTCATTTTTTTATTAATAAAAAAATACCAAAATGTAAACATCTTTGTAACAAAAAAATACCAAAATGTTGTATAAGTTCATTTTATAATGAGGCGGGGTGGTGACATTTGAACTTCAATGAGTATGGGATTTGGTTCTATTTTTTACCACTGTTAGAGATCATAACAAATACGGGAATGCTTGAACGCCGTTAGATTCAAGGACGGGGAAGGTTAGCTGTTAGCCCATTAGATTCAAGGACGGGGAGGGTTAACTGTTAGCCCATATTTTAGTCACGCTAAAATGGACATTAAATGTTGATATTTAATATCTTAAATTAATTTATTAAAAATGTTCTTAAGGAATATTATGCTTGAAAATAAGGCAAAGAGTTTTGCCTTTGGTGTTGCCTTTCGAATTAGTGTTATTTCGATTACAGAGGTGAAGAACTAAAGTCGAAGTGCAAGATTTATGGACTTAGCAAATTCCACACTACGTTTGCAAGTTCGAGTTCGACAGCATAAGGCAAAAATGCAATATAAGGATGAAACAAATAGCCCTATAGATTATCCAAGCTTAGCTTCTATCGTCACCCTCTTCTTTATGTCTTACACAATCTATTTATCTGGAGACAAGAAACATAAATACAAGTTAGGATATAAATGCAACCATTATATTATCTGATGATCTACAAAACAAACCCCTAAAAAAAACACAGGAATAAAAAATAGGATAAAAAATAATTAAATATGTTTTTGGTTCCTATAAAATAGGATCCTTCTAAGTTTAGTTCTTAGTTAAATTTTAGGCTTTTATTGTAATTTTAGTTCCTATAATTTATTTTTTATACATAGTTTTAGTCCATACTAAAAGTAAATTTGTTTAAATATCATTCAACACTTCAATTTTTCAATGATTTTTTATAACATGTGTTTTAAATATCATATAAAGTTTATATACAAAAATTTAGAATTTTTTAACATGATATGAATTAAATATGATTTTTTTAAAAATACAAAATTTCAAGATAAAAGTAACAAAAAACATGACCTATAAATCAAATTTAAGTTCAACTTTTTTTGAGGATTTTCATAATGTTCTAAACATACCTAAAAAAAATAATTTAAAAATAAACATCAACTTAACAGTAAGGACAAATATAAGTGCAAAAATTTATTCTGTAACAAAAAAGTTGTTTGAATTCACCACTTGGAAGTTGCAAGGAACATGAAGTATTATACATATGCTAAGTCAAAAATTATTAGATTATGTGACTATCTATACGCAAAAATTGTTACCAATGTATTAATAATGGAGGCCTTTTATGTTTTCCTTATAACTTGACGTTAATATGTAGTAAAATTGTAAGTATGAGTCTTTTATTGTTATTTTTATTCTTGAATGTACGTGATAAGCTTGCGAACATTAACCTTTCTCACACGGACGCCCTATTAAATTTCAATAGCCTCAGAGAAGTTTTTCCATTTTTGTGGGATAAATATTTCAAAGATGGCTCTAACGACAGATCTGGATTACTGAATGTAACCAGTTATAGTAAGAGATCCAAAGACACTTCTTACTCAAAGTCATTGAAGTCATTTTCATCTGTAAATCCTAATTCAAATATGTTCGGGAAAGTTTTGAATCGGTTACAAAAATTATTTGGCGATGGACCTAATAAGCATCTTCCAAAGGCGTATGTGGACGTCGCAAAGATTGTTTATGGTGCAGATGAGATTGTCTTGGTGCAAAGATTGTTTATGGTGCAAAGATTGTTATGGTGCATCTTGGCTTAAATCAAATTCCATATAAACTATGTAGATTATGGATTATCAAAGGAGGAACACTCATAGCTATGGTTTTAAGACTTTTGATTTGGCAAGATTAAGGAATATATGATATTTGGTGTCTGATTCAGAAGAATTCCGGAAGAGTCATGGAAAACTATTGAGTATTCTCGGGACTAAGGTAGAGGATGAAATCCTCAACACTCTCGTGCAGTTTTACGACCCGCTTTACTATTGTTTCACCTTTCTTGATTACCAGCTTGTCCCCACCTTGGAGGAGTATTCATATTTAGTTGGACTACCCGTGCTTGACAAAGTGCCGCGCTCAGTGGACTCGAACCCTCTCCAAAACCACAAATCATTGCCAAAGCCCTTCATGTTGAAACTTCTGTCATTCAAACAAATCTCATACGTAAAGGCCTTTTAGGTCTACCCACAGATTTCCTTTTCCAGCAAGCCTCCCTTTTTGTTTATATAGCCAGCAACACTGCCTTCTACTCTATATTAGCCCTACTCATATATGGCATAATTCTATTTTCAAACATCAAAGATTTCATTGACATCAACACCATACAAACTTTATATCGTTTAGATCATTCATGTTAAATTTTATAAACATCTAAAATCGTTAATCTTGATCTATCTGAATAACACATCAAACAATTTTATATGTTTATAAAATTTAACATGAATGATCTAAACGATATAAAGTTTCAACCAAACGATGAATTTTGTAAAATTTGAATTCGTTAAAACGTTATTGAACGGGGTAAAAATTTACTTTATATGAAATTGGAGAGTAAATTATACTCCTACTTTGGTGGATACTAATACATAAATAAAGTCATTTGTTAAAGAGCATTGCTATTTAATAAGAATTATTTTATAGAAGAAATGCAAGAATAACGCATGACATTATCTTATAGGATGATTTAATTTTAATCTTATTTTTTTTAGTAGAAATCATGAGGAGTAGTTGATGTAAGCAAGAATGAAAATTTATTCTTCTAAAAAAAAAGAAAGTCCCATATAGAGGGCAATGCCAGCCCGCAGTGAAGCACGGGACTGCACGGGACTTGGGAGTCTCCATCCTGCTCCGATTATAGGGAACCGCCAAACCTTACCTTGCGATGCCGATTCTTTTACACCACCTGTTTCTCACACCACTCTCTTTTTACTCTCTTTTGTTTTTTATTTTATTTATACATTCATTTTTTCTCATCATTATTTTACTACTATACTATACTTCCTCTTTAATTATCTATCCCCTTTTTTTTCCCAGTTTTCAATTTCACCCTCACCTCTTTCCCATTATATATTATACTTTCACCTCTTTCTATTTCTAATTTTTTATTTTTATTTCTCTGCAAGCATGTAAACGAACCTTTACCGGTATTATCTTCATTTCCATGGATTCGGTTATACTTACTTTTTTCATTTCATCGATTCACTTTTTTATTCAATGTTCATTTTCAGGGTTTTATTATCACTAAATCCTAATTCAAACCGTGTTAATTGGATTCGATCGATCTACTTTTCCGCATTAATCGTCCATGGAGATCCGTGCCGATGCAGCAGCAGAAACTACTTCATTTTCTTCAAGGTTTCATTCTTTCTTAATTACTAGTACTATTTACTTTGCATTTTATCGATTCGTGGGAATTTGTAATTAACTGTTAATTGTTAAACTAATTGCTTAATGTTGATGTTGTATGCACGTAATCGATCATGATGATATTGTTATGATGCAGTTTGATCGCGGCAGTGTCATATGGAATTTCTTCAATGGCAATGGTTTTTATCAATAAAGCTGTTCTTATGCAGTATGCACATTCAATGACTCTCCTCACTTTGCAGGTATCATGCTATTGTATTGCATGTGTTCAATTCCGACTTACCGGTATTAATTATGAGTATATTTAGAAGAAAAAAAGTAATAAATGCATCTAGTATTAATCTGGTTCTGACACCCCCGAACCAGATTAGGTGGTCCAATGAGCCAGATATTGGTGACAAAAAAAACACGAGGTTTTTGTATCTCGGAACAAACTTCTACCTTTCTACCTTTCAAAAAATGCTTGTATTTAGGGGTAGAGGTAGTAATAAATGTACTTTCTCAGCTTTTTTGTCTAAAGCAGGAGTAAGTTACTAAATTTAGCGTCAGTCTGTCAGACGAGATTGATTTATAACATTCATTTATTGCTTTTTTTTTTGTATTTCTTAGCAACTTGTTACCACCTTGCTTATACACTTTGGGCGAAAAATGGGATACACAAGAGCGAGAGGAGTGGATATGGCAACGGCCAAGCAACTGTTTCCGGTTTCATTTTTCTATAATGCCAATGTCGCATTTGCTTTGGCCAGTTTGAAAGGAGTTAATATTCCAATGTATATTGCAATAAAGAGGCTTACACCGCTTGCTGTACTTATTGCTGGATCTTTCTTGGGAAAGGGGAGACCTACAATTCAGGTAATAGTTACTATCATTTTCTTAATTTTTAGTTTGTTAATGGTTTGTGTTTGTTCTGTCACCATTTTAAGCTAGTTTATGAACGATAAACATTGAAATCTCTTGGTTAGGCTGTGGTCAAGAAAGATCAAAGAGGGTTATTAGACAAAAGTATTTGTAGCTTTTAAAGAGGCAGAAGAAGAATAACCATTGGTAGCAGGGTCTTCTTGAGGTTATGAAGTGGTATTTAAGCTAGTAACACAACTTTGATCTTTGCGTGGAAACATTAATCCCAAATAGATTCTAAAATTTGGAGAAGGGATGGAGCCCTTATACTACAACAGTGAACAGTATCAAAATGTTACGTTAATTTGATTGGGTGCCTACCAAGATGATTAGGGTTTTTGATTACTTCCCTCTCTTAAGCTGGTGAAAAAGCTTTTGATGTTAGTTTTGTTCTTTGCTGTTATCTTTATGAATTTCTGGTAAAACAGCCATTACAAATCTCAATCTAAACTACAATTATATTAATTTAGTGGGCTGTAGTTTTGATTTCACTACCAATTTTAGCAGAGTTTACACTCAATAGAAAATTAGAAATGATGTTTCTTTATGTCAAATATCAGGTGACTCTTTCAGTGATATTGACTGCTGCTGGAGTTCTCATAGCGGCCCTTGGAGATTTTTCCTTTGACCTTTTTGGGTATAGCATGGCTTTCATTTCTGTTTTCTTCCAGGTATACACGCTGATGTTTTGTTCTCCACAATCCTTTAAATGCAGTGATGGGTACTATAATTGTGCATGCTTTTCTCACAGTCTTATCTACTCTCCTATGCAGACCATGTACCTTGTGCTGGTGGAAAAATCTGGTGCTGAGAATGGACTTTCATCAGTGGAAATCATGTTCTACAACAGTTTTTTATCTCTTCCATTTTTGATGTTTCTTATTATAGCCACAGGGGAATTCCCAGATTCTTTATCTGTATTATTTGCAAAGGTCATACTCTTAACCTGTTTCTTGGTATTGAAATTGATTCGTAGCTACCATTGTTTGAATTTTGGCATTTCCTGTCTTGAGATCTATATAATATGATAAATACAACAATTTCAAAAGGAACTGCTATAAGTCTTGCTTTTAATCTTGACAATCCAAAAAATATAATGCTTTCAAAAGGAACTGCTAAAAGTCTCAATCATAGTATGCTTTTGATCTAGTTATCCCCAACAGGAAATATTAATCGCTTATTCGTTTCCTTGTGATCGTCTTTCTGAGTTGTTGGACAATTTAAGGGGAAATATCAATTATGTCAGCATCTGTCCTCCCATTTCAGTCTAATAATGCCCATTGAGAAGTTTTATGCTAGTTTTCTACTTATTTGTTCACTCTTGGATATTTTCTCAAAATAACGCCTACCTGTTGGGGGGAGGAGGGAGGGGGGTTGAGGTTTGGAGTGAATTCAAGTTTGCGGGAACTAGGGATTAGGCATGAAACACACAATCTGGTGAAAGAAAAATAGGGATAAGGGTGAACTGTGAAATCACTTGATGTGTGGTGGAAACCAAGTTATCGCCATAGGACGGGTCTTTTCCAGTAATAGAACACATCTTGTCTGTATTCTATAATAAATTAGATGCTCTACAATTATAAATTAATTTTCAGATCAATGGACAGTTTATTCAGTTTTAAATTATATCCTTGGCCAAGTGTATTTCTCAAGTGAGAATAAATCAAAGATTGTATAAACTTTGTTGTGATGATCGATATATGAAACCATAGCTTGCAACATATTTTGGAAAGACTAAAAGTTCGCATATATCTGATAATGTGACATGGTTGTGTCATTTAGTATTTTAGTTCTATGTTGATGTGAAAGTTAATATCTGACTTTTTTTTTTTCCTTCAGAGTTATTCTTTTTCATTTTTGGTGATCCTTATTCTTTCGTTGGTGATGGGCATTGTTCTCAACTTCACCATGTTCTTGTGCACTATTGTTAATTCTGCTTTAACTACAACTATTGTGGGCGTTCTCAAAGGAGTTGGTTCCACGGTAAGCTAGGAGTGATCCTGTTTTTGCCTAACAATTTTTTGTCAAAGCAACAAAAAAAACTTGAACTTGGAATAGTTGTCCTGGCACTATATATTGATACATAGCCATTATCCATCTTTTGTTGTATTTTATGTTACATTACATTAAATTTTAAACACTAAGTCTCTTTCTTATTGTTTCTTCAGACCTTCGGTTTCTTCTTACTTGGTGGTGTTCAAGTCCATGCTTTGAACGTGACCGGCTTGGTTATCAATACAGCGGGCGGTGTGTGGTATTCATATGCTAAATATCAGCAGAAAAAAAGCAAGACAGTGAAGCTAGTTACAGATGTCGAGGCTCATCGTAAATAGATGTGGTATTGATGACTTACAGTGAAAACTAACAGTTGCATAAATGTTTCTTTTTCTTTAATTTGATTTACTAGTTGTACGATTGTATTTGTAGCTCTCTCTCTATCATCATTTTACAGTAATCACAGAATCACATAGTTGGAGCCCCAGAGGTAGTAATACTGACACGGTGTTCAGAATTCAATAAAAATGATTGTACTTCTGCTGTGCAAATACAGCAGAATATCAGATTGGGACATTATGGGTAGTGTCTTTTTTATAATATGGGCTGTTATCTTGTCGCAGGAAGTTGAATTATTCAATGTTAAATGGTTTGTGCTTTGTGGTAAAACATGGTACCAAGTACCAACAACTAACAAGAAGGCATCTTTATTCAAATTGGCATCCTTGTAGTTGTAAATATGTGATCACCCTGCCTCGCCCCTCCCAGAACATTACACCTTCTCAGCTCAACTACGTGAGAATTATATCTTGATGGTGGTACTGTGTGTGCGCGCTCGCATAGAAGTGCAAGTACCTCAATACCAAAAGTGATCGTTGAACGTTTGATGTCATGTCATCAGTATAACTTGGTCTTGATTTTTTACGGGTTGTGTTAATCTTTGGAACCGTTATAAAAGTGTTGAACAATCAAATATAATTTAGTAGCTTTTGAAATACAAAACCTGTTTGAACAAAATTATCACTTCATCAAGGTTGTTCTTGTTCATAAGATTAGTTTGATTTGATCCCATAATTAAACAATATGCATAAACCCCCCGCCCGAAATAGTTTTGTGTCATTAAGGTACTTTTGCATCATCAGAGAGATATACAATCTGAATATGTTGGAGAGATATTAGACATGTTTCGAGTTGACCGCTAAAAAGGGATGAATTAGTTTGACGACAAAAAAAAATGTACTCAAGGGAATCCAAAATTACAATGTTTTTTGGTAACAAAGCTAAAACGAAGGGACAAAAAGAAAAATTAGTCTATGAAGAATAAGGTTCCTATTGCATAATTTCTAAGTAAACCGGCATTTGAGGAGGCTCTAAGCTTTGTAAAGAATTCAATGCATTGGTTAGCTTCTCTAAGAGCGTGATAGAGAGTAATATTATTCTAGAAATCAACTCCTTTATGTTCTTGATCAAAATTGTATGTATATGCTACTTAACTTGCGGCCCTTTTATGAGGTTGATATAGTGTAAAGAATATGAATAGCAGACAAGCTCGTAAATGTCCATGTTTATGGCCAACAAGACCCTTGTAGATAGCATACAACTCAGCATACAAAATGTCAGAAGACCTTTGAATGTAACTTGAAAATTCTGTCAGATAATGACCAAAGGTGTTTATGATATGATTCCATCAAAATCAGAGCGAGTTGGAGAACCAAGACAACTTCCGCGGACATTAAGAATGACACAAAAATAATTGTTGACATTCCACTTGATAATATCCGTCGAACCTTCGTTTGAAGCGGGAGTTAAACAATTTTTGAAAGTTTCAACCATAGATCCGATGTTAAAGGAGAGACGACTTAAAGATCAAATCTTATTTTCAGACACATCATGTTATGGTGTCCCCAAGACCATTATACATCTGTCGAAAAAATATGTGTTTGGATCCCCAATGGTGCCCTTCATGAACCAAAATTACGAATACCTACACATATATTCTTTTTGATATAAAATGTACTATAATTACCAACAGTAAATTTGCCAAAGTGATAAGAGACTTGCATCCCTTAAGTAATTAGTCGCTGTTAAATGACGGTAGAAATTCGTTACCTATAACATCGTAATTTTAAAAAAGTATTCCTATAATTTATACAAAAACACTTATAAACACGTCATTTTATAATATTTTATATTTATCAATTACTCCAATTATTAATTTAGAAAAATCATTTACATATATAATAACTTTCAACTAAATATCAAATACACGATTTTTTCAAACACTAACGGAATTAAATGCAAGGTCTTGCTGTTGCAGACTCAACACCCCTGTAAATGCAAGGTCTTGCTGTCACGTCACTCTTAACGGAACAAATAAATGAAGGGGGTATTTGATTGACTTTTTACAATTGCAGGGGGGTATTTGCCTATTTCGAAATTGCAGGAGGGTATTTGACGAATTTTGAAATTGCAGGGGGGTTTTTGACCTTTTATTCGTTGAAAATTGGTCGCAAAGCAATGACCTGAGGATATATATAAGGCATTGGGCCAAACGGAGTAAGTCCTGTCGTTTATGGTCCAATATGATTGACACCTTTATTTATTAAAAAAATACTAGTGGTTAATTAAGTAGGTCACACACACCCTTCATATTCATCATATTATTATTTATTTTATTATTTACTACAAAAATAATATGCAAAAGGATTGGGACTTGGGAAGGAGGGAGGGACATCTCCCGTGATGCCAAGGATATAGGAGGTTGGAGGATGGACTACAGAGAAGGACTAAGCACAATGCAGCAATTAATGAACACATGAAATTGATTCAAAAAAAGAAAACATAACATTACATGTGATTAAGGTTTACCACTTCACCCATTCTATACTCTCTCTTTTGCGTGTACTGTCTGCGGTTCTCTAGATAACAAAACCTGGTTGGTTTGGTTATATATCTGCTGTCTCTATTTTTTATTTTTTATATATATTAGTATTTGTTAAGAAATCTAGCTTAGGATGTAAGAAATAAATTGGTCTGATAAGAATTTATAAATAACAGACAATTCTCATCGAGTTAATTTTGCAAAATTGAATTAGGATAAATTCTTAATTCTTAAACAATACCAGATTTTTATCAGATGTAAATCGATTTAGACTAATTGTCAATTTTGAGAATATTAACACACAAAAAGGTAAAAAAAAAATGAGAAATTAAATCAGTTGAAAATTGCGTGCTTTTAAGATATCACAAGTGGATGGAAACTTTAGTGCCTCACATTTATCAAAATAAAACTTTAGGCTTTTATTATTATCTGGTGATAATAATAAGAGTTTAATTGTTGTACACTGTCAGTGTAAAATAACTTTACACTGATAGTATATATAAATTAAATTCTAATAATAATAATAATAATAATAAGCTTTGGCGTATGTGGTACTGGTGCATGGAATTTTTCTACTTTTCTTTTTCCTTTTCATTTCACTTTTACACTGTGTTTGGTTTAGGAGAAAGAAGAAGGAAAGAAAGTGAGTGGAAGAAGAGGGTTTCCACCGTTTGGAACAACCTGAAAAGGTGAAGGAAAGAAAGTTTTTGGTGGGTCCCACGCAAAAAAACTTTCCGCGTTCATCTGGACGGAAAGGTGCATAATTCAACAAAATTTTGAGTAAAAAGACAATCATGCCCTTGTCTCATAATGTTCTTTTACCTCTCCCCCTCAAATCAAATTGCTAGATCCGGTTTAATTGTTTGTTAAATACTGCTCCTTCAGCACCTGAACTATTAGAACAAGTGAACAACCATTTCATGCTCCAACTTTGACAACTAAACAATTATAAGAAAGATCTGATTGAAACATATGTTGGGTTGTTGTTGAAAATCATATGTAAAGGACTTCTGATTTTAATTTTAGGTGTACTGATCTAGTATGTTGTAGTTAGAGAGAAAGCATGTTTGTGTTTTATCAACAAGTTGCTTTGTAATCTTACTGATGTATCATTATTCCTCTTCCTTCTAGTTCTAGTATTGCTTTTATTGGTGGCACCTTTCTAGCTCTTGTTCTTTTGCATGATATGTGTGTGCCTTTTTTAATGAACTGTATGTATGCGTGTCTCTGTTCCTACACACATATCTGGTCGCATTTAAGTTTTTTTTTTTTTCTTTTGTCAACAATTTGATGATTTTTCTATTTTATTTTATATGTTGAAAAAAGTTATTATTAATTCACCCAATCTTTTGATTTATTAGAAAATGTTTTAAAGGTTTATTAAAACTTAGTTATTTGCTTCTTCACTTCTATGAAATAATTATTGGTTGGACTTTTTTTTATTTGCAAATGAACTCCAATTATCAGAAATTTTTGATCAAAATATTGTAGGTTTAACATAAAAATAGAAAATATTAAATCATTTTTTTTTATAATAAAAGCAAATTTATTATTATTTCATAGATTTATCTTTTGTTGAATAAGTGCTTTATATGAGGCTATATTTTAGTTTTATAATTATGGGTCACGCAAAACAGTGGTTCCGGAGCACTTATTAAGCATACTAAAAAATAAATAAAAATAAAATTATAATTGAAAAGACAACTTTTTATACTTTTGAGGTATTGAATCCACACAGTTCGAAATAAAATTTCTATTTTAATATGCTTAATCATTGTATCGGGAGCACTGTTTAATATTTTTCTATAATTATATAAGGATAAATTTGTCATTTTACAAATATGCTTCTTTCTCTTCTTTCATTTTTCTATTAAACCAAACAATGGAAGAGAAAGTTGATAACTATCTTTCCTTCCACTTTCACTTAAACCAAACAACTAAAATAATCCTCTCATTTTCCACTCTCCTTCTTTCCTTCTACTTTCTTTCCTTTCACTTTCTTTTGTCTACCAAACATAGTGTAAGTGAACTCGAATCGCGGCGTAATATTATGTAAAAAAATTATTGTCGAAATTGTTAATAAGTTTCAACTCAATTATGCGAGTTTTGCGTTACCCGCTATAATTTTATTTTTTTTATATTACCCATGCAATGTTTTTTTTTCCGCAGTTCATTTCATCCCCTTAATGTTATTTTGTTTTACTCCCAGAAGGTAAAACGAACTGAAAAAAAAAAAACATTGCAGGGGATAATATCAAAAAAATATATTATAAGAGAGTAACGCAAAACTCATCTACTTTGCAGAGATAAAAGCATATTAACCTAAAATTAAACAACAATCCTAAGTAAGATCAAGATCCATGTTGAAATGTAGAAAATATCGCCTTTATAATTATAATTTAAATTAAGAGACATTTTGATAATTGATATGAATCTCTAAAAATATTTAAACATGGACCTTTGTCATTTTTAATAAAATAATATAAAATTATGGGATGCAAAATTACTTCTATAAAAGTTACGAAGTACCGACACCTCTATGATTAGACGTGTTGCGGTGTCCGACACTCGTACAAACGTGTCGGAGAGGTGTCCAAAAAAATAATTTTTGCCTTATTCCGACACTCATTAAATCAGTATCTGACACCTATAAAACACTCGTACAAACATGTCGGTATAAGTGTCCAGATTTTATTTGTTTTATTTGCTTCTACTTTTCTCATACTTATATACAATGATTAAAGATGTATCAAAATAATAATGTTGATCAATGAGGAATTAAAGATAATACATTTTGATTACATTATTTTTAGTTTTGAATAGTAGTTCGATGAGTAGATGTCAAATGTATTATCATATATTCTTTAAAAAAAAAATTATTGAAAAATTTGTTCACTTAGATGCATATCAACTTTTGCATTTTTATTGAATACCGTTAATCTTGATTTGTCCTGATAACATATCAAATGATTTTAGATTTTTCTAAAACTTAACATGAATGATCTATATGATATAAACTTTCAATCCAACGGTGGATTTCGTAAAATTTAAATTCGTTAAAGCGTTATTGAGCGGTGTAACATTACTCAAATGTTACACCGGTGTAATTTGATCCCTCCCCTATATATATATATATATATATATATATGTGTGTGTGTGTGTGTGTGTGTGTGTGTGTGAGTGTGTATAATTTTAATTCTATACTTATATTTTTTTATAAATATATAACGGTGTCGGTATACTTATATTTTTTTATAAATATATAACGGTGTCGGTGCCGTATATTTTTTACGTTTGTGGTGTCGGAGTGTCCGTGTCATATCGCGGTGTACGTGTCAGAATCCATGCTTCATAGTATAAAAGTAATACAATGTGTGTAAGCGATCTAACAATACGCACACAGCTGTTAAGTTTAACACTAGCTAGCATTTGCTTGTTGAACTAGACTATACAAATATTTTATTAAAATTAATTAAAAATTGTAAACGTCTTTTTTACCATTTTAGAGATTTATATAATTTTTCATACAAGAGATTTATATAATTAGTTACCTGAGCCTAGCTCAATGATAGATCATTGCATTTTATTTTTTTTTTGAACGGCTAAATTTTATTAAAAGACCATTCCTCCACAAGAAGTGAAAGGAATTGTCAAGGAAACATACAAAAACGGCACTGTGATATACCACAAATACCAACCCCAGACCAAACACCCCAACACTCTGACACCAATACATCAACACCAAACCAATCATCCCAACACCCAAACACCAATACCTCAATACACCTAAAAAGATTCGCTAAAAACCCCCGGAGAAAACCCTACCTAACCCTAGAAGACACCAACTGGCTCTAACTTCCGAACTCGAATTAAAATTACTCGGCCCATCAGCTCCAGAAAGTAGCCCCAGAAGTCAGCGGTTGAGGAACCCCAGTAGCCAGAGAATCAACGGTCAACACCTAATGCAGGAGAGTTCGACCAGGCACCAGAGACCTGCAAGTCTCAGCAGACTTGAACACCCCTCAGCGACTCCAAGAGTCCTGCAAATCTCACCAGATTTGTAAATGGTTAGAGCCTCTTGTATCCAGAAGAACCCACCCACCCTCGGCCTTAACCGTCCAAACACCCTTCCAACACCGAAACGTCCTGGAGGTACGCTAAAGCAACATCGTCCGTCAACACGGAGAGTCTACATACCTCGCCCTTTCGGGCACGCCAGGACAAATACCAAGTCCAAGGAGAAAAACCTCAGCCAACCACCACCACCACCACTGCCCGACAACACCAGACAGCCCCACCAAAACCAACAACACCAAAACCAAACAGACGGCCGGAAAAGGACCTCCATCAACCTTCGTCCACCAAACCATCTCGTCTCCGGCCACTCCACCCTGCACAGGACCCCACCCAGCCAAACCAAGCACATCAAGAAGAAACGGCAGCCCCACCTCTACACCTCCATCAAACCCAACACAGCACCGACTATCCCCTACACTGCCTCCTCCAACAACTGCCAGCACAACCAAGCCACCTCCTGTTCCAAAACCCCAACCAACACCAAAACCCCCGAAACCGAGACCCATCGCCGGAGAAGGAGGAACTCCGGCGAGGAACAACACTCAACCCTCTGAAACGGCGAAACCCACCAACACCCAACACCATAACCTGCAACAACACCCAAACCGAGCCCCACCGCCGGAGAAGGAAACTCCGGCGAGGAGCAGAGCCAAGACAAAACATCACCAGAACAGCTGCCAGTCAAACACCAACTCCAAAACGACCCAACCAACGCAACAGAAGCGTGGTTACCCAAACAGAAATCACCACCACCGGAGCGAAACTAGAAACGGCAGAGAAGAGGAAAACGGCGTCGCAACCAAGGGGAGAACGCCAAGGGAAGGAAAAACCGAGTAGCAGAGAGGGGAAAACAGCGTCGCAACCAAGCCCACACGGCTTCCAAAACACACCACGTCACAACCAAAACGAAGGCCGGAGAAGACAACCGGAGAAGATGACCGGAGAAAAAGAACAGAGGCTATCGAGACCGTGACCAGGTGGTACGGAGCCAGGGATGCTCATCGTACCACCACGACCGGACTCTACATCGTGCCGGCGATTTTGGATTTGAAGGGAGTTGGGCGGCGGCGGATTAGGTTAAGAGTGAAGAGAGAGGTTAGAGAGAAATTTGAAGAGAGAGAAAGTTTTGTTTTTTTATAGATCATTGCATTATATGCAGAGGTCGGTGTTCAAACACCGATCATTCATTTATCCACTTTAAGGGTAAAATTTATAAGCATTAGACTACTTCACACAAAAAAAAAAGTCTATATAATTAGATGAACAAACAATTAAATTATGTAATTAGTGATTTAATAATAAGTAGTAATATATGTTCATCATTTTTTTATATGGCTTCCGCCAGAATTTGAAGTGTGACGGGCATTATGGGTACGAGCTATTATGCATAAGGAATATCCTTATGCATGGTGCATAAACAAATCTCCACCATCCAATGCTTTTTTTATCAAATAGATTTTTTGATCAATCAAATGCACTAAAACATGCATGGTGGAGATTTATTTATGCATCATACATAAGGATATTCCTTATGCATAATAACTCAACCCGGCATTATGAGTATCTTTAGGTTGTGATTCGAACGATTGTTCGTCATATGAGTCTTGTTCCTTACTCTTTTAAAATAATTACTGTATAAAATTAATGAAAAATTAAACATTATATTTTTTAGGTTTTTATAACAAATACATAAAAGATAAATCAAATGTACTATAAAAAACTATGACAATATAGATACATGGATTTTTTATAGTAATAAATACATGAAAAATCTTGACAAAAAAAAATACATGAAAAATAAATCAAAAGTACTGAAATGAATGGGTGAATGATAACATAGTTATGTACAACGTATCATAAAATATTATTACGGCAAACAATTTTTTTTTTTATATTTACGTATAACAACATTTTAAAAAGAGATATAACAATAACAAAAAAACTAAGTACAATAATAAAAATAATAATTGATAGGCTAGCGTAAAAAAAGGTACGAAATTTATATATTTTATTTTAAATTATAATAATATGTTTTTAACGTTAAAAATGAAATTAAAATAAAAATATATAAAAGGTAAAATTGGAAGAAAAAATGATAAGCTATAAGCTACTTGAATTAGTTTATGAAAAATAAGTTATAAGCTATCTCATTGTAACATGAAAGTTATTAAACAAATCTTTTAACTTATAAACTATAAATATAAGCTATAAACTAGTTTATTTGTCTAGACAAACAGACCTATAAGTAAGTTACCGATTACGCGTAGGGAATGGAGGAAAAAGTTATAGTACAATTATGATGCACGGATACTCCATTTAAAAGAAAGTATCGATACCGAGTATGTACTCGTATCAGTACCAGATACATATCCGTATTTAAATTTATAACCATATACGTTCATTAGTTTTTAAAAATTTGTCGTATCTCATACCAATACTCTTATCATATACCGGTACCGTACCTGCACCTATATAACACACTAGTACAATGGTAAAAAAAGAAAGTAAAAACATGATGACAATAATAAAGATTTTTAAAAAATAAAAATAATAAGACTGTAAATTTTCATAAAGAAAATGCTAACAAGTTTACTCATAAAACACGTGTTAAAGCAAGGAAAGAGGAAAGCATTGAAGGGAAACTGGAAAAGTAAAATCAGGGGAGAGAGCAGAGTGAGTGATCACAAAACAACAAAACAGAGGTGTGTCATGATGGAAAAGGCTTGGATAACTTTAGGGCGGGAAAGGCAGCCTGCCTTTAGCCCATCTCCATCAATCAGATCAATCTTGCGTTCCAGAACATGCCACGTGTCACTTTTTTTCTTAATTTCTTAAAAAAAACATAAAATTAAAGAAGACTGACAAATTGAACCACTTAACAGGATCTGGAAATTTTTGATCTTGAACAACTAACAACAACAATCAAATTGAACCAGTAACAACATCGATCAAAACTCAACCAGTAACAACAACACAAACCTGCCTCACTACCTTCTACTCTAGCCATTAATTTTGGGTCAAACTACTTAAATTTTATACTTCTTATAATGGATATGAAACATTGAATATGACCCTTTAAGTTTAAAATTCTCTCCACAATTTACAAACTTTATCACAGCACATAAAGTTTTCAACAGGTTATGGAAAGTGGGAAGCTTTATGAGGATTCAAATTCAAAGATGACGGCGGCAACAGGGACAATAGCAGTGCTTCTTTCAATACCTATGGAGGAGATAAGAAGGCGACACAGCTCTGAGAACGACGGCGGTGTTAACAGTCACGATGGCGGATTGTTGAAGATGAATCGGTGCTAAGAATGGTTTGGGTAAGGAAGAAGAAGGACAAGTTCTGTTCTGAGTTGTCTTCTTTGATTTTATGTTTTTTAAGAAATTAAAAAAAGTGACACGTGGCATTTTTTGGAGCGCAAGATTGATCTGATGGATGGAGATGGGCCAAAGGCAGGCTGCCTTTCCCGCCCTAATGTTATCCAAGCCTTTTCCGTGTGATGATTGATCAGAACTGACAAATGGGTCACGGTCCTGGTCAGTTGACTGAGCTGACAGGGCCCACACAACTCCTACACGCAATAGAAGAGATGCTTCAAAGTAGAAATTAAACTCTCTGAGAGTCACTGCTGTACCATTAAAATTCCGTGTAAAAAACCTGCAAAATTAAAACCTTAAATTGTTTATTTTTTTTGTAAATATTTGTATGTTGGTTTATTTTTTAAAAGAAAATGTTTCTTGATTAATTGAAATTTGTCTAAACGATATTTGGCTTTGGGTAATGAGGCTTTTTCTTTGTTCTTGAAAATTGTTGTTTCCCCTCTTTATTTTGCCATTTCTCACTTCTTTATCTCCAACTCTTACAAATCGATAAAAATTACAATAAATTTAGAATATTATTTTTCACATGTCATTTAACATATTACAAGCATAAGCTTGTAAAATATAACATTGTTTTCATCTATCAAAGATTGATAAAATTAACAAAGCAAACATTATAAAAGATTAAGTGTGTGTTTGGTTCTGTGGTGGTAAGAATTAATTTTGATAGAATTGATTCTGGCAAAAATTGATTTTAAGTTAAAGTGGTTTATGTTTGAATATATTCATGCAAAAACGAGTTTAACGAAAAATTTACATGTAAAAATCAATTTTAGAATCAGAAGCTACGATTTCTAACTTCAAGTAGAATCAATTCTTGAGGCAGAATTAATTCTACTTTTGAGAAATCAAACAACTCAGAATTAATTCTACACGTCCAGAATCAATTCTGGTTACTCCACAATTGAAATCAAACATACACTTAAGAGATTGAAGAGATGCTCGAAACAAAAAAATAATATTATATTTTAATAACTGTTTGGTCGATTTCGGTTATGAAGAGATGATTTTTTAGAGATCCATCCATATACAACAGTTCATCACCGATTTTTGACAATTGACCCACACCCGATCAAGTGCTTTCATATATTAATAATTATGTCGGTTTCAAGTCAAGTTTCGGGTTCATGCTCACAAGGGAAAGATCCTTTAAATAGCTGGGCAAGGCCAGCTCAAGTTTCAAACATTTTATAGGTATTATATACATGAATTTTATATTTTAATACAGGCATAAAAATCCAAATAAAAAATATTTGAATACACACTTAAAAAGGTTTAAATATAAAATAATTTAATCACATCATTTTATTATATTTTCTATTAATTTTTTCAAAATTCTTGTGTCTAAATATGAAACATATAGGCTCGTGCCCAACCAAATATAGATTACAAATTAAGTGAAGTAGAAGTGTTATAGAAGTTTGTCTTTAATGTGATGAGCTTGAGATTTGGATCATCTCCAATTTTCTTTTCAATATGATATTAACGATTCATTTGCTTCATGTGCATGACAATTTAGCTTTTTAATACTATTTTAACAAAAAAATCACTCATTTTGCAAGTAAAATTAAAATGAACAAATTATTATTACACCATCAATAATGAATGATACATGTGAAACATGACCTAAAATTATATTTTTACAAACATGCCCCCCGAAGAACAACCTAGCTTCGTCAATGTATCTATAAGTTTATAAAAAAAGATTGCAAATATTTTGAAGTATTAGTTAATAAATTTAAAAAAATGCACTAAAAAATTCTAAATTTCTACTTTTAACTAATGTTTTAGGGATACTAATTAGCATTTTTCGTAATCGATTATATGACCTTCTAATTTGACCAATGAGTCACTAATATCATGATTGAATATATACTAGCTTACTCAAGTTTTTTTTTTCTTTCGTAAATTAGGTATCTTATACGCGTAACAGAGAGACTAAACTCTTGAGTTTTATGGATTTCGAAATGGATGAGAATTTTTCTCTAAGAGCCTTAACGTTGTTGCATACTCAAATTAGGACTTTGTTAAACGAGAAAAGAATCGTATCATCTTATCTAAATATTATTGGTTAGTTGACTAAAGTTTTAAAACAACATATTCTTGTTGGTCTTTTTGGTAAAAAAAATTATTTTTAATAAAATTTACAACAAATCAAGTGATTATTTGTAATCATGCTAACAAGTATTCTTAGAACACTTGTTAAGAAAATAAAATGTAAGTTTAGAGTGCAACCTAAGAGGAGGGTGAATTAGGTTTTACGACTTTTTTTAGAATAATTTAGAGATGTTAAGGTTATATTTATTTTTCTTGAATGTTTATGATAAGGGTGTAAATAAAATGCAGAAAAATAAAGAGTGTAGGGAAGAGAGAAAGACACAAAGATTTATACTGGTTCCCCTCCTAACCTAATGGTACGTCCAGTACCTTCACACCCTGTGAAGGATTTCACTATATAGAAATCTGGTTACAAGCAAGCCTTCCCTAACACTTCCTAAACCACAACAAGAGAAAGCAACCTACTTTCTCTTATAACTCACTTGTTTCCACAATCCGGAAATCAAGTCACAAGATAGGATTACAGATGTTTGATTACAAGTTTGAATACAAGAGAATTTTATACAATGAGATTCTAACAATTGTTTCCCTCAATATAACAATTCAGAATTGATAAACTCTTAGTGCTCAATAAACTTTTATCTCATATGAAAATATTCTGCAGAAAAGTTGCTAAGAGTTTTTGTGAAATTTTGTACAGAGAATTGTTTATCAAATATTAATGAAAGTGATTAATTGATATTTGAATAAATTCTTATGTATTTTATAGAGAAAATATGATACCCCTTGGAGCATAAAATTGCAATGATTTGGAAAATATATCATTGTGAAAAGGTGCCTTAATTAATTAGAATTTTTTCAAAGTCGTTCAAAGGTAAATCGATTCACCCAAGGAGGGAAATCAATTTCCCTTTCTTTCAACGTTAAAAAATTGTTAATTTACACTAGGGTAAATCAATTTCCATATAGGGGTAAATCAATTTACCTGACTGAAATTCAGAATTCTTAGAAACGACAAAGGTATGGGAAATCGATTTCCATAACCAGGTAAATCGATTTCCATACTTAAAAACTTGAAAATTTTCTAAGTTAAAAATACATTTGATTAGAATTGTTTATAAATCTTTTTATTTATCTAGATGAAAGTTTTGTGAGCACTTGAAGTTTATAAACTATGAAATGTATATTGTACCTAAGTTTAATCCTCATCATCTTGATCACAATCTATATGAGATATCTTGAATCGTCTTCAATCTTGAACCTTTGATTATAACCATTCTTTTTCTTCTTTTCGCATATTTGTCATCATCAAAATATTTTCACTTTAAAAGCTTGTCTTCACATAAAATAGATAAATAAATAACTACTTGTGTTTGTTGACAATTTTAGATGTACATAATTTTTTTTAAGAAAATGGCGCTGGTAAACTTCTTTACTATTTCACAAGAAGGGAAACCGACATTTTGCTTACCGGATATTCTGGTGTATGAAAGCTTAGGAGAGAAACATGTTTGTGTAGACTTAAAAAATTTAACAAAAATGATTAAAAAAATTGTTTGAGTAATAAATGTGTCTTAGAAGTGTGTGTGACTATTATTAAATTTAAAAGCAAAAATTAATGGTAATAAAACATATTTTTACACTTTTGAGACATTGACTACATGTATTCAAAGTTAAATTTCTATATTAATATGATTAACTAGTGTCCTGAAAGCACTGTTTAGCATTTTTCTATTAATATTTTTATTTTTTGTGTATAAGGTGTATTCAATTGAAATTTTGAAAGACAACTTTTTTAACAAAAAAAATCTCAAGTTTTAAGCCCTCAATGATATTAAAAACAATCACTAATCACATTAAGTTCAAGTGATTAATTAATTTTTCCTCAAACAAATAATATTGAGAGAACTCGAATTTTATATCATTATATACAATCTTATTTAATTTATTTTGATAAATATTTTCAAAATATTAATTATATTTTTATAATTTTTATTTATAGAAAATTAAAAATATCTATAATCAAAATTACATAACATAAGTGCATGTTGTTATATTTTTAGTTTGAGGAAGTAGTACTCATGGGCCACGGGAGTAGTGAATAAGCGTGTGTAAAGTGTTTTGCCATCGACTGATTACTGATCAGTGATAAGGAGTTATTGGTTTTTGACAAATGTTAAAGAATGTAGTCGGTACCTTTCTTATGGTCCGTTTAGTTGGTAGGAAAGAAAG
Organism: Trifolium fragiferum; assembly: GCA_954870985.1. Lineage (NCBI taxonomy): Eukaryota > Viridiplantae > Streptophyta > Magnoliopsida > Fabales > Fabaceae > Trifolium > Trifolium fragiferum. Next base: position 41,569,237 of record OX940794.1, read on the forward strand.
AGGAAGGAAGAAAAATTACGCAATTTAATGCATGAATTTAGATTAATGGTAGTCCAAGTTCATGCATTGAAATGCATAATTTTCATTCCTTCCTTTTTCTTTCATTCCAACCAAATGGACCCTTAAACTTTTTAAATAGTAAATTTGTATAGAATTTTTATAAAAATATATAAGTCAACACATTGAAAATTGTGTTGTTTATCTTTTTAATTAAAAAATTTCTTTAAATAATACTCCCTCCAATTCTTATTATAAGAGAAATTTGATTTTTTAAATTCATTAAAAAATCAATGTATCTAAACTATAATAAGGTCCACATACATTGAGTTTTCAATGAATCTAAAAAGTAAAATTTCTCTTATAATAAAGAATGAAGGGAGTATATTTAAAGAATGCACCGCATGTACTCGTTAACCAAATCTATTTATGACTTTTTTTTAACTTTAAATGCTATATAGTACTCTTGTCGTTTTGCGTGACTCTGCTTTTTGTTAATCTTTATACTCACTAGTCACTTGTCACTATATTCCTTCAAAGAAAAGAGACATAGCAAGAACTGAATAGAAATATGGCACGTGTGTGCCTTATCGCCCATCTCCGTGCAATCCAACGCTCCTCGTTTCAAGATTCCTTTTACAATGATGTACATTGTACGGTATCATTTTCTTTACCATTCCTTATTTTAACAATATTGTTATTTAATAAGAATTATTTTACAGAAAAAATACAAAAATAACACATGACATTATCTTATAGGATGATGTAATTTTAATATTTTTTTTTAGTGAAAATCATGGAGATAGTTGATGTAAACAAGGGTGAATATTTATTCTTGCAATTCTTCTTCATAGATTTTCTTGGATTTGTATCCTCTCAATCACTTTCTATCTCAATCTCTCTCAACATTAAATCTTAACCATTATATGAAAACACACATATTATAAAAAACACATTGTAACAAAATGCTTTAAAACAAATAAAGTTTGACAAATTAAAATTAAATAAGGAAAGTTTATAAAAACACAATTACCATTTATGAATATGAAATTGAAGAAATTTGTGACGAAGAAATTTGCGTGTCATTACCAGCAAATAATAACAAATTAAAAAATTAATTCAAAGTAAAATCACCATTCACCAATTATTGCTTGTTGATTGGATATTTAAAATAAAAAACTCATAACAAATTGGGAGCAAATGCAAGCAAATCATATTGAACATGTTCTAATTTGTAAGATGAAACCGTTTGTGATGATTTTGGTCATTAACTAATGTAAATTGCAAAAAATAAATTGAATCACACAAATTTATGGCAAAGATTTTTTCCTTTAAGAGTTTATATTAGAGTGTTTTTCTTTTAATAGTTGTATTTTATTTTTTTCACCATTAGATTAAATACAAAGAATATGATGTATTGTTGAGAGAGATTGAGAGAAAAGTTGATTGAGAGGATCCACTTCCGATTTTCTTACTAAATAACAATTTTCTTATTGTAATGTTACACTAGTATTATTATTTTTTCTGTATCTATAACGATATTGATTTATTCTACTAATTGATAGAGTACATTAAATGCAAATTTAACATCGCTAAAAATAAAAAGGATAAATCTGTAAACAAACTCGCAGCATCCAAATTAATAGTATACAATGGCAAAATGCCTACAAATGATATAATAAAGTTAAAGTCGTCGGAATGTCCATGATTCAAGATTTGCAGCGCTGGTGATCAAATTATTGATGGAATCTGCAGTTGATTGAAGTTGATCTTTCAATATGGATTAAACGAACATCGTAGCAAGACGGGAAATCAAACAACGTCGTACCAAGACGACGAACAACACAATGCCGCACTCGACGACGAAACCACAAATACAAAAAAGAGCAACTAAAAGACTTAATCTATGTGAAAATCACTTATTTAGATTAAAAGCAATCAAAAAAAAAATGCAGAGTGATGATTTTAAGCCAAAAATGGCCTAAAACCACCCTCTAACTAGTAGAGGAAGAAGAAAAGTCAAAGGAAAATATTCTTAGGGCCGGCGAGAAATAGAGAGCGGAAAGATATTTTTCTTTTGACAACATTTGAATCGTTATGTTTCATGAAAAAAATCACCATTTAGAAGTTGAACTATAGAAATGGTAGTATTACTCACCAACAAAGTCCAGATACGTGATATGATACTGTTATGGTAATATGAGAAAATGTTTAAAATTCTTGATATGATACTGCCGTGATATATTATTTAAAAAGTTAAATTTAAAATTAAATACGGGGAGGGATGAAATTATACCGGTGTAACATTTGAGTTATATTACATCGCTTAATAACGCTTTAATGAATACAAATTTTACAAAATTCACCGTTGGATTGAAAATTTATATCATATATATTAAATTTTACAAAAATCTAAAATCGTTTGATATGTTATTGACACTGATCAAAATTAACGGTTTATGCGTTTTTATTGAATACCGTTAATATTGATATGTCCCAAAAATCTTTTAGCAATATTTTTAGCAAATTTATTTTATGCAAAAAGAGAACATCTTGTAGAAGTTTTTAACATATCGAACGATTTTAGATTTTTATAAAATTTAACATGGATGATCTATATAATATAAACTTTCAATCCAACGGTGGATTTTATAAAACTTGTACAATATTTGTTAAAGCGTTATTAAACGGTGTAACATTACTCAAATGTTACACCAGTGTAATTTGATCCCTCCCGATTAAATATAAATGCACAATATATAACATGAATAAAATCGACAATGATAATAAATTAATATTCAAATTACTCAAAATAAGCAAACAAGTGACAATTACATATCTTAGATTATGTATTATCCAAAAAGTACATAATTAGTATTATCCAAAAAAACATCTTAGTACTATAAAAAAAATAGATGAGAATATGAATTGTATCAGTCTCATCTCATTTGTTTCCATCATTAAAGAACATTAATTATCTGATACTTCTCTAATACGTGTATCGGAGAAGTAACTGACACGTTTTAGTTATTTATTTTTTAAAAAATTATATTAATTGTCCGATAATTTTCTTATACGGTTATCAGAAGTTATCAACAAATATCGATATCAGATACGTATCAGACACGATACTTGACCATTTTTAAAGTATCGAAACTTAATAGTTACTTATAGTTAGATTATTTTTAAATGCATCAAAATTATAAATAAATTATTAAGGTCTCTTCTGTTATTATGAAGTAATATTATGGATTAAGTTAACTAACAAAAAAATATATTTGAAAATCTTATTGATTAGTTAAAAATAAATTTGAAAACCAAATAAACTAAAAACAAACCAAATGTCGACATTTGTAGATGTCCTATAGGGATTATTATATTTTTATAAAAGTGATTTATAATCTGAGAGAGGAGGATGATGACCTGTTTGAATTAGCTTATTTTTGAACTTAGGCAAACAACTTATGCAATTTTTATGTATCATTATAAGTTTGTTAAAGTAGTTTATGATAAAATAGCTTATAAAAATACAATTTTCAATAATTTGAACTTATAAAATAATATAAAATTAATTTATATTGCATAAGCTGTTTGCATAAACTCAAAAATAAGCTAATTCAAACCGGGTTCATATCACTAATATCAAATAAATAGAATCACAATGGAGGTGATTGACTTCATAAGCCTTACTAACAAACACATTCATTTCGAAGAAAACGTAGCTCAAATAAGTACTCCTTTTTATATATAAGTAAAATTTGAGTTTTTATATTTATTGAAAAAGTAATATAATTAGTCTAGATATATTACTTTTACAATAAATTTATAAAGTTAAATTTTATTTATATATAGAATCGGAGGGAGTACATTCTTACTCCGCAGGTTTAAGCTTTTTAAAATACAAAATTGTAGTGTCCGTGAAAAAAATACAAAAATGTACCAGTATAGTTATAGTTATATTAATACCTACTTTCTCTAGTATTTTTTATAACATATAGTTTACTTTTTAGATTAATTCAATAATTAATGTATATAAGCTATAATACAAACCAAATATATTAATTATTAAATCAATCTAAAAAAATATTTTGTTCTTATAAAGAAACCCGAAGAGAGTAGTTATTAATGAGAACCCTTTAATAACATTTTTGGAATTATTGAGTTGGACGAAAAATAATGTTTGTTAAGCACTCCTAATGTTTTATTTTAAATGATCTACTTTGATTAAATGCACTATTTTTTTTTACAATACTACCTGCATTATTTATTTATCTTGTTTTGACTATATTTTTTTAATAATACATAAATATAACTATTAGCATGATAAAATTTTTTTTGATTTATTTCAATGAACATTTTCAAAATATAAATTTTTTACTAATATACTATTAAAGATATTAGTAAGATATTAGAGCACCTCAAATGGTGCAACCCATTTTGAGTTCTTCGGGTGGACTCCACAATGGCACATCACTATGAAGCAACACTTTTATTTTTATCTCCAATGGTAAAATTGTAAAGAACTCATTTTGGGTCCCACAATTTTAACTCAAATATTAATATTATATTTAATTTTATTGCAACATAAATTGTTAATTTAAATTACAACCTTTTTTTACCAATCTTAAATTACAATTTAAAATATAATTTTAATGTTAATATTTAACTCCAACGGTGAAGTCATGTTATTTTTTTGAAAGTACAAAAATCAAAATTTATTAATTTTATAGGAACAAAAAAAAATTTAACTAAAATATAAATTTCAATATTTTAATTTTTTTTTGAAAGTATTTTAATTTATATTAATATGAAAAAAGTTAAAAAAAATTGTTCTAACTAAATGTGGTCTGTGGAATTATACCAATTTGTATCACTGGATACATTCTTCTCACAAAAACAAACGGTAGAGAATATGCAAGTAAAAAAAATTACTCCTCTCCGCCCTTATCTTAGAATAGAGTTTGGGTTTGTTCCATTTACTACTCATCCATTTGTTGTCCATTTATGAGAGAGATAGACACAAATGAATATTAGTGGGATCCACTAATTGGTGGGGTCCACTTTTAATGGGTCCCACTAATATTCATTTGTGTCTATCTCTCTCATAAATGGACAACAAATGGATGAGTAGGAAATGAAGCAAACGCAAACCACTTAGAATAAGTAAATATTATTGGTGACAACTTGAGTACCCATTCCTACAAAATGGGCAGAGCAGCCCATCTTAGTTGGCACTCATCATAACCATCCATTTAATCTTTCATTATTTATGTTGTAAAAATTATATAATTTACAATATTAGTAACTCAAAAAAGTTTAATTGCAAAAACACCCACTAAATTCTTTTAACACTAACTTTTCACCTTACTCTTCTTCTTGGTGTTTATGTTTGCAGCAAATGAACTTCATCATATATTCATTCTTTTATATTTCTTAACAACAACCTTGTAATTTTCGTTTTATCTTCTTTGCCAAATTTCCAAATTTTGATATGCAATAAACTCAAGTGAAAATCTATAGGTTTTTGTAGAGCATTATTTTACGAATCTAATGTTACAAATTTCGTGTTTTTTTGACAATCAAAGAGGGAGAAATCTAAGAAAAACCTTGTCTTTAATGGGTTCACATATTTGCAAAGTTCTTTGTAAATCTCACGTTTTTTATGTTTAAAACTTATTATTTTGTGTTAAGATCGTTAGAAATTAAATTCTGGTCGAAACCCACAAAAAATCGTACAAAACGGTGCTGAAAAACGGAATTTACATGTGCTGGAGCGGTGACCCGCGTTTGACCCGATTCTGGTCATGGGTCAACCCGCCAGAGGTTGAAGATGAAGTGTTTTCCTTTTGTTGTTTGTCGTAACGTATATGTAAAAAATGAAACGAAAAATAAATGATAATCATCCATGGCCCAGTGGTAACCCATGTGTTTATAATAGCTTACAAGTCATGGGTTCAAGCCTTGAAAAAGCCATTTTTTTATGGTAATTTGATATTTTTTTAAACTATTGGTTGTAAGTTCAATCTTTTGGTTAAACCAATTCTTTTTTTTTATTTTATTAATTTATATTTTAAAAACTAATTAGATTTGTTCTTTTTAAAAAAAAAAAAAAAACTAACTTAATTTGATATTTTTTTTAAACTATTGGTCGTAAGTTCAATCCTTGGTTAAACAAATTTTTTTTTCAATTTTATTAATTTCTATTTTAAAAACTAATTAGAACTGTTCCTTTTATAAAAAAAAACTAACTTGGACTAACAATTAATTATAAAATTGAATTTTAAATTAACGAAATTGAAATATCCGATTGGCGAAATTCAAATGTTTAATCGATTGCTAGTCTATTTCGGTAATAGATGAAATGATTTGAACTGTCTAGTAAAAAAAAAATTGAATTCCATTTAGTATTTGATTTCACACATTTGATATATTCGTAAACGTTAATAAATAATAAACATCGTGCCTAAGTTTAAAGCCAAATAATTCAATAATCGAACAATATTTATTTAGGTAACGATTTTTGAAGAAGGTTGATAAAGACATAAGTGAATATATGTATTTTATTCTTCTTTACAGTAAAATTTAAATTTAAAAATTACATTCAATAATTAAATCTAGCAAGTATTTATTTATAGAACATTTAAAAGTAAAAAAATATTTATTTACATTTGGCAAAAAAACAAAATTGCAGCAAGATATTTAATTTATGTTTCTAACGATTGTCGATAATACTCTTTAAGAGTAAATAATCATTACTCTTCTAGATTTATGTTTTGGTTCGTGTTCAGATTCAATCTTTCTCTGAAAAAAATAAAGTCTAGTTCAAACCCTAATTATGAAAAACAACAACAGCATCACGCTCATATTTTTAGAACCCTATAATTTGACTTACTTGTATACTCCGGTTTCAGAATTTAAATACATAAAATTTATATTTAATAATTATATTTAATGATTAAATTTAATATTATGTTTAAAAATTAAAATTTATATTTAAAAATTGTATTTAATAATTAAATTTAAGAAGTAACAACTTTCGTATTGCACCAACACATGTACTCAGGTTTAAGTTACGTAGTAAGAACTCTAGAGCTTGACTTAGACGTACACTCCCGTTTAAGTTAAATACTAACACTATAATTTGACTTATACGTATACTCCGATTTAAGAATTTAAATAATTAATATTCATATTTACTAATTGTATTTAATAATGAAATTTTATATTACATTAGAAATTAACATTTATATGTAAAAATTGTATTTAATAATTTTTTTTACTGAATAATTAAATTTAAGGAGTAAAAATCTTCGTATTGGACCAACAGATGTATTCCAGTTTAAGTTATGTTGTAAGAACCATGTGGTTCTACTTAGACATGCGAAGGTTTAAATATAAATATCAAATATAAATTTTAAAAATAAATTTTAAATATAATATTTAATTTAATTATTTAATATAAATTATAATTATTTAAATTCTTAAACGGAGTATACATGTAAGATAAATTCCAAAGTTCTTAGTACTTAACTTAAACTAGGGTGTACGTCTAGGTTAAACTATAGGGTTCTTATTACGTAACTTAAATCCGAGTACATATGTTGGTCCAATATCTTTAAATTTAATTATTAGATGCAATTTTAAATATAAATTTAATTTCTAATGTAATATATAATTTAATTATTAAATATAAATTTTAATCATTTAAATTATCAGTTGCTAAAAGCGATTTTTCTGGTTGTGCGCACAACCATAATAATGAATTCAATTGTGAAAAAAAAAAAAACAAATATGCATCGTAAGTTATAAAATAATAGTCAACCTTAAGAATATATAGTATAAGTCTCATAGAAATAAAAAAATCATGTCTTTGTATTAATATATCAATATAAATGTTTGTAAGTTCGTATGATTAAAAAAGTCTCACGAACTTAACTTAGTTAAAAAATCATGTCTTTGTATTAATATATCAATATAAATTTATCTTACATGTATACTCCCGTTTAAGAATTTGAATAATTATATATTAAATAATTAAATTAAATATTATATTTAGAATTTAAAATTTATTTTTAAAAATTGTATTTAATAATTATATTAAGACCTTCGCATGTCTAAGTAAAACCACACAGTTCTTACTGCGTAACTTAAACCAGAATACATGTGTTGGTCCAATACAAAGGTTATTACTTCTTAAATTTAATTATCAAATGAAATTTTTAAATATAAAATTTAATTTCTAAATATAATATTAAATTTTATTAATAAATGCAGTTATTAAATATAAATTTTAATTATTTAAATTTTTAAACCGGAGTATACATGTTAGTCAAATTCTAGAGTTCTTAATATTTAACTTAAATCAGACCGTACGTTTAGGTCAAACTCTAGGGTTCTTACTACGTAACTTAAGCCGGAATACATGTGTTGGTCCAATACAAAGGTTTTTACTCTTTAAATTTAATTATTAAATACAATTTATAAATATATATGTTAATTTTTAATGTAATTTTTAAATTTAAATTTTACTGTAAAGAAGAATAAAATAAATATATATTCAAATATGTCTTTATCAACCTTCTTCAAAAATCGTTACCTAAATAAATATTGTTCGATTATTGAATTATTTGGCCTTAAATTTAGGCACTATGTTTATTATTTTTTAACATTTACGAATATATCAAATTTGTGAAATCAAATACTAAATGGAATTCAATTTTTTTTCACTAGACAGTTCAAACCATTTGATCTATTACAGAAATAGACTAGCAATCAATTAAACATTTGAATTTCGACAATCGAATATTTCAATTTCGTTAATTTAAAATTCAAATTTATAATTAATTGTTGGTCCAAGTTAATTTTTTTTTTTTTAAAAAAAAGGAACAAATCTAATTAATTTTTAAAATAGAGAAATTAATAAAATCGAAGAAAAAAAATTAGTTTAACCAAGAATTGAACTTACAACCAATAGTTTAAAAAAATATCAAATTAAGTTAGCTTTTTTTTTTTTTAAAAAAAAAAAAAGAACAAATCTAATTAGTTTTTAAAATAGAAATTAATAAAATTGAAAAAAAGAATTGGTTTAACCAAAGATTGAACTTACAACCAATAGTGTAAAAAAAATATCAAATTACCATAAAAAAATGGCTTATTCATGGCTTGAACCCATGACCTGTGGGCTGTTATAAACACATGGGTTACCACTAGGCCAGGGATGATTTTCGTTTATTTTTCGTTTCATTTTATAAATATACGTTGCGAGAAACAACAAAAGGAAAAACTTCATCTTCAACCTCTGGCGGGTTGACCCACGACCAGAATCGGGTCAAACGCGGGTCACCGCTCCAGCACATGTAAATTCCGTTTTTCAGCACCGTTTTGTACGATTTTTTGTGGGTTTCGACCAGAATTTAATTTCTAACGATCTTAACACAAAATAATCAAGTTTTAAACATAAAAACCGTGAGATTTACAAAGAACTTTGCAAATATGTGAACTCATTAAAGACAAGGTTTTTCTTAGATTTTTTCCTATTTGATTGTCAAAAAAACACGAAATTTGTAACATTAGATTCGTAAAATAATGCTCTACAAAAACCTATAGATTTTCACTTGAGTTTATTGCATATCAAAATTTGGAAATTTGGCAAAGAAGATAAAACGAAAATTACAAGGTTATTGTTAAGAAACATAGAAGAATGAATATATGATCAAGTTCATTTGCTGCAAACATGAACACAAAGAAGAAGATTAAGGTGAAAAGAAAAGTGGCCAAAATTTAGTGGGTGTTTTTGCAATTAAACTTTTTTGAGTTACTAATATTGTAAATTATATATTTTTATAACATAAATAATGAAAGATTAAATAAATGGTTAAAATGAATGCCAACTAAGATGGGCTGCTCTGCCCATTTTGTAGTGATGGGTAGATAAGAATTTGCCAATATTATTATATACAATGTGTCAGGAAGTTTGGCTCAACGAACGTTGCGTTCTGAAGCAACTATAGCAACCAGCTGGCGGACCCAACTCAATAAACTAGAAAAAAGTTGATATTTTATTCTTACACTCTGGCGGACTTGGTTGAAGAACAGATTGCTGGAGCTGCTCTTAGTGATTATAATTGTGCATTGACAATCAAACAGGATAAAATTTTCAACTTTTCCAGTTTTAAAAAAATCTTAAACTGACAAGTCTTAAATTATACTCTTTTTGACCTTTTTTATAAGCAAAAATTGTTTTTTAATTTCATTAAGACTAGATATATTATTTTTTCGATGAAATTAAAAAATAATTTTTGCTTATAAAAAAGGCCGGAGGAAGTATGTGAAAATAGGATTTCCATCATAAAAATTCCTAAATTATATGCTTATTGTCCGATTATTGTCTTGAACATTTTTCCCTTTTAGTCCCCATGTTTGGGGTCAACTCAACGATCTTTTCTCGTATGAAACAAAATTCCACGAGACATCTCATAGCCTCTGTTCCAACTTCTGTAAATCGAGAGATAAATTGAGAGGTCTAAAGTCTTAAAATGGTTATTTCCACATTTGTCAATGTCATGCAAAAATATCATACTCTAGGATCTTGGCCTTGACATTGTAACGCCAAAAATAGGGATGTCAACGGGTGCCCGCGGGTGCGGGTTTTACACCATCCAAACCTGCATCCGAACCCGAATTCAAAGCCTATTCGGGTGATAAATCAACACCCACGCCCATACCCATTGGGTTCGGATTTTTTCACCCAAACCCGAACCCGTAGCAAAAAAAATAAAAAAAATACAAAAATATTGAAATTTCATCAAGGTCTCTTAATTAAATTAAAATTAAGGTCTACAACAACATAGTCTTCAAGACTTTTAAAAAATTAAACTACAATTAAAAATAAGAGATTCCAAGAATATTCAAACAAAATAGGGGTACTTATATAATTTAATTTCTAAGCGGGTGTGTTTTCGGGTTTCGAGTGCGGGTTTAAGTCAACCCAAACCCGCATCCGAAATATCAGGTGGCACCCAAACCCAAACCCAGTTAACTCGAGTTTTTACCCGTTGACTCGGGTTCGGATGCGGATGAGCTCCGCGGGTTTGGATCTGCTTGCCATCCCTAGCCAAAAGTACCCAATATTTTAGCTTTTCCAGTTTTAAAAAAATCTTAAACTGACAAGTCTTAAATTATACTCTTTTTGACCTTTTTTATAAGCAAAAATTGTTTTTTAATTTCATTAAGACTAGATATATTATTTTTTCGATGAAATTAAAAAATAATTTTTGCTTATAAAAAAGGCCGGAGGAAGTATGTGAAAATAGGATTTCCATCATAAAAATTCCTAAATTATATGCTTATTGTCCGATTATTGTCTTGAACATTTTTCCCTTTTAGTCCCCATGTTTGGGGTCAAATCAACGATCTCTTCTCGTATGAAACAAAATTCCACGAGACATCTCATAGCCTCTGTTCCAACTTCTGTAAATCGAGAGATAAATTGAGAGGTCTAAAGTCTTAAAATGGTTATTTCCACATTTGTCAATGTCATGCAAAAATATCATACTCTAGGATCTTGGCCTTGACATTGTAACGCCAAAAATAGGGATGTCAACGGGTGCCCGCGGGTGCGGGTTTTACACCATCCAAACCTGCATCCGAACCCGAATTCAAAGCCTATTCGGGTGATAAATCAACACCCACGCCCATACCCATTGGGTTCGGATTTTTTCACCCAAACCCGAACCCGTAGCAAAAAAAATAAAAAAAATACAAAAATATTGAAATTTCATCAAGGTCTCTTAATTAAATTAAAATTAAGGTCTACAACAACATAGTCTTCAAGACTTTTAAAAAATTAAACTACAATTAAAAATAAGAGATTCCAAGAATATTCAAACAAAATAGGGGTACTTATATAATTTAATTTCTAAGCGGGTGTATTTTCGGGTTTCGAGTGCGGGTTTAAGTCAACCCAAACCCGCATCCGAAATATCAGGTGGCACCCAAACCCAAACCCAGTTAACTCGAGTTTTTACCCGTTGACTCGGGTTCGGATGCGGGTGAGCTCCGCGGGTTTGGATCTGCTTGCCATCCCTAGCCAAAAGTACCCAATATTTTAGCGAGATCAATGACTTTTCACATTATATAGTGAATATTTTGTCTTTATTTCTTTCTTTTTCTTTTTTTTTTCACAAAAGTTAACCATTACTTTAGTTCGGTGGAAATATCCACGTAATTATTTTTGACGCATATCTAATTACTTAATAACTCATCATTTCACATGTACATCATCAACTAAAGAAATTTATTTTGAATGTGGAGTACATTGTTTTTTAGTTTAAAATCTCAAAAAATATATTTTCATATCTCGAAAAATGGAGAAGCCAAATATGAATTTAAACTTACAAGTTATTGTTATCGTTGAAAGTGAAATTTGAAGGTCAAGTATGTGTGATTTCTAATGCGTTCACCCTTTAAAAAAAAAAAAATATTTTCACCCTTTCAAAAAATATAATTAAATACTTTCAATTTTAAATTTCTTAATTAAACGTTTAGCCACTCAACTCGAATTCTAACCTGCTGCTGCAGTTTCTATATTGACCATCGTAGTATACATTCTGTTCATCTTAATTAAAATATAATATGAGTATTGGTAAGTCCATCTTAATTAAAAAATATTCATGTGTTGGGCATTTACCGGACACACTTTCGGTGGAGGCACAAAATAAATACTAATAATCTATTATCGACCACTTTATAAATTAATTAAAAATGCAAAGGTTATTTAGGAATTGTTTGATTAATGATCTTGAAAACAATTATCTGTCGTCATCATAATTTTTTATTTACAAATCTCTTGATGGTATCATTATCCATTATCCCCCAACGTCTTTTTGAGGCTTCATATGTTCCCAGGAATCAAAAAATTCTTGCAGGGGAATTACGAGACGCAGTATTATTTTAAGCTATTTTGTATTTTTTAAGAAGCACTGCCGTCGGTTTGGTGAATATTACACGTGAACATTATAATACATGCTACCCAAGACTCAAGTAATCTTAGTACTTTATTTTTAAATATTCAACATTGTAAGTTGCAACTCACATAATAATAATAATAATAAACAAATATTGCTATTTATTGTCTTAATAAAATATATCAAAATGTTTTTTATTTCTTAGTTACTTTTTTTTTGACACAATATTTCTTAGTTACTTAAAGAGTATTTAATGTGTTGTAAAACGATTTACTGACTTAAATAAAAACAGAAAACGAGTTTTTTCAAAACGGGCAACGAAATAAGTTATTGGCTGAGTCGCGTACTAGGTCGCTTTATTTAAGACGTTTCGCGGAACTACTCGAGAAAGTGCACTGTAGTATATCGACCGCGAAGTCCCCAGGATAAAACAGCCGTTTATCAAAGAAAATACCGAAGCGCTACTGCACTGTAACGATCGGTCAGAAATACACCAACTAATTGATATACGAATATCAATTCTACGGCAACAACCGTTCGATAATAGAAACAACAAAAATATTTCGAAGAAAAAAAAGAGAGAAGGAAAAGCGGTGAATTCTCAGAATGCAGAGAGAAAAGAATTAATAAAACTGAGGAATGAAAGCTGTATTTATAGTGCGAGTGGGGAGCTGAAATCAGAGCAAATCGTGGAGCGGATTTGGCCAGTCAATCGCGGATCGTGGGCGAAAATTAAGGCCCACGTTTTGACTGGGCGGTTAACGGATACAAGTTCATCCGTTTCAGACTTGACTTGGTCGAAGCACAAAATTAAGGGATACGCTTAAAGAAAAATTAATTAAGATTTTTCTTTTTCTTCTCAATAAAAAATTAATATATCACCCAAGCCCAAGTCCGGCCCGATCCGATCCGAGCCGGTCGGACGGACAGCGGCGGCGCGCGCGCGCGCGTGTGATATATGTCATGGTATGCGTCTCCCTTTCTTACAAAAGTGGGTACCCCAAGGGCACGCCCTTAGGTGTCACTTTGTAGTATATGAACACTACCAAGAAGTGTGTTCTATCCAATGTGGGACTCAAAAGAGCCTTTTTTCAATTCACACTATAATGGTTCTCAAGCATTGTGTTTACTTCAATACCAAGTTGCTTCCATATTATTCATCATGTTTCAACAATCCCCCACTTGAATTTAAAAAAAATTGTTTCAGTCATAACGTTTAACGTTTCAGTAAGATTGTGCATAAGCGAAGGTGAACTATGTCTTGGAACCTTCACGTAGCTAGTAAGAGCCCGATTTAGCAAGAGTGACGTTTAGTCTTGGAACTCTATCTCAGATTTTTCTCAAACCAGCACACAACATCTCTTAAGGTGTATTCTTAGGCCCGTGCATTAATGGCCCTGCATGACTATCCCAGTTTCATGAATGCTCTAGGAGTTCGCCTCAGAAACTCCAGAGGAACCGGCCTCAGTTCCACATTCATATAGGTGATTCTATCAAGAGTACTCCTGATGTACTCCACTCATATAGAGTATAGATTTCATTAAGAGTTTTACTAACTCAACCTTTCTCTCTTCAGGACTCATGTCTTATATACTTGCATGTTCATCTCATATTACTCACGACTTGTTGTTTACCCATTGGAACCTAATTCTTGGGATCTCCAGTATTTTAGGTTGGGTTACCATCATAAGTAATTCGTAGGCTTTAGTCCCATCTTTATTGATGTATTTTGGACTTTCTCTCTAGCCAGTCCTTTCGTCAAAGGATCTGCTAGATTATCATTAGTGCGTACATGATCCACTCTCACAGCACCTGTAGTGATGAGCTCTCTCACTGTGCTGTGCTTTCTTCTAATTTGACGTCTTTTACCGTTATAAAAACGACTCTCAATTTTAGCGATAGCTGCAGTACTATCACAATGGATCAAGACAGCAGGCATAGGTTTTTCCCATAAAGGAATCTCAGATAACAAGCATCTCAACTAGCTTGCTTCTTCACTAGCAGTTGCTAGTGCTATCATTTCAGACTCCATTGTGGACTGAGCCAAAATGGTCTGTTTCTTTGACTTCCATGATACAGCTCCACTGGCTATACTAAATATATAGCCACTTGTTGCTTTGGAATCATCTGACAGGGTGTTCCAATCAGCATCACTGTACCCTTCAAGTACAGCTGGAAATCTCTGATAGTGTAATCCGAGATTCATGGTCCTTTTCAGGTATCTCATGACTCTCTCAATAGCGTGCCAATGCTCATTACTGGGTCTGCTGGTAAACCTACACAAGAGTCCCACGACATAGGCGATGTCGGGTCTAGTACAATCAGTGGCATACCTAAGACTACCAATGATGCTCGCATATTCTGTTTGTCTTACGCTATCACCAGTGCTCTTAAACAGTTTTACACTGGGATCATAAGGTGTGCAGGCAGGTTTACAGTCAAAGTAACCGTATTTCTTTAGGATCTTTTCCACATAATGTGTTTGATCTAGGGATATTCCCTTCTCAGACCTAGTGATTTTTATTCCAAGAATCACACTTGCTTCTCCGAGGTCTTTCATATCAAAATTGTTACCCAACAGTGATTTCACATTATTTACGGCAGAAAGGTTTGAACCAAATATCAACATGTCATCTACATAGAGACATATTATAGTGCAAATGTTACCATCACATTTGTAGTAAATGCATTTGTCACTTTCATTGAGTCTGAACCCATTCGAAACCATTAAGTTATCAAACTTTTCATGCCATTGTTTTGGAGCTTGTTTAAGACCATACAGAGATTTATCTAACTTGCAGACCTTAGTTTCCTGCCCATGTATAACAAACCCTTCAGGTTGTTCCATATAGATTTCTTCTTCTAAGTCACCATTTAAAAAAGCGGTTTTAACGTCCATTTGATGTACAATTAGGTTATAAATAGCTGCTATTGAAATAAGTACTCGAATAGACGTTATTCTAGTGACAGGTGAAAACGTATCGAAGAAATCAATATTTTCCCTTTGTCTAAAACCTTTGGCCACAAGGCGAGCCTTGTATTTTTCAACCGTGCCGTCGGGTTTTAGTTTCTTTTTCAAGATCCATTTGCAACCAATTGGTTTGCATCCTGGAGGCAAGTCGACTAAGTGCCATGTTTTGTTAGATTCTAGGGAATCCATCTCATCATTAATAGCTTCTTGCCAAAGATCTGCATCCACCGATGACAAGGCTTCTTGAAGATTTGCTGGATCTTCATTCAATGTATAGGCCGCATAATCCGGACCATAGTCTTTAGCAACTCTTACACGTTTGCTTCT
The DNA here is from genome assembly GCA_954870985.1 of Trifolium fragiferum. NCBI lineage: Eukaryota > Viridiplantae > Streptophyta > Magnoliopsida > Fabales > Fabaceae > Trifolium > Trifolium fragiferum. The sequence continues at coordinate 41,585,497 of OX940794.1, forward strand.
ACGAAGTTCAGTTTCTACTTCGTCATTGCTATCCGTGTTTGGTATCACTGGAAGGTGACTCGATTCAGGAATACTATCCTGTTCAGTGCCCCCACTATTTCTTGATTTAAAGGGAAATTTATTTTCATAGAAATCTGCATCATTAGATTCTATGATTACTTTTTCATTTAGGTCGTAGAACCTATATGCTTTACTGTTTGCTGCATAACCAATGAATACACATTCATAGGCTCTACTAGCGAGTTTAACTCGCTTCGGGTCCGGTTTACGGACAAAGGCTAGACATCCCCAAGTTCTTAAATAAGACAGATTTGGCTGTCTTTTCTTTAACATTTCATAAGCAGATTCGCTTCTTTTAGATTTGGGAATTCTATTCAAAACATAGCAGACAGTCAAAATTATTTCCCCCCACCAATGTTTAGCGGCACCAAAGTTTAACATAATAGCAACAACTAATTCGGTAAGAGTTCTATTCTTTCTTTCTGCTTTGCCATTCATTTCAGGGGAATATGGCGCAGTTGTTTCATGTATAATTCCGTGTTGTTTATAAAAATCATTAAATAAACTAGAATTATATTCGGTGCCCCTATCACTACGAAGTCTCTTGATTTTCGTATTAAACTGATTTTCTATTTCATTCACAAATATTTTAAACATATCAAGGGCATCACTTTTATTTTTCATTAAATAAACAAAAGTATAATCTGAACAATCATCAATAAAAGTAATAAAATAACGTTTGTTATTCCTAGTCATGGTTCCATCTAGTTCGCATATATCAGAATGAATAAGGTCCATAGGTTCAGATTCTCGTATAACCGATTTATGTTTACTTTTTGTTATTTTTGCTTGACTACAAAATTCACATTTTTCTATGTCATTATAATGAAGTTTAGGAATTAATCCTAAGTTACTAATATTTAATATTGAGCGCTTATTAACATGACAAAGTCTAAAATGCCAAATATTAAAATCACACAAAGAGTAAACAGAAGTAGAAATTTTATTCATAACATCAAAATCAATATTAAGCTTAAACATGTCATCAGAGGCGTACCCCTTCCCAATAAAAGTACCATACTTAGTGATGGTGTACATATCAGCCCCAATAGATTGACTAAACCCAGCCTTATTTAAAAGAAAACCAGAAACAAGATTCTTCTTCATCTCAGGAACATGGAGGACTTCTTTCAAGATAAGAGTCTTTCCGGAGGTGAACTTCAGGACAACATCTCCAACACCAGCAACATCAGAAGTGTGTGCGTTACCCATCTGCACTTTCTTATTTTCAGCCTTCGTGTATGTCTTAAACATAGCACGATCATAACAAACATGGAGAGTAGCGCCAGTATCTATCCACCATCCATCAGTACCACCGACCATGTTAATTTCGGTGATCATAGCAGCATATGGCTCTTCAGCCGCCACATTCATATTAATATGTGCAAGATGAGCCGGTTTAGGGCTCTTTGGATTTTTGCACTTCTTTGACATATGACCTGTCTTCCAGCAATTGAAGCAGTAAAATGGAACAGAGTCATTTCTAGGAGGTGGTTGCTGATGCTGTTTAGCATTATGGCCCCTAACCGGGTTACCATTCTTAACTCGGTTTTGATTGCGGTTCTGATTCTGATTTTTCAAAGGTTTGCCCGTAGGCTTCAGAGCCGCACCGAATTTCTTTTTATTGTTGTTCGAGACAACCAATATCTTTTCTTCTTCTTTCATATCTTGTTTCCTTGACTGTTCTTCTATACGAAGACGGGTTATCAAACTTTCAATGGAAAACTCCTTTGTTTTATGACGGAGCTGATTCTTAAATTCTTTCCAACTAGGGGGCAGTTTATCAATAATCACAGAAATTTGAAACTGCTCATGTAAAGGCATACCTTCAGTTATTATCTCATGAGCAATCTTCTGCAGTTCATGTGACTGCACCTCTACCGACCTCTCATCCACCATCTGATATTTCAGATACCTGCTGACAGCATATTTCTTTACACCAGCCTCTTCAGTGTCATAGTTCTTGCTCAAAGCCTCCCACACATCACTTGCAGTATCATAGGTTCTGTAATAATCATACAGATCATCTTCTAAGCCATTAATGATATAGTTTTTGCAAACATAATCATTATCAATCCATAGCTGCCTTTCTTTTTCAATTTGCAGCGCCTTTTCTTTAAGCTGTTCTGCAGTAGCCTTACCTTTGTCTGGCTCAGCAGCAACAACAGCATCACCGTTGGTGTTAACAGGCTGTTCTTTGGTTCCTGAAGCCGAAGCATCAGTCACAGCAGGAACCACAGGAATAGGTTCTTTCAAAACGTAGGCACATTTTTTCAAGGTCAGGAAGAAAAACATCTTCTGTTGCCAACGTTTGAAATGATTACCTTCAAACTTAAACGGCCTTTCAGTAGCACCGACAGAAGAACCACCAATAATTTCTTCGTTTGCCATGATATTTTAGAAACGTCTTAAAATTGTTGTAAAACGATTTACTGACTTAAATAAAAACAGAAAACGAGTTTTTTCAAAACGGGCAACGAAATAAGTTATTGGCTGAGTCGCGTACTAGGTCGCTTTCTTTAAGACGTTTCGCGGAACTACTCGAGAAAGTGCACTGTAGTATATCGACCGCGAAGTCCCCAGGATAAAACAGCCGTTTATCAAAGAAAATACCGAAGCGCTACTGCACTGTAACGATCGGTCAGAAATACACCAACTAATTGATATACGAATATCAATTCTACGGCAACAACCGTTCGATAATAGAAACAACAAAAATATTTCGAAGAAAAAAAAGAGAGAAGGAAAAGCTGTGAATTCTCAGAATGCAGAGAGAAAAGAATTAATAAAACTGAGGAAGGAAAGCTGTATTTATAGTGCGAGTGGGGAGCTGAAATCAGAGCAAATCGTGGAGCGGATTTGGCCAGTCAATCGCGGATCGTGGGCGAAAATTAAGGCCCACGTTTTGACTGGGCGGTTAACGGATACAAGTTCATCCGTTTCAGACTTGACTTGGTCGAAGCACAAAATTAAGGGATACGCTTAAAGAAAAATTAATTAAGATTTTTCTTTTTCTTCTCAATAAAAAATTAATATATCACCCAAGCCCGATCCGATCCGAGCCGGTCGGACGGACGGCGGCGGCGCGCGCGCGCGTGTGATATATGTCATGGTATGCGTCTCCCTTTCTTACAAAAGTGGGTACCCCAAGGGCACGCCCTTAGGTGTCACTTTGTAGTATATGAACACTACCAAGAAGTGTGTTCTATCCAATGTGGGACTCAAAAGAGCCTTTTTTCAATTCACACTATAATGGTTCTCAAGCATTGTGTTTACTTCAATACCAAGTTGCTTCCATATTATTCATCATGTTTCAACAATCCCCCACTTGAATTTAAAAAAAATTGTTTCAGTCATAACGTTTAACGTTTCAGTAAGATTGTGCATAAGCGAAGGTGAACTATGTCTTGGAACCTTCACGTAGCTAGTAAGAGCCCGATTTAGCAAGAGTGACGTTTAGTCTTGGAACTCTATCTCAGATTTTTCTCAAACCAGCACACAACATCTCTTAAGGTGTATTCTTAGGCCCGTGCATTAATGGCCCTGCACGACTATCCCAGTTTCATGAATGCTCTAGGAGTTCGCCTCAGAAACTCCAGAGGAACCGGCCTCAGTTCCACATTCATATAGGTGATTCTATCAAGAGTACTCCTGATGTACTCCACTCATATAGAGTATAGATTTCATAGAAAAAAAATATTTCGAAGAAAAAAAAGAGAGAAGGAAAAGCGGCGAATTCTCAGAATGCAGAGAGAAAAGAATTAATAAAACTGAGGAATGAAAGCCTGTATTTATAGTGCGAGTGGGGAGCTGAAATCAGAGCAAATCGTGGAGCGGATTTGGACAGTCAATCGCGGATCGTGGGCAAAAATTAAGGGATACGCTTAAAGAAAAATTAATTAAGATTTTTCTTTTTCTTCTCAATAAAAAATTAATATATCACCCAAGCCCGGCCCGATCCGAGCCGGTCGGACGGCGGCGGCGCGCGCGTGTGATATATGTCATGGTATGCGTCTCCCTTTCTTACAAAAGTGGATACCCCAATGGCACGCCCTTAAGTGTCACTTTGTAGTATATAAACACTACCAAGAAGTGTGTTCTATCCAATGTGGGACTCAAAAGAGCCTTTTTTCAATTCACACTATAATGGTTCTCAAGCATTGTGTTTACTTCAATACCAAGTTGCTTCCATATTATTCATCATGTTTCAACATAATGTTTTTAAATTAAACAGCAATGATCTAAGGTTGCGTGGTATACAGAAAGAAAAAAGATTTGTGCTTTTGTGATTTTTCGTTTTGCAGTTTTTAGTTGAATAAATTAAAGGTAAAACTTATGCACAAACTACACTTTACAACCCATATTTTACTAGACACAAAACAAAATCCTATGTCATCTTTTGTTAGAACCTGTCCACCAAACGTATACTTAAAAACAAAATGAGTTGAATGATGTACGCGGTTTTGGCTGTTGCTAATTACTAGCAATAAGAGAAAAATGTTCAGAATGGATTGTAATGGCAATGGAGTGTGTCGGAGACGGATTTTGCTATCTTCAAACTAAAATTGATAAAGTTTTGGTTTCTTTAAACCCGTTCCAATTCTTAATGAGGATAAAATTTAAAATCCCAAATCCAATGGGGTTTGGGTTTCCCCATTCCGCTCTATCTCCATATGAATTTGAGTTGTACTTTGTTATTTTTTTATTAAAAAAAATAGTTAAAGTTAGAAAATTATTTTGTTTCAACAATATTTATACATAGAAAATAAATAGAGAAAATACATAGATTAATACTCAACTTAAAAATATGAATGTAATAATCTAAAATAATAAAATATGAATGCAATTTAGAGTTTGTTTAAATGTTTTTAATGTATAAAGGATAAAATGTAGTTCGATATAAACGGGTGGGTTCGGGGGCGGATTGGGGGTGGGTATCAATATCTCCATTACCTACCCCTACTCTAACCCCAACTTTTAAAATCGGGGAAAACCCAAACCTGACCTCAAACCCAGTTAATTCGGGGTTTTCCCCGTTAAAATCGAGGCGGGGCGAACGGGTATCCGTGGGTATGGGTTTGCCATGCTTAATTGTAACCAATGTGGTCTTCTTGGCCTTTATTAAATGAAGCAATTTGAGATATAAGGCAGCACGATTAAGGTGTGCTTAGAAGAGATATTTTGGAGCTTATTTGGTCATATGTCATAATGTAAACACAAATCTTAGCATTATGTTTTTGAAAAAGAAAAAAAAACTCGAGTTCCATGTAGAATGAAAATAGTGTCTAAAATGAGTTTATAAATAATGACATATTCACTATACAAATAAATGATTCAACTCAAATACTTATAAATTATAATATGTCAATAGACATGTTTAATTTATTTTAAAAAAGTAAATTAATTTTACCACACGATACAAAATACACTGTTAACGTACTCTCTCTGGTCTTATTTATAAACAAAAGTCAACAAAAAAATTTGACCCTAAATATAAGCAAAAGTCATTAAATTCAGGAAAATGATGAATAGTACGACACACTCCTCGTGCATATCCCGCGAATGAGTTGTCCACCACTTTCTTAAATTCTCTTTCATTCAAAATGTCCCATTTAACCCTAGATTTTCAACTTTGGAATTCATCGCATCAAAGTTTCTCTCTGTCTCCCTTACCTGCAACCACACCGTCTCCCGTCGTTCGCAGCTCCGATGTTCCGTTTTCTGTGACAAATTGGAAAAACCTTCCTTCCGGCTACCGTTGTCGACACCAATTCATTCTCCACGTCGTGTAACACTACCTCAACAGTGAGCCTTTTTCTCCTTTTGCTTGATTTGATTTTTTATTTTTGCAAAGTCAATTGCTTCACTTCTCCCTAGCGGTGGAAAGATATTGAAATTGGTGGATAAATATTTGTGTTCTTGGTCTGCTACCTGCTGCAAATATATGTCCTTTATGATTGTGGACCAACAAACGGTACTGATTGATCTACCAGTCACACTTGTGTCTCTTTTAGCAGATAGAAACTGGAATTCTGTTGCAGAAACTGTTGTTTCTCATCTTTTTTCATCAACAGAACGTATGTAGCAGCAGATAGAATGGTTTGATTGTGACTGGTTGTTGAGACTGTGTGAATCTATTCCAAGATATCTTATTAATTTGCTGATTTAGGATTAAGTGGGTAGTTTTATTCTTGAACAATTGTACAAAATCACACGCGTGCCAGATTTTCTCTTCAATATTTTTTATTTATTTATTTTATATTAATTAATATTAATAAAGTATTGCAAAAAGGAAAAGGAAATCGGTGGCAGGCTGGCAGCACGTGTTCGTGCATTTTCGCGGGTGTGTTTGTCGCACCATATAGCAAAGCTGTTAAATTCAACTCTAATTAATACTCCCTCCGTTTCTTTTTACTTGTTTTTTAGGGTTAGATTTAACGTTTCTATTTAATTGTCCTTTTGGTATTTTACGGGTATGATTTGTCAAGTATACCCTTTGTCAATTGCTCTTATATTTTTCAATAAAACAAATTAATGCTATATATTTGAAAAACTAAATTTTTTTTTTTTGGAACATAACATTAAATTTAGTTTTTTTATTTTAACATAATATATTGAATTTATTGGAAAGAGAAAGTGTGTGAAAAAAAATAGGAATTTATTGGTGGATTAAAACGAGGGTATAATAGGAAGATAAAGTGCAAATATATACTTTCTTAATTTGGTGTTACTATTCTAAAAAGACAAGTAAAAAGGAACGGAGGGAGTATTTTGTTTCCAACAATACTCATACACATGCATTTATGCATTTATTCATTTATACAAGTAATCTATGTTAGAGCAGTACTAATGATGATTACACCTAAGTAAGAGTATATTTCATAATAGGCAAAAAAGCATTTTAAGAATTGCACTGAAAATTACACATAAAAGTAGGATAAAAAGCTAACTCCTTAATAAGTGTGCAAAAGAGATTTTTTGCTTTAAAAAAAGTCCGGAGGGAGTACATAACATTGTTTCCATCACATTGCATCTATTTTATTTGTTGTCAAGGAGGTTTCAAGTTTGTATTCCAAATAAATAAGGCCCGGTCTGCGGCCATATTGTTGTAGAAAGAACGACAACCGCTATTCTCTTTTTATGCTGTTCAGATTTCAGAATCCTCTCAATTTCACCGAAGGATATATTATCTTTCTGGAAGATATTTTCCAATGATGTATTTTTTATCAGAAAACATCTTTCAATAGTATATTCTACATATTTGAACAACACAAAGAAGAGAAATACAATCATCAAAAGAACAATGAACGGGCCATTGAAATATTACACGAACAAAACAAAACCCAATCACCGATAATAATAACTAATAGATCCTGTTAAATTAATCACAGGATTTTAATCCAATATATAAATTGAAATATTCTTTTGAAAAGTGCGCAAAATGGTTAATTAATTCAAATCGTGAAAAGCATAAAATTGAAATTATTTATGATTTGTAGGGGGTGATGGTATAAATATAGGAGTGTAGGTAAGTATTTTCCAATGATACACATTGGGCCTGAACAAAATGAAGCCCAATCATCAGAAATAAGATCCTGTCAAATTAATCTGATATAAATTGAAAAAAAGAAGGCAAAGTGCGCAAAACGGTTATTTTCCCTCCGAATCAAAAGATTGAAATCGATGGCGGGTTCAGAGTTAGCACCACCAGCGGAACCAGAAATCGAAAACCACCTTTCTTCTCTCATCTACGGTGCGTATAAACAATTCAAAATCGCTGCTATTGATTAACCTAATTGCAAATTCGAATCATATGCGATGCGATCTTTGATTCGGATCAAATTAATAGCGTTTGTGTAATGTAAATTATGTAATACACTGTTCGAGTTTCTAAACAAAGCACGATTTAATTGATTATAGAATTTCGTCTTTGAATTCTGATTGTTTGGCTTAATCGTGCAGATATATCAAATGAAGCTCAAACTATAATGGAGAACATGCTTAAGATGATTGTGTTAGTTACCTAATCATCGTTATTTATTCATTTTCCAGAAAATTACTATTTATTTGTTATTTTATAATTATAAGGTAAAAATTGAGTGATTATTTTGTGATTTTCAGATCTAACTGTTTTTTGTACTGATTTTGCAGTGAAATTAATCAAAATTCTGCAGTGATCGAGGAGGAAATAGAGAAATGCAAAGGTTCTGCTATGGAGAGGAAAACAGCGTTAGAAGAAGAGAAAGATCATGTTCAAAAAGCTGCTTATGCTGTTCTCGACATGCTAAACAGAGATTAAAATGTCATAGGGTAATTATTCCAACCTATATTTCATTTTAGTATAGTACAAGAATTTTATTTCCGCATATTTCAAAATTCGATGCATGTTTGCTTACATTTATACATTTGTAACCCTAACTTGTTTGGATATAATGTTTTTCATTATATCTGCTTGATGCGATGATTAGATGATATATAACTCGTCATTCTCTCTTAAGGCACTTAGATCTTCTACTTCTGAGCCTTCAGCCATAAGAATTTTGCTTCCCCTTTTTCCAAATTTTTTCTCTGCAAACACAAACCAGAAATAAATATAGTCATCTTTTTATTGTAATTTGCTGTTGCCTCCATATGTTCAATGCCAAGAGTTGAAGAATAAAATCATAATGTTACGAGCAATTGGTATTTATTATGAAGAATCGTACGTAAAATGAAATAAAAAAGGTGATGAGTGGCATTTTTTTTCCCTCTCTTCATATATTTGGATTATAATAGTCTTTTTTCAATCTTATTAAACCGTGAAATCACTCAGAATCTTTTTGAGTCATGCTTGCATTTTGAATGTAGCTAGTTATACTCATACCTGCTATGCTGAAAAGATCTTCGACTGTATCTGGTAGAATAATGAGCTTTGGTGCTGATCCATTTTCAATTTTTTCATTGGGGTGATGTCCATGGATTTTGACTCTAATGGGGACTAGGCTTGATAGTGAACTGAAATCTTCTGTTTGTCCTGCACTAATTAGGACGAGGCTGTGTGTTAGTATAGGTAAGCAGGTAAATAATATCATTTATCTCGGAAAATCATAATGAATTCTTTTGATGAATTCGACATGCTTATCATGATCATTTTGGAACACTATGATTAAGAAAATAAATTGAAGAAAGCAACCTTAGGCTGCCTTTCCATGTCAATATATTGCTGCCATTTAGAGTTTGACACAGCAAGCTGATATAGTTTTTAATCAAGGAATCACCCAGTTTAGTTTTTTTGTAAAGGATATCTTTTAAGCACGGCACAACAAGGAATGCTGCTTTCATTAATGACCCAGGATTGGTATTGTGCCTTTTTACCAAGGGGTGATCTTGTGTGTCACCCCAAGTGACGTCTCTTGCTTCAGTTATTGATTGGGATATGATCGAACGGAAGTAGGTGTCAAACCTTAACACTTGTACTATTTAACAATATCACATGATTACACGATCAGATTGGTTAAATACGTATATACAGAAAGTTATCAAGTGTTGTATGTGTTAAATATTTATACAAGTTGTTGTAAATTGATAGATAAGCACATAGTCTGCCTTTGAATTTTTTTTCTTTCTTTCATGCACACTCTCATAATGATGCATGTAAATGTTTCTGGGGTGCTTTGTTTTAAAGAAACCTTGAATGTCAATTGATTGTTGTTTTAATGCTCCTACACAATGTAATGCTACCCAGTATCCACTTGTATACTGTTATCATCTCTTACTGGTTGTACTAGACATAGGATTAAGGTTACCTTCTTCATATGGATCTTCTTCATGATACTTTGAATCTTCATTGTTTGTGCCCTCATTTTGTGTCTGCTGCTGCAAGAAGCAAACAATGTTCATCATATATGACAGGATTTGTACATATGTAAAATATGTTGCCAAAATTATAATAGATCTGTTTGCTACTCTTTGTTTTCTGAAGGGATGTTATCCACTGTAAAACGTCTCAAATTTTGTTGTTGTTATTGTATATTTAGTTTTGCCAATCCATGTATATGTACACACATTGTTAGAAATGTATATTAGGAGAACTGAACCACGATAAATAATATGTCCCAATTTTTGTCCTTCAAATGTTAACATATGCATCATTATGTGACCTCAATGTCCTATTCGGGAAAAGGGGCAAAGGAGGGGATTGGGGTGGGGGATTTTGTGTTTTTAACTACCTTTATTCTTTTATCCCTCACTTCTCTGACCCCCTTCCTCAAAATATGGTTTAAAACTGAATGATAACTAAGGTCTTTTGGAATTTCAGGAATAACTTTGTGCTTGTGGCCGCTATCTTTCTCCCACACACTAATTGTATATATACATTTTTTCTAATATTTTAGCTATGCACATACAACATTTAATATCCAGAGTTTTGAGAATCTTTTTTGAATTTCCTTTATATCTAATTAGTAAAAGGGTCATACTAACTAGTGCCCCAATGGAAGCCAAAAGAGGTAAATTTTGTATTTGAAAATAACGTTTTCTATATTTTGAAAAAATGAAATACTCAAGTTCCAAGACCATTTTACTATATTGGTGTACTAATTAGCATTTTCCTAAGTAAAAAATTTGTGATCCTCAATAGGACAGTTAAGAATTTTAGTGATTGAAATTCAAAGGAAAAGATGTACCTCGTCTTGCAGGTCACTCAGGAAATCTGTGACATCTGGTATTTCTTCCAGCGTCCCGCCTCTTAGGCCCTTCAAAAACTGAGTTGAACAGAAGAGCCAACATTAAGATAAAAATACATGGACTTGTTGACATGAAGTTTGTATGAAGAGAATTTGGATATAATTTTGCAATCTTTGTGGCCTGCAATGATATATTTGATCTAAAAATTTGATATCCTTCTATATTTAGAAATTTCAGGAACAAATATGGGGATTTGGGTTATTAATTGCTCTCAAATTTGAAGAATTTAAATTAAGTAGCCAACTTTGAAATGGAAGTATTTGTCTTAGTCTTTGGTTTGCTATTTGTGTATTGTTCATGTATGGATGAATCTGCAAACCTGAGTAAAGTTGCTCATGATTGTTTTCCCATCTTCACTATATGGTTTCACCATCTGCTTGAAATGATGATGGTTGATTCGTATAACCTGGGAGAGTCTTCTACTTCTCACTGTATAAGGTTGTGGGATGTTAAACATCACACCTATTTCTCCTGTCATGCTTCCAGGGTCTAGTTTGAACAAAAACTGAAAAACAATTATGAGCTCAGTCAAGTAATGAGAGAATTGTCATTAGCTAAAAAAAAAATTCTTCGTTTAAATCATTGGTATTTATTTCTCTACTTTTAACCCTCGAAATGTATTGTTGCTATGTACACTTGTATCATTTTTTTTTTACTTCCTAACTCAACCATTTGTTCCATTTACATGTTTGATGAAGATGTTCTCTGAACACAACTCAAAGAGTTTAACTTAGTTTGATGTATTTGCTTCAGCAGGTTGCTTGGAAGTGCTTGATGATGATGAACTCTTCACTCTTTAAAGTAAACACTACCTTCCCAAATGACTTCTACCTCAGTTTGATGCAATATGTTTTGTTGTTGTTATGAATGTCTATGAGATACTTCCCAATCTCCATAGTACAGAAGTTATAGTAAATACAAGATTTCTCTAATTTTAGTTCTTTTTGTCTAAGTGCGGTGAACTTTTGGTTGTCTTTATTTCTTCTTGAATCATTCTAAGTCACTGACTCACTAGATGTCAGCAGTTATTGCTTATTTTACTCTAGACATGCTACTTACACTCTAAAATCAATTGTCTGTTAGGATTCCATCTTACCTGTTCAGATCCATTCTTGTATATCAACACATCCTGCAATTAGAAATAGTTCAGTCTGAAGCTAACTAGTTAAGGTTGGTACTAGAGTAGGATTTGATTAAGATAGAGATGTTTTACCACCGATCCTGATACCAAAATGTAGAAATATGCTGGCATCTCATTTTGCAAGATAATGTCAACCTTTGATGGGTAGTATTCTGCTTTCATATCTGATACCTGTGTAGTGTATGATGTCATGTTTAGAAGCTGTTGAGATGTTTAGAACCTACTATTCTCTTTTTCTATTGTTAAGAGATTAAAAAAAAAAAAAAAGGAAGCATTACCAGCTGGGATATAAAATCATCTGAGACTCCTTTAAATAAATATGATTTTTCAACCACATTGTGGAAAAGATGCTGAGCAATACCGGCTCTAATTGCTTTAGGTAGGTCCTGTAGCACTTCTTCTTGCTGTAACTCCGCTGTCTTGAACTTCAGTTGTGTATGTGCCAACATTTGATCCTTCAAACCTTGCGGGAGTCCATTTTTGCTCGCATATTGTAATATTTTGTTGAAGGCATCCCTCTGAAGCAAAGGTGGTGAAGCACATAAGTATTTGTTATTGCATAATTTTTTAACTTATTTTGAATCCTTCTAGTTTAGGTGATATGCGATTTTATTCCTTGACTTTTTATAGCTACTTTAGTCTCTATTTTGAAACTTAACGTTATTATGTATTTTCTTCCTTTAACTCCCACTAGGAGTACATAAAACCATATTGGTGTTATCAAATGCAACACAAAGTTAAGGGTTAAACAACCATGTAAATATTCATAAAATTTACCATGGCAAAGGTTCGGACAGAGCTATGAACCACCAGATTTGTCATGTTTCCAATAATATATGCTGCGAGGCCAATGTTAAACAGCATATAAAAAATATTGAAAACCTTCTCTGTTGTATTTTCTGCATGTAAATCTCCATAACCAACAGTGCTAAGGGTTACAATAGACCAGTACATGGAGTAAGTGTAACCCAACCCGACGCCCCTATGCTTAAAATCCGATATTTGCTTCCCGATCCATGTGTTTTCGGGTGATTTGTGATGGAAAGCCAACCAAAAGTAGAAGCAGCCTGTGAAATGCACTGCAAATAGCGTAACCTGTGGTGAACCAACAAAAGTGAAGCATGAAATTAAGAATATAAATTAGACAATTTGATGGTTATATCTTATTTGGATATATACTCAAAGAGAAACTTTAGTGAATTACTTACACATAAAAGTTTACATACTCTTGTTACCGAGTAGCTAACCCTTATGTCTTTCTCTAACCTGTAAAACAGTTAGCAGCTTTAGTAACAACTTTCAAATAGAAGAACATGTAGAAACTTTTGTACACAAAGGACATGCCTTTTTAATTTAACCTATAAAAAGTGATGATACGTCTTAATGGTTATTTTTTTCACACTATACATCTTTTATATTCAGTTCATTACATGCTCTGTTACATTTTTCTCTTCCCTGCCCGTTATTCACATTTACACTGGTGTAGTATTACTCTCTATAATTGCTCACAAAAATACAATAAAACTACTACTTGTATTTTCGAGGAATCATGGAAAGAGGCATATGAGTGTTTGCTGTTTGGCAAGTGGACTTTTACTTCTTGAAGTATTTATAACTCTGTTTTATAGTTAATTTATTCGAAAAAAGGGGTTCAACTTTATTTGAACTTATCAGATAAGAGTGACAACTTTAAATTTTACAAATTTCATTTTTAATTTTTTTTATGGTTTTTAATTTATTTTTTTAAGATGCAGGCATTTTTATTTTCATTTGTTTCTTTTGCTTTAGTTCTTCCAAGTCTAAATATATATATATATATACCTTGAGAAGAGCTCGCTAACACGCCTCAATCGCCAGAGTCTAAGCATGTTTAGAAAACCAAAAATTTCTCCTCTATCATGTGATTTGCCTGCTAGAAGTCGGTATATCTGCTGAAATGGAAGAGTGGAAGCTAGATCCATGGGGAAGTGTAAATGTTTGACGTACCTTTTGAGAAAACGCAAATTAATCATGAGAAAATATTGGATCAAAATATATCTAGGAGACCAAAATCAAAGACAAAGAGTGAGTCAAGATCCTCTTAGGTATCAAAATAAAATACGGTAGACAACATAAGTGTTTTAACACTAGCAGCAGGTTTCATATTCAATTTGCTCTCTAATACCTTTGAGACAAATACTCATCCTAAAAAATCCTAATTACATTAGCAAAAAAATGATTTAAGATGTGGAAAGTATGAATACAGACCTGATAGCAATCTTCTTATGGTCATCAATGAGGTAATAAGTTGATGTATCTAAGTAAGCAACAAAGAAAGTTAGGATAATATCAAATGCAAAGAAGGCATCTACAAAGAGATCAGCAACCAACAGAGACCCAATTGACATCTCTCTGAAAGCTAACTCGAATAGAGAAGCCCATGCTGAGTACATCACCAATGCCACTAGGAACGTTTGCCACAATCTACATCACAATTTTGTCATTCAAATTCCACAACACATCAATAATAACATAAATAAATTCAAAATTGTGTTAAGGTAAATTAAATATATATGTATATGTACCTATATCTGCGATCATAGGGAGCAATGGTATATTTTTTAAGGTTGAAGTAACCTTCATCAGGGCTAGTGCCAAATGCTGGTAAGAGACTGCTAGAAATTGAGGCCAAGTTCCTTATTTTCCCACTTGAACGTCTTCTAACTAGAGATGGTAACGACATTCTTAGACCCAACAAATTGTTTTCCTCAGAGAGAGAGAAAAAGAGAGAGCGTTAACACTTCTTGTTATCAACGTTGTTATATACAACAAGTGGAATATTATACTACACACACATAGCATACGGCAATGCTATGTCTACAATTATTTAATTACCAATAATTAGCCGTTTACTTATCCAATTAAGTATCAATAATTCAACTTCTTGCGTGAATTTCTCTGAACATTTAAGTTAATCAAATATTATAAGTCAACTTTGTGTTTGTGAATCTCCATGAACCTAATAAAAATATGAGAAGGGTGGCAAGGAGCTTTCGTCACATATACTCTTAATTATAACATAATTATGCATAAGGATAACTTAATATATTGATCTAGGGGTTTGTCAGCATGGAGAATGAAATTAAAACACAAAAATAATGTTTTCTTGTTTACGTATATTAAGAATTGATGTAGTGGCTTGCATAATTAATATTTAATGGAACCAATTGAGACGAAAACGCAATACTAGAGTAGGCCTCACCGTTAAAGAATTTAAAATAAAAATCGTACTTTAAAAATCATATTAATTTCTTAATGGTATAAAATTTGTTCTTTCCAATATCTTTTCTCTCTATTTCATGTCTTTTAATGTGTCCTTAAGACACTTATTGGTGAGACTCAAACAAATTAAGGAGTTATTTTTAAAAATATAGTCCATTTGTAATATAGATTGAAAAAAATATTGATTTTGACATTTAATAATTTAGAGATTAGTTTTTAATTTTTTTATAGAAAAGCATAATTTGTTGTGTTTGTTTATTGTAATAAAAATTACTATTTTAATAAAATAATTTTTTTTTTATTTGGATACGTAAAGGTGAAAAGGGATTTGTAAAGGCAAAAGTGATTATTTTTTTTAATTACAAAATAACTTTCATCTTATAAAAAAAACTATAACAAACATTCTCATAATAAATTCCAAATGCATTTAAATATCAACTACTATTATTTATTTCTTATTTTGTATTTTTGGGTCAAACTACTACTATTTATTTTATTTTCAACAATTGAAATTATTTGTCCATACCCTATAATTATTTAGTAAGATTTTTTTATAAAAGAATGAGAAGAATCCACAAAAATGGGAAATTTGACCAATCAAAGATGGGATAACCATACATGGGAGAGAGTGATTATAATTTAACCAATCAAATATTACCACATATAATTCTTCTCTTTCTTACATATCAAAATTGTTACTAAATAGCATTTTCCTTTCCTAAAAGATCAACCTTATATCAATTATTGCCATTTATGGACTCTAAAAATGGTACAAAGGTGGACTCTAATCATTTTTAATAAAAAATAAATTTTGTCATAAAAAATTGAACAACTTTACTATTTTATTAAAATTTACCAAAAATTAGTAAAGGCCATATTTAGATCAAGTCCATATTAGATTCCCTAGCAAAATGTTGACATATTCTTTTTTTTTTTTGGTTAATAGGTGTTTACCCCTGTAAAGTAGGCGAGTTTTGTTTTACCCCCTGTAATTTATTTTTTTAGAACATCCCCTGTAATGTTTTATTTTTTTTTCGTAGTTCATTTTACCCCGGGGTAAAAAAAAACAACATTACAGGGGATAAATTACACTACGAACAAAAAAATAAAACATTACAGGGGAATGTTCTCAAAAAAATAAATCATAGGGGTAAAACAAAACTCGCCTACTTTGCAGAGGGGTAAACACCTATTAACCCTTTTTTTTTTTGTAGTGTCATATTCTTTTTTTTAATCATGTTCATTTTATATATTAGGGATGAATTAAAATAATGATAATACAAAGACTATTTTGATGACTTATTAAATTTTAAAACATTAATTTAACAGTTTAATCGATATATAATATTAGTGCAAAAATCCTTTCAAAATAATATTGGTGCAAAAATAAATTCTACATTCATTCAATCATAATTTGAGTTCTATTCTCATGAATATTACAAAACTACCAATTGAATTATGTTCACAAGAGCCGTGATATACACAATTTATCTTTAAACTGTATAAACTAAATATTGAATTTTCTTCTTTTCTAATGTATATATGATTTATGTTAAAATATTAATTTAGTTATTTTCCTGATAATGTTTTTTTTTTGGTACAAATTTTCCTGATAATGTTATTACTTATAAAATATTCAATCTCCTTATAAGATATTTTACTTTAAAACTAGTGAAATATTGCGTGTAAAATCATATTTCAATTAAAATAGATATCAAAATTTATTTATCTAATAAAGTTATAAGGGTCATAAGATACTCGATTCTTTCTAGTATACTAGAGGGGGCCTATTGAAATTTTAATTATTGGTCTACATTCTCTCCCTAAAGAAAATAGAAGAAATTTCCAGTTTGGCAAAATCCATTCTTAGGCAAAACACTTCTAACTTAACTAAAAATAGCCATATTATTAAATTGGACATCTTTATCCAAGTTTGAATTGAAACATCACAGTTATAAATTTTACATGGTGTTTGTCACTTTGTCTAAAAAAATATTAGAGATGTAATGATCATAAAAGCTTACCAACATTTTCTTTGATTTGCTACTTAAACAAATTTAGACTTCAATTAAATTTGAATATAATTCACAATATTTGTAATTCAACTCTTCCAAGTTGTACGCTCACTTGAGTAAAAAAGTAATATGTTCGAATTGTGTATCCAAACATCAAAGGAAGTCTAACAGAATTAGATCAAATTTGAATTCTTTACGTTTAAATTCTTTAAATTATCTTACATTTATGCAAAAGTTTGATTAGCAAGAGAAAATATTCCATGGTAAGTGTATTTAAATATGTGTTTAGTACCGTTGAGAGCGTAAAACTCAATCAAAATATTGACAAAATAAATTCAATTTAACGACATCTTTACAACAACTTACTTTTGCAGATTACATTTTTTGGTGGTGGTAACTCTTGATGATACATTGACAAACACTCCAAATTCCATGTACAAATATTCTACACTATAAAACATCCATATATGTTTTGTCAAAACATAGATAAAATCCATATTATGCTTTACAATATACATTACTCCTTTCCAATCAATGCAATATCATACAGAAATAAATTGAGCTGGCTGAAAAACCTTCTTCAGACATCATCGTTGTTGGCATACAGGATGCTTTCTCTTCCCACCCCCCCTATATCTTTTTCACCCCCCAATATTCCAATTTTGCCCCTGGTTAAAAAGTTCGGAACGTGTTTTCCAAACTTTTTTTGCCTTGAATACGAACTTCGGATTGTGTTTTCCGAAATTTTTGTTGAATTTACACTAGGAAAAGTTCGGAAAACACGTTCCGAACTTTTTAACCAAGGGCAAAATTGGAATATTGAGGGGTGAAAAAGATATAGGGGGGGTGGGAAGAGAAAGCTTCGGCATACAGGTGGTCCCAAATTCAGAACTTGAATAAGATCCAGGAACAGAAACACATCAATTTTTGCTTAAGCCCAGATATGATTTATCTTTACGATCCTGCAAGCCTAGCTACGTCGCAGTACCACACATATGTTGGACCAACTTGAATGATTATATACCACATCAAAGAAACCGGCTTTAACAAATCTAGAAGCTTTGAAATCAATGAAACAAAAGGAGGTCTCTTGATTAATACTTGATTCTCATTGCCTTGGTTTTATCCACTTTTCTTGATTAATGGCCATGATCTAACTCCTGCTTTATAGACATCCGGTCAATAAACCAAAAAATCCACATTGGATAGCTCACAGGTTCTGCCAACAATAGATTACACATTGCACTGTGCCAACCATTGCTTACACATATCAAGCACCGAAAGTGCATTTGCATGCAGTGCCTGCAACAACATCGATATAAAGGTAAGAAATGTTGAACGCTTCATTAAAAATAAATGTTAACCCTGATATGCTATGTTACGGTAACATTGATAACCCAAGGGCAAGTAGGACCCACCAAAACTAAGAAACTGGTAATATATCTCAAAAAATTTCATTAATATCATACTGCGAACTAAAGGATATGTCACGTCCTTTAGTGAAGTCATCTACAACTTTCTTTTTTGTAATCAAGTCCAAAGACCTAAAAAGAAGGGAAGAGACGTAGGAATTTTTCCTATGGTCATTACCAATTTGAAAGTGTAGCCGTAAATAACTAAATTTAGAAAAAATACCTTGAACTGTTATTTCAGTAAAAACAAAATACGATCTTGTTTTTAAAGGTGGAGTGAGGGAGGGGGTTGCTGTTGTCTGTGTAATGGAATGCACTAACTTGATGATTTTAGGCTTCCTATATAGTTAAACTATACCATCTTAGAATTGAGTATTGGGCCTAACTCATTCTCACAAAACCGGCTTGTAAGGCGAGGATTGCCTCTACTTTATAAACACTTATTCAGGCCATCTAATATCCGATGTAGGACTTCTAACACACCCCCTCACGCTCAGCACTATTGGGCTTGGTGGGTGGATATAAATGGTGGATGGCCTGGTCGGATACCCGTTAGCAGGCGGCCCAGCGGATCTTGGAGAGGCTCTGATACCATATTAGAATTTATGATGTTTATACTCAACCACAAAAGCTAGCTTGAGAGTTGAGGTTTGCACTACATTTATAAAGGCTATCTATGCCATATATCTAGCCAATGTGGGACTTCTAACACACCCCCTCACGTCCAGAACTGAACAAGCTGGAACGTGGAATCAACAACGGGTGCCCCAAATATGGGAGGTCTCCACAACAAATTGATCTACAATAGGCTCTGATACCATATTAGAATTGAGTATTGGGCTTAGGCCTAACTCATCCTCACAAAACCGGCTTGTAAGGTGAAGATTGCCTCTACTTTATAAACGCTTATTCAGGTCATCTCATATCCGATGTAGGACTTCTAACAACTACTAATCAGGTGCAGCCTAGGGGGGCCTCGCCCCAAAGATATACACATATAAACAGTTTCTCAATCTGCCCCCTCACTCTATGCTCAAATCTGTCAAAATACACTGGTGGTGCCTTTTAGACAAAATACACTACCGTGCTTCCGGCAAACCCCCCATGTTTTTGGGGGACGGATTGAGAAACTGTCATAATATAACACATTCTGTCTAGCAATTGATGTAGAACTGATTGGCTCGAAAGAGTCAGATATGGTTTGTTGCAGGGACTTGATGGTACACAGACGTTTCCGTGATGACGGTGGTTCATTCACCAGCTTCTTATCTGGGATGATTTTTTAGGAATATTTAGATTTCCTACTTTAAGATTTCCTTAGAGTTGCTTTTTGTTTTTTGAGGGTTAGGTTTGTCTTATATATGAGCACTTGGCAAGAGAATAGGGTGTACAAAGTGGCATCTTTAGCATGTCTTCTATCCTCTTTCATGTCATTATGCTCTTAATTTACCAAAAATATAAAAACACATTCTGTCTACCCTAACCAAAATATGAATAAGTTAGCCATGTGACACTGTCAGAATCATCAAGCTGAAGCCCCAGCCTTGAAGCGGCAGGATAAGTTAGCCTTAATCTCTAACAACTAGATTTCCTAGAAGATGCAAAAATCTCGGATACCTTATTATTACCACTAGAAAGCATATGACCCCCCTTAGTTTCCTGAAGTTGGTTAAGAATACACAAGACTTTCAATTCTATGCTGTTGCACATTTGTAGGTTAGGACTCATAGAAAACTAAGGCAATTATGTAGGATAAAGTTGGTTAGTTAATTCCGCTTAAAAGCTTATAAAATTCAAAAGAGGATGCTAAAATTGATCAAAACTTCACCTGATGAGCAACATATTGAACATCAGCCACACTTCCACTTCGCGAAGCAATTTGAAATGCACTTTTTAAACGACCACAAACTACACAAGCAAGAACTTTCCTGCATGCCCAATTCAAATATATGAAAATGTCATCATGGTTACTGTATTACTACAGAAAAAAAAAAAAAACTACGGGGAAGGTGCATGACATGATGTATTGAAGCATTTGAGCTGCATACAGATTGTATAATTCTCTTTCGAACAATAACAAAAAATAACAATAGATATTCAACACAAAAAATAATAGTGAATGAATAATGATTGATAATGTCACTGCCTAAATCCTTTCCCCCTATTTGAATAATCAGAATGATTGTATTATTATTTTTGAATGAATGTGTATAACTAAATATACAAGGAAGAGAGTACAAGGACTGGAATCTCTCAAGTTTAGGAGCGTAAAATTCGCAACAGCTAATTTGTTTATGAAAACCAAATAAAATAATAAAGGAGCGGAAAGGATATCTGAAAATTAATTATGATTAGTGAAGTCAGCTACACAAATTACCTAATGCCTATGTTCTGATGATTTATAAAAATATAAAACAGTTCTATGTAAAACTCCCTATAACAACATAATTGAAAATGCAAGACGACAATATATTTTTTTTTAAAAGAAAAATCACCTGTGGCTGCTAGTTAGCATGTCTATGAGACGGTCTGTGCGTTCTTTATGCTTATTGGCATATACATTTATCGCAACACCCAAGACCTACAATAAAATCGTTGAAGCTGGTAAAAATTTCTTAAAATATGTTCACTTGTTCTAACATAGACATTATTCTTTAATCCTGTAGCAGGATAGAGAATCATTAAAAGTAGTGGTTACTGGTTAGTTAGAATGGAACATCGTAGGATTTGTTTGGTTTGAGAAGCATTTTGTACTTTGATTTCATATATTAACTTATAATTGCAAAACTAACCTCCTGTTTTCAAATAATTTATATTTGTACAAGAAACTATAAAAACGGCAAAAATTGTTTTCACTGTTTCCGATACAAATATTTGAAGACAGCAACAGGTGTGAAACAAGGGGTGATTTTGCAATTAGAAGTTCAAACAAAAAATGAAAGGAGAAAATTTTGCTCAAACCAAAAAGATCCTTCTAAACTTCAAATTGCTTTGTCAATTTATTTTGACTGACTTCAGCATTAAGCTATTGGCAGTTAAGGTACCCATGTACATAGATTGCAGCTTGCAACCATGGGTCATCTCGGATATTCATTAAAGCTTATACCAACCAAAACATTCTATAGGAATCCTAGTTATTTACAAGTCATATTAAATTATTAGGTAGAAACAAAACCTCTACTTCAAGTAGAAGAGAAAAAGTAAATGCAAATAGATTACCTGATCCCAGTCATCGTCATCTACTGTGCCCTTGATGCTTTTAAAGATTTGTGACAATTCGGTTCCTTTTTTATTCTCAGCAAGAGATGTAGCAACAGCAGCATATATATCAACAGCTGCTTAATACAATTAAATGAACTAGCTGAGTATGCCGATAACACTTTGTGCAGTTAAAACAAGAAGACAGCAAAACAAGATTGTAGAGAATAAATTATCAATGTTACCGGAAAGATTGAATTCATAGATCACTTGGAATGCCAAATCAAAATTCTTCTCAACAAGATACTCTGCAATTTCACACCTCCGTCTAAAATTTTAAGAACATAAGGTGCATTAGTAATAATTATTAGTACATAAAAAATCAGTTTTTTTTTTTGAATGCATGCAATAGGGGTGGTGGAGAAATCGGAATGAAGCTTTAGCAGTCATTAAGAGGACTATAAAGCCAAAATTATCAAATCTTAAAATTGTATATTAAATTACATTCTTAGAATTTGAGTTGGACCAAACTAAACTCTTACAAAACCGGCTTATAAGATGAGGAGGACTACCCCGACTTTTAAATACATTTTCAGGCCTTGTCTTGTCTAATGCGGGACTCTTAAGTCTTAACATACCCCTCTAACGCCCAGGACTTGACATCTGGAGTGTGACTTGATTGGCCCGCCTGATAGCAGTGACCCGACAACAAATGGCTCAACAGATCTTGGATAGGCTTTGAAACCATCTTAGAATTTGGGTTGGACCTAATTCAACAATTACAAAACCGGCTTATAAGATGAGGACTACCCCCACTTATAAACACATTTTCAGGAGGCTTTATCTCGTCTAATGTGGAACTCTTAACATACATCATAAGAAAAAACTTAAGTTGACATAATTTCTAAGTTGTGTGCAAATGCTTTCACCAAACAACTTATACTAGAGAGAACTGTTTCACGAAAGAGTAGAAAAGCCACTATGACCTCAATCCTTGCAGCTCTGAATCTCCTAAAAATTGGGTTGACGAATTCATGATGAAGATTATTCAAAAAATTGTAAAAAATGCATCTACAAAATTGAAGAAATACCAAACCGACTACAAGGAAGAGAAATGGATGGTTAAAGTTACTAAGTAATTAGGCTTTAACAATTGTACAAACCTAAAAGTGTCTGGATCATTGGGATTCCCGAAAAGCGAATGTTTCCATTGTGGTCCTTCTGAGTCATTAAAAGATTTAACAACTTCAACCTACAAAATACAAAAAAAAACCGACAGCAATTGTGAGGAGTAAACACGTGATATCATTAACAAAACTCATGAGAATATATCGAACAGCAGAGCATTTAAAATAAGCGGTTATCAAAAAATTGACAACGACTAAGAAGCCAAGAATATTTCCTTGAATTTCTAAAATAAGAGATGATGCCATGTGAAGTCAAAACTTTCCAACACAAACATGTTTACAGTTTGGAAGTCACGAATATTTGCATGTTTTTCAAAGATGTGATACTGTCTATATACAAAAGGCAAATCTTCCGTTGATTTAAAATTCAAAAAATGGAATTAATCATCAAAGCACTGTCATTCTAGTGTTGGATTTGAGTGTATTCAATTACCTGAATTGATACCCGAGTAGAAAATTTGACAAGACCTTCTTCACTAAGCTTTTCAGATGCACTTTTTCCCCTAAGACCTTTTGTGACAAGTTTGGTAGATTCTCCACCTTTGTGCCTTGCAGATAGCCCTTCATCAAAATGCATCTATAAAAAAGAAGCAAAAAAACACGGAATTACTAACAAAAAATAGAGCAAAATAAACAAGCACATAGAAATAGAAATACAGTTAGAGAATTAAAATGTGTAATTTAGTTTTTTTTATATGTACATGTACAAGACCCAAAGATGGCAGTTGAAGGCTTCTTTTAATTTTGAAAGAAAATCAAGAAGGTTGTTACAGAAAGTAAACCATGGCATCTAGTCTCCCAAAGTACAAATCTCATTCAGATGCTTAGTGAATCGATATTGGTATGGATGACATATAGTATGAGAATAAATCCGAATTATTCTCATTGACTTTGAATTGATAGTACATAGTAACATAGCATTATACAATGTCTTAAAAAGTAACTTCCTAATCAAATCCCTTAATTTTGGGAATTTCAAAACCATTTTCTTACTCTATATACAGCTTAACAGTATATCAATTTAACTCCAAACTAATCCCATATTCATGTTAGCTCAATTGTTAGGAAGAAAAAACCAGTTGGATCAGCTAACAGGATTCTCACCCAGGAATTAGTCTTCAATAAACCAACACGACAAAGTGAATCTCATAGCTATACCTTTGTAAATATTAATTACTTCAATATACATCAACTTAAGGGACGTTTAGAAGAGCTTATTTGAGCTTATCACATGCCACTTATGCTCCTTTAAATTCTATACTTTATAGCAACAATGTGCTTAAAAGAATAGACAGAAAAAACATACTCCCTCCGTTCCTATTATACCCTAATTTTAATCCACCAATAAATTCCTATTTTTTTGCACACACTTTCTCTTTCCAATAAATTTAATACATTATGTACAAAAACAAAGTTTAGTTTTCCAAATATATAGCATTAATTAGTTTTATTGAAGAAAAAAATAAGAGTAATTGACAAAGGGTACAATTGACAAATCGTACCCTTAAAACACCAAATGGACATTTAAATAGAAACGCTAAATCCGACGTTTTTGGACACTTAAAAAGGAACGGAGGGAGTAGTATTTAAGAATCCAAAACTATCGCAACTTGAAAAGAAAAAAAGTAACAAATTTTTAAGGAAAAATAAATATAAAAAAAAGTGAATCAACTAACAAATTTTTAAGTAACATATTCATGTTGGCTTAATTGTAATAAAAAAAATTAAAAACTAAAAACCAGTTCGATCGGCTAATAGGATTCTCACCCAGGAATTAGTCTTCAATAAACCAACATGACAAAGTGAATCTCATAAATATTAATTACTTTCAAATTAAATACATATCAGCTAAAGGGACATTTAGAAGAGCTTATTTGAACTTATCTTATGCCACTTGTGCTCCTTCAAATTCTATACTTTATAGCAACAATGTGCTTAAAAGAATAGACAGAAAAAGCCAAAGTACTCCCTCTAGTCCTTAATATAAGAAATAGTTTACTTTTTAGGACCGGAGGGGAGTATCTAATAATCCAAAACTATTGGAACTTGAAAAAAAATAAACAGTAACAATTTTTTTAAGGAAAAATAAATATAGGTGCAAGCTAAAATGTTACCACCCCAGCTTTCCATGCTAACAATTATGGGCATACCTTAGCATTTTCCAAATGTCGAATGGCTTCCTCTTGTGAAGAAGAATTCATAAACAACTGAATACAACAGAGTCCAGCTGCAACATGGTCCTTTTTAATCACCTGAACAGACGAACATTATAAAACCAAATCCCACAAATGAGAGAGAAAATTATAGAACATTATATTGAAGAGCATGAGTTCTGGGTATTGTAAAAACTGAATAATATATTTCAAGTTATGAAGAATGATGTAAAACCACTAATGTGTTTATATAGGCTATTCTAACCTGCCTTCCAATGCCATGGGTTCCCTGCCATTGTGTGTGTGTGTGTGTGTGTGTGTGGGGGGTGGGGGTTGTAAATAGTATATTTTTAATATTGTGCGAGAGCGTGATAGTAGGCCCCTTGTGGTGAGTTTTTGGTGGCCAGTGTTGAGAATGTGACCATGATGGTGCCGTCGATTGCTAAAAAGGCCGTCGGAAAGAGGGGAAACAAATGGCAGCATAGGCGACAATGGTCGCTGGAAGTGACTATTAATACATTCCCAAACTTTTTTGGGAACTCGGCAGCGGAATGCGACGAGACAGGTAACAAATGGTTGAACCAAACTCTAGATACAATGTTGAAGTTGTGGATAATAATAATAACTTTAATTGTTATTGATAATAACTGGAAAGTATAATATTATATTAATAATAATAATAATCTACGCTAAGATTGAAAATTGGTCATTAAAGATATTCTAGAATAATATAAAGATATTATTTTATTTTCTAATAGCCTTTTGAAGAATATCAAGTTAAGGTGTGGCTGTGTATATAAGGAGGAAACAACCTCTCTTCATTTCAGGATCCAAGAACTTCTCGAAAACACCACAAAGTATGAGACTCATTTCTGATTGTATTCCAACAAAAGTTTATCCCCTTGTAAATATTTAGCCCTGATTTCAATTTTACAATTACCCACAACCAGTTATTACATAATTAATTACATACTTAAGATAAAAGAGTTACCTGAAAGCTGTATAAATAATTGAAATGTTTGTGAGTTTCACAATAGAGGCAAATACGAGCAAGGGCTGTAGCAGTATATTGATTCACTCCTGCATCCTGGGATGTAGTTGATGACATTCTAGTTGAAATGACTTCCTCCAATATAGGCATAGCACCATAACCAATGCACGATTCACATAGATCATCGATTGTCCCATAGTCAGTTGCCAAAGAATCTAGTCTTTGGGGTGATGAAGAAGACACTCCGCTGATGTTTGATGGCTGTGGTGGTGGTGGGACAGCATCAAGAGGGAAAAACAAGTAGCAAGCATCATGGTAGTGACCATGCTTAAACATAAAACGGAGCAAATGCTGACGACCATACTGTAAAATTTAAAACAAAAATTAGGAAAATGAATTTACAACTGTATAATAATCTGTTTTTAAGAAATAACATAAAGCAGAAAAACACACTTAACACTTAAACTTTATATAAACGTGCATCAAAATACATGTATATATATATATATATATATATATATATATATATATATTTGAAACAAAAAAAAATTAGCAAACTGCATTTAATGAAAGCATTTGTGAGTCGATTATTTGCAGATCAAGGAGAGTTACACTTACATCTTGCAAGTAATTAACACATTCAGTGTATCTAACATTATCCAGGTTACTCCGAGGACCATCTTCAAAATCTCGATAATTTGTAGAATTATTTGCAGATACTTGAGATCGTCTGGACCTTTCTGAACGGGGGAACGTTGATGGCATGTATAAGATGTTAAGATATGAATCAGCAGAGAGAGAATCATCCAGGATTGTGGGTGCACTTTTAGCCAGATGCTCATACCTGAAAAAAAAATATAATTAGTGGTTATTCTGTGCAAAAAAAATTAACCAGCTTGATTGGTCAGAAGTCAAACCATAAACATATTTAGGTTTCTAGTAGACTACAGGAAAGTATGTGATAATACATTAGATAGCCTTTTGGTCAGATATCTAACATGGACAACCACACACACACACACACACAGATGCACACAAACATACGAGAAATAATGTAATTATTCAATACAAATACTACAGATGTTATTGACTCTTGAACACAATCAGTCCAGCTTATTCCTACTAACATAAAATTGAAAACTCAAATACTACCTCGGGTCCTTTTTATTCGAGACAAATGGTTCAACAAAAGTTAATGTATTTAGCTCATAATATCAACTTCTGTTGACCAAGTTGTCTCTGATAAAAAGGACCGGAGGTAGTAGATAATAACGGTAAAACTAGCAGAAGTGCATAACATCTTACATAGAACGAACGGCTGAAACATCAACCGGTGGGCCACCTTCAATTGTATTAATAATCTCTAAAACCACAGGTCCAGGATCACCCTTGTACAACTGAAGAGCTTGCCTGAAATGAAATAGATAATATTTGACCGATCTTAAGTCTGTGTTTATGCTTGCCTGTCACTAAAAACTATACTAGTAATTCAAACTTCAAGCTTTTAAAATGACTGGGCAGAAGTATTGTTGCCAAAAAATAAACATTAACATACTTAAACTTCACACGGGCATGTCCATAACGCTCCATCCGAATTAATGCATGACCCCATGCATTCCACACTGGGAACACATCAATCTAAAAAAAGACAATATTGTCATTAAAACACAAAATAACTGAAATGTAGCAGTTCTAGTAAATCAAAGAGTGACAGGTCATCTGTCTACCTTACACTTTTTGCAGGTATACACTGCCATGCTATACCGTTCTTCCACAACCAACCTGTCACGGAGACGGGCAGATGATTCTCCATCAGCAATATCATCAAGAGACACAGCAATCCCAGATCCCAAAAGGCTTTGGAGCAGTTCTGCACGTCCCAACCAAACATCTGCCTGTGACAAGATTTCAGAAAGCTCATCTGTGGATTGACTGCCCACACTAGAGCTACCCGCATCAGATGACGTGTCATCAGCTTCTCTGTTTTTTTCCCAATTACTTGAAAACTCACTACCACCTGTGAGCTTTCTCAGTAACGACTTGGCATAAAGTAGACCCTGCATATGCAACACAACAGAATGATTGTATTCCTAATTGCAAGCAAAAGTCAGCAAAGCAAATTGACAGTGATGCTGTTGTCTTTCCAGTGCAAGTAAAACAAATAAACATATTACTTAAGACCTATCATTATTAACCACTAGCATAAACTGTAACCAATACTTTAATCTGTTCCTATTATACCTGGACAAATGTTTCTGTGGCATGATATGCTCGCCCAATTGTTTCCATAGATGCATTCTCAGTCATCTGCTGAGAACTCAAGACATTCTTCATTTGATTAATGCATAAATCAAGGGCAATCCTGGCAGAGATTGATTCATCAGAACACAGAGCAAGCAATGCCTACAAAGGGCACAACCAAGCCTTCAGTAGAGATAATGAGATTAATAAAAACAGTACAGACTACATATATATTCTTTTAAGCCACCAAGTAATTACAATGACTTCAATTATCAGCACTCAGCGACTCCCAACCATGATGGCTCCAATTAAATACAAACTTGAAAATTAGAAATGTAAAAAAAGTCTATGAAATGCCAAATCAACATTGCTAAACTCTGAATATGATATCAACCAAATTATGAAATATGGGCTTCCAAGCTACAACACAATATTAAATATGAAGATCAACTCATTACTACACCTTGAACAGTGTAATGTCAGGGGCACTTTCATATCTGTGAGATGAGCGGATGTTTTCGTCTTTTAGTGGGTCACCGGTAAGCATCCATTCCTCGGAAATTGAAACAGAAGGGAGTCGTTCTTGTCCATCTGCTGAAAAAGATGAAATACGGTCCTCTTGAATTCCGGTCATTGTTTCCCAAGCAACCCTGTCAGATTGAGACAGTCCAGAAATTTTTCTTTTCCTATAAACATCTTTTGGAGCATTTTTTTCCACGACATTTTTTGGAGCCCATGAAAATGCTCTCCGAGCCTCTTTCTGCAAGTTACTTAGACTGCTTGTAAAAGACAACTTTGGCGGAGCACCTCTAGCCTTCTGCTTTGGTCTGGAACTTGAGACAGTTACGCGATGTTCCCTAGGAGGCGAGCTTATACTTACAACAATAGCCTTAGTTGCATATGTAGTAACTACACAGTTGTCTCGTAATGAAGAAAATTCCTTTAATATCTACAAAAATACAGGAAAACATTACATTGAATAAAAGAAAACCAATCAAGAATGATGAAGAAAACAAGTAAAAATTGCTATCCATATATGAGATAAGAGTATATCCCCTAATGCTTTGCTATTGCAACTTCCAAATTAATTAGTAAGGAAAAATTGCTTGTTAATGAAAGTATTTAATTAAAATTTAATTTACATTACCAGTGCAGCAGATTGCAATTGTTTCCTCATCAGTAGCACTTCCAAAATCAGATGAGGATGTTCATGTAGGGAAGAGCACCTTTGCTGCCATGGCACTGGCAAGACAGACAGCACACGAAGCCCTAAAGCCCATGAATTAAGCCGGGAAATCTCAGCATCAGACAGATTCCCTTCTCTCCGCTTCAGGAAGAAGTGAACCTTAAACAGTGCACAAAGAAATGGTCATCGAAATGATGATGGAATTTCAAAAATCAATAAAGTTCGGTTTACAGAAATTTAACAAGGAAAAAATTATGCTAGATAAATGTCTGATTACAAGAAGTTGCTTAGACCGCAAATTGGGCAAAAGCTGCATTGCACCCATAGCAACTGGCAAAGCATCATCTGTATCCCGTAATGAAGAAAGAAAGCGTGAAGCTTCAGCTGGTCCTCCACCATTAAGAGGATCCGCTGTTAAAAGCTTCACAAGCTGTCGCCCTTGCAACTCTCTTCTTAAATCAATTGATAATCCAGCACTTTCTGCCACTTCTAGTGCAGCAGAAACAGCTCCTTTTCCAGCTAATCTAAGTGCCAGCCCTTCTGGATCTTCCTTGCAATCTGCTTCAACCTGAAATGCAATAATTTGTTATCGAGTTTCCATGAGAAAAAGGAAAATATTGAAAGTGATCATTTACAGGAAGTTTTATTTAAGCTCATATACACAGACAATATAAACTTCTAGAGAAGAAAAAAAAGATGAATCTGGCATAGCTTTTGAGCATTAGACGTAACAGTTCAAGGATGAGATCCCAACCTCTTGCCAACTCGTATAGTGATCATCTGCACTTAGTATGTGGCTGTACCTCTGTAACGCTTGTTTCATTTTCAAAACCTAAGCATTACAATGAATGATGTCATTTAAAATTAAAAGTAGTATGTAAACAGGTACACGTACTTCTACTGTTACATATTAAGTAGAAATATTAAAAATCATATTTCTAAAACATTTAAACAACGAGATGGGCATGAGAAAGTGTATTCAGGAAAAATATAATACCAAAAATAAGATGATAAAATCAAAATATTTCTAATCCCGGGTTTTCACAAACTCCCTAAATACATGTGAGTGAACATAATTAACAACACCTTTGAAATATGTTAACCAATTAATTTGTTGTCAAAATTTGATATCACATTTGTGTTTCAAAATAACACAACTCTCATTGGGTATTAGGTACATAATATGTATGCATACAGCAACTATTTAAGAATATGCATGCATCATGCAAGACAATATATAACAATACAGTATTAAAAAAAAAAAAAAAAAAAACAAGTGTAACTTCAGCACCTCTTCCCTAATAGAATCAATCTGGGGTAGATGGCAGCTGCACATTGTGAGAACATCCAAAGCAGCATCTAGTTCCCATGTGTGAACATATCTATTATGAAATTAAGAAATTTAGAAGAGACGTCACAGGCTGATACAAATACTGGACAACACGATTTAATAATGATCATAAGTTCATAATTATAAGCATGCAACAAAACATAGAGATATATTCACACTTAACAGCCTAAAATCTTAAGTAGTGAGGTGGATGCCCATGAATAGTTCTATATCTCAACATACCCAGGAGTGAATCATCTAATTTAGAAATTTGGTATCACCTTGTTATGTAAAAGTTCTCTCTCCTCAAATAAAGATTCACGTTTGAAAGTCTTATTTAATATATATCAAAAAAGAGATACAAGCAAATTTCAAACATGACAATATTGTGTGAAATTTCAATATGAAAATATAGATTCCCACATGTTCCCTTCATGCAAAACCGCTTGCGATTGAAGCATGAAGCCATGAACAATGCACAAACCCACATTTGTAGAAATTTAATTTAGTTACGGTAATTGGGGAAGCATGGATTTAATTTTTACCAAATATGTCCATTCACATTGGCCAAAATCAAGAAAATGAAATTATTAGTTCACCTCAGGGCAAGTCTAACCGTTTGACAGTCGGAAGAAAAACCCCATTTTACATAGATATGATCAAGTGGTTTGATTTACACACCTTAGGGCAAGTCTAGCTGCCAGATGTTTATCCTTCAACCTTAAGCAATACTGCCAACTATTGCTCCAAATATTACGTCCTCCATATCCTTGACGCTGTGCAGAATTTGAATGAATCTCTTCTGCTTGCTCAATGATCAGCTGAAGAAGCTGATCAGAGGCCCCATTACGTAGAAAACGATCGGAAAGTGCCAGAGCATCCATTAGCTTTCCTTCCCCGATTAGTCTATAACAGAAGAACACTCTGTCACATCACATGTACATTGCTAAAGAAAGATAACTCGTAATTATTTTAGGCCCTAAACCTATTGAACCAACAAAAACATGAGAACATTCAGAAACTTAGTACAGACAATGATTGTGATTAAAGTATGGGTGTTTTCCATTATTCCCTATTGTCAATCTCAAACAACATCACATAATAATCAGGTTAGACAATGACAATCTTATTTGAAGTTGACAAAACTGAATCAGGAAAAAAGTCAATGTTTAAATAATGCAAAGTCCAGATTTCCAAGAATAAAGCAAAATTACAATTAGAAAATAACCATTGATAACAAATATTGAGTAAATTGACAAAATAGGGTATGACATGACTGCCCCAATTTTGCAACATTCTAATGCTAGTGCAATGAAACTTGACAAGGAAAAAAACACTATTTAAAAAATATATATTATCCCTCCCCTATTTTAAAAAAATTAACAAGAGAAAAAAAAAATTGTTTGATCAACTATTAAGTATAATACCGTTCCACTGCCTTCTGATATGGTTCTTCATTATCCCAGTCAAAAGAAAGGAAAACGGTTGTGTCAAGTTGAGAAGCTTCAGATTTTGAGGAATCGTGCCAGAAGTCTGCAGCTTCAACCCCTTGGCTATTTAGGTCTGACAGAGATACAGGGATTGTACTGCTATTAATGTCATCAGCATCTGACTCTGTCTCGGTGTCATGTTCACGAACTCTCTTAACAGAAGATCTTGCTTCAAGGCTGCTATCATCCGCTGTTTGATTAGCAGTTACAGCAAATTCTGAAACTCGGTGAAGGTTTGTCTGCATTTGTATCCATCTATTCAAAGTTGGGAACCTGTACATCAGGAGAAAAGGCTGAACATATTATTGAATAATACTGACAGAATGTATGCGCTCCCAAAAACGGCAAATATCATATGCTAACATGAGATTGAGATGTGAACAAAGAAACATGTGGTAAACGCTCCATCGGCAAGTAGCAAAACCACACAAGGATGGCGTGTTAGCAAAAAACTTTAAAAATTCCTTTATAACAAAGCCATGAATATGAATGGAAGAAAAATGGCTTAAAGAGCCTGAAAAACCACATCACTCGAGGGGGAAAATTCAGAAATGCAAATTCCTTTTTGTAATCTTTATGTAAGGGCTCTCTTGAAAAGCTTCATAAAAACAATTGGGGAGACACACACACACACACACACACACACACAGAGAGAGAGAGAGAGAGAGAGAGAAATAGATGTAAACCCTAGACATCAATTAAGGCGAATGAAATTGAGGTATGCGTCGAACATGATTTGTGACAAAAATACTTCTCAAGAAGCATAAAGGAAAGTTTTATTGCATAGCTATGAGACATGCAATGTGAATGTTGACAGTTAAAATGTGTTAGACAGATGTACATAAGTAGTCATGGTTCGATAGCGACATGTAAATACGTAAACAGGGTTAAAAGTTAATATTTGTATTTATTTTCTCACCAGCATATATATAACATATCTTCTGTGTATAAGACACAACTTCCCTCATATGTTGTATGCATGCTCATTTTTCTTTCTCAACATGGTATACAGGCCTAATGAGAGGAAACCCTAATCCATACTAACCCGGCGAACCCATATGATCCCCACTTTTTCTGGCCGTCATACTGTTGTTTTCTCCATCCTGTTAGATCCCTGCTTTTACACGACCCTACTGCTCCCACTGCTGTGTAACACTGATTCTTTCATGCTTACTCATTTTCTCTTTCTCGACAAAATCCAACAAGCTCAATGTTGCAAAGAGGAGAATATTATAATGGATGTGTGACTATACAAGATAGGGAGAAATACAATCATCAAAATAAAATTGCAGTGTCTACATTAATGTAGAAAGGGGATGTGTGGATAAGACCGGTAGAAGTACCAATTATGAGGGTAGGGAAGATAGAGGATAGCCAAATCGTTAGAGGTAGAGAAGAGAGACATAAAGCCAAACGGTTATAAGAGATTTAGAGGTAAATGGTCTATCTTTAAATTTAATATATGATAGAGCTTTATAAAACAAGGTTATACATCAGTAAAATATGGTGATGAAGAATCTATAGATGAAAGAAAATATTCTAACAGTATCAAAATGAAATAGAAGTTTTATATTAATGATCAAGTATCTAAACTAATATGAACCAAACATCGTTTGCTTTTTAAATAGCTAAAATATGTATGAAACTGACAGCCAATGCACACAAATAGGGTACACTACCTTTCAGATTGATCAAGAGCAAACTCATAAAACAAACGATCAGCATCCGGAGTCTGCTGTAATCCATCACTCAAGGAGCTTGAAATTGAGGAGCTACTGCTGTCATACAGTATACAACTCCCAAATACACATGCCAAGACAGACCTCACTGGGGATATTTTTGCCAAATGTTTCACCACGTCTAACTCGAGAGGATATAGTGAGACTCCGGGAGTTGCTGAAGAACGGCAATAGAAATTAGGCTTTGCATCTTTAGATGAAGGAGAAAGTACTTTATTTTCAGAGCTGCTCTTAGGGAACGAAGGAACAACTGGAATGCATGCCCATCCATGTCCAGATCGTGGAGGATAAACTGGAGGCACAC
Organism: Trifolium fragiferum; assembly: GCA_954870985.1. Taxonomy (NCBI): domain Eukaryota; kingdom Viridiplantae; phylum Streptophyta; class Magnoliopsida; order Fabales; family Fabaceae; genus Trifolium; species Trifolium fragiferum. The sequence goes on from OX940794.1 coordinate 41,619,930, forward strand.
ATGCAGAAATCACCTCATGTACAAAATCAGCACACATGATTTCAGCTGCCTTCTCTGCTGCATCAGTACTGCCTCTTTCAAAAACAAGACGAGTCAAAAGCTGCAAGATAGAACAGTAAAACGTGGTTAAAGGAAAGCAAGACATCCTCATCATATAAAATATTAAATTTTCATAAATATTTCTAAATGGCTCCATAAAAAGAGACCTAGTGCATAAGGCTCTGTCCTTGCTGTGTATAGGAAGAGTCAAATGTATGCAGTCTGAACTCTATTAACAGAATAAATCCAAGTTTCTTCCCCACCTTACAAACTGGTTTTGTGGGGTTGCATTATGCACAAAACTTTCAGATAGTATTTAAGTCTATCCTAGAACCATCATTCGACCACTAGTATTATCCATACACCAGGCTTAATTGGCATAGCATGAGGGGTTATTTCGAAAAACCCAAATCTCCTCTTGATTGGAGATAAGCCGGTGTTGTGAGGTTGAGTTTGGCCTAAGAACCTAAGACTACATGATTGGAAGGCTATTTTAGCAAGTAGAATCAATGACCCTCAGATCTCAAGGAAGCAACCTTATCACTGCACCAAATAGTACCCTCCATTTCCAGAACCCTAACTATATTTTGTTAAAATAAATACATAAACATGTAGCCTTTTAAAGATGGCAGACTTTGTTAAGTATGAGTATATTGCGATAGTTGCACAAATAAGTGAAGTTGAATATTGTTATTGCTGAGCATATGATCAAAGAAACATGATTTTCACTTTATTAAAATATGATGACGTTGATACTTCTACCAAAATTTTAAAAAATTCATGTGTTTGATTGCATTGTGGAGGGGTATGAGAGATATATGATTAACTTCTGATAATAAAAATAAAGGCTTAGACACTCAAAAACATGGTGGTAGTTGCACCAAAAATCAAACACTGTCAAATAGTTTAAATATTTTAAAAGCCTTACATCCTTAGGCCACTCATAAACGACAGAGAAAAAGTTGAAATCATGAGTAGTATCAGTCCCATCAACTATGTCGCCAATTGCAGCAACATGAAGAATGAATTGTGATAAATATGTCATAGGCTTGGCACTCAAGGGAGAAAATATTCTCTTCCCAGAGTCTTTAATGTCAAAAGAAGATGACTGCAGGCCGGTTTCTCCTCCAGCTGAACTTAAAGGTATTGGTTTAACAACTCTTAAGCCGAGCCCAAGTATAATTTCCTTGTCACCATTGGAAATAACACTCCTCTCAGAATACAATCCTTCACCTCTAGTAGTACTTGGTTCAGTTTCTTCATCAGTGACAGCTCTTGCAAGGTTATGCAGCTTACCTGATTTTAGGATAAAAACATGTTATAGCCATTGAAGTTGTACTTGATGGACACAGATTTCAACCATCTAGATTTTACAACAAAAGTAATAAAATACCAATAGATATCAGTACCACTCAGAAACTGCCGCTTGCCCATATGAGCATCTTCAATCATCTGATGTAGCAAAGCCAGAGCACGCTCCCTCTGCTCCTGCCGGTACGATTCTTTTGAAGATGTGATGACATTTTCCCCAGACAGGATTGCCTGCAGTGTTGGAGGGTTGTCCTGGAGGAATAAATCATATAAACATCATTAACAAGATCACAGCCTTCTACAGCATTTGCATGTACGTTTTTTGTGGTATGGCATTGTATTGTACTCTAATAAGACCACGAAAGTAAAGGAGAACGTTGGAATTTCCATAAAAAGATAAAAGAGAAGGGGGAAAATCACACAAGAAAAAAAAATTGCAAAAAAACAAATCTACTTAGAAGTTAGAACAGTCTGATTTACCAAAGTTAAAAATAAGGGGAAGAGAAGATGATATGCAAAGTATTATAAATAAGGGGGAGGAGAAGGCAATATGCTAAGTGTTATTCAGTGAAGCTTGCAATCAAGTTTGCCTCAAGGTATGGAGAAACTTCTTTTGCTTAAGCTCAGGGGGTTTGCAATTCTTGTCTTTGGTTTTGACATATTAGATTTAATATTGTGTTTCATTTTTCTAATATCATCAACAAAAAGAAACGGTATTAGATCAATCGAAACTAGGGTTCCACAATTTTTTGTAAGTATTTTTTGGCCATGTGATAATTGTGTGGTTCTGTGGTGTATTTTACTACAGCAAAACACTGGTAGTTGTGTTAAAAAAAATAGCTGTCCTTACACTATTAGAGAGTGGGATTGTATTTGTGACCTCTATTCATTCTGCAAAGTGTCGTTAAGGATGTAAAGTAAAAAGCCATTGATGCAAAAGCACCATCTTGTGCTTTACCAAGCAAGATAGTATTGAACGATAAATTAATTGCTCAACAAAGCTATGATAACATGTCAATAATCTCATACATTGAAAACATGAACTGTTAAGGCCCAGAAAAGAATTTTATATCTACATATGGAACAAACTTAACGGGAATAACAGATGCTGACATAGGAATATTGTTGGCTTATGCCAATGCTCAAAATCAGAAAAGGAAATTAATTATTGCATGGGGCATACTGCAACTGGTTTTCTTGAAAAGCATTCTTACAAATAATATTCAAGCCTTACCTGCTCCAAGAACTCCTGTAAGCGCTTTAGAAGACGCCGTGACGTAGAGATGACTCCCACTTCAAGGATCTGGTCCCAATAAGTAGAGCCAGCTTTGGGAGATCCTCCTGGATATATCTCGGATAACATAATTTGGGCCTACACATAGAATAATAAAAACCACTATCTAGTCATGAGGACAAAGGTTTTAAGAATAAAGAAGGGCAAGAGATCAAGGGTATATTGAATAGCATTTCACAAAAAAAAAAAATGCCTAAATGGATGACATTCTTGGTGAACAATAATAATGGAACAATGAACGTGCACACAAACCTTAGTTCCTAATTATATCATAAATCACAGTTTAAGTCTTAAATGGATGACATTCTTGGTGAACAATAATAATGGAACAATGAACGTGCACACAAACCTTAGTTCCTAATTATATCATAAATCACAGTTTAAGTCTTTGTTCTTTCATAAACATGCACACAAACCTTGTATAATTTCTTACATCTAATGAAATATTGGTTTCACCCGATTAATGTTAATTGTTAACAATATGCTAACAAGGAATATGAAGTGAGAACGAATAATAACATAGATTCTACAACTAGCAAACTAGTTTTCTATAAACCTATAATTTGTAAAACCAACAATGTTAAAATAAAACCCTTAAATAGGTGTCATATGACAATATCTTTTACACCTGCTTGATTTCTCTTAGAATTTGGGTGTTTAGCTAAACCATCAAAGTTAGCCCAAGGAGTGAGGATTTCCCAATAACTACTTTAATCATATATTTGTAATCACTGAGATTTCAACACACCTCCTTGCATCTAGAACTAGACATCTAGTGTGTGGACAAATGCAGGTGGCCAAAATAACATATTTAGGATAGGCTCCGACACCATATTAGAATGCACGCAATACCTAACTCGACTAAAAAGTTAACTCAAAGTACTCAAGCATTATAGGAACTATTTTGGCTATATCTCTTGTCAATTTGGGATCTTAACAATTCAATTTTTGGACTACTGATTTCTTTGATAAGCATGTTATCTGAGAATGGATCCTCTCAAGTGGGAAAAAAAATTGAGGAAATAAAGTTGGACAATTGACCATTGGATTACAAATGTAAAATAATATTTAATTCTAAAAGTAATGGGGAAAAGGTGATTGATGGTTAAGATGTGAAAATTGAGAAAAATTGAGGGAAAAAAAATTGAGAGGATCCATTCTCATGTTATCTACACCCTCTTGTTTTAACTTACTTCAAACAGGGTGAAAAGCTCCATGGTCATCTAATTTGGAAATTGAAAGCTGGATGATTGTATATAGATATTTGAAAATTACATAGTATTATTTCTACACAACTAAGCAGTTCGTCCAACATAGGTTTTTTGGAGTTTTTTATTAAATTTGAATGGTTGGAGTTATTTAGTTTCAAAACCTTTTTAAAAGATTAAGGAGACCAGAGCTTCGTGGCAGTGATCAACTCACTGTTATTAGGTGTATTTAGCATAACTGCAGAGTAGAGTGCCCATACTTTTAAGATTACAGTTCTGAGGCCCTGCTATGAAATCGGATTGGTTTTTCTGGTCTGTCTCTTTAACGGCATCTTAGTTGCAATGTATTAGAGAGAGAACTGGGAAAACTAAAAGATTGACTTTCCTAATAACTAAACAGTAAAGTATAGGCCGGAGAATGGTATTCATACGTCTCTCAAACATTTGCATCCAAGTTTCAATTTTTATCATAAGCTTGTTCTTTTCTGGATGTGATTTATTTGTCGTCTGTGAAAAGAAAAAATATTTTTGCTACTATTGTTTTGCTCTTTCTCCCTCCCTTCTCCACAGTCTAATTTCTTTTATGGGGAGGGGGGATCAGCTGACTGGAATCAATCAAGGAAATGATCGCGGCACCTGATTCAGCAGTTGTTGAGACATCCCTGCAGACTTTGCAGAAGTTGCAGCAACATCAATGCAAAGAAGAATCTGGCAAGAAATGCACATTCTCAGAACCAGATATACACAAAGCATTATATTCCCCATCAGTTGAAATGACAAAATCTAAATTGCTTTCTTAGCATTTTAGCAACTTACTGTAGACAAGGGTCCCAATTGGGAGCATAAAGAGGAAAAATCTAGATCCTGTACACGGGACACCACATCATCTACCTGCATTTATATAATGATTAACATTCATGACAAGCAACTAGAATTAATCAAGAAAATGCTAAAAAGGAATCCATACAAAAGTTGTCATAGAACATCAATGCTATATTGATAAAAGAAGAAAAGTAAATTTGTCATAGAACATAAAGAACTGGTAATTTGAAAATTGATAACAGCATCTACAACTCTAGGGATATAGTGCAAAACCCATAAGAATCACACTCATTTAATTTTCCCGTACATCATGAAAAAGAAGGAAAAGGATGGAGGTAGGGAAACAAATCATTCAGGCAAATTGTCTCGGAGGGGCCTGTCATCTCAGAGGGGTTGTTTTCCTGCCGATCAACCTCACAAATTACAACCAATTTAAGTTTCCAACAATCTACAGAATAATATCAGGCATCTTCTCTTTCACCTTGAGTGTGTTAGTTTTGAAAATTGAAACAGCACAAAATTGAGTGTGTTAGTTTTGTTGGTTGATTAAAAAGGGTTTGGAAGAAACAATGAGGCTAAAACTCACTGGCAATTAAGTATAAATTTTTGCATGACCAAAAACTTGGTTTCGCACTCATGTCAATAATGCATTGGCATTGACAGAGAAAATCTGTCAAAACCATAAGTTCAACAGATCGGGGAAATTTCAACCAAATAAAAGTACATACAGATGATTTTTTGCAGGCACTATCTACCCATTCAGCTAACTCAAGGGTTGCTTTGTCTTCGGCAGATAATGAAAACCGATGAACTGCTTCTTCTCCTATATCAAACTTTGCTTTCTGCATGCAACTGCAGAAGGGGGGAGGGGGGGAATATATCAGATTATTTGGAACAAAAAAACATTTAACACATATAAGTGCATAGAAGGAAGATTTTTTTTCCCTAAAACAGATGAAACAACAAAATAAAGGAAACTTGTGGTAGAACATTAGCCCAAAGAGTTATCTAATACTCAGGAAATTCACTACAGAAGAACCAAAGACCAAGAAATGAAAATATAACAAAAACACAAAATACTAGATATATCAACAACTGAAAAGAGTAAACCAAACTGTCTGCAAATGCTTGTCTTAGAAGTTTCAACCAATTTGTCTATTGTCCTTCCAACTCGTGGCTTTTATTTCTCATGAACAGTCTAGCCAGGACTTTTGTCCTCAATTCAGACCTTGCCCTCATCTTTTTATCTTAAATGTGATTTGACCTCCCCAATATCGAATCTCAACTTCTATTATTTGGCTTCTTTTTCTAAACGGATTTCCAAAAAGTTTAAAGGTTAGAAAGCTAAAGCTTTTGACGAAGAAGAGTAAGAATATACAAAAATATCTTGTCTTTATAGTATCTTCAAAGTAACAAGAGTATTTTAGATAATATCTTAGAACTAATTTCCACAATTTCTACTGTATCATCGTTTGTTTCCTTATTCAATTAACATTAGAAGTCAGTATTAATGTAAATATAGATTAGTGTTTTGCCTTCTAGAATAACATGCAATACATTTTTCACATAATTTTTATCATAATTTTACTATTATTCCTTTTTCTTCCTCTTTATCTGAAGAACTAAACCCAATAACTTCAACAATATGCATCATAAGGAGGGAAACACTCACAGGTTAAGTAGCTTGGAGGGAGCTGCACGTAACACTGTCAATGCCTCTTTCCATCTCCATTGGCGTTCAGATAATGGAAGAAGATGCTGCAAAATTGATAAACGCCATTCCCATTCTTCAATGAAACGAGCTGCGGTTGACATTCGCCACTCGAGAGCCTGTCTGCTGGTTGTGCTTACACCACCATCTAATGTGTTTTCTAATTCAACCACAGATGATGGAATGTTTTGACGCAATATGTCAAGTAACAAACTAGTGAAAGATATAACCATTTTATTTCCCGCTTCACTTCTAGTTGAGCAATTATTTCCTGAAGAGGATGCATCGGATGATTTAGAATCCCTCCCTCGTGATCCACAATGCATCAAGTTGGCAGAGATATTATTCATGTGCAGCAGTGAAATTATGGCATTCACCATAAAAATCTGCATCGTTGAAAAATCAGGGTTTGACAAGCATAGTATCATAACTGGAAAAGGAATTTTAGAGCCTTCGAATAATTGATGCAAAAAGTTATAATATCAAAATTTAAAGATATATTGAAGTATCACAGAAAATGCAAAAGCAATGCCACATGGACCCTTTTTATAATATACCAGACCATTTAGATGCTACTAGGTAATATTTACAACAACTAACCACTGATATATGACATTACATCCTACATAAACTTTCCCCACATTTATTTGGTGAAAATCAACAGAAAGATTCAAATACAACATAAAAGTCATTAGAGAAAAGAATAAAGTAACACCAATTAACAACTGAAAAGGGAAATTATTAGTCTTTGAAGTTTGAACAATCAATGGCAACATTTTAAAATATTGCGATTTTAAAAATACAAATGATAAAAGAGAATGCAAAACATCTAAATAGATGTCACATGGACCATTTTCCATAATGTGTATGATACCACATAAATGCTTCTTGAAAACTTTCACACGTCCAGTCAAAGATACATGGAATATTACAACCTATATGTTTTTCTCTCACATTTATTTTGTGAAAATCAATCAACAGAAGGATCCAAATTGAATATATTTTTTTTTAATTTTAAATAAATGAAATGACAGTAAATTGGAAAAAGCAATTAACAAAATATCCAAATACCACATGTATATAGAACTTGTCACAAGAGAGGTGTTTCAACTTTCATTGAAGTCGGGTGAAAAAAGATAAATATTGATCATAAAATCTTTGAACAATTGATGCCAACACTTAAAATATAAAAAAAAAAATTAAAAAAAAAACATCACAGAAAATGCACTTTTACAATTACAACTGCTAGTCACTGAAACATAAACATGACATGTTACATCATACATGAACATTTCCCTTACATTTATATTGTGAGAAACAATTAATGAAAACATTTGACAAAATATCCAAATACAAAACATAGCAATTGTCACAGGTCAGATGTTCCATGTAGTTCAGGTGGGAAAATTTGTTTAAAAAAACGATCAGAGAGAAAAGAATGAAATTGCATGTCTGGACTCGGGAGTATAAGGTTACAAGAAAATCCTAGTTATACCCAACTACATAAAGAAAACTGCTTCTTCCTTGCAAAGATTAACATTCTGAGAAGGAAGAAATTGGAGAATGAATATATATATATATAGGGGATGTATCAAGTGAGAAAGAGGTCATTTATATGAGAGTGAGAGGAACTAATTTCCATCGTCAGATTGAAATATGTGGCTAGGATTTAAGCTGATATCATGTGACACATGCGATCCTTCTCTAGTCTAACGTTTATTATAATTATAATTATTTTATTTTAACAAAACCTTCTCTCTTCGTCTACCTTCTTTCACCAAATCAAATCCCTTATTTCCCAATTTCACAAACAGTCACAGATGCTGAAATTCTACAAACCCTTCATAGTAAAATTTCAACCAACAGATCCAAAAATAAAATTAGTTACCACCGCAGATGGAAACAATGGAAACAAACATGGCCAATAACTCCAGTTTTATAACATTATCTTGATTTTTAGAAATCCTATATTTGAAGCCGACAATGGAAATAATACTTTGTAAAACATAACCACCGCCGATGTTGTTGGTGACAAAATCATTCAATAAATACTGTTATCCTAATGCTTTGATATTAAAATAAATTGCAGCAAGCCTATAAAAGGGGCGAAGATGGTTCGATGAAGAAGATGCAGTAGATATGATTTGAAGATGAGGTGGATAGATGGGATGAAGAAGGTGCGGCCACTTGAGACAGCGGAAGATGAAAAGATTGTTGAATATTATTTATTATGATATAGTTAGTTTCCTATTTATTAGGATAGTTAGTTTCCTTATTTTACGATTCTCTCTTGTATATATAAGTTTGAACCTCATTGTGAAATACAAGTTAATCATTCTAAACTATTTAAGATGGTATCAGAGCTGGTTCGAAATCCTAGTTTTCTATCGGGTTCCGCCACCGCCAAGGCTAACCCTAATCTTTAACAAAGCATTGTTCACGTGCGGTACTGTTCACCGCAAACACTGTTCAGCGCGCACTGTTCATTGCGTGTGCACTGTTCAATCACGCGCACTGTTTATCAGTCGGTCGTTGGAACGCTCTTTTGTTCTTTGGTTGTTTTCGTGTTTGGTTGATGGTTTGATTAGATGGCTGTCCAACAAACTTCCGCTGCAGCCACTTTTGCTCATATTGGTAATTCTACAGTTTGTCTATCTCACTCCGTGGGATCATGGATTTTAGACTCCGGTGCTTCTGATCATGTTGCTGGTAATCCCTCTCTTATCTCTAACTTGTTACCTCCTAGAATACCCCACAACATCACTGTTGCTAATGGTTCTAAAGCAAAAGTTGTTGGTATTGGGCAAGCTTCACCTTTGCCTTCTCTACCCTTGAATGATGTGTTATTTGTATCTAGTTCACCTTTTAATCTGATATCAATTACTAAACTTACTCGTTCTCTCAATTGTTCCGTAACTTTTTGTTCGGACTCTTTCTTTATAAAAGACCGAAGTACGGGAAAAACTATTGGAACAGGATTTGAATCACAGGGTCTCTATCACCTTAATACCAATTCATCTACTGTTTGTGGTGTTTCTGCATCTCCCGATATCATTCATCGTCGTTTGGGTCATCCAAGTTTGGATAAGTTAAAGGTGTTGGTTCCTCAACTTTCACATTTAAAGACTCTTGATTGTGAGTCTTGTCAGCTTGGTAAACATGTTCAAGTATCTTTTCCCAGTAGTGCCAATAAAAGATCTAAGTCTTCATTTGATATTGTGCATTCTGATGTTTGGGGTCCTAGCCGCGTGCCTTCTAATTTAGGATATCGATACTATGTCACTTTCATTGATGATTTCTCGCGATGTACTTGGATAACCTTATTGAAGGATCGGTCAGAATTATTTAGTGCGTTTCAGACTTTTTATTCAGAGATAAAAAACTCAATTTGGGAAAACAATTAGAATTTTGCGAAGTGACAATGCCAAAGAATATTTTTCCGCACAGTTCAACTCCTTTTTGGCTTCTCAAGGTATCATTCATCAATCTAGTTGTCCACACACACCACAACAAAATGATGTAGCTGAGCGAAAACATCGTCATATAGTTGATACAGCTTGTACTTTATTGGTCAATGCTCACGCACCTTTCAAATTTTGAGGAGATGCCGTTCTCACAGCTTGTTATTTGATCAACCGCATGCCATCCTCAGTGCTGAATAATGAGATTCCGCATTCTCTTTTGTTTCCTAGCAACTCTCTATATTCCGTCCCTCTTCGAGTGTTTGGCTCCACTTGTTTTGTTCATGATCTTTCTCCCGGCCGTGACAAATAGTCTGCACGAGCTGTTAAGTGTTTATTTTTGGGATACTCTAGAGTTCAAAAAGGGTATCGATGTTATTGTCCCTCTACACATCGTTTTTATATCTCTACAGATGTTACTTTCTTTGAAGACGTGCCTTTCTTTGCAAGGCCAAATCCAACAGAGTCTACTCCGCAGGATCTGCCTATTCCATCATTTGAATTTGAAACATCTGTCATTACTCACAGACCTTCACAACCACGGATTGGTCCTGAGTTTAAACGCTATGTTTTACTTATGAGCGTAAACGTGTTCAAGTTCCAGATATTGTTGCTACTGATTCTAATGATTCAGGTAAAGAGACCCACACTAATGAAGAAACCACCCCTCCTCTTTCAGATGATTCAGATTCTGTTCCAATTCTTTCTCCTGCTCCGGTTTCACCCAGTCCTTCTGTTGATTTACCTATTGCTCTTCGTAAAGGTAAACGGTCTACTGCTAATCCTCATCCTATTTACAATTTTTTGAGTTATTGTCGTTTGTCACCATCCCACTATGCCTTTGTTTCTGCTATATCTACTATCACCATTCCTAAGACTGTCAAGGAAGCATTATCTCATCCAGGATGGCGACAAGCAATGACTGATGAAATGACAGCATTGGAATCCACTGGTACATGGAAGCTAGTTCCACTTCCACCTAAGAAATCAACAGTTGGTTGTCGGTGGGTTTTTGCTATTAAAGTAGGTCCTGATGGACAAGTGGATCAGTTGAAAGCTCGATTGGTAGCAAAATGATACACTCATATTTATGGTCTTGACTATAGTGATACCTTTTCTCCAGTTGCAAAGATGGCATCTGTTCGTCTTTTCTTGTCAATGGCTGCTATGAAACATTGGCCTTTGTATCAACTTGATATTAAAAATGCCTTCTTGCATGGGGACTTAGAAGAAGAAATTTATATGGAGCAACCACCTGGCTTTATTGCTCAGGGGGAGTCTGGTCTTGTTTGCAAATTACAAAAATCCTTGTATGGTCTGAAGCAATCACCTCGAGCTTGGTTTGGAAAATTTAGCAAGGTTATTCAACAGTTTGGCATGATTCGTTCTGAAGTAGATCATTCTGTATTTTTTAGACGTTCATCTTTGAACAAAGTCATTTATCTTGTGGTATATGTGGATGATATTGTTATTACCGGTGATGATCAAGAAGGCATTAAAGACCTAAAACAACATTTATTCAACCACTTTCGTACCAAAGATTTTGGTCGGTTGCGTTATTTTCTTGGGATTGAAGTAGCTCAATCACGGCATGGTATTGCCATCTGTCAAAGAAAATATGTTCTCGATATCTTGGAAGAAACAGGGATGCTTGATTGTAAACCAGTTGATACTCCTATGGATCTCAATGTGAAGCTTCTACAAAATCAGGGGGAGCCATATTCTGACCCAGGCAGATACAGAAGGTTAGTTGGGAAACTGAATTATCTCACTGTGACAAGACCAGATATTTTGTTTGCTGTTAGTGTTGTGAGTCAATTTCTAAATTCACCTTGTGATAGCCATTGGAATGCTCTAATTCGAATCTTGAGGTATATTAAAGGGTCACCTGGAAAAGGACTTGTTTATTCAGACAGAGGTCATACTGATATCGTTGGATATTCAGATGCAGATTGGGCTGGTGATGTGAATGATAGAAAGTCTACTTCAGGTTATTGTGTTTTAATTGGAGTAAACTTAATTTCATGGAAAAGTAAAAAGCAAACTGTTGTTGCAAGGTCAAGCACAGAGGCAGAGTATCGTGCTATGGCCCACACTACTTGTGAGCTCTTATGGTTGAAAAACTTGCTACAAGAGTTGAAGTTTTGTGAACTAGGTCCTATGGAACTTATGTGTGATAATTAGTCTGCATTGTATCTTTCTTCAAATCCAGTTTTTCATGAGAGGACTAAACACATAGAAGTTGATTGTCACTTTATTAGGGAAAAGATTGTTTCTGGCATCATTAAAACATCTTCAGTGAGTTCAAATGATCAGTTAGTTGATATCTTCACTAAATCTCTACGGGGACCTCGGATTGACTATATATGTAACAAGTTGGATGCATATGATATATATGCTCCAACTTGAGGGGGAGTGTTGAATATTATTTATTATGATATAGTTAGTTTCCTATTTATTAGGATAGTTAGTTTCCTTATTTTACGATTCTCTCTTGTATATATAAGTTTGAACCTCATTGTGAAATACAAGTTAATCATTCTAAACTATTTAAGAAAGATAAAGAATAATCCAGTGTGTGGCGTCTTTAATTTGAGGATCTAATCTCAGCCCTATATTTTAATCTAACGGTTGAGATCAAGTCCTCTCACTCTCATATAAAATTGGCTTTCTCACTAGATATACCCCCTATATATATATATATATATATATATATATATATATAATTATAAAATATTTGAAAAGGAAATAACCTTGCGTGGAAGACTACTAATACCATCCAAATGGCTCCGCAAGTCCTTCAAATGAACTAGTGGCACATTTTGATGAGTTTCTACTTCACCAGACATACTCCTTTCCATTGCTCCTAAAGCAAGAACACTTGATTCTAAAGCATAACGCATATGCATGAGTTCTACATCTTGCTTCCTATGTCAAATGAAGGAAAATCAGCAACAACAAAAAAAAGGCCCAAGGAAAGAAATAGACATCACAGTAATTATGAGACATTATGCATTTGACATTTTATGTCAAGGAAATATTGCCATGCAATTTGTGGCTTTCATCCAGTCAAGCACCATAGAATTACATGTTCTTACATGCAAAATTGCCTTGATGTAACGAAGAATAATACAAAGGCAAATCGAATGGTGTAGAAAAGAGAAGAGGTGTGTGGCTAGCATTACTGTAATATAGTATATATGAACATAATGGAATGCAAGTACGATATACACATATCAGGACCAAAATATATAGATTGGTTATTTTTTCAGTAGTGGTTGAGTGATTTCCAAAAATGAAAAATCTGTATGAAGAATACCGTGTAATTTTTTCAGGAAAAAAAAGAAGATAGACCTCATAATGAAGTGCTTCTGTTTTCTTATACAATAATTAATTAACAAACAAACTCGGTAAAACCATCCACTTAATGTTCCTATTTGTCCTGAGCAAACAATAATGACGCTGCTACCATAACCTTTTTGGCAAAAGCTGATGACCATTACTAACAGAGAAAGGAGAATCATAAACATACATCTTCCAGGCTTCCAGAGTAGAAGCAATTGGTTGCATAGTGATCAATTCTATGGCTTCCCGGAATATTATGCCTGGGACAACATCAAATAGTACCTACAGAAGATTCTCCAGTCATGATAGGACAACAGAACATGGTATTATCATATTTAACGTTCAAACTTAAAGTACAATGAATCTCAAATGAATTCTGATAGGTTTTGTTAAAATTTAAAAAACCATACAGTATCAACTTGTGATATATTTTCTTTTGAAAAATGAAGGCTTCAATTTTGTAGTGACTACGGATAATTTAAGAAGGGAGAGTAACTATTGGAAAAACCAAGTCCCACCTTACAAGCCGGTTTTGTAAGGATGGGTCCCAATATAAAAATCTAATAGTAACTTCCCTTCATGATTTTACACATCAACAAACATATTATTTTGCAGTAAATCTGTTTTCATCATCGAACATACACCCACAATGTGTGGAATGTCATCAAAGAACTCCCATAGTTACATGATAGCATCAAAGGCTGTTACGAACATAAAGGAGGAATCTTAACCATTTAAGATCATAACATCACAGTGTGCAAAAATTACATATAGTTTAGGTCAATCACATCAATAATTACTGATATGCAACTATAACCCTTCCAAAGATAGGAAGGAATTCCAAGAACACCAGCTACAATGCTGTACATTTGACATAAAGTATTACCCGGATAGGAGTTTGGACAGAAAGACGTTCCAAGACAAAGTTCTCAACAAAATGATCAGAATAGGCATCCTCATCACTAAATGCCGCTTGTTCTTTTCCAGAAAGCAATAATGAGAATTTTGAATTCCAAAACTGGCCAGAATTCACACAAGCAACAAAAGAGGCAAGATCGAGCTGATAGCATAAAGTATCACATAGATGCTCCACACAGGACATCTGTCAGAATATCAAATCAAATTTTTAGCAAAGTACCACCTATTTATTTTTTTAATTTTACTACCCACAAATCACATTTGAAACAATGAAAGACGAAAAATACCTCATCTGATTTATTACCGTAAAGAGAAGATTCTTCAAGCCGAATTACTTGTGACTTACTTGTCCAGAGAAGTTGCATTAATTTTCTCCTTGCTTTTATTTTACCAGCCAATAAATCCCAACCCATGGCAGCTACTAAAGGCTGAAGTTGTGGAAACAATTGGAGGACCTGCAACAAACAAGTGCATAAGTTTATATTTGAAAGTACATCGGTGTAGGGAGTGGGGAGAGTTAAATGACCAATATATAATAATTGATACAGTAGAAAATATTTATTCATAAGCATAAAACAAAAATTGGTACATACATTGCTAGCTTCTTCCAGCTGCTCCATTTTCACAGCAGAAAGGGCAGTATCCATAACACATTCAAGAACATGTAGTCCAGAAACACGAGCATAATGATACATCTCTGTCTTGCATGATCTGATCACCTCAATCAGTGATAATGTCTTATCATCTAACTTCTTACAAGGCTTCAGTTCTGCCAGATAGTTTTGAAGACGTACAAGAGGTCGTGGAGTGAAATTGTCAATTTGAACTCTATCCATTTCGACCTCTTCAGACAAAACCTCGTCATGAATGCTCTAGACAGAAAAGTTGATAGTTGATATAGTTAAAAGAAAATATATATATCCTTTTACATATAATGGCTAAGGAAAAAATTCTATGCTGTAAAGTGTAAAGTCAATACTTTTTTTTTTTTGGTACATTTTGTAAACTCAATACTTATCTAGCAACTATTAGAAATAATTTTAAATAAAGGAAAATGATAATACCAAGACAAAATGACGAATCTACATTAATATGGGTTGAGTAATAGTGAAACCATTTTCTCCGAGTCGATTAAATGCAGGGAAAAAGTGGGAGACACAGGAAATGCATTAATACTTTTTTGTAAAGACCTTACTGATCAGAAGCCAGAATGCTTTGCAATCCGACCTGTTACACTCCTACTTACCAAAGACTTTGTAAGATGGATTGCAACTCTCAAGACATTTCTAGGTAAGAAAAACAGTTTGAATCACATTCTTAGCAGTAACTCTTGTGAAATCGTGCAATCTCACACAAAATTGTTATTAGAGCCTGATTCAGCAAGTCTGATAATACAATGCATCCAGAAATGGGTGTGCGGTACTTATTGAAGGCTCTGTAAGATGGTTGTCAGACTCACATTTTAACTTGGATGGCTCTGTTGTGTCAAAATTACCAGTTGACTCCTAAACTCGTTGGAGATGTTAAAATTTCTAGGTAGTAAAATCATTTTGAATCACATACAAACTCAGTTTTAGCAAACTCATTTGGACTCGTGCAAAGTCACTCAAAATTGTGGTTAGAACTAGATTTTGCTAGTCTATGAAAACCAATAAATTAGGGCCAAAAACATGCAAAACAATGGGGTTTAATCATAACTCAGAAGATTTCTGCATTTTTGCTCACTCCCAATCAAACCAAGTTGTCCTCCTCTCATAGCCTCCGATCCTTTCAACAAAAATTCTCATCCCTTCCGGGAATCCCCTTGCAGCGCTTAGTTCAAAGAATACCCACGGTCTGGTGAGCATCCCATACTACAAACCCATCCTTATGTTGTTTCATTAGACGGTCTCCCCTCTCTACTCAAAACAAGCCAATCCCAACTCTGTTACTGGACTAATTTTATTGTCTATGTAACTGTTCATACAGTACTCTTCTGCTATTGTGCGTGACTATCCATTTTTTGTTTAACCCGCGTGTTATGTGCTTTATCCATTCATCATTTTCTCAGTCTTGCAGTTTTAAATTTGTCCACAGCTACAAGACTGTTAATTTTGAAGATCGTGAATATTTACCTTGCTTTAGATGTTTTCGTCTAACAAAAATAAGACTTGTACTATCACATTTAATTATTATGCCTTGCTTTATTATGGAACTGCCTTGCTTTTTTTAATGTTATTTTTACATTAGATTAAATGTTCAATATTAGAAATTGAAATTTTACAAGTCTAGTCCACGTAAGCTCCAGAAGTTTACATAACACTTGAGTTGGATAACCTTCAAAGATCATAGGAAGAATTATATAAATCAATAAAACCATTGGCAGTAAGTAGGGACCGTATACCTGGATCATTTGAACAATATCTCTGCAATTCGATGAAAGAGCTTCACTATATATCTTTAGCATTTGGCTACGCATGATAATCCAAGATTCCCCAAAGTCCTCACTTCTTGATAAAATGGCCTTCAAGAGATCTTTCAAAACTATGCTACAAAAGAATTGGGAACATGCAGGTATGAACTACTAGGACTGAAAAAATATTTCAAGAAAACAAAAAAAATTAAATTAAATAAATCCACGAAGATAACAAATGATAAGAAAGCTCTGCAACAGCTTCTATAACAGATAAAAGACGTTGCATGATTTATCATTCGTTTAATTTGGAGAATACGGTCTGGATTGGATTTTTTATTCTTAATGGTGCTACTCGGTTGATACTGTTTTGCATGAATGCAAATTACAAATGTTCAAAGAAATTGGTAGCCTTAGAGTTCTCTGAGCCAATTTGCCTCGTTGTTTTCTTTTCGTTTTTTCTTTTTGGTATGGCTTCTTATCCTCCACGCCTCCCAAATGTACATTAACCATTTTCAACCTACCATACAACAACCAAGCTTTTTTCCCACTCAGTTACATAAGATTAATCAGCATCACAATACCATGCCATGTATTAAGTTCACATTTAGATAATTTACCAATATGTCTACTCTAACTATTGGACTGCCCCCCTATCAGACTGACCCTCCTTCTGCGTTTCTGGGGTCTTCACGCATAATCAAACATTCTAAGACCAGACCCTACCATTTTTTCTACAATAGACCTTAGTTTTCTGTATGGTGATGCATTCCTGTGTTAAACTTGTATTTTGTAACAGTGTAAGGACTCATGCATCTTAATGATATCATCTCTTCTTCTTTTTTGATGATGTAATATCATCATCTCTGCAACTGCAGCACTAGGCTTGCTTTCATTGTATTTTAAAATTCCATAGTTCAAATAAAACCTAGAAACAAAACCTTTATAGGTTTCCACAACAGATTTACAGCTTTGTTGAGGTTTGATAAAAACATTGTTAAGTCTATACATATGTGAACCAGTTATCCTTCCAACCTCCATTCATTTAATATATTGGATGTCAAAAGGGAGACCTAAATTCTAAGTTCAAGAATCAAAATAAGCAGAATTCCCTACGCAAATACATGCATCGACATGGGGATAAATCATGAGAGAAAACTCACTAATCATATATAATTCTAAAAGCAATCCTCATAAAACAATAGAAATTGCTTCAATTTGAAGAGGGGAATTAAAATGAAGCATACCGGTATTCAGATTGATCAAGTCCATAATCAAAATGGAGAAAACGTAAATGAGAAATTGCCCCTTCTACATCACCACCTTCAATACTCTCCCTAATAGCATCCAAATGAACAACCTGAGTCATCTTCTGTATACCAAAAAGCACATTTACAGTAACATCCTCCTCCAAATCATCATCGCCACTTTTTACCGCTAAACCAGAATTCTCACACTCCCACCGCCCAATTTGCTTCTCTATATTCCCACTGAGTGCATCAAAAACATCAGCACGATCCAAAACCAACTTCCTCAAACTCATCAACTCACTTTCTTCAACAAAACTCTCACTACTTCCAATTCCGACATCCTCTTCCTCGTCATCAACTCTCAACCTCTTTACACCTATCTCCAAAACCCTATCCAAAACTTTCCTACACATTTCCATCTCATCAAAACCATTCTCCTCCTCTAACACCAAATCAATCAAATGCTGAACTAACAACAGAAATTCCGCACGTAAACGCAGCGTTTCAGAATCGAAATTCCAAACCGAGGAAGCATCGTCCAATTGAAGCAATTCGATAGTCGATAAGTAGGTGAGAAGAGCGGGAGAGGAACATGACGGAGACCAGGCAATATTAGGGAATCGACCGGATCTAGCGACAATGGATTGAAGAATATGGCGAGCTAGGTCACGGTTTCGGGTTCGAAGAGCGAGGAGAACACCGCGTAAGGGTTCGAATTGAGCAAGGTGGAGATGGTTCGCGATGAGACGACAGAGGATTTCGGTTTCTTTGCCCATCGCATCGCGGCGGGGCTGCTGCATCGGAGTAACGATTGTGTTGGTGTTTGTTTTACTCGATTGTGTGGAAGGTGGATGTGGAATTTTGTAGTGTCATGTGATTCTCTGTTTAGAACTTGAAGCCGGAAATAATGGATGAGTTTAAATGGAGTCCAATATGAATGAAACACTACCTCGGCGTGGCGTGAGAAGCCATGTGTAGAAATTAGAGGCAAATTAATTTTGATTAAATTTTTTTTTTTTTTTTTGTCTAAAATTCTAGTAATTATAAATTTCACTAGATCAAGAAGGGGATGACGGGATTCAAAAACTAAATTCCAAGTTTATCTCTCATAGTGCGAGATTCTAAGTCAGACGGTGGACAACTTCAGTGTGTTGAGCACTTTGAATGTGATCATTTCTTTGTCATAAAATATGCATATATTAAGCATGGTAATTGGATGGGGTCGGATTTCGTTCTCCTCAAACCCAAACTCAAACCCATAAAGTTCGGGTATCCCCATCCCCATTATAATCGGGAAAGAAAAGTAAAACATCAAACCCATGCCCGACGGGATTTGGGTATCCGTTTCGTTTCTCTCCACATGAACTCGAATTATATTTTGATATTTTTTAGTTAAAAAGTGATTTAAAAGTTGATAACTATTATGTTTCAATAGTATGATTTTATTAAACAAATAAACTAATAAGGAAAGCAATTTATTTAATACTCAATTTAAGATAAAAAGTTGATTTTATTAAACGTATAAATGTAATTTAAGAATTCTTTTATACATATATCATATATTTTTATACATAATTTAATTTATGAAAAGGAAAATATGATATTTATATATACGAGGCGGGTTTGGGGACGGGTTCGGGGTGGCTATCAATGTCCCCATTATCCATCCCATCTCCGTCTTTTAAAATCGGGGAAAACTCAAATCCAAACTCAGTCAACTCGGGTTTTACCCCGTCAAAACGGATATGATACGGGCGAGTACCCGCGGGTATGGGTTTTATTGTCACGCCTAGCACATATATTTTGTTCCCTAAGAACATGCACAAGTGTAGTGCTACCAATCTCATGCAGAACATCAATAATATGAAAGATTTATGTAGCATAAATGTGCAAGGTATTGTTTTGTCCGACATTAACCAATTCAACGGCTTCCAAGCAATCGCTTTCACAAACAATGTTATTATAACCTTTGTTTCGACAAAATTTCAGTCCCAACCGAATAGCATGCAGCTCGGCTAGCAGCGCATCACCTCCGACTTCATAGTGGGAAAATCCAGCCACCCAATCACCTTCATGGTTGCGAACAACTCCACCAGCACCCAAGCGCAAAGAGTCTTATAGGAAACTACCATCAACATTTAGTTTGAGAGTACCTTTTGGAGGGGTGCTCCAATGAGACAAGAGACGTGATGAATGTGAATCTATCCCGAGATTTGGATAGTAAGTCACACATTCATCATGCAAGGCAAAAGTCTTCCGCACCACCTCATGGATATGCTAATGTTGGTCCTCAAAAATATTATAATTCCTCCAACACCAAGCATACCATAGACATGTAACAAACGAAGTTGAGGAGGCACCACGAGTCATGTCATAAAGCCACAGTTTAACATCAGTTTGTGATAAAAAATTATGATAGCACTCCATATCCAAGCGAATGCAAAGCTCTTTGGAATGTGGATACTCACGTAAACAGTGAAGAATATCCTCCATGGGTGAAGAGCAACGGGCGCGGCATGGAGAAGCTACCATGTTGTATTGATGCCGACGAACATTAATAGGAAGAGCATTGTGGAAACAAGCCAACGAAAATGCTGAAGTTTTGCTGGTACTCTGAGACGCCAAAGCCAATTCATGTTACGGTTAACATCTCAATATCTATGCTGATAAAGAAGCCAATGATACCCACTCGAACAAGTATATACACCTGTCTTGGTATGCTTCCAATGCATATTGCAGTCTTAAATCCAACATATTAGGCGTTGAGAGTTTGTGTATGTAATGAACAATATCAGGTGGTATCACAGTGGCGAGACCTCTCAAGTCCCATTTTCCCTCATGCAATATATCCCTTAAACACATAATAGAATCACTGATATTAACAAACGGAACCAGCCGACAAAGATGACCGAGTTGTGTCCAGTCATTATAACAAAAGGATGAGTCTCCATACCCCACACGAAAATTGTATCCTTCAGTAAAGTTTGTAATAGCATGTGGTATACCTCGCCAAGTGATATAAGGTTTATTGTGGTTTATAGCAACCCATATAAATTTGTTGCCAAAGTATTTATGAGAAAGTACTTGCACCCACAATTTGTCTTTGTCATGAAACATGTTCCACGGCAACTTACCTAAAAGAGCTATATTAGTAAGTCTAGCCTCTCGAATGCCAAGACCACCAAAGTGTTTTGGGGTGGTTATTGTATTCCAATTAACATGATTCCACGTTCGGGAGAGGTCATCTCCTCCCCAAAGAAAGCTCCTTGCCATTTTGTCCAGCCTGTTATACAACGTAAAATTTCTTCTTCTTTTTACATGTTTACATTGCAACTAAAAATCATTATTTTACATTGTGGTAATGCAATGTGTAGAAAAACAAGAGAGGTCTCAAGTTAAAATTCTCCCATCTTCGTTTGTTTAATACTTTGCAAAGTATGTGAGTTTTGTGTTACCCTCTGTAATATTTTTTTTTAATATTACCCTCTGCAATGTGTTTTTTTTTCCGCAGTTCATTGCACCCCCTATAATATTGTTTTATTTTACCCTCGAGGGTAAATTGAACTGCGAAAAAAATAAAAACACATTGCATGGGGTAATATAAAAACAGAAAAAAATTACAGGGGAAAACGCAAAACTCGCCTACTTTGCAGTGGATAAAAGCCTATTAACCCTTAATTATTGTTTATTTGTTCTTGTTGTTTGGTCTTCGAGATCCTTTTAAGGTAAATTTCTTTTCATATGATTTTTCTTCAATTCATTTTCTATCTTTGTTTTATAATATTTTAAGTTTGATAATTTTAAAAATAAAATATTAAATAGTGCATCCGATGCACTCGCTAAGGTCATAAGGCTGTCTGATTCGTAATTAGCTACAATGCAAGTTCGAGATTTTGAGTCATATAGTTGATTATGAATCAACATTATTTGTATGGCTTTCTAAAAGAACTATGATTTCTTAGTTTTATGTACTAGTTAACTTCATGTTTAGCATAACCCTTAACTTATTTATCCTATCATTTGAACTTATTTTACTTATCTCGAGTAATCACGAAATAATAGTATATATGTTTCAAATTTTCAAATCAACTTTGAATTATCCTCAATGCTCCCTTAGTTTAAAGTTGGGAAATTTGTCTGATCGATGATATAGTTCCTATCATCGCCATTTTATTTAGAGTACTTTTCCAGATAAAATTTCGGGCACATTTTCTAACCAAATCCAAATCCATATGTCGATGCACTAGTTCATATTCATAGTGGTGCACATCTCCATAATAATAAAAGAGGTGTGCTATATGGACAACTATTTTGTAGACAACTCGTGGGACAACTAAACAATAGTAGGTAATGTGAATCTTTGAAACATAAATCAAGGCAAATAAAAAATTAATTTAAAAAATTAAAATGACTTTGTGTGAAGGATTGTCCAAAATTGTCCCAAATTAAATGTCATAATATAATTTCTCACACTAGAATAGTAGTTCTCGACGGTACTTTTGCATGTCCAAACCCAAATTGAGGTTTTCTATAATATCAACAATCACTTTCTTCCCGACCATGTTTTTTGTAATGAACATTGAAAATTTGTTTTTCCTTTAATTTGACCAAAAAATAAAAACTATTCAACCACCAATTTATGTATTTATTATTTTTTGTCTCTTTGTTTTTGGGCTTGCAAAGAATTAATTAATTCTCGTAGGTTCTTACGCAGTTATATATTATGAATATTATGGATGAGAGTTTTGCCTAATGCATTTTACGATTTTACTATTAAGTTCACTACAACTATCAATTTGTTGTACTCCATTATCATGTTTTTTTTGTTATGATTAACTAGTATGAACACCCGTGCCAAACACGATAAGAAATTCAATTTTTTTAATAATTTAATATATATATATATATATATATATATATATATATATATATATATATATATATATATATATATATATATATATATATATATATATAATTGGGGGGGCCTCCTTCCCCATCATTATTATTTTTGAAAAATTAAGGCATATATATGTCATAATTATTTTTATAAAATGTTCAAATAAATTTAATCTAACAAAATAGAATAATCTCTGATGACATAAAGAACCAAAACAAACTTGTGTAAAAAGTAAAGCAATTGAGATCATAACCTAGTGTCTCACAACTTAATTATTTTTGTAATAAATTCAATTGAAATATCCTTAGAAAATTGTTAAAACGGAAGAACATAATCTCTTACATTGTCAAACACTAAATAAAGTCCATGTAAAAAATAAAATAATCGAGACCATAATCATAAGCATCACATCTTAATTAATTTTGTAAAGAGTTCATTTAAAATTTGAAGAGAGATTTAATCTAAATCAAACCCGTGTAAAAAGTAAAGTAATTTGGACTATAACCTTAAGTCTCACGTATTAAGTTTTTTTTTTTTTGTAGAATGTTCAATTAAAATATCCAACGAGATCTTATCTAACGGAAGATGGTAATCCCTTATAGCTTGAAGAACTAAATAAACCTCGAGTAAGAAGTAAAGCAATTGCGATCATAATATTATATTTTACATCTTAATTATTTTTGAAAATCAATTAAAATTTCTAGAGAAGTTTGTTCTAATATAAGAGTGTGTTTGGATAAAGAATTTTAAAATTCAAGTGATTTTGATATTTCATCCATTTGAATTTCGTTCATTTCAAAATTCTTTGTTTGGATGACACATTTGAATTTCCGTCATTTTTTTTATTTCAATAAAAAAAAAAATCGATCTAGAGAAAAACGTACTAGTTTTTTTTTTTTTTTTTTTTTTCAATTTCAAGAATAAAAGATAAAAAATTCTTTCGATTTTAAGAAAAAATATCTCGATTTCAATACTCCTTGAATGTCGTACAAAAACTATAGGCAACTCGGCCGATTTTAAATTTTATTCTTGAATATCGTACAAAAATTATAAGCAACTCGACCGGTTTTAAATTTTATTTTTGTTATAGTTCTTTCATTTAATTTTATTTATTTTAATATAATAATTATAATTATTTATTGTAGTTAATATTATTTGAATAACTATAAAAAATAATTCGGCCTGAACATTTAAATCGGCAAAAAAAACTAAAATTAACCCTAAATCCAAAAAATCGTCCAAAACCCTAAAATCAACTATAAACCCTAAAATCGCCCGAAAACACAAAAAAGTCGCCAGAAAAACCTAAAACATTTAAAGTTTTTGGCCGATTTTAAGGTTTTCGGTCGATTTTTTTATTCGTTTTCGAACGATTTTTTGGGTTTTCGGCTGATTCTAGGGCTTTTGGCCGATTTTAGATTTTCTGGCCGATTTTAGGGTTTCTGGCCAATTATATGATTTTCGGCCGATTTTAGGGTTTTTGGTTGATTTTCGATTTTTCGGCCAATTTTAGGGTTTTCAGGTAGACATAAGTTGTATGTCGTTTCACTTAACGCTGTAGGTAGGAATGGCCAAAATAAACTGTGAACTAAACCGAATTGATAATAATCGAACCAAATAAAAATTGTGCGAACCGAACCAATATTTCAAACACAGTTTTCTAACCAAACTGAACTTTCAGTAATTGAACTGGACCGTTTGATAATTGTACTGCAACCATAGGTACAATTTAGTCTTCTTTAGGTTTTTCCACTACCTGCAAAATCAAAATTGACGTTCCCAAATTTTCAGTTTTCTAATTTTATTTATTTATTTCAGTTTCCAAGAATCACTTCTCAATTTATCTCTTTCATTCAATCTAATCTTAAATTAATCACTTCTCACACTTCATCTCTATTCATTCAATCCAAATTTAAATTAATCAATTATTATTTCATTTTAGTTCACCAACCAACAAAGATCTTCATGTTTAACTTAATCCCATGAGAAACTCACGTTTTCATTTTTTTTCCTATCATTATTTTTTTTCTCCAAGATACATTCATATTCATATATATATTCCATGAAAAATTAAATCTCATCATGAATTCCAGATTCATTCATATTCTCCCTTTTTTTTTGGTACAAAATCATATTCTCCCTTTACAATATTCTGAAGGTTGAAAAACACACAAGAAGGGGGGGTTGAATTGTGTGAGACTTTTTCTAAGTTAAAACAAATTGCAGCGGATAAGGTATAACACACACAATATATGAGGATAGGGTTAGAGAGAGATGCTCAGAATTTTTATACTGGTTCCTCCCACTAACAGGAGTAGTCCAGTCCTCTTGTCCTTCACAAGAGATTTCACTATAATCACTCAGATTACAAATGCACAAGCACTAAGCAAGAGACTTCAAACTGCTCAAGCACAAAGCAAGAGACTTCTAACTGCTCAAGCACAAAGCAAGAGACTTCCAATGCTCAAGCACAAAGCAAGAGACTTCCAATGCTCAAGCACAAAGCAAGAGACTTCCAATGCTCAAGCACAAAGCAAGAGACTTCTAACTGCTCTTAATGTTAATAAAGATAAGAGATTAACACTTGATATACAATCAGAGGTGTTTACAAAATACAATGCAGTTACAAGACTAACTTAGAAAATTATCACAAAGTTTCTAAGTGTTTGATAGCTTCAGAATTTTACAGAGTTTCAGCACGTTCAGAAGCTTAAGTCTTGATTCCATTTCTTCACAAATCTTCTTCCTTTTATAGATGATAAAATGAACGTTGAAGATTATAGCCGTTTGAAGAATTGAGACGCTCCTTTGTATAGATCAGTGAGCTTATTAGCTGTTCTGATTTGCAGTAGCTTAGGAGCTTAACGTTTACTACAAAATGAGAGATTCCTTTTGGCTTTTGATATTTGAACCTTGGTGAAAGCCAAATAAGGAAATAATCGTTTCTGAAGCCTGACTTGAAAAGGACCTTTCCATGGTCAAACCTTTTCATTCTTGGTTTCTGCGATTGGACTTAGTCAGGCACAGTCTTCAATAAAATTGTACTCTCAAATGTAGCTTAACACTTATATCTGACGAGCCTTCAGATTTTGATAGGCTCAGAATTACTTGTTTCAGATCTGGTGAGCTCAGATGTTCTTCAGATTTTGATAGGCTCAGAATTACTTGTTTCAGATCTGGTGAGCTCAGATGTTCTTCAGATTTTGATAGGCTCAGAATTACTTGCTTCAGATCTGGTGAGCTCAGAAGTAATTCCTTCAGAAATTCTAAGGTTCAGATAATAACTTCAGAGTTTCACAGGCTCAGAATTACTTGCTTCAGATCTGGTGAGCTCAGAAGTAATTCCTTCAGAAATTCTAAGGTTCAGATAATAACTTCAGAGTTTCATAGGCTCAGAATTACTTGCTTCAGATCTGGTGAGCTCAGAAGTAATTCCTTCAGAAATTCTAGGGTTCTTTAGTACGCAAATTTTAACTTTTAATCCTGCACACTGAATTAAATTATTAGTATTCCAATTTAACCTTAAATACATTGTTATCATCAAAATCAATTAAGGAGATACAAAATCATAATTTTGTTCCAACAATCTCCCCCTTTTTGATGATGACAACTATATGTATTTAAAATCAATTGTTGTTGTTTTTATTTAACATCTTGACTTCAGGTTCTGAGGTTTGCAAGCTCCCCCTGAGTCTGATAAGCTTCAAAAGTTTATCAATGATAAATATAAAACAGTCTAAGAGTAATATTTAATGTCAAATATAATTTCATATATTCTACCTTCAGAATTAGAGGTTTGCAAGCTCTATTTCTTCAGATTGACAAATATAAGATATGGTTTGCAAGCGTATCTTATATTATATGAATTTATGTTGGACAAAATTTATTACTCCCCCTCATTAAAAGTTTAAAAGACTTTAATATAACTTAACAAGAGTAGAGTTCAGAAAATGTGATCTTTAGAGCTTCAGAAATAATTTCACTGCCATAGGAAATGAAATAATATTTTCTCCCCCTTTGTCATTATCAAAAACGGGTCAGTCAAAGCACAAGTTACAGGGTAGTAAATGCACACAGCAAACAACCACCAGCAGTAAATGCATTCAACGGTAAAAGGGAATTGTTAAGTACCATGGTGAAACAGGGAATTGTTTCAGAATGAAGACGAGTTTCTTCAAGATCTGAATCAGTTCCAGGAAAAGGTGGAGTGGTTTGAATGGATGAGGGGTTTGGTTCAGAAGTGGTTGGCTTAGGAGATGAAGTCTGAAGGGGTTCAGTTTGGGATTCAGCAGGGACTTCAGAATTTTGAACATTTGAGGGTTCAGATTGGTCTACGTCCATTGCTATTGGGGTAGACTCAGAATCTTTAATAGGAGATTTCTGAGGGGATTTAGGAGTGTCAGAAATGGTTATAGTGGAAGTTTCAAAATATTGGGGAAACAAGATAGTGACGTAATGGGGGCTTGGCAGTTACTTTTAATAAAATCATCATTAGCTCTCCTTCATTACCCAGCGGTTACTAGACATGATGGGAAGTTACACAGATAAGTAGTGTTTTCAGAAGCCAGCTGTCAGTTAGAGAAACTGAGTGGTCAACTAACACTTAGAGTAGGTATCTGAGTCACAAGAAATCATATTTAATAATAAATAATTCTGATTGCTTCAGATGAGAGAGTGCTTCAGAACCTATATAATAGTTTCTGAGCCGTCCAAACTTCTGAGGCCCTTCAGAACCAGTTTATTCATTCAGAGTTAACAGCATTCAGAGATATCATTCAGAAATAAAAACCATGTTCAGATTTTTCTTGATAAAATCGAAACGATCAATAGCAAGAGGTTTGGTAAAGATATCAGCCCATTGATGCTCAGTATCAATGAATTGAATCTTAATTACTCCCTTCTGAACATAGTCTCTAATGAAGTGATGTTTGATCTCAATGTGTTTAGCTCTTGAATGCAAAATAGGATTCTTAGACAAACAGATAGCAGCAGTATTATCACAGAGAAGTGGTATACTACTTATCCTTATCTGATAGTCCTCCAACTGATGTTTCATCCAGAGCAATTGCGTGCAACACTTAGCAGCTGAGATGTACTCTGCTTCTGTTGTAGATAGAGCAATAGTTGCTTGTCTCTTACTAGCCCATGATATAAGGTTTTCACCTAGAAATTGACAGTTTCCACTAGTGGACTTCCTTTCAATTTTATCACCAGCATAGTCAGCATCACAGAATCCAATAAGCTGATAATCTAAGGATTTCTTATAAAGTAATCCAAGATTAGTGGTTCCTTTCAGATATCTAAAGATTCTCTTAACAGCAGTTAGATGAGACTCTCTAGGATCTGATTGAAATCTAGCACACAAGCATACACTGAACAAGATATCTGGTCTAGATGCAGTGAGATAAAGGAGGGAACCAATCATACCTCTGTATAATTTCTGATCTACTTTGCCTTCAGATTCTTCCTTCAGAAGACAGCTAGAGGGATGCATAGGAGTTGACATTGGTTTACAATCTTCAAGACCAAATTTCTTCAGTAAATCCTTTGTGTATTTGGTTTGATGCACATATACTCCTTCTTTTCTTTGATTGATTTGAATTCCCAAGAAGAATGTTAGTTCTCCCATCATACTCATTTCAAATTCATCCTGCATAAGCTTAGAGAAATTCTTGCAAAGAGAAGCATTAGTTGAACCAAAGATAATATCATCAACATAAATCTGAACAATCAAAATATCAGTTTTTAAGGTTTTTCTAAAGAGAGTGTTATCAACATGTCCTTTTTCAAAACCATTTTCTAGAAGAAATATACTTAACCTTTCATACCAAGCTCTTGGAGCTTGTTTCAAACCATACAGAGATTTCTTCAATTTGTAAACATGATCAGGACACTTTATATCTTCAAAGCCAGGAGGTTGTTTAACATAGACTTCTTCATAAATTACTCCATTCAGAAATGCACTCTTAACATCCATTTGAAATAGAGTGATGTCATGATTAACTGCATAGGACAAGAGAAGTCTAATTGCCTCAAGTCTTGCTACTGGTGCAAAGGTTTCAGTGAAATCTATGCCTTCTTGCTGACTATAACCTTGTGCAACCAGTCTAGCTTTATTTCTGACAACTTCTCCCTTTTCATTTGACTTGTTTCTGAATACCCATTTTGTTCCAATAATGTTCTTGTGTTTGGGTTTTGGTACCAGATCCCAAACATCATTTCTTTCAAATTGATTGAGTTCTTCTTGCATTGCAACAATCCACCCATCATCTGAGTCTGATAAGCTTCAGAAGTTTATCAATGATAAATATAAAACAGTCTAAGAGTAATATTTAATGTCAAATATAATTTCATATATTCTACCTTCAGAATTAGAGGTTTGCAAGCTCTATTTCTTCAGATTGACAAATATAAGATATGGTTTGCAAGCTTATCTTATATTATATGAATTTATGTTGGACAAAATTTATTACTCCCCCTCATTAAAAGTTTGAAAGACTTTAATATAACTTAACAAGAGTAGAGTTCAGAAAATGTGATCTTTAGAGCTTCAGAAATAATTTCACTGCCATAGGAAATGAAATAATATTTTCTCCCCCTTTGTCATTATCAAAAACGGGTCAGTCAAAGCACAAGTTACAGGGTAGTAAATGCACACAGCAAACAACCACCAGCAGTAAATGCATTCAACGGTAAAAGGGAATTGTTAAGTACCATGGTGAAACAGGGAATTGTTTCAGAATGAAGACGAGTTTCTTCAAGATCTGAATCAGTTCCAGGAAAAGGTGGAGTGGTTTGAATGGATGAGGGGTTTGGTTCATAAGTGGTTGGCTTAGGAGATGAAGTCTGAAGGGGTTCAGTTTGGGATTCAGCAGGGACTTCAGAATTTTGAACATTTGAGGGTTCAGATTGGTCTACGTCCATTGCTATTGGGGTAGACTCAGAATCTTTAATAGGAGATTTCTGAGGGGATTTAGGAGTGTCAGAAATGGTTATAGTGGAAGTTTCAAAATATTGAAAACGTGAGAAGTGATAGTGACTAGTGTGTAGTTAAGTGATTATAGTGGAAGTTTCAAAATATTGGGGAAACAAGATAGTGACGTAATGGGGGCTTGGCAGTTACTTTTAATAAAATCATCATTAGCTCTCCTTCATTACCCAGCGGTTACTAGACACGATGGGAAGTTACACAGATAAGTAGTGTTTTCAGAAGCCAGCTGTCAGTTAGAGAAACTGAGTGGTCAACTAACACTTAGAGTAGGTATCTGAGTCACAAGAAATCATATTTAATAATAAATAATTCTGATTGCTTCAGATGAGAGAGTGCTTCAGAACCTATATAATAGTTTCTGAGCCGTCCAAACTTCTGAGGCCCTTCAGAACCAGTTTATTCATTCAGAGTTAACAGCATTCAGAGATATCATTCAGAAATAAAAACCATGTTCAGATTTTTCTTGATAAAATCGAAACGATCAATAGCAAGAGGTTTGGTAAAGATATCAGCCCATTGATGCTCAGTATCAATGAATTGAATCTTAATTACTCCCTTCTGAACATAGTCTCTAATGAAGTGATGTTTGATCTCAATGTGTTTAGCTCTTGAATGCAAAATAGGATTCTTAGACAAACAGATAGCAGCAGTATTATCACAGAGAAGTGGTATACTACTTATCCTTATCTGATAGTCCTCCAACTGATGTTTCATCCAGAGCAATTGCGTGCAACACTTAGCAGCTGAGATGTACTCTGCTTCTGCTGTAGATAGAGCAATAGTTGCTTGTCTCTTACTAGCCCATGATATAAGGTTTTCACCTAGAAATTGACAGTTTCCACTAGTGGACTTCCTTTCAATTTTATCACCAGCATAGTCAGCATCACAGAATCCAATAAGCTGATAATCTAAGGATTTCTTATAAAGTAATCCAAGATTAGTGGTTCCTTTCAGATATCTAAAGATTCTCTTAACAGCAGTTAGATGAGACTCTCTAGGATCTGATTGAAATCTAGCACACAAGCATACACTGAACAAGATATCTGGTCTAGATGCAGTGAGATAAAGGAGGGAACCAATCATACCTCTATATAATTTCTGATCTACTTTGCCTTCAGATTCTTCCTTCAGAAGACTGCTAGAAGGATGCATAGGAGTTGACATTGGTTTGCAATCTTCAAGACCAAATTTCTTCAGTAAATCCTTTGTGTATTTGGTTTGATGCACATATACTCCTTCTTTTCTTTGATTAATTTGAATTCCCAAAAAGAATGTTAGTTCTCCCATCATACTCATTTCAAATTCATCCTGCATAAGCTTAGAGAAACTCTTGCAAAGGGAAGCATTAGTTGAACCAAAGATAATATCATCAACATAAATTTGAACAATTAAGATATCAGTTTTTAAGGTTTTTCTAAAAAGAGTGTTATCAACATGTCCTTTTTCAAAACCGTTTTCTAGAAGAAATATACTTAACCTCTCATACCAAGCTCTTGGAGCTTGTTTCAAACCATACAGAGATTTCTTCAATTTGTAAACATGATCAGGACACTTTATATCTTCAAAGCCAGGAGGTTGTTTAACATAGACTTCTTCATAAATTACTCCATTCAGAAATGCACTCTTAACATCCATTTGAAATAGAGTGATGTCATGATTAACTGCATAGGACAAGAGAAGTCTAATTGCCTCAAGTCTTGCTACTGGTGCAAAGGTTTCAGTGAAATCTATGCCTTCTTGCTGACTATAACCTTGTGCAACCAGTCTAGCTTTATTTCTGACAACTTCTCCCTTTTCATTTGACTTGTTTCTGAATACCCATTTTGTTCCAATAATGTTCTTGTGTTTGGGTTTTGGTACCAGATCCCAAACATCATTTCTTTCAAATTGATTGAGTTCTTCTTGCATTGCAACAATCCACCCATCATCTGAGAGTGCTTCTTCTATCTTTGTGGGTTCAATTAATGAAATTAACCCAACTAGGGATTCATCCTCTTTGAAAGCAGATCTGGTCTTTCTTGGGCTATCCTTGTTACCAACAATTAGCTCTTCAGGATGAGATGATCTATACTTGAATTTACTCTTAGGTGGAGCAGGTGTCTGAGAGGGTTCAGTTTCTGAAGGGTCTTCAGTTTCAAGGCCTTCAGAGATATCTTCATTTTGAGTCTCAGATGGATATACAGCAATGGAGAGATCTTCACACTCAGAATTTGAGGAAACTTGAAATTCTGCAAAAGTCTCAGCTTGCTCTGACATTTTATCGTCAGGCTCTTTATCATCAAATCTAACATGTATAGATTCTTCAACTGTGTGAGTTTCAGAATTATACAATCTGTATGCTTTTGAGCGTTCAGAGTAGCCTATAAAGATACCCTTATAAGCTCTAGCATCAAATTTCTTTCGATAGACCTTGTTGTCTAGAATATAACAAGTACATCCAAACTGATGAAAATAAGAAATATTTGGTTTTCTTCCTTTGAACAGTTCATAAGCAGTTTTGTTCAGAATAGGTCTGATGTAGATTCTATTCTGAACATAGCAAGCAGTACTCACGGCTTCTGCCCACAAGAACTTAGCTAGGTTAGACTCAAGCATCATGGTACGAGCCATTTCTTGCAAAGATCTATTCTTTCTTTCTACAACACCATTCTGCTGTGGTGTTCTAGGAGAAGAGAATTCATGGATTACTCCATGCTCTGAGCAGAAAGATTCGAAAGAGTCATTTTCGAACTCTCCCCCATGGTCGCTTCTAACCTTCAGAATCCGAAGATCCTTTTCACTTTGTATTTGTGTGCAGAAGTCACTGAACACCACAAGTGCTTCACTCTTAGAACGTAGGAATTTCACCCAAGTCCATCTACTGAAATCATCAACCATGACCAATCCATATTTTTTACCATTGATAGAGGCTGTCGAAACAGGACCAAACAGATCAATGTGAAGCAATTCTAAGGGTCTGGAAGTAGAGACAATGTTTTTAGACTTGAATGAAGTCTTAGCAAATTTTCCTTTTTGACATGAGCCACAAAGTGCATCTGAGTGATAATCAATGTCAGGCAAACCACTAACAAGCTTTTGTTTGCTAAGCTTAGAGATCAACCTCCAGTTAGCATGACCAAGACGCTTGTGCCATAGCCATTTCTCATCACTCAGAGACAAAAGACATATAATCTTTTGGTCAACCAAATCAGAAAAGTTTACTTTATAAACATTGCCAACTCTCATTCCCTTGAATACTACAGATTTGTCAGAGTCTTTTGATACAGTACATGATTCCTTATTAAATGTAACAACACACCCATTGTCACAAAATTGACTAATGCTCAATAGATTGTGTTTAAGTCCATCAACTAACCAAACATCTTTAATGGAAAGAGAAGAATTACCAACTGTACCTGTACCAATGATCTTCCCTTTTTGTTTTCCTCCAAATCCCACAGAGCCTCCCTCTTTCAGAGTTAGGGTTTGGAACATATGCTTTTCTCCCGTCATATGTCGTGAGCAACCACTGTCCAGGTACCAGGGCTGCTGTTTTACCTTTCCTTGCATGAGCATCTGAAGCAAACATTATTTCAGATTTTGGTACCCATATTCTGATGGGTCCTTTAGAGTTAGTCTTCTGAATAGTATTCCTTCTTTGTTTTCTATGATCAACACAAGATCTAGAATTAATTAAGCTTTGACAAGAATGTTTAGGCTTAATTTGATTCTTGGATTTTGATCTGGAGTATATCACAGTTCCAAAGGTCAAGCAAGGATCTGAAGTAACTTTACCTTGATTTCTCAGAGGTTCAGATGACTTCTGAGCCTTAACTTGAGAACTTTTGGACTCAGAAATTTTAGGTTCAGAAGAACTTGGAACTTCTGAGTCTTTGGGTTCAGGTTCAGAACCTCCTTCAGAGTTGGATGCCTTCAGATCAAGTGTACCACTTTTAACAAAGGTAGAGAATAATTCAGGTGGAGTATCATCCTCACTATATGATTTCAGAGGTTTATCCCAGTTCTTAAACCGAGAATAACCAATGCCTTCACCATAGTTACGAGTCATATGATAAATCATGGAAGCCATTTTACTCCTATTGAAGGTACAACGAATAAATTCGTGAAGAGCATCTTCATGATCATCATTGAGCTTGTCTGCCAAGACATAGTTAGATTCAACATGACAAATACGAATGTTTAACGATTCATTTTCATCATAAAGAATCTTGGCATCCTTTTTCAATGATTCATGAACATTCTTCAGAATTTTGTGTTGACTTACTATACGAGAGTAATGTTTCACGGCAATCTTAAGAGAATCAATTAATTCAGATTTAGTCATGTTAGAGTATACCTCATTTTCATCATCTGAGTCATCTTCAGAATCTCTATCAGAGTTGTTACCTTCAGAAGTTCTTGCCATTAAAGCCAGATTGCCTTCTTCATCATCTTCTCCTTCAGAGTCATTCTCAATGGTCTCCCAAGTGGCTAACAAACTCTTCCTTACCTTTTCTTTGTACTTTTCTTTCCCAAAGCTCTTATTCTTTCCTTTGTCCTTGGATGACATTTCTGGACAGTCCGCAATGAAGTGTCCAGATTTCTTGCAGTTATAGCAGTTGTTCAGTTCTTCCTTTTTGTCCTTTGAAAAGGAACTTCTTGAGTTGTTTCCTTTGTTTGGAAACCTTTTGTATTTCTTGTTCCATTTCTGAAACCTTCTAACCATTAGTGCCATTTCTTCATTCTCAGAATTTTCATCCATCATATCATCAGAAGTTTCTTCCTCTTGTTCAGACACTTTGATCTTTGCAGCTTTTGAGGAAGTCTGAACAGAGCTTAGAGCCAAGGACTTCATCTTCTTGACAGGTTCATCTGACATAAGTTCTAGCTCATGACTTCTGAGTGAGCTTATTAAATCTTCAAGAGTCACATTGTCCAAATCCTTGGATTCCTGAAAAGCTGTAACTTTTGGTCTCCATTTGGAAGGTAAGCTCCTCAGAATTTTCTTCACGTGATCAGATGCAGTGTAGCTTTTCTTCAGAACTTGAAGACCAGAGACAAGGGTTTGAAACCTTGAATACATGGTTTCAATATCTTCATCTTCCTTCATTCTGAACAGCTCATATTGATGAACTAATAAGTTTGCCTTAGCTTCTTTGACTTGCTTATTTCCTTCATAGGTGGAACATAGAGAGTCCCAGATAGTTTTGGCACATGACTTGTTGGATATTTTTAAATACTCAGCATGAGATATTGCACCAATAAGCATATTCTTAACAGTATGATGCTTCTTATACTGTTTCTTCTTTTCAACATCAAAGAACTTTCTGTAGGTATTTCTTACAACACCTTCATCATCCATGTGTTCAAAATGTATACCATCTTCAATGATATCCCATAACTCATCATCGGTCCCAATGATGTAACTATACATCTTGGTTTTCCAGAAAGGAAAAGTAGTAGGATCACTGTTGAAGTAAGGTGGTTTGTCTCTGTGATTATCACTGTTCCTTTCCCTATCATAGTTGTGAGGAGGTGGAACAGCAGAGTGATCAGGTCCAGAGGAAGCAGAAGGAGAGGTAACACCAGACATGTTTTTCAACTAAGTACCCCTAGATCTTTTACTGTTTCACTGTTAAGTGAAGAGCAACAGACCGGAGCTCTGATGCCAATTGAAGGTTGAAAAACACACAAGAAGGGGGGGGTTGAATTGTGTGAGACTTTTTCTAAGTTAAAACAAATTGCAGCGGATAAGGTATAACACACACAATATATGAGGATAGGGTTAGAGAGAGATGCTCAGAATTTTTATACTGGTTCCTCCCACTAACAGGAGTAGTCCAGTCCTCTTGTCCTTCACAAGAGATTTCACTATAATCACTCAGATTACAAATGCTCAAGCACTAAGCAAGAGACTTCAAACTGCTCAAGCACAAAGCAAGAGACTTCTAACTGCTCAAGCACAAAGCAAGAGACTTCCAATGCTCAAGCACAAAGCAAGAGACTTCCAATGCTCAAGCACAAAGCAAGAGACTTCCAATGCTCAAGCACAAAGCAAGAGACTTCCAATGCTCAAGCACAAAGCAAGAGACTTCCAATGCTCAAGCACAAAGCAAGAGACTTCCAATGCTCAAGCACAAAGCAAGAGACTTCCAATGCTCAAGCACAAAGCAAGAGACTTCTAACTGCTCTTAATGTTAATAAAGATAAGAGATTAACACTTGATATACAATCAGAGGTGTTTACAAAATACAATGCAGTTACAAGACTAACTTAGAAAATTATCACAAAGTTTCTAAGTGTTTGATAGCTTCAGAATTTTACAGAGTTTCAGCACGTTCAGAAGCTTAAGTCTTGATTCCATTTCTTCACAAATCTTCTTCCTTTTATAGATGATAAAATGAACGTTGAAGATTATAGCCGTTTGAAGAATTAAGACGCTCCTTTGTATAGATCAGTGAGCTTATTAGCTGTTCTGATTTGCAGTAGCTTAGGAGCTTAACGTTTACTACAAAATGAGAGATTCCTTTTGGCTTTTGATATTTGAACCTTGGTGAAAGCCAAATAAGGAAATAATCGTTTCTGAAGCCTGACTTGAAAAGGACCTTTCCATGGTCAAACCTTTTCATTCTTGGTTTCTGCGATTGGACTTAGTCAGGCACAGTCTTCAATAAAATTGTACTCTCAAATGTAGCTTAACACTTATATCTGACGAGCCTTCAGATTTTGATAGGCTCAGAATTACTTGTTTCAGATCTGGTGAGCTCAGATGTTCTTCAGATTTTGATAGGCTCAGAATTACTTGTTTCAGATCTGGTGAGCTCAGATGTTCTTCAGATTTTGATAGGCTCAGAATTACTTGCTTCAGATCTGGTGAGCTCAGAAGTAATTCCTTCAGAAATTCTAAGGTTCAGATAATAACTTCAGAGTTTCACAGGCTCAGAATTACTTGCTTCAGATCTGGTGAGCTCAGAAGTAATTCCTTCAGAAATTCTAAGGTTCAGATAATAACTTCAGAGTTTCATAGGCTCAGAATTACTTGCTTCAGATCTGGTGAGCTCAGAAGTAATTCCTTCAGAAATTCTAGGGTTCTTTAGTACGCAAATTTTAACTTTTAATCCTGCACACTGAATTAAATTATTAGTATTCCAATTTAACCTTAAATACATTGTTATCATCAAAATCAATTAAGGAGATACAAAATCATAATTTTGTTCCAACATATTCTTAATAGATTCTCACTTTTGAATTTGCATATAAACGATTCAGTTCGGTTTTAAATTAAGAACCGGTAAACTGAACCATTTATCTGGTTTAGTTTGGTTTGGTTCAAAAGAAAACGTTAACAGTTCGGTTATATTGAACTCTTATTATGGTTTGGTTTGATTTTTCAAGAAAACTGAACCATGAACAATTTTAACTGTAGGCATACGCCACAAGGTATAACCTTGCTCACATGAGTCATGACAACACTTATCAGTCACAAACACCAAACATTAATTAAATGAATAATTGTTCCAATGCATTTCCAACTATTATTTCAAAACACTTTTTAAAATTACTTTTTATTTTTTTCTCGAAACCCTAAATGATATTTGATTACATATTTGCTCATAAACTAATAATTAATTGCATAAAATTTGAAATAATGCTCCTTTAAACAATCTATGTCGGTAAAATACTCTTTCTTATAACTTGCCATAGTTCGATAAAAAATGCTAAACAGTGCCCCTTGACACTAATTAAGCTCATAAAAATGAAAATTCTGTCTCGGAATTTGTACATTTAATACATTAAAAATATAAATAGTTATTTTATCAATATTAATTTTATTTTTTATTTATATTTTTGATATACTTAACAAATGCCTTAGAGACACTGTTTAGCGTATCATAGTTTGATGATGCATACTTTTAAGCAACAACACCCATAATCTCATATCATATTAGCTTATAAAAAGTAAAAATAAAAAGAATGATACAATGTTTCCTTATTTTTATTTTTATAAGCTAAGGATAAAAGTGTATTTTGCAATGATATATATAAAAAAAAGAAGAAGTATATTTTGCCATTAGACATAACAGCTTAAAAAAAAGAAGAAAAAAGACAAGTAACAGTTGAAGATCCAAAATGACCGCAATTCACTGCGGGAGTGAGCAGTAAACAGTAAGAAAGGCAAAAAGCGACGAAACGCTGCGTTTTATAGTAAGGAGGGAAGGGGAAAAACGGAAGTGGAAAAGGCGCGATCCTGAAATTATTAACCCTAGAAACTAAAAAAAATTAAGAAACAAAACAATTCTCAACTCAACTTGTTAAAAACTAATCATATCTTCTTCTTGGGCGGGAAAGTTCACCCTATTAATCACATAACATAATAATAACTCATTTTTCTCTCTAATTATTCTCTCACTCGTTCTTTCCTTCGTTCACCGTGAAACCATTCAGTTACGGTTACGACGAAAAACGAACAATAACAATGCACGCCGTAGAAGAAGGTGGTGGTAGCGAAGACCAAAACGAACGCGTTCAGGAAGAGATTTTGAACCTACGTCGACGCTGGGAACTCGCTTCCGTTCTCGATTTCCTTGACGTAAGATATTTGATTTTTCATTTTATTTTTTCGGTTATAGTTTCGTATAGCGTGATATTTTGTTTCTATTAGGTTACGATTTGTAATCATGTTGTTGATTGATTTTGTATGGTGTGATTTAGGTGTTTAGTTCATTACTTGGTAAGGATTTAAAGGTTTCGGCTGAAGAAATTGAGATCGGTCTTGTTAAGCCTAATGCTTCACTTGCTAAGCTTCATATTCAACTTTTGAAGGTACTTTTTTTTCGAACGAGTAGTTGTTTACGTGTGTTTTGTTTCGTTTTGTTTGGTTAGGGTTAGTTTATTATTCTTGTTGGCTATTATTGATTGTTCGGTGTTCAAATAACTGCCTTTTGTGGACTGTGCTTTAAAACTGTGTAAATGTAATGCCTAAAATGAATTAATTTCTGTGTACAGAGAATTTTAGGAGTACTTGTTGTAAAAAATTGTTGATTGAGAATTAGGTGAGTATGATATGATTAAAGTCTATTAGAAGATGTACGGTATATGTTTTATGATTGCTCTGTCTGTAATATATGGCATGTGAAGAAACACTGGAGTGGAGGGTAAAAATCACTATGTTGATCTAATTGCTTCTAGGGAATGTTTTGTTCAATTTATAACATTTTTTTATAGACAATGAGGATGAGGAATGTTATAAAAACTCACTTTTTTATTAGGTGGAAATTCCCGTGGGTCCCACCATCTCGGAAATAGCTCCACTTATTAAGAGAGTGGGTGTTCGAAAGAAAGTGTTGCAGTGAGTGTCACTAGCACCACATATACAGTTTATAACTACTACAGTGTCAGTAGCACTATTCTAATGACTTTGTTTTCACATCTTATTTGGAAGAAACACAGTTTAGTTGTAAGTTAAAACTGTCATGTGCTGCATTGTTTGATTCTTAACATTGAATTCCCCATAGTGCATATCATCTCACTGTAGAGGAGGAATTGTTTTTCTTTTGTACGTAAAATTATTAAGAAAGCCCAAAATATGTAAAGCAGATGCAATTTTAGCCTGGAGATTGAATACACTGATTCTGTAAATGGGCTAACTTCGTCAAATAAAACTAAACATCATCCTCATTCATATATTTTGTATTTTTTTGTTGATGGCTTCATATCCATTATTGTTTAGATACTGGTCTATCCTTAGTTTCTTAGTAAATTTAAGTTTCATTTTTATTCCTACCAGGGAATACCACCTGTGAGTAGAACACTGGACGATTCTGATAAATGGGTGACTGCTCTCTCTAAGAAACTGACTACGTGGTGGCCATGGGTGAGTCACCATTTTTTTATTGCTTAAGTTTGGTTTCTTTCTTCTTTACGCTGCTGATTGGTATTGTTCTGTTGGTTGGATCTTTGCTTTAGGTTGCTGAGGGAAAGAATCCACTTGTACCATCTAAAGGGTACCACGATGAGCTGATCATGTTTTATCAATAATTATTGTTATGATATTTAAGGAACTGATGTCATTATTGCCTATGCAGAGAGGAGATATCTAAGTACAAGGAGCTTGATCCATTGGATCGTTTACTACTGCTAAAAGCCCTTTGTGAAGTTAGAGCTGATGTATTATTATGACCTCCTGTTTAGTTCATTCAAATTTTTGTTTCTTAAATATACGTAATAGTATACTGCTGCTCGACGTTAACTTGATCTACGAAGCACGAACACTCTTCGTTTTAGGCGTGTCCCAGTGTCGGACATGTGTTGGTGTCCAACATTGACACATGTGATTACATTAAATTATGTCATTTTCTCAAATTATTATCGGTGTCGATATGTCCATAATGTGTCCGGTGTCTAGGCTTCATAGCTCTTGACTAGATAATTCTCCTATAGCATTACTGGTGTTTCTTCCCTTTTTTATTTATTCCCTTTTGAGTTTTGATGTTTCAGTTTTGAATGATGTGGATTATTTTGATGCTTTATTGTTTATGTTCAGCAACATGATGTGGTATCATATATTAATGATGCTCTAAAAGAAGGAACCGAGATATCTTCTTTTCGTAAAGATGCCTTTGGAAGAGATGGAACTGGCACATCCTATTGGTGATTTTTTGAATATGTTGCAGTCTCCTAATGATTATCATAACCATAAATTGTTAAATACTCATTATTAATCTGCGTGACTATATCTATTGTAGGTACGATGCAAACACAAAAGTGCAGAGTCACAGATTCTACAAGGAAACAATCACAACAGTTTCAACTCCAAACCGTAAGGGCAGACGCTCATCACTTCCCATTGTCAACTTTCAATGGGAAACACTTGCCTCAAATCTTGAAGAATTTTCAGAAATAGCTGTAAGAACAAGCTAACCGTCTCTTGTCTTCCTCTATTAACTGGTATTTTCTTTTCTTCTATTAACTGGTATTTGAAACCTCAATTAACCGTTGTTGAATGTTATTTGCAGGACAAATTATCATCTAGCAAGTCTTCTGTGGAAGCTTTTATTGGCAACAGGCTTCAAAGTGATGCTATTCCTGTTCTTGAGAAACTTCAAAAGGTACATACATCCTTTTGTTTAGTTTCCGATTGATGTCTATTTTATGGGACATCCTTTATTTGTTTTATATATTAATGTAATATTACTTTCAAATTATGCAGAAGAAAGAAAGAGCATTGAAACAAAAACAGAGACAGGATAAGCTCTTGAAAGATTTCCAGAACTCCCAGTCTTCTGGAACTACACGCTCTTGTCGCACTCGAAGGCCTATTAATTACAGTTTTGGTAAGATTTATACCCGTTGTATTCCAACACCTTCAAATTCCAATGCACAAGACAATGTTCTCTTGTATATTAATGGATTTGAATTTACTGTGCTTTGTTCTTTGTCGATTGTGTATTACTTGCATTGTTTTTATTTTTTTTTGAAACGGCCAAAGTCAGTAGTTAGTTGTTAATGTTAGTATTTTTCTCCCTCATCGGAATATGAACCCGAGACCTTTTACACCTTAACCCTTAGCTCAAACTAGTTGAGCTATCCCCACCCGTATTACTTGCATTGTTAGGATCGCGGGTCATATAAATTGAGTTGATGCGGATGTTTGTGCCTTTGTGAGGTGCCTTTCATTTGGCATTATGATGCATAAAACACACATAATTGTCAACAGATAATTAATAAAAACTGCACCCATTACTGTCATGACACATAATAAAAACTGCACAAATAATAACATAACTGTCACAAAACTGAATTTAGTATTTCTGAATGAAAGGTCTAACGGTGTAAAATTAGATTTGAGTAAGTTAACATTGACTAGACATGTCAAATGTATTTAACCACATTTTGCTTGATGCTTCTCACAAATAATCAATTGAACGTGAACTGTTTTGATTTCTTTTTTCTTTCTGCCTCTTTATGACATCAGTTGGATTTTGTCATTAACCAAGTTCTTTTTGGGAAATATTGCAGAAGCTTATGATCGAACAATTAAGGAGGCTATACAGTTGACGAAGTATGTTTTACTTGACACTCTATTTGCCTTGCTATGTTGCATTATCGTTGTAGAAAAGTTGATGTTTTTTTGTTATTATCAAATGGTGTTGAATCTCCCCAAACAAAAGGGACAAGTAAAACTTTTAAACCTATAATATCTTGCTTCTTTTCACCATTGCTCTGAGATACATACTGAAACACAGAATCTGAGATGAAAGTGGACGTTCCTTAGAATAATAATGTTGATTGTTTTTAACAATGGTTACCCTAACAATATCTTTGCTGCATGAGTATAACATGCCAATATTAATAATTTCTATTCTCTGATACATGTTTTGAATTTTGAGTTTGACTTAAGTTTTATAATCTCTGCTATCCTCCATTGAACTGATGCTTAGCAAAAGAAAAAAGTACACTCCTGCCGACCAAGATAAAAACAGAGGATCAGAAGATGAAGATGACTCCAACGTAGATGTTTCCTCAGACAGTGATGATTCTAAAAGGGATGTGCAACCCATATCTGAGAGTGATGATACTGGTTATGAAAATGAGAATCACAGTAGTAGTGAGGAGAAGGATGAACATGAGAGTCAGATGGATAATTCAGAAGAACACTCAAGCCATGCAGCTTCTTATCCCAAGGGGGTTCGCTGTAGTAAGCGGTTAGCTGGAGTCCCTGGCCATACTGTTCCAGAAAGCATGGGCTTGGCTGCAAAGCAAAGAGTGAGACAGAGACCAACTCGAAATACTGCCATAGAATCTACTGTTGTACCTGATTCAGAGGATGAGGAACATGAAGGAAAGACAGATAATTCCGACTCTAGTTAGGCCTAGTATTTAGTTTACATTTTGGGAAAGTATCTAGCAGTGGTGTAGAATGTTTGTCAGCAAAATTTGGGGTTATTAGAAAACATCCCTCATTCTAGGCGTATACATATTTTTTTTGGTTTTATTTAATGTCTTGGAATTCATGAACCTGTACCTGTCTTAGGTGTTATGATCCAAGAATTTTTTGAAATACTCGAGTATATATAGCCAATGATTGTATGTCCTTTGCTTGCTGCATCAGCCCTGTTCAGACATCTCTCATGGTGCACTTAACCAATTATTTTGAAACCAACAAACGCGTTACAACTTGAAGGTTAAGGGATTGAAAGGAAATGTGGTATATGCAAATGTAAATTTATAATGGTAATCTTAACCATTCATTCAATTTATTTCTCTCTCTTCTTAAATGTTTTTATATTCTTTATAATTTATCAACCATTAAATCAACAAAAGGAGATAAAACATGAGGGGAAAAATTAGAGAGGATCCAAATCCAAATATAATATCAAACTGAACTTTTACTTATGAGGAATTATTACAATTACTTTGAAAGTTGCACATATTAGAGCCACATATCACCAAGTATTCAACATGTTTGGATTGATGGCGAGGAATCTTAATTTTGACAAAAGTTATACTAGAGCTTGAATGAAATCATGTTAAAATTCACTTTGTCAAACTTAAATATTTGTGTTTAATACATCAATAATTGTTGGAAAAAAAAAATACATAAAGACTGTTTTTGACATACTAAAGATGAGTTCTATGTTAATCTAAGTTTGATTTTTAATGGAAACAATTTTGCCAAACTTTGCTTACTTTGTAAGTGAATTCTAAATTATCTGGATACATTTTTCCCTTAAAATTAGAGGATTAATGTCAAGTTTTTATTTTGAGTTTTATGTAACTAATAAAGTGTAATGATGTGCTACTTAGTTACAATTAAAGTGAAACATTTTTAATAATTCAATGGTGATTGATATATGAATAGGGATTTGGATCATCTCCAATTTTTTCCCTCATGTTTTCTCTCCAATGGTAATCTTAACCATTCATTCTATTTATTTCTCTCTCTTCTTAAATGTTTTTATATTTTTTATAATATATCAACCATTAAATCAATAAAAGGAGAGAAAATAAGAGGGGAAAAATAGGAGAGGATCCAATTTGTATGAATAGTACATATGAATTATATCTATGGAATCAATCACATAATCTATGTTCAATAGTTTTTTCATACTACTAAGTTGTGATTGTGATATTCGGCTACGAAGGTTTGGGCATCAGTCAGTTTTGGTTGGGTTTGAGCCAAAAATCATCAAACTGATAAAAATCGCAATCATTTAATTTAGATTCAATTTCGACCGTCTACATCTTTAGTTTGTTTGAGTGTCAGGTCGTTATTATGAATTGAATTGAATTGAAACTTTGTTTACATCTAAAACTTCATTATCCAAAAATTTATAATTTTTAAGTAGTTCAATATCTTGCACAAAATACTATCCCGGCATATATCATGAATATTTATCTCTTACCGTACTCCTTGATAAATGATATAGAAAGGAAAGGATGATTAATGCTTTTTGGTGGGGTGGAGGTAGTAACAACAAAGATATAAGATGGCTTGCTTGAGATAAATTAGTATGTCCTAAGGAGGAAGGTGGCTTGGGATTTAGAGATTTCCAAAGTTTTAACATGGCGATGGTGGCAAAACAAGGATGGAATATCATGAACAAGACAACATCTTTGGTGGCAAGTGTCTTCAAAGCTAGGTATTTTCCTAAAACTTCTTTTTTGGGGTCTAATCTTGATAATAATCCTAGTTTCGCTTGGAGAAGTATTTGGAGAGCTAGAGAGGTGTTGTTATATGGATGTAGATGGCAAATTGGAGATGGGAGTAACATCAAAGTAATGAATGAGCCTTGGTTGAGGGCGGGTCAAAGAAATTGTCTAAATGCCCCCCAAAATCATAATGTGTACAATCTCACGGTCCAATAACTTTTGCTTCCTAATACAAAACAGTGGGATGTGGAGAAGATTAATTTCCTTTTCTCGTTAGATGTGGTTAATACTATTCTTGCTGTCCCTTTGATAGAGTTAGTAAGAGAGGACAAGTTGATTTGGAGTGAAGAGAAGAATGGGGTTTACACGGTAAGGACGGGATATCAGAAACTTATGAAGGAGAGAAATAAAGGGTATGGGCCGAGAAGAGAAGAGGGTTGGAATAGTATATGGAAAATGCATGCCCCACCTAAGGCTAAACACTTGTTATGGAGAATTTGTAAAGAATGCTTACCGACCCGAATCCGTTTGAGAAACCGTTTTGTCCAATATCCGGAGGAGTCTCCCTTATGCTTATCACATGTTGAAGAAGATTGGCATTTGTTTTTTAATTGT
The DNA here is from genome assembly GCA_954870985.1 of Trifolium fragiferum. Classification (NCBI taxonomy): domain Eukaryota; kingdom Viridiplantae; phylum Streptophyta; class Magnoliopsida; order Fabales; family Fabaceae; genus Trifolium; species Trifolium fragiferum. Next base: position 41,664,818 of record OX940794.1, read on the forward strand.
GAGGCTACTAGAGAAGCTTGGCATGTTATGGAGTTGTCTCACATTATTCAACTACGACTGCTTTTGTTTAATAACTCTAGAGATTTAATTTTTGATATTTGCAGGAAGGAGTCTGATATAGATGCAAGTAAAGTGGCTGTGCTCTTATGGTTCATATGGCAAAATCGGAATAATTATGTGTGGAATGATAGCAAATCAAGTGCACAACCAGTTGGCATGCAAGCGGCACATTATTGGCACCAATGGGCGACGATAAATGGTTGGTTACAAGACCAACATCAGCTCGGCCAACAACAAACAGCTGCTAACAGTTCGGTGCAGTGGCAGCAGCCCCCGTTCGGGTTCTTGAAATGCAACGTAGACGCTAGTTTTTACAACTCGGTGGAGCTACCGGGTGGGGTTGGTGTTTGCGTGATTATCATGGCCATTTTAAACTTGCTGGAACAAACTTTGTGAAGTCGCCACTCAACATTATAGAAGGAGAAGCCATGGCTATTATAGAAGCAATGGAAGAGATGATGCATAGAGGCCTCTCCTTTGTAATTTTCGAAAGTGATTCAAAACTAGTGGTGGATGCTATTTCGTCTAGACAAGTTGGCATTTCTGAATTTAGCATTTTGATTTCGCATATTCAATCTTTACTTAGTATGAATAATTACTTTGAGGTTAAGGCCCCGTTTGGCCCGGCTTATTTTCCTCTTTTTTTCTTCTCCTTAAAAATAGTAAAGAATGAAAAAATTGTGTTTTACTTAACTTTTTTTTATTTTTTACTTCTTTACTTTATTTCTCTAATACTTTTAAGGAGAAATAGTGTCAAATATAATTTTATACTTCTCTATTTCGTTTAAGCAAAATAGAAAAGTAAAAAATAAGCCGGGCCAAACGGGGCCTAAGTATGTAAAGCGACAAGCGAATATGGTTGCTCACTCGCTAGCTAGAGTGGCCTTTTCTATGTCTAGTCGTTGTATTTTCGATTCGGCCCCTCGTTGTATTGACTCTTACTTGATTAATAAAATCTTTCTATACTCTAATTTCTCTAATTTGCAACTTTTTAACTCTAATCACATTTGCTAATTTCCCTCCTAAACTCTCTCTTTAATGCTGATTTTCGGAGCCATAAATGTTGTTTATAGAGCCACTAAATATTTAAAAAAGTATTTGCTATCACATAGAGCCACTACGATGCATTAAAAACTCTTTACTTGATACCAACGCACAATAAATGGTGTTTTGGCTGTTCATGTTATTTTTATGTAGTTGTTTAATATCGTTGTATATTTTCCTAAAAATTTGTTCTCTCTCTTCCCTCTTTCACTCGGTCAGTCTCTCTCTGAATATTTTTTTCTTCTTTGTTTTCAATATTTTCTCTTCACACTTTCTCTTTTCTCATCTTTTATTTTGCATTTTCTTTCTCATTCTTTTCCCTTCTCACAGATTTTCTCCTTTCTCTATTTTTTCTCTTAAGCTTTCACAAAATTCAACAAAGAAGATCCACCTTTTCTATTTCTATGTAACATCGGTTTGCTGCCATAAGCTTTTGTCTTTTCAAATTGTTTGCTTTGCCACATAACTCTTGCATCAATTAAATCTCATGTTTGGTCCTTTCTTTTATTCATTCATATACATTCTTGCAGTCATAACAAAAGGTTATTTTCTTTCTTTTTTTTCATTGCTCTTCACGCCCAGCAAGCTAACCATTTGTATGTATTTCTTTTTTCAATGTTTAGTTCATATAGAGATGACTAATCTTAACATCTTCTCTGCTTCTTTTCACTTTTCCCGTTTGAGAGCCATGAACAAATTTAATTGTGGCTTTCAATTTGCAAGGTAGCCAAGGTACTATTTTTCTCATAAGAAAGCATTTTATGCTAAGCAAATAATTGGAAATGCATTGATTTGCTGCCAAATAATTATAATGAAACGGGTGCTCATAGAAATTCTATTTGTAAGTTACACAATGGTATTCTAATTTTTAGCACTTATAAAATCAGAGTCTTATCTATTTTTATTTTTTAAAATTAACAAAATTTTGGATTAGCAAATTTTTTTTGTTAACAAAGTACTGTATTTGATATGCATGTATTCCTTATAAATAGCAATTGGATTTTTTTTATTAAATATTCCTCAAAAAAAATCTTTTTACAGCAATACCCCTTATTTGAAACATATTGCTGCAATACCTCTTTTAGACAAAATCTGACGCAACTGCAGGTCCTCACTAACGCCATGCATCCATCCACTTCCACGTGTTGCTGCCTTTGGCTTTTATTTGTTTTTTATTTTTTAAAATGTTAATAATAATGATAAAAAATGTTAATAATATATATAATTAATAAAAAAATTAAAATAGTATAAATATTTCGAAATATATTTTATTAATTACGATTACAATAGTACTGATAATAGTATATACATCCCGAAATATATACACTCGGATGTAAAAACTATTTATTTTTTTAAATTCGTAAAAACACATCATTGTTCTTGCTGTTGTCTCTCAATTTTAATGTTAGTGTTTGTCTTAGTTTCTTTAAAGTATTATATATAATATTATCAATTATCTAAATGTATAAAATCAATTATATATCTGTAAAAAAAAAAATCAATTACATAAAGTGTTTGTCTTAATTTAATTGCAGCTCTAGAGTCAGAATAGCACCACAAATCCTTAAGAAGTCGTGCACCCAATATTCCATTTTTGTCTTTGAATAAACACTAAACCCTAAACTATCTGATTAAAAAGGAGTCAGCAGCGGTGTTAGCTTCTGGTCAAGAGTATATTGAAGCGTGCCAGAAAAGAATTTTAGATGCATTCAATAAGTCTGGCACACACATAGTCGGTTGTTTTGATAGGCAAACTTTTACCTTCTCAGTGCAGGAAACTGAGGATCCACATGTAGGCCGCCCAATGGATCGTTTTAAAGTAGACTTGCTAAAAAAATGGTGTGACTGCGGAAAGTTTCGAGCTTTACATTTACCTACAAAACTGTCACTATATATGCCGTGTATGCTAACAACTTCCAAGAATTCAAGCCACATGATATTGGCGCCAATATGTAGGTAAAAAAGTTGTGTCCCGCTTCGATATGAAAAGAATAAAGAAAGGACGTCCACAAAATAATTGTATTAGAACTGAAATGGACGATTTCAACAAAACTGAGAATAGATGTGCCTTATGTCGGACGTCCGGTAATAACTGTTCTAATTGTCCTTATGTTGTGAGATTGTCTGTGTAAATATAGTAGTTTATTTTTTATATATTATGTTATATTTTTCTATTATAGTAGTGATATATTAATATGAAATTTAAAATTAGCTTCAAAATTAATAATTATCCACATTCTTGTAAAACCATAATAATTTTAATTAATAAAATTATACAAACTTAAAAAAATTACATAATATAAAAGAAATATTCTATCGTAAAAAAATATGTATATTACTATTTTAATTTTATTTACTATTAATTATATTTATTATTAACATTTTAAAAAATAAATTATTAAATATAATAATTATTAAGATTTATAAAAATCGGAAATAAAAAAACGGAAAACAAGAAGCATGATTATGGGGCAGCAGCACATGGTCTTGGTCAATGGCTGCAGTCTCAATTCAGCCATGTGTGGGTAATGGCGTTACTGCCAATTTAGCCATTCCTTGTCAATGGCATCGCGTCAGAATTTGTGGGAAAGGAGGGGTATTACCGAATATTTTTTCAAACAAGGGGTATTGTGGAATTTTTTGTTTTTTTTAAGTGTATTTAAAAAATAAAATCTAGCAATTGAGTTACCTGCTATAAATTGTATATTCATAATGATCTCCACATAAATATATAAAATTGTTGAAGAAACCTAAAAAAGGGAAGCATTTAGAATTGACACGTTTCACATAATTAATATGTTCTACTTTTATCTACAAAAACTTTTTTGAGCTGCTAAAATTAATTATTGTGTTAGTTTTATCTACATAATAATATTTTTGAGCCACTAAAACTAATTAATAAATTTTTTTTTTTTCGTACCACATCATTACGATATATAGAACAAATCCCATACAAAAGTGATTAGAAAAACTAAAGGTCACACCTGGGATTAGAAAAGTTGATTTCCAATATACAAATAATAATTATATATATATATATATATATATATATATATATATATATATATATATATATATATCCTTCGGTCACATTTATAAATAAAAAAATACTTCAAATTTTGGTCAATATTATAAGTAAAAGTTAACAATTTTTAAACTAATTTAATACTAATATTTTTAATATATCCTTATTTAATTTTACCTATTTTATTTAAATATGTAAAACTGGTGTAATTTTACCATCATAAAATTATAGCTCAAAAAAGGGGCAATATAGTATTATACCTTAAGAGGAGTACAATATTTCACTTTTACAAAAGCATGTGAGATCCAAGGTGAATAAAATGGGCAATATAGTAAATTTAACTATGTTTTATACTAAATAAAAAAAATTAATTACATTTAACTAAATTTCTTAAACACCCAAACAATTTTTATGTTTAAAGATGTTATTCGAGGGAATATGTGTGTGTGATTGCAAAAGGTGAGAGTTTCAACCAGATTTGCATAATAGTTATAGTTTGATATATCTATGTCAACAAGAAGAATTTGAGAGATGAGTTCATATAAAAAGCAAAACTTGATTCTAGATTTCGCTTTTAGTGATATTACAAGTTGTCATAATGGTAGTAATGAAAGATGAACTAATTTGCATCAATTCTTCAAAATTAATTAATATTACAAGTATATGACCGTGCGAACGCACGGGTATGGTGACTAGTATGTTAGATTTGCTTTTGTCAAAAAACAAAAAAACATCTTGCACAAAATGTAACAAAAGATAGAAGAATTAAATTAAAAAACAAAGAGATCTAAAAACAATAAGTAAAAGTTAAAGAAAGTGATGTTAAAAAAAAATCAAGTAGAAGGGAAGTATAAATTAAAATAAATCTAGAATATTTTATTAGAATATCTTTCACACATCCTTCATTAACATAAATCAGTCTTGATAAATCCAAATTTTGCACTTCTGCTGGTGTATGTCGACATTGTTGGAACAAAATTATGATTTTGTATCTCCTTAATTGATTTTGATGATAACAATGTATTTAAGGTTAAATTGGAATACTAATAATTTAATTCAGTGTGCAGGATTAAAAGTTAAAATTTGCGTACTAAAGAACCTTAGAATTTCTGAAGGAATTACTTCTGAGCTCACCAGATCTGAAACAAGTAATTCTGAGCCTATCAAAATCTGAAGAACATCTGAGCTCACCAGATCTGAAGCAAGTAATTCTGAGCCTGTGAAACTCTGAAGTTATTATCTGAACCTTAGAATTTCTGAAGGAATTACTTCTGAGCTCACCAGATCTGAAACAAGTAATTCTGAGCCTATCAAAATCTGAAGAACATCTGAGCTCACCAGATCTGAAACAAGTAATTCTGAGCCTATCAAAATCTGAAGAACATCTGAGCTCACCAGATCTGAAACAAGTAAATCTGAGCCTATCAAAATCTGAAGAACATCTGAGCTCACCAGATCTGAAACAAGTAATTCTGAGCTTATCAAAATCTGAAGGCTCGTCAGATATAAGTGTTAAGCTACATTTGAGAGTACAATTTTATTGAAGACTGTGCCTGACTAAGTCCAAACGCAGAAACCAAGAATGAAAAGGTTTGACCATGGAAAGGTCCTTTTCAAGTCAGGCTTCAGAAACGATTATTTCCTTATTTGGCTTTCACCAAGGTTCAAATATCAAAAGCCAAAAGGAATCTCTCATTTTGTAGTAAACGTTAAGCTCCTAAGCTACTGCAAATCAGAACAGCTAATAAGCTCACTGATCTATACAAAGGAGCGTCTCAATTCTTCAAACGGCTATAATCTTCAACGTTCATTTTATCATCTATAAAAGGAAGAAGATTTGTGAAGAAATGAAATCAAGACTTAAGCTTCTGAACGTGCTGAAACTCTGTCAAATTCTGAAGCTATCAAACACTTAGAAACTTTGTGATAATTTTCTAAGTTAGTCTTGTAACTGAGTTGTATTTTGTAAACACCTCTGATTGTATATCAAGTGTTAATCTCTTATCTTTATTAACATTAAAACCCGTTAGAAGTCTCTTGCTTTGTGCTTGAGCATTGGAAGTCTCTTGCTTTGTGCTTGAGCATTGGAAGTCTCTTGCTTTGTGCTTGAGCATTGGAAGTCTCTTGCTTTGTGCTTGAGCATTGGAAGTCTCTTGCTTTGTGCTTGAGCATTGGAAGTCTCTTGCTTTGTGCTTGAGCATTGGAAGTCTCTTGCTTTGTGCTTGAGCATTGGAAGTCTCTTGCTTTGTGCTTGAGCAGTTAGAAGTCTCTTGCTTTGTGCTTGAGCAGTTTGAAGTCTCTTGCTTAGTGCTTGAGCATTTGTAATCTGAGTGATTATAGTGAAATCTCTTGTGAAGGACAAGAGGACTGGACTACTCCTGTTAGTGGGAGGAACCAGTATAAAAATTCTGAGCATCTCTCTCTAACCCTATCCTCATATATTGTGTGTGTTATACCTTATCCGCTGCAATTTGTTTTAACTTAGAAAAAGTCTCACACAATTCAACCCCCCCCTTCTTGTGTGTTTTTCAACCTTCAATTGGCATCAGAGCTCCGGTCTGTTGCTCTTCACTTAACAGTGAAACAGTAAAAGATCTAGGGGTACTTAGTTGAAAAACATGTCTGGTGTTACCTCTCCTTCTGCTTCCTCTGGACCTGATCACTCTGCTGTTCCACCTCCTCACAACTATGATAGGGAAAGGAACAGTGATAATCACAGAGACAAACCACCTTACTTCAACAGTGATCCTACTACTTTTCCTTTCTGGAAAACCAAGATGTATAGTTACATCATTGGGACCGATGATGAGTTATGGGATATCATTGAAGATGGTATACATTTTGAACACATGGATGATGAAGGTGTTGTAAGAAATACCTACAGAAAGTTCTTTGATGCTGAAAAGAAGAAACAGTATAAGAAGCATCATACTGTTAAGAATATGCTTATTGGTGCAATATCTCATGCTGAGTATTTAAAAATATCCAACAAGTCATGTGCCAAAACTATCTGGGACTCTCTATGTTCCACCTATGAAGGAAATAAGCAAGTCAAAGAAGCTAAGGCAAACTTATTAGTTCATCAATATGAGCTGTTCAGAATGAAGGAAGATGAAGATATTGAAACCATGTATTCAAGGTTTCAAACCCTTGTCTCTGGTCTTCAAGTTCTGAAGAAAAGCTACACTGCATCTGATCACGTGAAGAAAATTCTGAGGAGCTTACCTTCCAAATGGAGACCAAAAGTTACAGCTTTTCAGGAATCCAAGGATTTGGACAATGTGACTCTTGAAGATTTAATAAGCTCACTCAGAAGTCATGAGCTAGAACTTATGTCAGATGAACCTGTCAAGAAGATGAAGTCCTTGGCTCTAAGCTCTGTTCAGACTTCCTCAAAAGCTGCAAAGATCAAAGTGTCTGAACAAGAGGAAGAAACTTCTGATGATATGATGGATGAAAATTCTGAGAATGAAGAAATGGCACTAATGGTTAGAAGGTTTCAGAAATGGAACAAGAAATACAAAAGGTTTCCAAACAAAGGAAACAACTCAAGAAGTTCCTTTTCAAAGGACAAAAAGGAAGAACTGAACAACTGCTATAACTGCAAGAAATCTGGACACTTCATTGCGGACTGTCCAGAAATGTCATCCAAGGACAAAGGAAAGAATAAGAGCTTTGGGAAAGAAAAGTACAAAGAAAAGGTAAGGAAGAGTTTGTTAGCCACTTGGGAGACCATTGAGAATGACTCTGAAGGAGAAGATGATGAAGAAGGCAATCTGGCTTTAATGGCAAGAACTTCTGAAGGTAACAACTCTGATAGAGATTCTGAAGATGACTCAGATGATGAAAATGAGGTATACTCTAACATGACTAAATCTGAATTAATTGATTCTCTTAAGATTGCCGTGAAACATTACTCTCGTATAGTAAGTCAACACAAAATTCTGAAGAATGTTCATGAATCATTGAAAAAGGATGCCAAGATTCTTTATGATGAAAATGAATCGTTAAACATTCGTTTTTGTCATGTTGAATCTAACTATGTCTTGGCAGACAAGCTCAATGATGATCATGAAGATGCTCTTCACGAATTTATTCGTTGTACCTTCAATAGGAGTAAAATGGCTTCCATGATTTATCATATGACTCGTAACTATGGTGAAGGCATTGGTTATTCTCGGTTTAAGAACTGGGATAAACCTCTGAAATCATATAGTGAGGATGATACTCCACCTGAATTATTCTCTACCTTTGTTAAAAGTGGTACACTTGATCTGAAGGCATCCAACTCTGAAGGAGGTTCTGAACCTGAACCCAAAGACTCAGAAGTTCCAAGTTCTTCTGAACCTAAAATTTCTGAGTCCAAAAGTTCTCAAGTTAAGGCTCAGAAGTCATCTGAACCTCTGAGAAATCAAGGTAAAGTTACTTCAGATCCTTGCTTGACCTTTGGAACTGTGATATACTCCAGATCAAAATCCAAGAATCAAATTAAGCCTAAACATTCTTGTCAAAGCTTAATTAATTCTAGATCTTGTGTTGATCATAGAAAACAAAGAAGGAATACTATTCAGAAGACTAACTCTAAAGGACCCATCAGAATATGGGTACCAAAATCTGAAATAATGTTTGCTTCAGATGCTCATGCAAGGAAAGGTAAAACAGCAGCCCTGGTACCTGGACAGTGGTTGCTCACGACATATGACGGGAGAAAAGCATATGTTCCAAACCCTAACTCTGAAAGAGGGAGGCTCTGTGGGATTTGGAGGAAAACAAAAAGGGAAGATCATTGGTACAGGTACAGTTGGTAATTCTTCTCTTTCCATTAAAGATGTTTGGTTAGTTGATGGACTTAAACACAATCTATTGAGCATTAGTCAATTTTGTGACAATGGGTGTGTTGTTACATTTAATAAGGAATCATGTACTGTATCAAAAGACTCTGACAAATCTGTAGTATTCAAGGGAATGAGAGTTGGCAATGTTTATAAAGTAAACTTTTCTGATTTGGTTGACCAAAAGATTATATGTCTTTTGTCTCTGAGTGATGAGAAATGGCTATGGCACAAGCGTCTTGGTCATGCTAACTGGAGGTTGATCTCTAAGCTTAGCAAACAAAAGCTTGTTAGTGGTTTGCCTGACATTGATTATCACTCAGATGCACTTTGTGGCTCATGTCAAAAAGGAAAATTTGCTAAGACTTCATTCAAGTCTAAAAACATTGTCTCTACTTCCAGACCCTTAGAATTGCTTCACATTGATCTGTTTGGTCCTGTTTCGACAGCCTCTATCAATGGTAAAAAATATGGATTGGTCATGGTTGATGATTTCAGTAGATGGACTTGGGTGAAATTCCTACGTTCTAAGAGTGAAGCACTTGTGGTGTTCAGTGACTTCTGCACACAAATACAAAGTGAAAAGGATCTTCGGATTCTGAAGGTTAGAAGCGACCATGGGGGAGAGTTCGAAAATGACTCTTTCGAATCTTTCTGCTCAGAGCATGGAGTAATCCATGAATTCTCTTCTCCTAGAACACCACAGCAGAATGGTGTTGTAGAAAGAAATAATAGATCTTTGCAAGAAATGGCTCGTACCATGATGCTTGAGTCTAACCTAGCTAAGTTCTTGTGGGCAGAAGCCGTGAGTACTGCTTGCTATGTTCAGAATAGAATCTACATCAGACCTATTCTGAACAAAACTGCTTATGAACTGTTCAAAGGAAGAAAACCAAATATTTCTTATTTTCATCAGTTTGGATGTACTTGTTATATTCTAGACAACAAGGTCTATCGAAAGAAATTTGATGCTAGAGCTTATAAGGGTATCTTTATAGGCTACTCTGAACGCTCAAAAGCATACAGATTGTATAATTCTGAAACTCACACAGTTGAAGAATCTATACATGTTAGATTTGATGATAAAGAGCCTGACGATAAAATGTCAGAGCAAGCTGAGACTTTTGCAGAATTTCAAGTTTCCTCAAATTCTGAGTGTGAAGATCTCTCCATTGCTGTATATCCATCTGAGACTCAAAATGAAGATATCTCTGAAGGCCTTGAAACTGAAGACCCTTCAGAAACTGAACCCTCTCAGACACCTGCTCCACCTAAGAGTAAATTCAAGTATAGATCATCTCATCCTGAAGAGCTAATTGTTGGTAACAAGGATAGCCCAAGAAAGACCAGATCTGCTTTCAAAGAGGATGAATCCCTAGTTGGGTTAATTTCATTAATTGAACCCACAAACATAGAAGAAGCACTCTCAGATGATGGGTGGATTGTTGCAATGCAAGAAGAACTCAATCAATTTGAAAGAAATGATGTTTGGGATCTGGTACCAAAACCCAAACACAAGAACATTATTGGAACAAAATGGGTATTCAGAAACAAGTCAAATGAAAAGGGAGAAGTTGTCAGAAATAAAGCTAGACTGGTTGCACAAGGTTATAGTCAGCAAGAAGGCATAGATTTCACTGAAACCTTTGCACCAGTAGCAAGACTTGAGGCAATTAGACTTCTCTTGTCCTATGCAGTTAATCATGACATCACTCTATTTCAAATGGATGTTAAGAGTGCATTTCTGAATGGAGTAATTTATGAAGAAGTCTATGTTAAACAACCTCCTGGCTTTGAAGATATAAAGTGTCCTGATCATGTTTACAAATTGAAGAAATCTCTGTATGGTTTGAAACAAGCTCCAAGAGCTTGGTATGAGAGGTTAAGTATATTTCTTCTAGAAAACGGTTTTGAAAAAGGACATGTTGATAACACTCTTTTTAGAAAAACCTTAAAAACTGATATCTTAATTGTTCAAATTTATGTTGATGATATTATCTTTGGTTCAACTAATGCTTCCCTTTGCAAGAGTTTCTCTAAGCTTATGCAGGATGAATTTGAAATGAGTATGATGGGAGAACTAACATTCTTTTTGGGAATTCAAATTAATCAAAGAAAAGAAGGAGTATATGTGCATCAAACCAAATACACAAAGGATTTACTGAAGAAATTTGGTCTTGAAGATTGCAAACCAATGTCAACTCCTATGCATCCTTCTAGCAGTCTTCTGAAGGAAGAATCTGAAGGCAAAGTAGATCAGAAATTATATAGAGGTATGATTGGTTCCCTCCTTTATCTCACTGCATCTAGACCAGATATCTTGTTCAGTGTATGCTTGTGTGCTAGATTTCAATCAGATCCTAGAGAGTCTCATCTAACTGCTGTTAAGAGAATCTTTAGATATCTGAAAGGAACCACTAATCTTGGATTACTTTATAAGAAATCCTTAGATTATCAGCTTATTGGATTCTGTGATGCTGACTATGCTGGTGATAAAATTGAAAGGAAGTCCACTAGTGGAAACTGTCAATTTCTAGGTGAAAACCTTATATCATGGGCTAGTAAGAGACAAGCAACTATTGCTCTATCTACAGCAGAAGCAGAGTACATCTCAGCTGCTAAGTGTTGCACGCAATTGCTCTGGATGAAACATCAGTTGGAGGACTATCAGATAAGGATAAGTAGTATACCACTTCTCTGTGATAATACTGCTGCTATCTGTTTGTCTAAGAATCCTATTTTGCATTCAAGAGCTAAACACATTGAGATCAAACATCACTTCATTAGAGACTATGTTCAGAAGGGAGTAATTAAGATTCAATTCATTGATACTGAGCATCAATGGGCTGATATCTTTACCAAACCTCTTGCTATTGATCGTTTCGATTTTATCAAGAAAAATCTGAACATGGTTTTTATTTCTGAATGATATCTCTGAATGCTGTTAACTCTGAATGAATAAACTGGTTCTGAAGGGCCTCAGAAGTTTGGACGGCTCAGAAACTATTATATAGGTTCTGAAGCACTCTCTCATCTGAAGCAATCAGAATTATTTATTATTAAATATGATTTCTTGTGACTCAGATACCTACTCTAAGTGTTAGTTGACCACTCAGTTTCTCTAACTGACAGCTGGCTTCTGAAAACACTACTTATCTGTGTAACTTCCCATCGTGTCTAGTAACCGCTGGGTAATGAAGGAGAGCTAATGATGATTTTATTAAAAGTAACTGCCAAGCCCCCATTACGTCACTATCTTGTTTCCCCAATATTTTGAAACTTCCACTATAATCACTTAACTACACACTAGTCACTATCACTTCTCACGTTTTCAATATTTTGAAACTTCCACTATAACCATTTCTGACACTCCTAAATCCCCTCAGAAATCTCCTATTAAAGATTCTGAGTCTACCCCAATAGCAATGGACGTAGACCAATCTGAACCCTCAAATGTTCAAAATTCTGAAGTCCCTGCTGAATCCCAAACTGAACCCCTTCAGACTTCATCTCCTAAGCCAACCACTTATGAACCAAACCCCTCATCCATTCAAACCACTCCACCTTTTCCTGGAACTGATTCAGATCTTGAAGAAACTCGTCTTCATTCTGAAACAATTCCCTGTTTCACCATGGTACTTAACAATTCCCTTTTACCGTTGAATGCATTTACTGCTGGTGGTTGTTTGCTGTGTGCATTTACTACCCTGTAACTTGTGCTTTGACTGACCCGTTTTTGATAATGACAAAGGGGGAGAAAATATTATTTCATTTCCTATGGCAGTGAAATTATTTCTGAAGCTCTAAAGATCACATTTTCTGAACTCTACTCTTGTTAAGTTATATTAAAGTCTTTCAAACTTTTAATGAGGGGGAGTAATAAATTTTGTCCAACATAAATTCATATAATATAAGATAAGCTTGCAAACCATATCTTATATTTGTCAATCTGAAGAAATAGAGCTTGCAAACCTCTAATTCTGAAGGTAGAATATATGAAATTATATTTGACATTAAATATTACTCTTAGACTGTTTTATATTTATCATTGATAAACTTCTGAAGCTTATCAGACTCAGGGGGAGCTTGCAAACCTCAGAACCTGAAGTCAAGATGTTAAATAAAAACAACAACAATTGATTTTAAATACATATAGTTGTCATCATCAAAAAGGGGGAGATTGTTGGAACAAAATTATGATTTTGTATCTCCTTAATTGATTTTGATGATAACAATGTATTTAAGGTTAAATTGGAATACTAATAATTTAATTCAGTGTGCAGGATTAAAAGTTAAAATTTGCGTACTAAAGAACCTTAGAATTTCTGAAGGAATTACTTCTGAGCTCACCAGATCTGAAACAAGTAATTCTGAGCCTATCAAAATCTGAAGAACATCTGAGCTCACCAGATCTGAAGCAAGTAATTCTGAGCCTGTGAAACTCTGAAGTTATTATCTGAACCTTAGAATTTCTGAAGGAATTACTTCTGAGCTCACCAGATCTGAAACAAGTAATTCTGAGCCTATCAAAATCTGAAGAACATCTGAGCTCACCAGATCTGAAACAAGTAATTCTGAGCCTATCAAAATCTGAAGAACATCTGAGCTCACCAGATCTGAAACAAGTAAATCTGAGCCTATCAAAATCTGAAGAACATCTGAGCTCACCAGATCTGAAACAAGTAATTCCGAGCTTATCAAAATCTGAAGGCTCGTCAGATATAAGTGTTAAGCTACATTTGAGAGTACAATTTTATTGAAGACTGTGCCTGACTAAGTCCAAACGCAGAAACCAAGAATGAAAAGGTTTGACCATGGAAAGGTCCTTTTCAAGTCAGGCTTCAGAAACGATTATTTCCTTATTTGGCTTTCACCAAGGTTCAAATATCAAAAGCCAAAAGGAATCTCTCATTTTGTAGTAAACGTTAAGCTCCTAAGCTACTGCAAATCAGAACAGCTAATAAGCTCACTGATCTATACAAAGGAGCGTCTCAATTCTTCAAACGGCTATAATCTTCAACGTTCATTTTATCATCTATAAAAGGAAGAAGATTTGTGAAGAAATGAAATCAAGACTTAAGCTTCTGAACGTGCTGAAACTCTGTCAAATTCTGAAGCTATCAAACACTTAGAAACTTTGTGATAATTTTCTAAGTTAGTCTTGTAACTGAGTTGTATTTTGTAAACACCTCTGATTGTATATCAAGTGTTAATCTCTTATCTTTATTAACATTAAAACCCGTTAGAAGTCTCTTGCTTTGTGCTTGAGCATTGGAAGTCTCTTGCTTTGTGCTTGAGCATTGGAAGTCTCTTGCTTTGTGCTTGAGCATTGGAAGTCTCTTGCTTTGTGCTTGAGCATTGGAAGTCTCTTGCTTTGTGCTTGAGCAGTTAGAAGTCTCTTGCTTTGTGCTTGAGCAGTTTGAAGTCTCTTGCTTAGTGCTTGAGCATTTGTAATCTGAGTGATTATAGTGAAATCTCTTGTGAAGGACAAGAGGACTGGACTACTCCTGTTAGTGGGAGGAACCAGTATAAAAATTCTGAGCATCTCTCTCTAACCCTATCCTCATATATTGTGTGTGTTATACCTTATCCGCTGCAATTTGTTTTAACTTAGAAAAAGTCTCACACAATTCAACCCCCCCCCTTCTTGTGTGTTTTTCAACCTTCAGACATAGACGCGACAATATTGCTGCGGTCACTAAAATACAAGCAATAGACAGATTTGATAAGTACCTGGGTTTCAAGATGTTTTATGGGAGAGTTAGGAAGCAAGACTTCGCGGATGTTTATGATAGAGTTTCTGTGAAGTTGGCCTCTTGGAAGAGCAAATTATTGAATAAACCTGGCAGAGTTGTGTTGGCAAATTCGGTGCTCTCATCATTACCTTCATATCATATGCAGATTAACTGGCTTACCCAAGGTATGTGTGATGATTTGGACAGAACCGTTAGGAGATTTATTTGGAAAGGGACTGGTGATACTGGAATGCATCTAGTTGGTTGGGACAAAATAACTCAGCCAAGACATTTTGGCGGCTTAGGGGTTCGTATTGCACGGCTGCAAAATGTATCTCTACTTGGTAAACTCATATGGGAGGTTGTTAATTCCCCAAATAAATTGTGGGTCAAACTATTTGCTGATAAATATCTCAAAGGTCGTAATATCTTTAATGCTTCGGTGGTTGGAGGCTCGTGCACTTGGAAATCCGTAGCTATAGCACTTCACATGCTGAGGGATGGTTTCACCTTTAAAATTGGGGATGGTAACTCAAAATTTTGGTATGATCCTTGGATCATAAAAGAGAGATTATGTTCGGCTGTACCGTTTGTAGCTATCCAAGACACGAAACTTAAAATCAAGGATGTTTGGTTTAATGGAAGGTGGAATCTTGAAAATTTGTATACTAGCATTCCTGAACCGGTTAGAAATTCTATTCTTCAGCTGCAGCCGTACCTTGTTAATGACATCCAGGATGTTTGGGTGTGGCAACATGCTACTAGAGTTGTTTATACAGTCAAGGATGTGTATGAATGGCTTCTACCTATAAATAGTCATATGAATTGGAAATGGATATGGAAGTTGAAGCTCCCAGCCAATGTTCAATTCTTTATCTGGCAAGTAATTCATAGTTCCATCCCTACAAAAGATATCCTCCATCGTCGTCGGGTCTGTACCTCTAATATCTGTCCAAGATGCTCGGTTTTGCCGGAGACGATTGTACACTGTTTATTTGCATGTGCAGACGCTATTTGCATTTGGAGAGCGTGTGGGTTGGAACATGTTCTCCCTTCCTCTATGGATGTGGACCTGTTTTGCTGGTGTAGAGATGCCGGTAAGTCTCATGGTGGTATAATATTTGTTATTATGTGGTTTGTCTGGTGCTCTAGAAATGATGTTGTTTTCAATAATACCAAAGCTCCGGTGCATAACACTGTTGCAAAGGTCCATTCTATGTTTTCCTTTTGCACTGCTGCTTTTGAGACGTTCACCTCAGATTCTGATGGGAGGCTTGAACAACGTCTGGTATCTTGGCCACGTCCGGCTGAAGGCTCAGTTTGTTTGAATGTTGATGGGAGCATGTTGGGATCATTGCAAGCAGCGGGTTTTGGAGGGTTAATTCGCAACAGTTCCGGTGCTTTTCTTAAAGGTTTTTATGGTGCAGCGTCGCATGCTAGTGTGTTATACGCCGAGATCATGGCTATTATGTACGGGCTTCAATTATGTTGGAGTGATGGTTACAAGAGCATAATTTGTTATTCTGACTCGTTGTTAGCAGTTTCTTTGATCGAAGATGGAGTTCCACATTTTCATAATTTTGCTAACGAGATTCATAACATCCGTCAAATGCTTTGTAGAGACTGGAATGTTGTTATTAACCATGTTCTCTGGGAGGGGAATGCGTGTGCAGATGTTTTGGCAAAGTTAGGAGCTTCCTCGAACTCTCCTATGGTTGTTTTAGATTGACCTCCTCCTGAGCTTTCTAGTTCCCTTGGTGCTGATGCATGGGGGGTAGTTTTTATTAGGGAGTAAGCTCCCCTGTGTTTTTGTTTTTGTTTGTATTTCTCTCTTGTAACCAAAAAAAAAAATACAGTGACTATTCCTATACCCTTTTATAATTTGAGGGCATTTATAATATAATTATAAAGTTGTAAAATAAAACTGTTTTCTCCTATATCAAAGACGGATAAAAATAACAAAACAAAGAGTATATGACATTGAGAGGAAGAGAAGGAAAAAAATTATTTTGCATTTTAATGATTGTTTGGTTGGTTTTGAAAAGATAGAATTTTAATAACTCGCATCCACCCACATGCAACCATTCATATTCAATTTTTTGCAATCGTTATCCGAGACCCAAATCTAACCAAAAACTTCAATGTATTATCGGTTATATCAATTTTGAGTCAGGTCTTCAATCCATGTCCATTATTTATTTATTATCCATCATTTATTGTCCATTAATGAGAGAAATAAATACAAATAGCAGATTAATTTTAGAGGATGTTACTTACTACTCTCTCTAGTATTTAATATAAGAAAGAACTTCACTTTTTATATTATTTGAGAATCTAATGTATCTACTCTATATTATGGACTAAATACATTAGATTCTCGATGAATCTAAAAAGTGGAATTCCTCTTATATTAAGGATCAGAGATGTTTAAAAAAAAATGATCTGAGTAGTATGATATTCCTATTGGCGGAGTTTGTTTTCAATTCTCAAGTAATAATGTGGAATGGCACACTCTTTGTTTTTTAATACAAACACCACCTAAAAGCAAGAGAATATCAGTTTAACCTTAGACCACAATAGGTGTCGGCCCTAGTTTCTTAAAAAAAATTATTGTCTCCAAAGTCTCTTTGTTCATTATAGAGGGGTGATTTTGGGTCATTTTTGGCCTAGAATTACCTCCTCTAAACCTTTTTGTTCTCTTTTTTAATATAAATAAGTGATTTTCACATAGATTAAGTTTTTCTTTTGTGTTTTTGTGTAATTTCGCCGTCTAAGTGCGGCGTTGTGTGGATCGTCGTCTTGTGCGGCGTTATTTGATTTCCCGTATTGTTGCGGTGTTCATTTGATTCTTCTCGGAAGATTATTTTCAGTCAATTACAGATTCAATCAATGATTTGGACATCAACGTTGCAGATCCGGAAGCATGGATATTCCGGTGATTTTAATTTTATCATATTATTTGTAGTAGGCATTTTGCCGTTGTATGCTATTAACTCGGATACTGTGAGTTTGTTCGCAAATTCATCCTATTAGTTTTTAGCGAAGTTGAATATGTAGTTGTATTTGATGTATTCTGTCAATTTGAATGAATGAATATCATTTTGTTTGTGTCAAAAAAAATAATACAAACACCACCTATCATCTTTGTTTGTTATATTGATTGATATTGATATGAAGTAAAATCACATTTAAAAAAGAACGGATGAATAAGCTCTTAAAAAGAAGGGGAAACCATCATTTTGGTTCCTGAATGTACAACTCACTATCATAATAATTCCTGACTCGCATGAAAATACAAAATAGTCCTCAATTTTTTGATTCGTTAATCATATTAGTCCTTACCGTTAATTTATACCGTTAAGTTAACAATAATAAAAAGCTAACGTGTCCATGTTTTTATTTAAAAAAAAATTAGAAAAAATCATATTCATCTTCTTCATATTTTGTTCATCAATTTTTATCATCTTCATCAACATATTCTTCAAGCTTCATCAAAATCCAGCAAATTAAAAATATCATCCACCTATCTCTCATCCACACACAACAATAGCCCAACAAATTCATCCTTTACCGCTGTCGAGGCTCTCCATTCAACCACTGCCGCTGGTGAGATCTGACAACCCTCCATCCTAACAACAAGGTCCTTCCCCTCAAAATTGTCCATAAATCTATCAATTCCAACATAAGTATAACCAAATTGTCCATGCTCCAACAATTTCTCAAGAGAAAATCTCTTATCAAAATCTTTCTCATAACCAAAATCCCTTCCTTATTTCAAACTGAACAAACTTTTTTTAGCATTGATTGATGGGTTTCTTTTATGCTTCTTCTAAGCCTCTACATCGTAATTAGAGGTCGGTACTTGACATTTCTTTGTCGTCACCGCCATCAATGTTTTTGTCACCGAAGTGTTTTCTGTCTTCATTGTTGATATTGAATTTCATTTCGGTTTTCATTGTTTGTTGTGTTCCTAGAATATAAAAAACTATAGAAACAATTTTTATTTACAGGTTTCATTGTTTGTTTTCTGCAAACAATCTTTGTAGAAGAAAAACATATATCTAAGATGTTTTTGTTGATAATGACGATGGACCAAAAACAACGAAAACTTTTTAATATGAATATGAAAGTAAAGTTGTTATTCATTGAGAAATTAGAAATGGTTGAAAGTGTGTGAGTTTTGTAGAGATAAATGAATGGGGCTGGGATGATAAAGGGAAGAAGAGTTGATGGTCAAAAAGACTTTATGAGAGAGAATTTTTTATTTTTTAGAAATTTTATGAACATGTTCATGATGATCGGGAACTATTTTGTATTTTTATGCGAGTCGGGGAGCGAGATAAATTCAGGAACTAAAATGATAGTTTCCTCTCAAAAGAAATTATCATAACTCTTATTGTTGTACACGAAAAAAATAGTACTCCAGTACACTGTTTTGGTAAACTACATGGTCTATCACAAGTAGACCATGTACTTGAACTAGTCAAGTACGAGTTCAAAATAATTTAGGTTTTGTAGGATCACAATACTTATGCTCAAGATCAAAATCCCAAATTCTAACAGCAAGAAAAAAAAAACTAAGTGTTACAACTTAAGGTACAATCAACATTGCCAAGAAACTCACAACTTAATTTATAAATAAACAAAAAAGTATCAAAACATAATTAGAGATTAAATTAACCTGTAATCATGGTTCCAGCACCTTCATCAGTTAAAATCTCAAGCAACAAAGAATGTGGAACCCTACCATCAATAATACTTGCAGTTTTCACCCCTTGCGCTAATGATCGAATGCAACAATTAACCTTCGGAATCATTCCGCCACCAACTTTTCCATCTTCCATCATCTTCGTTACTCCTTTTATATCAATCTTCTTCACCAAACTCTCTGGATCATTCCGATCTTCTAATATCCCCGCTACATCAGTTAACAGTATCAATTTCTCCGCTCCTAACGCCGCTGCAATTTCTCCTGCAACTGTGTCAGCATTGATGTTGTACGGTTGTCCAGATTCATCAGCCGCAACGGATGTGACAACCGGAATATGTCCGCTGGCGACGAGAGATCTGATAACTGTTGGATCTACTCTCGCGACCTCGCCGACAAAACCTAGGTCGGAGGATTTAGGACTTGCGGTGAGGAGTTTTCCGTCCATACCGGAGAGACCTACGGCGGTTGCGCCTGCTTTGTTGATGAGAGAAACGAGAGTTTTGTTAACCTTACCAACAAGAACCATGGAAACGATCTCCATCGTTTCGGCGTCGGTAACACGGAGGCCGTCACGGAAAACGGCCTGAATATTGAGTCGGCCGAGCCAGTGATTGATTTCGGGACCGCCGCCGTGAACCATGACGGGACGGAGTCCGACGCATGAGAGGAGGACAAGATCGTTAATGACGGAGGCTTGAAGCTCCGGTGACTTCATTGCGGCGCCACCGTATTTGACGACGATAGTTTTGCCTCGGAATTTTTGGATGAAGGGAAGCGATTCGGAGAGGATGTCGACTCGGAATTGACCCGGAGATACCGACTCGGAGGGAAGCTGTAACGAGGCTGAGGTGGTGGCGCAACGACAACCATTGGATGGAAATGAGAGGTTGGATGGTGGCCGTTTGATTTTGGATTCAGTTGTTGTTGTTGAGATGAATGGGAAATGAGCTCCGAAGCAATTTGTGAAGGTTTTTGCTGCCCCTCCCAACATTGCGTTACAGTTGCGCAGTACCAAGTTGAAGTGAGGAACTCAGAGAATCAAAGAAAAGGGTTTACGGGGGTATATTATATAATATAAATTATTTTTAACTCATTTTTTCACGTGCTAATGGTAACATCATTTTTTGTTTTTACTAATTAAAAAAAAAAACAAACAGAAATCTTAATCAACACCCGACTCTAGATTATTTTTTAGAGCATATGTTATGAATTCCGATACTTTAAAAATGGTAAAGTGTCATGTTTAATACATGTTCGATATCGATACTCGTTTGATATGTTTCGATACTCGTATCGAAAAAATATCAGTTAAATTTTTATTTTAAATAAAAAAATAATATTCGATACGCGTCCTGATATTCATATCGGAAAAGTATCGGTTAAATCTTTATTTTGATTCTTGTATGTTGAGCCTCAAACTGTTTTGATTTTGGGCAAGCTTATTGGTTTGTTTGTACCTTTTTATAAAATGAATCATTGAAGTTTATAATAATAATAATAATAATAATTTTTTGTATTTTAAAAAAGATTATTATTATTAATATTATTTATTTTAGTCAATGTTTATATATTGTGCATTTATATATTTAATTTTTAAATAACATATCGCGGCGTATCAGATAGAGATTTTTAAAAAAATTCTCATATCGGCATGTCGATGTAATATCAGTATAATGTCGATATATTATTTAATGATAAACTTTCTTTTGAGGATAATACAAGAACCGGTCATAATGTGGACTTTAGTGATTCAAAGCGAGCGACGACTTGCTTTGCTCAACTATTGGTCCCTTCCCTTGGTCTATCTATTGATGCTTTTCCTACATACTAATATATAAATATTCACTGTGTTCCAAGATCTGTTAATCTTCCTATTAATCCATCTCAAACAATCTTCCTGTTAATCTATCTGCATGCCTTGTGTTCTGTTTTTGAAGAATGGCTGAACAAATTCCATACGGTGTTGCTACAAGTCTCATCAACAGGTGACTTCATTTTCAACCATTTTTTTATCTTTTTTTTTTCCATTAAAATTTTCACACTCACCAGTCACCACCATAATATTATACACGGTTGTTTATATTATTATTTGTATTATTTCTAGAGGAAGGGATGTATCAAAATAAAAACATTTATAGTTGGTATGCTTGTTGCCTGTTTTTAAGAGAATTGATTTTGCCATTTTAAAGAGAGTTAGTGGCGCAGCTTGTTATCCATTTGCCTTTCATTCATATATAATTATTCTATATTTATTAATATATAGTTGGTATGCTGAAAATTTTATTTTCACAGGCTGGCTTCTGTAGCCTTTCGTGAATTTGGACGGATTTATGGTGTTATGGATGAGTTGGAAAGGCTCAAGAATACAGTTGAATCTGTCAGAGTTGTGCTCCTTGATGCCGAGGAGAAACAACAACAAAATCATGCCGTGCAAAACTGGATAAGAAGACTCAAAGATGATGTGCTTCATCCTGCTGATGATTTGCTAGATGAATTTGTTATTGAAGATACGAGACACAAAAGAGATGAAGCTCGTCAAGACAAAGTAACAAAGGTATTTCATTCCTTATCTCCAAACAGAATAGCTTTTCGCCGTAAAATGGCTCATGACATTGAAAAAGTTCAAAAAATGTTTAATGATGTGGTGAAAGATATGTCTGGGTTGAATCTAAACCCAAATGTTGTGGTGGTTGATCGAATTAACAATGTCAGGAGGGAATCTTGTTCTTATGTGTTAGAATCAGATATCATTGGAAGAGAAGATGATAAAAAGAAGATTATAAGCTTGTTGAGACAACCACATGAAATTCAGAATGTATCTTTGGTTGGTATTGTTGGAATTGGTGGTATAGGAAAGACAACTCTTGCTCAATTGGTATACAATGATGGGGAAGTGGAAAACTTGTTTGAAAACAGTATCTGGGTATGTGTCGCGGATAACTTTGACCTCAAGGCTATTATGAAGAAAATGTTAGAGTCATTAACCAAGAACAAAATTGATGACACATTTTCATTGGAGAACTTGCAAAATATGTTTCGTGACAATTTAACTGGTAAGAGATACTTGTTGGTTCTTGATGACATTTGGAATGAGAGTTTTGAAAAATGGGCTCATTTGAGGACTTTCTTGATGTGTGGTGCTCAAGGCAGTAAGATTTTAGTGACAACTCGTAGTAAAACCGTGGCACAAACAATGGGTATAAGTGACCCCTATGTTTTGAATGGTTTGTCTCCAGATGAATCTTGGGGTTTATTAAAGAAGATTACATTTGGGGATGGTACCATTGGAGTGAAACAAACTCTCGAATCAATTGGTAAGAAGATAGCGAAAAAGTGTAGAGGAGTTGCATTGGCAATTAGATCATTGGGAGGCATATTACAGAGAAAAAGTGAAGAAAGGGAATGGATTGATGTCCTACAAGGTGACTTTTGGAAATTATGTGCGGATAAAGACAGTATCTTGCCGGTCCTCAAATTGAGTTACCAAAACTTGTTGCCTCAACAGAGACAATGTTTTGCATATTGCTCTTTATATCCTAAGGATTGTGAAATTATGAAGGACGAGTTAATTCAAATGTGGATGGCACATGGTTATCTAGAATGTTCAGCTGAAGAGCAATGCATGGAAGAGGTTGGTGAACAATTCGTGAATATGTTTTTGATGAAATCATTCTTCCAAGATGCAAAATTGAATGAAGATGGTGATATAGATCATTTTAAAATGCATGATTTAATGCACGATCTTGCAACACAAGTAGCCGGAAATGATTGTTGTTGCTTGGACAGTAAGGCAAAAATATGTATAGGAAGACCTGTGCATGTATCAGTGACATTTGATGCCCTTTGTCTGTTGAAAATGTTGGATGCAAGTAGGCTGCGAACATTGATTATGTTGTCCTCCCGTGGCAATGCATTATTGGATAGAGAGGAATTGGCAGTTATTTCAACATTCAAATACTTGCGTGTCTTGAAGCTAAGGTATTCTTACTTGAGCAAGCTACATGGTTCCATTGTCAAATTGAAGCATTTAAGATATCTTAACTTGTTGAAGTGCAGAGGACTAGAAAGTATTTCCAAATCTATAGGTAATCTTGTTTGTTTACAAACAATTGAAGTTACAATTGGAATATTGGACGAAAAATTTGTACTTCCTACAACACTTGTCTCAAAATTAATCAATTTGAGACACCTTGTGATTGATAATTTGACCTTTAGAGACAAGACACCAATTGGGTTTCAAAAATTGAGCATACAACAGCACGAGGGTGTGATATTTTCCAAATGGCTTTCTCCACTAACAAATATTATCGAAATATCTCTTAATGGTTGCCGAGGTTTACAATATCTCCCACCGTTGGAACACCTTCCGTTCCTTAAGTCGCTTGAGATAATTTCCCTTTACGATTTGGAGTACATATATTACGAAGAGCCTATTGTTCATGAATCATTCTTCTCCTCTTTGGAGAGCCTAAAATTTATGTGTTGTTATAGTCTGAGGGGATGGAGGAAGATGGGAGATGATTTCAATGATATTAACTCTTCACATAATCTCTTATTGCCTCAGTTTCCTCGTTTATCTATATTGGAAATTGGTGGGTGCTGGATGTTGACCTGCATGCCTATTTTTCCAAACATTGAGAGGAGATTATCATTGACAGAGTGCAATGTGCAGGTATTGGAAGCAACACTAAATATAGCAATGTCACAATATTCGATTGGCTTCCGTCCTCTTTCCATGCTCAAATCCATGGAAATTGGCGAAGTCAGTTCGGATGTGAAAAAATTCCCAAAGGATTGGTTGCAAAATCTCACTTCGCTTGAGAATCTTGATTTTTGCTTTCTTTCAAGTGAAGAATTTCAAGTAATTGAAATATGGTTTCAAGATGAACTCAGTTGTCTTCCTTCTCTCCAAACAATCACCTTTAAAAGTTGTTCTCACCTAAATACATTGCCAGATTGGATATGCAACCTCACATCACTTCAGCATATCAAAATGATCAATTGCGGAAATTTGGAATTGTTGCCTGAAGGAATGCCTCGTCTTACCAACTTATGTACCTTTGAAATCATCGGATGTCCATTCTTAGGTGAAGAATGCCAGATAAAACTGTTGTCCATCAGTTGAACCCTGACGTACTTTTAAATTAGAAAGGTACTCATATCTTACAATAACAACTAGTTTAAGCACTTTTAATTTTTATTTTTTTTATTTCTGCACTAATTTGTACTTTTACTTTCTTTTCTTAACTTATTTAGGCTTTATCATCTATAGTTGTAAATTTTAGGAAAATTTTTATGTTGTTATTTTAACATGGGAAAACTCATTGTTTGAAGAAAATGGGTAGAACCACACTCGTGTGTTTCTTGAGTTTTCTTACATTGTTACTATCCTTATTCCAAAACACTGAGATACCAAAGAATTTTTTTTAATATGGCCTAATTTTCGATTGTTGTTCAGAACTTATTTTGATAGTAACTATATATACTGATATTTGTCAACAAAAAAAATAAATATACTGATATAGATTTAAAAATGCAAAAATCAATACAAAAACCTTCAATGTGGTTTTCAACTAAAATCTAGATCAATTATACAAGTGATTAATGAGCTTTGGCTAAGAACGCATCGATCTGAAGCGCGGTTGACTTTGATTCCTAACTGATCGTTGGTGTCAAACTTTATTTACCTTTCGGTCAAACTTCGAATTATCAGATCTATTTTCCTTGAAAATCAGAGTGCTATGACAAAATAGAGTCAAATTATAATTTGAAGTATATTCTTGCTTGAAGGCTAAATATCTGCTTTCAACAAGCCATATGTGTTGATATGAATCCTATGATTAATCATTTAATTTAGTTATTAATTTTCACTTTTCTACTTATATAAGTTATATTGCCAATAGTGCTATATGCATGCTTTTCTTTTTCTACTTAAACTCTTGGAAATCATCTATTCCAAGATTTATGGAGTATCACACTGATTTATGTTATTTTGTTGATGTAGAAGTTATCATACTGAATAAAAGAAATGGAAGTCTGGAGGAGATGCGTGAAGAAGGATGTTTGCTTCTGTCTTGTTTTATGATCATCAAAAGCTTTTAATTTTCTGAATTAAGTATTAGTGAATTTGCTTGATATATAAAATAAATCTGATAATTTATTCTACCTATTATAATTTACTCTATTAATATTTTTTTTGCATTATCTTAACAGAAAAAGTATAAATTGAAATAAAATTATGTAATGTAATACTCATAATTATTTCTACTTACGACAATATCGCTCTACTATGAAAAAAATTTGCGGCAACGCCATCACCTGAACATACATACACTACTTATGCAGCTAAAAGACAACACCACATAACAATGAGCTTATATCGTTTTACAAATGTTGATTCAAAATATCAAATACAAAGTACATCCTTTAAGTTGGAAAGTGATGGGTACTGCGTTTAAATCTGTTTTAAAGAATAGAAGATTTAGAAACTGTTGTTACAAAACTCAATTAGGTAGTTTTGTCTCCCTTTTTTTTCAGTTTATTACTAGCCCATTGAGACATCTCCACTTCAAAGTTGTCAATTCATAAACATACATCAGCACCCCAGTACCCCAGTAAAAATACAGTTTCCTAAAATTATACAATTATGCTTCTCGACTTTATACCACTGATAAGTTGGAAGAAATGTGATAGACTACAGCAAAATTTTACGACAAAACGACGTTTCGCCCAAAAATGAATATAATGAAGAGATTATAATTACAGCCTCTCACATATTATAAAAGTCATCATCGTCACTACTACCAGATTCATATCCTTGACTATCATCATCATCATCGGTCGCAATATCCAACATGCCGTTTCCATCGAAGTCTAAACCATTCATCATGAAACCTTCATCATCGTCGTCGTCATCAGGATCACTTACACTATCATCATCGTCGTTGCTCATGTCATCAGCATCACTGTCGCTTTCCCCGCCAAAACCAGGGCCTAAAAGAGGATCTTCATCATCGTCGTCGTCATCTTCATCTTCCTCCTCGCTTTCAGCATCATCAGGATCGGAATCATCATCAGTTGGCCTCCGACGACCAATTTCATATGATCTGGCTGAAGAATACATGTCACCTTGATCATCCATGGTAATCAAACCAACAAATGAATCTGTTGGCTCGGTTGCAAAATCAAGAACACAACGATCCACAGGGATAGTAGCAATGTCAGAATAATTTATTGCATCCACTGTGCGAAAAGCTGAATAAAGTGGATGCTTAACACGGCGTGCATGCATGGCTGACATTACATCCTCAAGATTTCTTCTTAAGATTGCATACATAACATCACCACGAGCATTGAATGTTATTGCTGTCTGATCTAATGATGCTACACTACGTAGAAGCCTGAACTTGCGCAGATCCCAAACTTCGGAGTTTATAATAACCTGGAAAAACAAAAACAACGGTTAGAAATATGCAAATTTGTAATTTAAAAACGCTTAATAACTACACATTGACATTGTAAACAAAAATTACAAAAATATGCAATCATAAATCTATACTGTGGAAGTCAATTCAGTGCAGGATTTCAAATACCTCATTTCCAGCAGGATGAAAGCCTCCACCTCCATAATCAGTAAACTGATCAAAACGATAAACAGGCTCAGGCCTTCGTGGGTCCCATAAGACACCATTCCAAAGCAGCCTTTCATCATCAGGGCTAAAGTGGATTAAAGAATAAGCATGACCCCGCCCTGTAGAAGTAGCGAGCGTATCTGACAATGTTCTTTCTAACTTGCCTTCTTGGATATCATATAAAAGGATTTCCCGTCCTGCAGATTCTGATGACAAGGCAGCAAATGATTTTCCGGAATTACTAAACCTGGCAGCCTTGCACCCTTCAAACGAACGGGTTGGACCACCTAATATCGATGTTGCATCCCAGAGCTTAACATCTTTAGAGCATGAAGAAAGCAACAATTGGGTCTCGCCAGAAACAAAAGACTGAACTAGGGTCAGAGGAGCCTCGTGACCTGTGAAGCTCTCCACCACATTATTGTTGTTTGAATCGAAAAATTTGAGTTCTCCAGTGTGGCTACCAACAGCAATATGAGAAGAGTCTCCAACAAATGTAATGCACGTTAATAATGCCCCTGCATCGTCCCGATAAGTGCGCCACGGCCTAAACCGACTAAAAACAAATTGACGATCCTTGCGATTACCATGTACTCCACCATACATAAACTTAAATTCGCGGGTACCAAGCCGGGCAGTTACATTAGAGGGGGCGTCAAGGCTTCGCTTAGGTTCAGGACAAACATGTGGGTGCAGAAGAGATATTGGAGGAAGGGTGGTAATCGGGGCTGGACATTGGCGATGCTGATGTTTAAGATACTGAACGACTAGAGAATCTAGTGTCACGCGCTCAGCATTATTGGACTGAAGGTCATTCACTACTTGGGTGGATGGTGTCATCTGACCTAGATTTGAGATGCAGTACTGATTCTCATCCACATAGTCAGCTGTACAACGTCCTTGTTGATTCCTCAGATTACTTGGGGTGAAAAGCCCAATAGCATCAGCATGAAGGCTGCTTTTACGAACTGCACTTGAGCAAATAGGAGAACGAATTCCCTGATCCCCAACATTTAGTCGCTTTGCAGATGATGAAAACATTGATATATCCTTTAAATCCGATAACTTTCGTTTGGACGGCAAGGTGATTGGAGTCTTGAACTGAGAACCAGTTTCAGCGTTATGTTGCACTGAAGATTCAGATGGATCCTCTATCATGCTAGTTTCTGAAGACTCTTTCTCGGTACGTAACAACTTTTTGGCTGATGATAACTGCCGAGAATCAACAACTTGGTGTCTTGTATGGGAACCAAAAGACGATGAAAAAGTTAGTGACTTTTTCTTTGCGGAGACAGCATCACTTCTCCAGCAAGCATCCTCGTTCTTTGAATTAGACTTTAATTTGCTAGTGAGAAATCCACTAGGAGTACGACCTGAAGGCCACTGAATTTGTGATGAAGAAGCTTCCTGTGTTGTGGGTTGCTGTGCAAGAGAAGATGGAGCAAGTAAAGATGGCAAAGGAGTTAACTGAGCCTCTTTAAGCAATAAAGAAGCGGTTTGTCCCAATCCAGATGCCTGTAAGTGTTCATGAATTAAGAGCAAGAGTTCTCTGCATAAGACAAACAGCAAATAGAAAGCCATCAGAAGGGATACCACAGTGAAGATTGGTGTTTGGTGGAAGAACTGAAAATGTGTACAAAAAATGACTGAATACCTTGAAGGGTAAGTAATAGGAGTGGCAGCAGCTATAGCAGCCCTTTCTATGCGCCTTAATGTAGGAGTAGCTGCATCACTAGCAACTAATGTACTTGCACGCCCTAAATTAGCCACAATCTACAAAGAAATTACAACATAAGTATCAATAGTAGCCTATACCGATTTTCAGTGCTTTAGCCACAGATTACTACACTGTTTTTGCCGTGCCTTCTTTATCAAAGCTTTATTTACAGTGCAAACAATTTAATACTTAAAAGTTTGTTTTTCTTGAAAGTTAAAAATAACAAATTTCTCAGCAAAACTTAACTTTTTTTAAGCTCAAATAAATAGGTTCTAAATGAGCCAGCATAGAATTCAATACATATTGAGAATGCATATTCACTAATCTTCAAAATCATAATACAAACAAAATTGACAAGGAAAAAGAAAATACAAAAAAAAAACATTATATGATATTATTATAGCCAGCATATAACTGTCTAGAATAATAAAATATACGCATGGCAACAAAAAACATTAATAAAATTCAATTCCATCCTGGGTTTTGTTCCATGCATTAATATAGTAAAATTTCTAGCGAATTAATTTAAGCCTCAATTTTATGGTATTTTTTTAACGCACGTAGTGAAGACTCAGACACAAAACAGACACACAGGATTAGTCCATAACAAGTTCACTCAAACCAACAATATGCTCTGAAATACAAACTTCGGCGTCACCAAAGAGTGGAGGTGCTCACCCCAATTAGCTCAATTGCAGCCTGGGATAGTTCAGCTTGCCACCTACCCTGTTCTGTTCCAAGTGTCGTACTGCCTGTATCCCGAATTAGTTCTGACAGTCTTTTCCCGACCTAGAACACAGACAATATCAGGAAATTAGATTCCAATAACAATAGAAAATGTTTGTGTTTCAAGACTCATCATCATAAATAACAGTATTCAGACTGACACACAACTAAATAGTTGTTAGGCAACCCCCTTAGTTAGGGGGAATAATTGGTAGGTGTCATGTGTCTATTGGTACTAAATTTCTGCTAGTAAATTGAGTTATTTTTAGGCTGTAATTGTGGGAGATATAAGGCACGTAGCGTATAAATAAAAGGATATGAGAGGGACAACGTCATTTTATGAGATAAATGGGGCCTTTGACTATTGAGGTGCAGACCCTAAAATGTCTGCAACATTTCTACAATTGAGAGTTTATCCCTGCACCTTGGATTAACATACAAGGTTCATATCAAGGATGGAGACCAGTTCGAGTATGACCATGTTCAACAAAGAGAGTTAAAGTTTTTCACCTGAAGTTTTGTCAATATATGAGCAATAGTATCATCTCTGGCCAATCCAAGCAGGACACGACAAGCTAGAGCACGAAGACAGTCCAGAGCAGCAGGAGGTGAATATATACGCGGTTGGAGGAGATGCAGAAGAACCTTTATACCATTATTATTACGGACGGCCTCTCTTGCCTGATGATATCCTTGTTCCATCTGTGTAGCAAGACCGGCACAGCGTGCTCCTGCACCCAGAGAAATTCTTCGGTCACCAACCAAGCCTGAACTTGCAGAGGGAACGGGAGTCTGGGGAGTAGCATTCACAGATTGGGTTATATGTCCAGCAGCACTGGACTCTCCATTCCTCTCCCTAGGATCAATATGGCCGGAGACTTGAGCAGACCGATCTGTAATATTACGTTCAGCATTTCTATCTCTAGTCTCCGAGAGAGCACCATTAGGGATTTGCTGGCCTTGTGACACTACTGGTGGTTTATTGCTGATTGAGGGAGGAGGGCAGACAAGGTTTACTAAAACATTTAATGCTGGTTGAATTATCTGAAACACAGAATACCATATATCAGCATGTCAAAAATGTAAAAGACTTTCTTAAACAACAGAAGTTTCGGAAGCACTAAAATTGCCACCACGAGACACTGACCTCAGGGTCCACGTGACTACTGACAATATTTGCTGCATCCAAAATTACAGCAATACCAGCACGATTGGTGCTTAATGTTGCATTTACAATCATCTTACGACTGCTAGGTACCAATGTAACAATTTGCAAAACACCCAATGCATACTGAAGCAAATCATGTAGATAGCGCTCAACAGGTGGGGCCTACAAAACAACAAGATGAACTAAATAAATAAATAAAGTACTATACAAAGGGAACACAAACTATTAACTAAATATGCCATACCTGACACAATTCCAACATAGTAATATGCCCGTTAGATGCCAAGAAATTCTCAACTTCCCGCCAACCTGTTCTTACAAATGCAGGACCTAGCTTTCTATCTTTTTGTAATTGTAGGAATACTGCATCCATTGCCTCGTTACTAATATCTAGTGGCTTGTAAGCAGCCCTTGTACTTGGAATATTTCTAGCAGCACTACGATTGCTTTTGTTTGGACGAATAGAATCTATTAATAATAGGAGGTGTGCCCTAAAATATTGCCGCAGAGCAACACAAGTGTGATAGGCGACCTGCTTCTCAGATGATGTCAGCCCTTCTGCAGATGATGTTCTATCATTTCGAAGCGACCCCGAGTTAGATGAGGCCAAGGCTCCAGAAGTTACTCCTGATCTTATGGAAGCAGCTTCATTGAGAAGGCCCAGTAATTTCTGTAACCCATTCTGAGAGTCAAAAGCATCCAGAACTGCTCTGAAGACAAATGCGGCAGCAAAAAACAATGCCGCATTCTTCCGGGCTAGGTCTTGATTGCACTCAATGAGTTGAAGAGCCAACTCAACCACATGATAAATGACATCGGATGGAAGAGCACAAACTCGTTCCATTATACCCTGAAATAATCATCTAGAGTCAAAATAATGTAATAGCATTGTAGGAAGATTAATAACAAGGAAGATGACGGTTAATCACTAGTACATATCTCACATCACGATTATGACAGTTAAACACAATGAATACCTGTAGGGAACCAATAGTAAATAGACAAGAAGAAAGGCCAAAGAATGTTTGAGCCATTCTAGGTACAGCAAGCAGCTTTTGCATTCCCCCACGGTCAACAAACAGTGCAGCAAATTTCCTATGGGCAGCCAAAGCACATATCAGCTTCATGACATCGGGCAACACAAAAGCAACCTTGGATGGCTCCTGATGTTTAGAATTTTGCTGCAGAAGTCCAAGACATACATCAACCCCCTTCTCATGCAATACAGGTCCAAGAACTTCAACATATTCTCCAAGTAACGAAAGACACTGAATGCAATATTTTTCCCTCAATTGTGTAAGTGTCAGAGTGTCTGGGATGAAATAATCTTCAACATCATCACTAGATTCTGTTTCTCTGCCACTAACATTCTCTGTCTCAGTGTTGATGCAGACAGAGCTCCTGCGACCAACCACGTAAGCACATTGTCAACAGGACTAAAAAAAACCTATCTGGCAATTGTTTGTCTAAGCACTCAAATTGTTCGTAATTATAGTCTTACGTACCTCGACACTTCAACAGCAGATGCAGCGTCGACAACAGTTGAAGCAGCTCTCGAAGCAGCCAAAACAGCTGCTGCTTCATCATTGGTGGATTTATATTCCTGAATATATACATGAAATAAAATATTTTATTATTTGAGTTTTGATTATAAGTTATGCAGTCCTGTGTCCTGACACACGCACACATATATTTGCACAAAGTATAATTTTTTTATATTGGAAAAAAGTAAATGAGCTTCAGCATACCTCTGAAGCTGCAGTTTTAACAAGGTCGGCAGCAGCATCGCCAGCTGCTTTGACAGCTTCTTCAGGTGCATTGGCTGCTCTAGCTTCAGCTTCAGCGGCTTTGACTGCTTTCCGAACAAGATCAGATATATCTTTATTTCCAATACGGCACTCTTCGAAACAATCATCATTATCCTCTCTTTCGGAAATCAAACCCTCAGAAATGGTACTGGTAAGAGTCTTTTTAGAATCAGGTACCCGCTTAACTTCAGCATTCCTAGACGAGCTCCTATCTCTAACACTCCGCCCCTGTCCTAATCGACTGGCAGAACCAGCAGATGACAAAACAGGTTCACCTTCTACCGGCCCTTCATTGACCCTTCCTTTCCCCCTAGATCTTCCCCATCCACGGTTAGTGCGCCGCCTTGATGATTCGTCTCTAGCATTGTCTTCATGCTCACCATATTTTATCCTTCCATCACGAATATCTCGACAGTGCCATCTATCCTCCCCATCAGAATCAACCTCACAGACATCAGCACCCTCGCTGAGTCCATCAGGTGGCTCACCATCTATCCAAGGATCTTTTTGGCAAGCTTGCCCACTAACGCTTCTATCCTGACCCCGTTCAGGAGCTTGGTCATCCAAAGATCCATCTTCAGTCATCCTTGTATCATCGAAATGACTTGATTCCAGGAGCTGGCGAAACCTTCCACGGCCATCGTCTCTACCTCTCACTGAAGTATTCCCAGATGAATGTTTGTTCTCTGATAAATGACTAATATCTTTCTGGTTGCCACTTGTCTCACCCAGCACACGCAAACGAAGATAACGCATGAGCTTAGCTGACAAGCCAGATGTCAATACATCTTCAACTATTTGACCTCCTCTGAAATCATTCCATATTTAATAAGAAAAAAGAAAGTCAGACAAATAAGATAAGCAATATCATCAAATTTGTCTACTGGAAGCAAAAATAAAGATTCAAAATAAAGCAAAAACCTTATGCACCCGACATCTAAAACAGATAACAGTTTATCAATGGAGCAGCATAGCATACCCGATCAAACACACGGCAAGTAGTCCAGTAGAATATGCTTTCAACATTTCAGATTCTGAGGGACCATGCTCCTCAGAAGACAACCTAGTATTATCATCCGTCGCCCAATTTCTCAAGTTCTCAAGGACCGGTTCTTCAAAAACATGAGGATACTGTCCAATTAAAATTTATCAAATTCATGACACACTAATAATACCCAATGAATGAACAAAATGATTAAAAAAAATCAAAAAGCCAACCAAAAAAGTGGGAATAATAAACTTACAATCCAAGTTAAAGAACAGCACAAGAGAAGTCTAACAGCAGCAGCTCGAACCGAAGTTGAGTAACCACTTTCAGACAGAAACTTCAAAGATATTAACTCAAAGAAATCATCATTCTCCTGTGTAAAATGTAACAAGAGCCAAATTACTACCTCAATAATTTAATAATCTTAAAAAAAAAAACTACACCCAAAATTAAAGAAACAGCATATATTAATACCCGAAGTATACTCCCAAGGCGACCGATGTTATGCGCAGCACGGGCATTAGTAGAAGAAGAATGAGCATTCTCATCCATGTATCTACATTTCAAAATTAAAATTATCATCAAAAACAAAAAACACAAAAAATTGAAGTAAAGTATTCAATATTTAAACTCTAAATACAATTCATACGATATACTACAATGCAAATATTCTTACATACATACATACATACATATATCAATGGCTAAGAAATTAATTAACTAATTAAAAAAATGGCGAGAACATACTTTGATTCTTGAGTTTCGAGAATGGAGGCAAGAGCATGAAGAACATTAGGTTTAGGGTTATCGGGAGAAGAAGTGATTTTATCCATGAGCTTGTTAACCTTTGAAATCAACTCTTCATCTTCCATCTTGGAAGAATCTTCTTCGTCTTCTTCTTCACGTGGCGGTTGAAGTTGATTTTGAATCGGTTGATTATCCATTGAATATGAGTATCGTTATCGGCGGCGAAACAGAGATTAGGATTACTCACAATCACAACCGTGTAATTGATTTGATTAATAATAATAATGAATAATGATGATATAATTTTGATTATTGTTGATTTTTTTATATGAATATATTCTTTATTTTTTTTGTATGTAGATATTGAATTTTTGATATAATGATGTGAAGAGCGTATAGGGATTGTGTTGCAGAGAAGGTGGGAGGGAGAAGAAGAAAGAGAGTTAGAAAAGAAGGGTGCATACAACACAATAACAATAACAATAACAATACCGTATGAGAATGGATCAGAAGGTTCGGGAAATATTCGACCCGGTTACGTGCTTAACCCTAACAGTACTTTCCAGTTTCTCACTTCTAAGCCCTAATACAAATCCAACAGTAACCAAGCCCGAATAAGACTTCCTACATTGTTAGCTTATATATATTCCATGGATTTTTTTTGCCAATTATATTTATCATTTAATTTTTTTTACTAATACTAATTGATTATTTAATGTTTTTCTTTTTTTTTAATAATTAAAGTCAATTGATTACAATAAATATTTTACTTTTTTGATTCATTGTAAAATTGATGTGTCTTGATTATATTATAGTCTAAATACATTATTTTTATAATGAATCTAACAATCTCGAATGAGACTTTTTTACATTGTTAGCTTATATAATTATATATATTTATTGTATTGATTTTTTTTGTCAATAATATTTATTATTTAAATTTTTTTTGACTACCTGATTATTTAATTTAATTTTTTTTTTGCACAATAATGTTTTTCTTTTTTGATAGTAAGAGTCTATAATGTTTTTCTTTTTTGATAATCATAGTCAATTGATTCTTTTATATATGTGTGTGTTATTGGTTTTTATTTCAATCAATACAATAATTTGATTTAAAAAAAAATAATAATAATGGGAAAAAGGATATTTACATAATCATCCAACTAAAATCAATTATTTTATCGTATCATGTTTTAGTATTTTTTTTAAATAATTTAATTAATTAACAAAACAAAACCACACACCACTAATATACATGAGGTCTTAAGTTCAATTATCATTGAAAACATTTGTAAAAAAAAACATAACCACTCACACTTACTCAATACATAATACATTTTTATCTCTCCCTTACCCACAACAACAACTATTGCAAAAAATCTACAACAATTTCAATTCTTCTTCCCCAAGCTTACATCTCACCATTTCATACACCCCCTAATTTCTGCTGTCGCGCAGCCAATATATACCCCCATGATTATCGTCGCCATCCAACAAATGATAATACCCCCCACGATGGAGATGAGGGAAAAAAGTCCCCCTAAGATAGGTTTAGAGATAGTGACAAAATTTTATTTCCCTTTCTGCAGAGACTTTATCTTTGAACAATTTATTAAAATAATTAATTAAAGATCATACCTAGTTTGAGCCCGTTTGAGCCCCACAACGCTCAAGGGATTAGTCTCTGCGTAGATGATATCTAGTTTCCGCCTAAAAAACCCCAGCACCCACCAAACTCATGCAATCAACATTTTGACATAGGCCACACACACTTGTCACTA
This sequence comes from Trifolium fragiferum, assembly GCA_954870985.1. Taxonomy (NCBI): domain Eukaryota; kingdom Viridiplantae; phylum Streptophyta; class Magnoliopsida; order Fabales; family Fabaceae; genus Trifolium; species Trifolium fragiferum. Next base: position 41,700,791 of record OX940794.1, read on the forward strand.
GAACACTCACTATTAAGGTTTGTTGGTCTTCCATCCAACTGATCCAAGTAAAACAGCCCCTATTGACATTCAAACTTAAATCAATACCAGTTCTTGATTATTCACATCCAATGCTTCTGCCATGACAGGATCCACAACAATCAGATCCTTCTTACATCTATTAAATATATCACTGCATTTGTTTAGTCCTTAATTATTCATCTATCACTGCATCTGCATCTATATGGTTGCACTGGGCTGAGGAACTGTTACAACTTTCATCTATTACAAACTAGAGGACAATCATAACTAGTACCTCTCCCATTGGTTTTAAACAAGTTATAAAACACTGAAGAGAATGCCAAAGAATAAAGAGTCATGCTTCCACATTAATTAACTATCTTAATGGTTTCACTTGCATTGTTGGTATACACTTCGCTCGACATGGAGTTGGCAAGTTATGGATTGAGCTAAAACAAAGCAGCGAATAAGTTTTCCATAACGAACATCATATATCGTGATCAGACATTATCAACACAGATAAAAGAGAAGTAATGACTGTTTTTTCTTCAGATCATATCTGATCCGGCTTAAATAAAATATCTATGAAGTTTTATTAAGGATGTTAATAAATGTAGCCTTCTCAGACCTTTTATGAAGAAGGGGAACAGCTAGATATTGATCCTATTCTAGTAGCTCTATAATTAAGGACAAAGCTAAATTGCAGTATTGCACAGGGCTATAAGAATATCCAGTATCCATTTATTATAATTTATGATACCTATACTCAACTATAAAAGCTAGCTTGAGAGTTGAGGTTTGCACTACATTTATAACGGCTATCTATGCCATATATCTAGCCAATGTGGGACTTCTAACACACCCCCTCACGTCCAGAACTGAACAAGTTGGAACGTGGAATCAACAACGGGTGCCCCAAATATGGGAGGTCTCCACAACAAACGGATCTAGAATAGGCTCTGATACCATATTATAATTTATGATGCCTATACTCAATAATTAATTCGAGATTAGATAACCAAATCGACCTTAAAAATCAAAGTAACGGGGGTTTATTCTACAGTAGCTTACAAAGGTGCAGAAAAACATCCTTAACAAATTGCAAATTTTCCTTAACCTCAATTAAGTCTTATAAATAAATGTGGTTGGTTTGCTTAATTTGAACAAGGCGTAACTTGAGAATGCCCAAAGCAATAACTTGCCCCTATTTGACATTCAAACTTAAATCCATACCAGTTCTTGATTTTACAATAAGTGAATTCTCATTCATACTAGCAGCAGAATAAAGGAATAACATTGCAAGTAGTAATAGATAACCACAAGTACTCTTAACCACTTTCAAGCTTCTTTGATCTGCCATGAGTGTTTTTATACACCAGCTAAACTCATACATACTTAGAATTTGTAATACACATAATAAGTCAACCAAAAATAATAAATTGATAAAGAAGCAAGGTCAAAGTGAAACATTACACAAGAGTAAAAAAACCAAGGCAAGGGACAAAGTTGTTGTTGACCAAACCATACTATTCATCTCAGCAGAATCTGTCTGTATCATGATTCTGAATTTGCAAGTTCCAAATGAAGGATCTTTATCAGTAATCATGGAAAGTCCGGGGAACTTGCATGCACTATCCGCCTGGTCATTAACTTGGTAATAACTATTAAATGCATAAGAGATGTTTCCTTTCACATCCAAATTACCGCATGACGTTCCATATCCAAGACTAGTACAATCAGCATTTTGACAAGCATAAGCAACACTAGGTGCTACTTGATCACTATTAAGGTTTGCTGAAGGCTTCAAAACACACCACTTTTTCTCCAAATGATCGACGCCGCTGGCTGCTATCAATCCGTTGGCCCGACCGGTTCCGAGATTAAGTTGGTATTTGGGTTGTCCGTCTATGTAAAACAACCCCCAATGACGTTCAAAGTTCCCGGGCTGAATGCTCTTATTATCTTCATCAATGAAACTAAACAAGTATGCGTCTAAAGGACTTGGCCTCATTGGTGTTCCCTTTCCGGAAACATACCTCGCCATAAAACCTTGGTTAAATCGTTGTGCATTTAGAAGATTTGCATTTCTATCTCCGTCAGTTGGCCAACCGATTTCCCCAACAATTATAGGCAAATTTCCAAAACCGTGTTTCTGCAGTGCCCATACTAGAGTGTCATGGTTAGCATCTAACACGTTGTCGTAGGTCTTTCCATTGTCAACTATGGCAGACTGATAGCCATTGAAAAAGGCGTATTCAGTGGGGAAACTGGGATCCGAGTAAAGGCTGATAAAAGGATAGATGTTGACAGTAAATGGAGCTCCATTGTCGCTCAAGAACTTGACTATCTCCAGCATGACGTTGGTGATATCCGGCCTGAAATCACCATCGGATGGCTTCGATGATGAGCTTAGATATACATCGGCATTTAAAGGGACAGTGACTTTGACCCGGCTGCTCAAACCAGCTTTTGTGAGAGCTGCTTGGATGTTTTGAAGAGCTGGAAGTGTTGTGGCTTCAAAGGTTCCATTGTATGTTGACAGGAATGGTTCATTCCCCACCGCAACATACCTAGTAAAAACCACACAAGAAATAAATGTGCATGAAAAATAGAATATAAAAATGGCATAATGTATAGAATGTAGTGGTTGATTTTATAATCAGTAACCTTGTCAAACATTTTAGCAGGAAAAAAAAAGGAGAGTAACATAACAAGGACGCAAAGCATTATCCATAATGAATGAGTTACAATTAAATTTAAATCCTCTGACAAAAAGTTGGCAGAACAACATGTGGTAAACACTACATATACTGAATTTGAAATCTTACATCTCAAGTTTGTTCTGTTTTGCCATTATGAGGCTAAATATGAAATAGTTAAAGAGCCAATAATCATAAGTGGAGCATATGGAACTTTATACACAAGTGAATCATTAAACAGCAAAAATAGCAACAAAACTATTTCTAGCATTTCCTAGTTTACATATCTTCATATTAGGTATTTTACATAAAGCTAATAGAAAATTAGAAATTAGCATTTTCTGAGTTCTAAGCTTCTGCACTATAAAACCAAAGTAATTGCGATCTAATTGGTTTTTTTTTTTTGAAGAGGCGCGATCTAATTGGATATTATTAAGTGTTCTCAAGTAAACCTTATTTCAAGTCCGTAGGGTTGACTGCTATGATGTTATTTCATATTTCTAAAGAAAACCTTATGTTTATGCACATAATTAGTTTCATCAATTAACGGCGAGACAAAAAAGTAACATATAGTGATAGTAATAAGTACATCAAACTGCAATCTACTAAACATGTTCAGGTACATCAAAAACTCTCACATTATTTAGGAATCGAGGGTAGTTTATAAACACCAAAGTTGTCAACAACCCACTATTGTGTCTCTTAACTAAGGACAAAACTGTGAAGGCTTACACTAGACCTAAAGCCGACAATACATCATAAAAGCATAACAACGGTTTTGAGGTTGAACATTGACGCTATTTAGTCCCATTAGCTTCGATTGGGGCTACGGTTTGTCTCACATAGCTTTAGAAAACAATACTAAAAGGAATTTATAAACACTCACACTACTCAACCCACTAAGGCGCCTTTTACAAAAGAATGAGAACACAATAGTAAGTGCTTACACAATGCTCAAAAAACAATGCAACATACTAAGAGAAAAATACGACATATGTTCCAGGAAATCCATAACGAAAAAAACAAACCATTCGAATTTTTTTATCGAAAAAATTATAACCACTCCCCACATTCCAAAAAATAAGCTACTAACCCTAGAAATTCAAATAGATGGAAAAAAAAGGGTATACCTTATATCCACACCTCCAGAAGAAACATGAGCAGAAACATTCTTAGAAACCCATTTTTCTGCAGCTGCAAGACTATTAGCAAGGGTATAAAGCATGTCATTTGGAATCCCTACCATGACTTGAATACCAGACTTTTTAAGAGCATCTAAGATATTTGGGTCAGCATCAAATAGCTTAACTTTCTGAATCCCATTATCTTTCAACATTTTCACCACCGTGTTTGGTGACAAAAGATGTGTACACTGTGTGCCCCAGTTAACACCAATTCCACTCACAGAATACACTAAAAAGATGTTAAAGAACATGATAACAACAACACGCATACTAAACTTTTCACTTCCCATAAACACCTCCATGGTAATAAAAAAAAGAGTGTTATGCTAAATCTGAAGCTCAATTACTTGGCCTCAAAACCAAAAAAAAAAAAAAAAAAACTTAGCAAAAAAATGTTTAAAAAGCTGAGGGTAAGTGAAATAGTTGAAGAGTAGAAGAGAGTAAAGTAAGTGAACCAAGTACACACATACAGAGAAACCTCGAAGCAGGTTTTGGTCCTTTTGGAGTTAAGCTACTTTTTGCATTTAAGCAGGGACAATGAAATGGGAGCGATGAGTAGGTGAGAGAATGAGAAACAGAAGAGGTTAATGTAATGTAGTGTAGTGGAGAATCTTTGCTTTTTTTCATTGGTAATAGTACTACTATTAACTCGGTAAGCTTACTCATCAGTGCCACACTTTTTAACAAAAGAAACTGCAATGAAAATTATGGACTTGGATTTGCTTCGGTTGGCAAATAATTTTTATCAAAAGTTTAGATTTAAGATTGGTATTATTGATATTTTTGGAGAGGTTGAAATATAATTTTTAGTTTTTGTATTTAATAATTTACTGAAATTAAACTCACATAATTGTAAGATTTTGGATTTAAATTTGAATCATGACGTCTAACCTAACAATTTCGGCATATTTAGCAATTGATAAGACTTATGGGACGGTTGAAATATAATTTTAATCCTTAAAAATATAGCGTGTTTATTTAGTCTAGGTCAATTTTTTTGTTTTATTGTAGTCTGCAAATTTTAAAAAATGACGTCTTAGTCTTTTTTGTTTTAACTTTCAATGAATTGATTTTATAAAATTATTTTTTTGCTCAAGAATGAGTTTGTTAGACGCAAAATGATCTATATTTTAGATAGATTTATGTAAAAATGAGGTTAATAATCATAATTTTAGATGTGACCCTCTATTAATTGTTAAATATATTTTAGGTGACTTTTTAAGATAATCATAATTTTATAGAGATATTTAAATCTTTTATCAAAATTAATCAGCGACTAATTTGATAGTTTATACAACTTCTGTTATGCGAATAAACACAAATCATAAAATAAATAATAAAAAAAGGTGACAAAGCTAAAAAAGCTTTCGAGTAATGAAAGGCCTATACTGCCTAGTGGTTCAGTCTACACTAAACAAGAGATAATATTGTATTTTATTAAAGAAGAAAGTAATTAAACAAAAGATCATCGTTATTGTTGTGATATTTTGCATACAGTGTGGGAAGAACTTCCATGCTCTCTGGACTGAAATTTGGAACTAGAGCTGATACACAGAATGCATCTTTCCAAGTGAGATTGAATTGAACAGAACTTTTGAATATAAGCGTGTTGTTTGTTTGTGACCAGAGTAAGTCCCACATCGACTAAGTTTGTAAAAATTGCACACTTTATATTACGCTATACCACAACAGCACTTGTCCCTTCGGGGACATCCGATAAAATTGGAACGATACAGAGAAGATTAGCATGGCCCCTGCGCAAGGATGACACGCACAAATCGAGAAATGGTCCAAATTTTTTTCCCATTTTTTCTTTTGATTTTGACGAAATAGGTTTAGGGTTTGTGTTTTTGTGACAATTTTCAATTTAGTGATTTCTTTGCGTCAATTGATTTTGTTTTGCCTACTTGATTTCAATTTGCAATTTTTCCTATTTTAAGTTTGTTTTAGCAGCTACTAGTTATTGAATTCTGCTTTTGATGAATTTATTAGCAAATTCTGTTTTTTCTTTGTTGCATTCATATGAGAATTACATTCCATCAATTCCTACAGCTTCTTCATTGCTTATATTTGTCCTCTTTGATTGCTTCCTAGACAGTAGGTGTAGGATTATCTATCTCAGATGATGTTTCAGGCAACCACAAGATACAGTGTTTTTATACTACATAATGAATTTATACGGACTTCCATAGTTGAGGTTGTTTTCATCATTTTTATCTTCCTTTCATGACATCCATTAGGTTTGGAAGTGATTACTGGCTTGCGTTTTGCCAGGACAAACTGAACTAAATGTTTATCCAGGTGATTAGCTGCATCCTAAGAAACATTTCTATATAGTCGAGTGAATATGAGCTGCTTAAATCATTTGTAATTCTAATGATTCATGTTGTAGAAACATATGTCGATGTGGTTATTTCAACGATACAAAACACAGACAAAAAAGTACTGATATATTGCAATGTCCTTGTTTATTTTTCATTTTTGATGCTCATGTCTTGCATGATTCTTGCAGGCTCATGGTTCTTCTGAATTCAACAACTTTTTAAGCTAGAGCAAGATTGAAATTAAGTGTATAAGTAGGCTTTGTAGGTGGGTGGGATAGGAAAATAGGTGTTTGTCATCATTATATATGTCCTACATCTTAGTACCGCATTGCAATATCAGGGAAGACGTTCTCTTATATAGCATCTATGAAGAATATTGTTAGTGATTGTTGGAGGTTAATGGACAATTCTAAGCATTTTATCTTCACTGCCAAAATACAGAAAAACCAAAGTGTTTTATAACCTTCAAGATAAGAATGGTTACCCGACTCCACCCATGTCTGGCTCAATTCAAGACTAGCAGCCTGTATTATCGCTCAAAAAAATTGGGTCGACCTCTGTCTTCTTTCGTCCACATCTCTCCATCTCCTTTTTTAACTGTTCCTTCATTTCTACAATTCTACTTATCCGCCAAACATCGTTCCCTTTTATCAAGTGTTCTCACTTCTTTCCCTTCTTTAATTGAATTGAATGATTGGTAGACCATATTTATGTATATATCAATGCATTAATTTTAAATTGTAATGGCTGTGTTGTGTGCTAATGGATTATGGACTTAGTTGCCTATGTGCTGAAGGAATTTTGTTATCTTCTATTAGCTTTAGATTGTTACTTTTTGTCACAACACTTGCTTAATTATTGAAGGGATTTTATGTTGTAGATTACTTGATACTAAATTTTTCTTTTTGATAGTTGATGCTGAATTATCAATTTCAATTCTATTTAAGAGACTAAAAATTTTAGGTCATAACTTCATTTCCTGTCTACTCTTTGCCATTTGTAAAAAGATCATTCCTATTTGCCTCAATTCTGTTTCATGTAATAAGAACTATTCTGAATATTTGTCTGTTAATAAATAAGTCTAGCCTTCGATGCACAATAAGAGATAAAGCTTTTATCGATGCTTGTTTGATAATCTGAATCTCTTTGACTATATATTCTACATCATGATTCACAACGACTTTTAAAGTCACGAAGTTTACGATGCCAGAATTTTGGTATGCAGTTCATGACTTGCCATCAGGGATTCAGGTACTGTACATAAACTATTATTGGTTACTTATGACATCTATCAGGTTTGGAAGCAATTATTGGCTACTCATGCCTCAATCTGGATCATGATGTGATTGAGCTATAGTGTTATTATACTTAGGATGGTGGTTGGCTTCATTCTTAACAATCATGTACTCATTCAACCAATTTCTATCTAGGCCTTGTGCTTGTGAGCTCTTTAACTTATTTGCAATTCTAATGATAAGCAATAGAAAAAAAGTCCTTATTTCAAAGACATCAAACAAAGAAAAAAAGACAAAAATGTATTGATAAATCAACATTTTGTTGTATTCCTTTCGGCCTGCATGCAGATTAACCAGGCCCTTTCTTGTTTAACTTTTAATCCATTCTCCCCCAAATTGTGTGAAATTGTACAAAAGTCATGAATTTTTTTTATTTTTTATTTTTTGTATGTTATCCTGGGAAATGGCTACACTAGTTCAGAGTTGACGGTGAAGTAAGAAAAATTTGAATTTGAATCATCTCCTATGATTTCTCTCCAATTTCCTCTCAAATTCCTTGTTTCGTGAGTGAGAAGAGACAAAAATTTAAAACTAAAAATAAATAAATGATGATGAGAGAGATAGATACATAAAAAAATTGTAGAGAAAATTGGAGAGAAAAAAAAAGAAGATGATCCAAATCCGAAAAATTGGCAAAAAATTATTTTCATAAAAAATTAATTCATGACTAAATAAAAAATTGAGTACTTGATTTCAATGTTTTGTTTAGCCATAAATCAATTTTTATTTTCGTTATGATCATAAATATTTTATCTTGAGATATTCCGAATTTCAAAATCAAATGAATCATTTCGTTTATGAGAATGAGAGATATAATAACACTAATGTTATTTTGACACCAAAATAGTTGTTGGACAACTATTTTGGTGTGGGACCCATCATCCTTTTATATTTTTTATTATTTTTAAGCCGTTTTAATTTGCGTGCATAGATAGAAGAATTTAGTTGTCACAATTGGACAACTTATTGTGGTGTTTATATAACATCACTCATATAATAATAGTGAGACTAATCTTTATAATTAATTTATTCACTTTATTGATCATTTTATCACTATATTTATCATTGTATTGTTCGTGTAAAATGATTTTATAATGACATTTAATAAGACCAGCATTTTCCTTAGTGAAATTATCATTTTCAAAATAAACAATAAAAAAAAAGATGATATAGTAAAACAGTAAAATTTACTACTTGACAAAAAAAAAAAACAGTAAACTTTACTATTGGATATTTAGGGTCTATTTGGCAAGACCATAAAACTGACTTATAGCTTATGTCTTATAGCTTATAAGCTACAAGACTTGTTTGGTAACAGTTTTTTCAACACTGACTTATAGCTTATTTTCTATAAGCTATTTCAATTAGCTTATGAGCTTATAGCTTATCATTTTTTCTTTCATTTTTACCCTTATTATTTTATTTAAAATCCATTTTTACCCTTTTTAATTTATTATAATATAAAATAAAAAATGTCATTCCTTTGCTTCCAATTTTTTTTTTTACATTTTACTTCCAATGCTTATGAAATAAAATAAATACTCTTTCTATATTTTAATTTGTATAGTTTACACTATGTTCTACGACGTCGTTAGTTTTTAATATACTAAACTAGATGAGAGAAAATGCATTAGAATACATAATTAATCATTAATAATTAAAGTATCTTAAATTTATTTTTATCTTTCAAAATATATTATTACAATTTAAAATAAAATAGGAAAATTTTGTATTTTTTTTACGCCAGTCTATCATTATTATTTTTACTATATTGTACTTACTTTTTTTGTCATTGTTATATCTCATTTTAAAATGTTTTTGTACATAAATATTTAAAAAAAGTTATTTACCGTAACAATATTTTATGACACATTGTACATAATTATATTATCATTATAATCCGTTCATTTTAGTACTTTTGATTTATTTTTCATGTATTTATATTACTATAAAATATGCATGTACCTATATTGTCACGGTTTTTTTAAGTATATTTGATCTATCTTTTATGTATTTGTATAAAAGACTAAACAATATAATTTTTAATCTTTTATATAAAGTATAATAATATAAAAGAAAATAAATTTAAATAAAATTTAATTCTATATAAAAAAATTAATAATATATAAAAGATATATTACATTAATAAATTTGAATAACTAAATTTGAAGTGTCTTAAATATTAATTAGATATAGATTTAATAATGATTTTTTATAAAATATTTTATATGTCCTTTTTTGTCATTTTACATTTACCAGTCAGTTGAACCACTAATTTTATCAAATACTTCAATCAGCTTATCAGCCATCAGTCATCAAGCATCAGCTATAAGCTATCAGCCATCCGCTGTTTTTGCCAAACAGAGAATTGTTTCACTTTTTTTGTTCTAATAATTTGGTTGTAGGGAAGGAAGAAATATTTATTTCTTTCAAGTCAAACACACCATAAGAGCAAAACTCACACACTGAACACCTATCCTACCAAATATATGCACAACTTTTTTTTTTGTTCTCATAAATATTTATCGTGTCAATTTTTTCTTGTAGAATCTGTAAAAAAAAAAATAAAAAATTCTCTAGTAGATAAGCCCTATTTTTTTATAAAAAAAAATTCAAGGATGAAACACTTGCGGTGAATGCTGAAAAAGTTTGAGTAATCCAATTAATTTATCCGATGTTAATCAAATGGTTGAAATGTCATTACACATGAAGTTTGACTCTATTGTACTTCTTTAGTTTTATTATTATAGAGTAGAATATTTAATGTATTTAGTCTATATTATAAACTAAATACATTATCGATATAAAAAACAAATTTCTTCTTATAATAAGAATCGTATTAAGTAGTAGAGCTGTCAAAAGGGGTCGGCCCGGCCTGGCCCACCTCGGCCCGGGGCCATGACATATAAATGGGCTTTAGTGGGCCGGCCCATTAAGCCTCATGGCCCGGTCCGTTAAGCCCAGCCCGATAAGCAAAGGCCTACATGGCCCAATGGGCCAGCCCGACAAACTTTCATTTTTTTTTTTTGACAAATTTTTTTTACAAAATAAATTCAATGGACAATAAAACTACATATGTATCACCCACAAATTAATATCCATATAATTTGATTAATTTCTTTCTTATACTTTTCTATTTATAATGATTGATTAAGTTGTTATTAGTTTTTTTCAAATAAAGATATTCATAACAAACTTGGTTTAATCTTAAAAAAAAAACAAATTTGGTTTAATAATTATCTCATAACTAACAAATCTCATCTTTTGTTACTTAATTATCTAAAAATCCTTATTTTTAGCTAAAACTATTTTTAATTCTTTTTTTTAAACTCTTTAAGGGGCCGGCCCACAATGGCCCATTAAATATATTGGCCCGAGGGGCCGGTCCAATAAGGTCTGATCAACTTTTTTTAAAAGTCCGGCCCGTGTAAAACTATAGGGCTAATGGACCGGCCCGATAGCCCGATCCATTTTTACAGCTCTATTAAGTAGTATGTATCCGCACAGTATAATCTCTCCTTATTTAAGTACTCCCAAATAAATAAAGAGCGTTATCCCGTCCACATGCAGTGATTTAATGTATTTATTATCGTTTAGTCTGAATATAGAAAATATAGTTGATACTGTTTATGCTGATCTGTCATCGTAGAGATTCCCACCGCTAGAAACGGCAATTCGGAATACTCTTTAAGTCGTTGACGAATCAAGTGGCATTCATATCATATTCATTCACGCTTACTACGTAACGCAATCTTTCAATTAATTCGGCTTTTTCTGTCACGGAATCCTCCTCCTTCCGTCAATCCAATTTCAATTCTCCTCTCTCTAAGGTCATTCATTCATCACTCTCAATTCTTCAAATCATTATTTCCCCTTTTAATTAACAATAATAATAATTCTGCGATTAATTTGTTTGTTTCCGTTACTCTCTTCTATCTCTCTCTCTCTCTCTCAGTGTTTTCTCGTTCTCATGGCTACCACCATCAAACAGATGGCTCTCCTTGTTTCTCTATTTGGTTGCATCTCTTTCATACTTGGTGTTATAGCAGAAAACAAGAAGGTATAATCATTTTTATCCCAATTCCGAATCAAAAATCATATATGTACCCCGACCCCCAATTATTCTATTCTATCTTACCAAACTAACTTTATTTTACATATTCATTTTTCACTATATCCAAATCCAATTGCTTTTTCAACTTTTTACTAGTACTACTTTATTTTATCAAATTCATATTTCAACATATCCAAATCTAACTACTACCTTTTAACTTTTGACTTTTATATTACACTAAAATAACTGTGTTGGTAGGGCAGACATCATGTTATATTATATATGCAGATGGTCGAAATTTGTCACTTATTCATCAGAGACGAATTTCTAGTCACTGGATTAAATTGATGAAAAAAAAAAAGTAAAATCTAAACATGTATTTTTTGTGTGAATAAATTGTAGCCTGCTGCTGGCACACCGGTAACTGTGAAAAATGGTGTGACGTGCAAGTTTCCGACAGATCCAACGGTTGCACTGGGTTATCTTTCTCTTGTATTTCTCATTGCATCAAGTGTGGTTGGATATCTTTCTCTGTTTTACCCTTACAAAGGAAAATCTGTTCCTCAAGGGGTTCTCTTTAAAAACATTAGTTTCACTGTTTTCTTCAATATTGCATTGTAAGTACTACTTCCTTATCATTTGTTTTATCATTTAACTTTCAATTATCTATTTTTCTTTTCCTAGTTCATAAAAATAAAATTTGACCATGATTATCTCAATTTGATTTGTTGAATTTAGCATTCCTTTTACAAGTGTAATGGTTACTGCTACAGCCTACAATTTTAATACTAGAAAGAAAAAAAATGAATGAAGGGGGCCTAAGCTCCTAAAATGAACAATACTAGTAAAAACCACAAGGGAAAACAATGAAACATGTATATCCACTACAAGCGTTACAACAAAGTCGCAGTCAAATTTAGAGTATTTGCAAGGTCCGACAATCTTGCAAGCTACTCTTCATTAGCGAATCAACTACTCCCTCCGGTCCTATACAGAAGAAGAAGTTTACTTATTAGATTCATTGTAAAATTGATGTATTTAGATGATATTATAGTCTAGACTAGATACATCAATTCTATTATGAATCTAAAATGTTAACTTTTACTTATTTATAGGACTAGAGGGAGTACTTGATTAGCTTCCCGCAGAATATGCATATTCTTTGTTGGCACAGTAAAATAAGTAGTACTTATCTGATGATCATTAGTATAGATTTGAATTCCCTACAGTTGAGACTTGAGAGATCCGAAGTCAAACTTTTCGGTTTGTCTAATTATATGCAGATTTTGAATTTATTTTTTAGATTTGACTTTTCCGAGCTTAAAATTTTGAGCTGCCCAATCTTGACCAAATGGTTTCAACTTGGGACCTAACAGCCAACAGGGACTTAAAACAGCTTTGACATAAAATAGCATGTACTAGATTATTGACTGGCATTCTTCTATTCATTTTATAGTCCACTGTTAGGTCTTCAACCGGTTTTACTTGCTTATATCTCCATCTTCTCGTTTCCGCTGAATGAATATTTTTACGGATATTGGTGTTCTTACTTAGGTTTACATCTGGACTGGCTGCAACTCTGCTGTTATGGCCAGTAATAACAGAGCAGATTCACCTATCGCACAAAGTACATCTTGATGCCGATTATGCCTGCCCTACAGCTAAAACTGGTCTCCTTGGAGGTGGTGCCTTTTTATCCCTTGATTCTTGCCTCTTCTGGTTGGTCGCCCTTATGTTAGCTGACAATGCTCGGGAGGATCATTTTGATGACAATAAGGCTGAAAGTAATGATTATGATGCAAGTATAGCCATATAGGAACATAAATGAATGGAAGTGCTAAAGCTTGTTCATAAAGTAAAAGTAGAAACATCAAATATCATTGTTATCTTGTCATTGTTTTTATTTTATGCTGTGGATTTAAATACTTTATGTGTTTGTTCATTTTCATGAATTTTCATTGTGGTTGAAGCAGCAACAAATTGCTGCTCATTATCAAGGACAAGACAATATTATGTCACTATGGCTGGTCTCTTTTGAATGTCTACATTACCCGGTAGGCCAATCGCGACTCGCGAGGCAGTCAATGTTTACTGAATAGTTTTTTTAAATCAATGTGATTGTTATGCTGAAGTTAGCTTTTAAAAAGGAGACAGCTGTTGTGGTTTACAATCAAATTGTTAGTTGCTGTTGCAATATTAATACTCCAATTCAAATAGATAGGATGTAAAAATTGCGATGTTTTATCAATAGGGGTTCGGTCTAACCGAAGGGGAGTTAAACCCTTTGAATAAGATTATCTCTAGTTGAAGGAAACTATAAGGATAAATTTGTGATGTTTGCAATTAAACCAATCAAATCTATTATTGAACTCATTCAATTGTAATTTCAGATCATTAAACGTAGTTGATGATGATCAGAATTTTTTTAAAAGTCAGGCAAATGATCATAACTTTTTTAAATGTGTGATTTATATCCAACAAAATTTTTTGGCGCATAGATACAATAATTAAAGATAAAGAAAGTATGCACTTGTGTGAATACTGCCGATATTGTCAATGCCAATATTGTCGACTGAACAACTTCACATGATTTAGAATTCAGATCTCAGGGGACGAGGGATTCAAAAAACTGATTACACGGGGGCCAAAAATAGGAATACGACAATCTAATATATTTATAATTTGCTATAACATAAAAAATCTATGTTGATTCTTAAATATGCATATTTTGTTAGTCATTTTGATTCTCAATTGTATCTTTCGTTTGTTAGTTTAGTCATCAAATATGATTTGTGTTAGTAAATTTATTAAAAAGTTATTAATAATAGACATATTTGAGTGTATTTTTATAATTTTAATATCCTGTATTGACAATATCTTATATGCGTTTGATCTACAAAAGGATGGTTACTGGACAGAACAGTACTGGACAAGTGACCAAGTTACAGGACAACTTTTTGTACTTCATCGTGTTTGATGATCGGTGCACAAGACAAACAGTATTGTATTGTACCTTATTCGATATGTTAATTTACCGAACAAAATAATTTTAAATTTACAATAATACCCTTTGTGATGTGTTATGTTTGATTTTTGTGTGATGGTTGCGTCAAACAAGATGGCCGTATGTGTGATGAATTGTTGATTCTGCCATGAATGAATGAAATAGAATCATGAATGAAGACAAAAGATGAAGGAAAAGGTACAAAAGCATAAATAGAAGTTATGCAATACAAGACACATGGAAATGGAAAGAGAAAGGGCATAGCATGGCAATGAAAAAAAGCAATTAAAAATATTATGTAATAGAGATGAGGGAAGTCAGAGAGTTGTAGCGCAGTGAACAATTTTATGGAATGGAGAATAAGCAAGAAGAAGACGTGAGAATAACCTAAACAAAGGATAAAAAAGTATTTTTCAATTATTGTTTGCTGGACAAAAAGTTGTACCTAGCTTTAGTGAGTTACAAAAAAGGCTTAGTTGTCCTATCCATCAGAATTTATTTTGCGTTGTGCTCCCTTCTTTTTTTAATCAAACATTGGACAATTATATTTGTCATGAGTTTGGGTGTGCTCCATTTACTATTCATCCATTTGTTGTCAATTTATGAGAGAGATAGACACAAATGAATATTAGTGGGACCCATTAATTGGTGGGGTCCACTTTTAATGGGTCCCACTTATCTTTATTTGTGTCTATCTCTCTCATAAATGGACAACAAATGGATGACTAGTAAATGGAGCAAACCCAAACCCATTTGTCATGTGCTGTCCTTCATTTTTTTTCTCGATCAAACGCATCCTTAAGGAACAAATCAATGTTTAATCTCCCCATATATATGTACTATATTTTTAGGGTCATGCTAAACAGTGCACCCGGTGCACTTGTTAAGCATACTAAAAAAGAAAATAAAAAGATAAAGTTAATGCTAAAAAGATAATTTTTTACATTAAATGCACAAGTTCCGAGGAAATATTTATATATTAATATGCTTAACTAGTGCACCGGGTGCACTATTTTTCATATTTTTTATTTGTGTATTTTTACGATATTATAATATTAATTTATGTATATACGTAACTTGCAAGTTTAGATTTGTATTTATCAGAATATCCTCCTTTTTTATCTCACTATTCTTTGATTCGCGTCCTCTTTGCGTGTTTTTTTTTTCTCATTTTTCTCCTTAAAGGAAAATTAAATAAGTTGTATGAAACTAGTAAGTCTTGTCGAGGTATTCTTTTGCTGCCTTACCTACTTTGTGCGTGCCTTTCGTGTTTTCATTTTTCTATTCCGCTATTCTGTGGCACGCACGATAAAATGAATAAGGTGGGAGTAAGAAAATCTCAGTCTTGTCTCTTTAGTTTGGACTTAGTTATGCGGAGTTGAAACATGAAGATGATAACTTTTCCCACCTCCCATGTATCTTTATCACCCTCTTGAAGGCAAAAAAAATTCAGTAAATACGACCGGAATTATTTTAGTGCAAATTTGAATAAAATTTACACTAAAAGAAGTTGAGGTTACGTTTACCGAACTTTTTCGTGGTGAAAAAGAAAGTTGGGGTGGGAAAAGTTCTCATCAAACATGAACGGATAGTTAGAAAAGCCCAAAACACATTTTGAAAGCCGTAAAACCCTAGTAGAGAGAGTAGTAGCTGTTTCCAGCTTCCACTACAAAAACCCTCAGCTACCACTCCATTTTTCATTTATGTCCGTCGAACGCGGTGCATCAAACCCTCTCACTTCACTAGAAATAGCATTTATAACCGTCAACACCGTCCTCCGTCCACATTCCACGACGCTCGCATAACAGCTGAAGTGAAAATGCCTCTCGGTGACAGAGGTGGTGATAAGAGCGAAGCTCGATTTTGCGGTGTTGAAACTGAGTTCAGCGATGACATGCCTCACGTCATTACTTTCAATCTCTCCACTGGAAAATTCGATTTCGTTGTTGCTCCTCTGGTTCGTCTCTTCCATTTCCATTCCAATTCATTTTACCGTCTTCTATATCATATATTCAAATGTAATAATTGAACTCTATATTAGTTTATGCCATTGGTGACTAATTAGCCATTCACACTGCAATTTCATCGTTGCTCCTTTGTGTGTGTGGTCAGTAAGTTCACCTAGATTGAAACTGTTCGATGAGCTTTTTCCAGTGAAGCTGTTGTTCCACTGTGAGCGTTTGAGGATTCACTGCTTCGCTCTATTGAACTACATTTCACTACATGCGGATTTGTAATTTTTTTGTGTATTAGTGTAATCTATAATGTTCTAAGGCCTGTTATTCATTTAGCGTGTTCTATATCATATAAATTGATAGTTTGTAGTTTATGGTGACTAATTAGCCATTCACACCGCAACTTCATTGCTGCTCTTTTTGTGTGTGTGGTCAGTAAGCTCACCTAGATGGAAACTGTTCAATGAGCCTTTTCCAGTGAAGCTGTTCCATTGCGAGCATTTATGTATTCACTGGATCACTCTATTGAACTACATTTCATTACGTTAGGAATAGTTTTACGAGATTCATTTTTGCGATTAGTTCTGTTTCACTGCATGTTATTCTGTATTTTTATGTATTTTCGTGTAATCTAGAAAGTTCTATGATCTGTTAGATTTCCGTTAGAGCAGTTACATTTTCTCTATCATATGGTAAATTGATAGTTTAAGTTTTATATTGTATTGGATAGTTTATGTTTATGGTGACTAATTAGCCATTCACACTGCAACTTCATTGCTGCTACTTTTTGTGTGTGTGGTCAGTAAGCTCACCTAGATTGAAACAGTTTGATGAGCCTTTTTCCAATGAAGCTGCTCTATGATGAACATTTATGTATTCACTGGATCGCTATATTGAACTACATTTCACTACATTAGGAGTAGTTATATTAGATTCATTATTATGGTTACATTTTCTATGCTCATTTTAGTGCATTTTATATTATACGGTTAAGGTAGTTAAAATTGATATTTAACACAAAATCGAGAAGGGGAAGTAAACTTGTAAATCTTGGAATCATAATACTATCGTAAGATTATATAAAATTCATAAAACTCATAATATGCATATAAAATAGCATCAGTAAGACAAAGAAAACCTTAAATCACTAGAAATACTCGTGTAAATTTACCTTCATAAGTGTAGTTCACAAGTAAGATAACCAAAACCTTAACCATATTTCAAATGTTTATATAAAATTAAATTCATTCATAAGCATAATAGGGGCGATTCCTCCTGATTCCACCAAAATTGGATTATGTGCATACTCTTAATCGCAGAGGGCAATCATAATTGCAAAATCGTGGGATTTTATGATTCAAATCAGGACTAACTAACACATATGGCAAATTGATAATTAAGTTTTATATTGTATTGGATAGTTTATGGTGACTAATTAGCCATTCACACTGCAACTTCATTGTTGCTCCTTTTTGTGTGTGTGGTCAGTAAGCTCACCTAGATTGAAACCATTCAATGAGCTTTTTCCAGTGAAGCCTGCTCACTCCACTGTGAGCATTTGAGGATTCACCGGATCACTCTTTTGACTACATTTCACAACACTACAAACAGTTTTATGAAATTCATTTTTGTGATTAGTTATGTTTCTGCACCAACTCTGAAATTTTTTGTGTATTAGTGTAATCTAGAATGTTCTAAAGATCTTTTATGTTTTTGTTAGAGAAGTTAAATATATGGTAATTTGGTAAATCCTGATTAATTAGCTAATGCCTTGATAATAATTTGAAGACTCTTCATTGTGTAACCGAAAACTCAGTTTCTTTATCACTTCTAATACAGTAGCCAATTAGCCAGTTGTGCTGCTGCTTGCTGTTGTCATTTCATATGTGATTGGTCAGTGGGCTTACTCAAAGTAACATTGTCTTGTGCTTTATCTGTGAAGCTGTCTAAATGTTGTTTCACTCTAAGTGCTTAATTGACTGCATTATTAAAACAATGCATGGACATGCAATGCAGCACGCAGCCAAATTTTTAGTGCCTGCCAAGGGGATTAATTCTGATATTTTATCTTCCAAATGAATTAGTTCGTTTTCTGCCTTCATAATTTCTTTAGCTTTTGTAGTTTATCTTGCTACCAGTATTTCTTTTGCTTTTTTGATAATTATTGGACTATAATTTACGATGCTGTTAAATTATGTGATCCTTCAACATATGTAATTCTTACTACCCATTCAGCTCACATGATTTTGTGGTACAATCCAGACGGATCCTTCCTACAGACCAAGCTTAGTGCAAAAGGATAGTTTCGGATCTGCTTCCCCGCCATTTGCTGGGTCAGACTTGGTCTTAAGCCCATCCCAGTGGAGTAGTCATGTAGTTGGTATGAGTTCCCTATCATTCTTATTGTTAGTATTCATGTTTTTTAATTTATATTATGATTTATTGCGTATTTCATATTTCATTATAAATCCTCCTTTTCATTTTCTACCTCATCAATTTTGTGTTCTTGGATTGGAAGAATATTGATTTTATTATGTAATCTGCCAGACTCTTTTGTTTGAAATTGTTTTATGACCGGAAACTATTTTTTCAATACAGCTATTACATACTTTTAATTTTATGTTTCCTCCATATATTGCAAATGTTTTTAAAGGTAATAGCTTCTGATCATGATCATATGGTTACTTTTTTGCTAAAATTATATAATTTTCTTTTTGTCTTAAAAAATTGTTATTTAAGAATCTATTTATTTGTTTTTTCAATAATGTGTTTCATAGATGTTGATATTGTTGAGCATTCGATGGGCCTACTTTTCTTTTCTGTGTGTTTATTTTTTTATTCTTTTCATAGTTGGTTTTCTATTCATTATTATAAGTTTTGTTATTCACGGCTGCTTGAAACTTCTAAGAAAATTTATTGCATTTTACTCAGGAAAAATTAGCTCATGGATTGATTTGGACTCGGAAGATGAGACCGTCAGATTAGATTCTGAAACCACTCTTAGACAAGAATTAGCATGGGCTTCCCACCTCTCATTACAGGTGTGCTTTTGTATAACCCAGTTGAAGGAACTTTTTAAAAAAATTATGTTACTTTATCATTATTCTTAAGTGCAGTTAGGAAATTTACTCATTTTGATACGTTTAATATTTGTTATTCCATGATGTTTATAAAACCAGTTTGGTTATTGAACAATGAAGTACTGGTTTATAGTGATCTAGTAGTAGTTGAACCATGGTTATTGAACAATGAAGTACAGTGAATTGATAATATCAAATTATTTTATATATATAATTTTAATGTTATATTTTAAGTTAACCTAACTATTAATAAAGTAATGAAAATTAAATTGTAAATGAAGCTAACCTTTATCAATTGAATGGCATTTAGTGTTATCAAATTTCTGCCATAGCAGCACCATGGCAGCCTGTCATGGCAGATTTTGTGCCAGCCGCCATAGGCCGCACTGCCTATTATTTCCACTCCGTTTCTGACATAGGCTTAGACATTTTATGACTGCTTTGTTTTTCCTAATTTCTTTAATATACTGTAGGCTTGCCTGCTTCCTGCCCCTAAAGGAACCTCTTGTGCTAATTATGCACGGTGTGTGAATCAAATCTTACAGGACCTGAGTAATATGCAGGTGCTATTCTGAGATCAAACTTTGGGATTGGTTATATGTCTTCTCTTTATAATTGTCATTATTTCATTCTTATGTTTATTCTTTTATTTTTTAAACAGCTGTGGCTTAGGATTTCCTTGGTTGTGCCTGATGATGACTCTATGGATGCAAACTCTGCCACTCTGGTGAGTAAATATGCTAGAAACATACCGTGAAGGTCATGTCTTCAAAATTCTGTATCTTGGCTGGGTTCATTTAATGTACCATCGTGCTGTTCTTTCTCTGCATGAGAAAAGCATGCACCTTTCCTTTTGTTTTGTTGAATTTTTTGTTGTTGTTGTTGTTGTAATTATCAGTGAAAACAAATGGTTTCTCAAAACAGACAAGCTCTTAGTTGTCAAATTCTCTAGTTAACTTGTGGTGTATTGTGTGTGCATGAAATGCAAATTTTGATTGATTTTCTATGGTACTTCGGGGTTTAAGATGCTATGTTTCACAAGGTGTTAAGTTTGAAGTTGTTATTGTTATTTAGGTATTTTTTTTATCTGAATCGTTAAACTTTGCGATGTAAATGATGTCCCTGGCATTAGATTGATTTTGGGTAAAGTATTGATTCGTGTAACTGTTTTTTTACTTTGATTTTTCGGGTACTGTTGTATTTAGTGATGTGAAAATTAAAGAGTACTTCATTTTTATAAGATTCCTCTTTTTTTGGTTGAAATTTAGGAACGGCAACTTAATAACAATTAATTTTTGTTCTAACTGAAATTATATTGCTTTTAAAAAAATAAATTTTATTCTGAATAGAATCACAGATACCTATCAAAGCTGCTGAATTATATTCATCAAACCCCACACTGGAATGACTTGCATACCTTTTTTTGTATATTGTATCTTTGCTGGTGGTCAAATTATTTGAGTGTAGAGTGTTAGGTAACAAAAATGTAGTCTTGTTGCAGACAGTAAAGAATTAGGATGTTATGCTTTTTGTGTTTTTTTACGATATTCAAATCTGATTTTTAGGTTGACTCCTGGGAAACATGGAATTCATTTCGTCTGCTTTGCGAGCATCACAGTCAACTGTCAGTTGCACTTGATATTCTGTGAGTATTTTGCACTTCAGTTCATTAACTTATTATACTCGATTGTATGCAGTGACATGATTTTTTGCATTCTTTTAATCCTTTTAACTTGTTTTTTAAATGCACTAGTTCAGTATTAGTTTCGTAATCTGAGGGTTGTTATTGTAATCTTATTCATAAGGAGTACTCTGCCTTCAGCAAATTCAATAGGACGGTGGTTTGGGGAGTCTGTGAGAGCAGCTATAGTACATACTGATGTAAGTACATCTTGTGGCTATAATGAATTCAAATATCAGGTTTCATAGTTCTGATTGTTATCTAAATTTATAAAGGTTTTGATTGAAATTTTGTCAGTCCTTTTTAACTAATGGTCGCGGATATCCATGTCTCTCCAAGCGCCATCAGATGCTGATTACTCGGTTTTTTAACCATAATATACAGGTAAATCTTTCTTTGAATTTTGAGGCGATGGTGTATTCCTACGCGTAATAACTTGAGCAGTTATTGATATTGTATACAACCTTGATGCCCTACAGTTCTGTATTTCGTTTTTCTTTTCATTGAGCTTGATTGAGTTAAATGGACTTTTAAGTTCAAGTAGCATTGCTTTCCTTCGAAAGGTATTGAGCGAGTTTGTAATGTCTATGTAGATAATAATATCTGGAAATTCTGGTACTCCTAAAGCAAATGTGGGTGCAAATGATTTTCATAATCGTTCTGTTGCGGGTAAGTTCCTGTTATCGTTTCCTTACCATTTTCTTTTAAAACACTGTTTTCATTGTTTCTAAAAATGCATTCTTTCTAGTTTCCTTTCTATCTTCTCTCTATCACAATTGTTCACTATGTGAGTCTCGAGTCTACTTGTTAACAATTTAAAAGGAACCTAAATTTTAGAAATGGAAACCGATTTTTTTTTAATGAAAGTACATGGGGGCCTAAAATACTTATTCTTCCTTCTAATTTTGTTTGTACATATTTTCCCATTTATACGCACTAATTTTGTTCAACTAATTTTGTTTATACGCACTACTATTTTGCCTGCTTTGAAGCTGCAAAACCTCTCTTCTTTTTGTAATAATATTTATATTTATTTAAGTATCCGCTTCACTTCTTTACTTTGTATATCCCCATGTGTGTGCATGTTTGTGCTTTGCATATATTTTTTTATAGTTGATGTGATTTGGTGTTCCCCTGTTTCTTCAACTATTTTGCCCTCCTTGGCCAAAACCTTCTGTTTATAGTGACATGTTTTGCACCTTAGATTCGCAAAGACATCCCTTGCGTCTATATCTGGATTATGTTGGACATCTGTACCAAAAAATGGATCCTCTACCTGAGCAAGAACGTTTTGAGGTATTTATCTTGACATATGCTTGTAATATATGCATGACATGATTGCTATTATCTTCTCTTGACTTCAAGTTTTTTATGCCAGCTTGGATACAGGGATTATTTACAGTCACCTTTGCAAGTAAGCGTTCTTTCATGCCGTTATCTATTCATTTATGACTTCTATTCCTCTGCACATTCAGATATGTAATCTTGAAATATTTGCAAATTTTGTGCAGCCTTTGATGGATAATTTGGAGGCTCGTACTTATGAGACTTTTGAGAAAGATGCTATGAAATACATTCAGGTAGCAATGCATGAATTATATTCTCTCACCCATTCAATTTATGTTTATGTTTTCTCTCTTACCTTGAAGTCCAGTAGTTATAATTTGTACTTCTATTACAAACATGGTGAACTTTTTGATTTAGTGACCACCCCCTTCCATGTTATTCAACTGTTGTCCAATGTCTGATGTCTGTTATCTATTTTAGTTTGTTTAGGTAATTTAAATGATATTTTGTATTCTCTGCTGTTGAATGTGATCATTCATCGAAGTATGTCAGGTTTCTGTTATTACTCATATTTTGGTTTTGACTTGGGTTCTAAGTTGTGTTCTTGCAGTCTAATCATTAGCTTTCCTATATGCAGTACCAAAGAGCAGTATGTAAAGCAATGCTGGACATGATTCCTGATGAAGAGGCATCTACTAAAACCATTGTAAGATTTTTTCTCATGTTTGATTTTTAAATGCATTTTTCGTTTTGGGAGAAATTGCACTCACGTTTGTTTTTTTAACAAACACTAACTACCCATATTAGTTTGTAAAATTGCTTCACTTCCCCTCAGTTAGGCATAAAGGACACCCACTCTATTTTTATGTAAAATAGAAGGGAGATGTGTGTAATAATTGAAGGAGGTCTATGTATTGAAATACAAGGTTGGGTGTCTGTTGTTTAAGGACACCTCAAGGGAGTTGAGTGTAATTTCCCTTTATTTTTAATTGCTATTTGTGTTTGATACACAGCACTTTAGATGCCTGTGCAAAATAGTACAGAGGTGTAGTTTAATTGTTTGTCCTCATTGCTAGGTACTAATGGTTGTTGGAGCAGGGCGTGGACCTCTTGTGCGGGCATCATTACAGGTGGGATATTTTACCTTATAGTTTACAACAAAATGACTCTGTTATATGCAAGATTGGATGTATAGTATTCTTTTGACCGATTGTTTGCTCATTCATTTGTAGGCTTCGGAAGAAACTGGACGGAAGCTAAAAGTTTACGCTGTTGAAAAGAATCCAAATGCAGTTGTTACCCTTCATGTTAGTTGTGGAAATTTTACTTTGTAGTGCTTCCATGAAATTATGTTCCAATATTATGTTATTTGTTTATTGCTAAAGTAGAAAAACTCATTTATTGCCTAGACATCCTCAAATATTGTTTTCAGTGAAGTGTTTTAAATGTTTGAGTCTATGTCTGTGCTCTTTGTCATGCTCTTTTGTTTTGCTAAATTTTGTTTTGGATTTTTAGCAGCTGCGTGCAAACATGGTAGGTAATACAAGTATGTAGTGCCTTCAATGTTTGGTCACTGTGACATTTTTTTCTTGTTGATGAGTGTTCTAAATTCCTTGATTTTTTTGTTTTATCTGGTCGTCTCTTATATCGTTTTAGTACAAGATACTCCCTCCATTCCTTAATATAAGAAGATATTTACTTTTTAGATACATTTAAATATTGATGTATGTATACTATATCATTGTCTAGATACATTAATATTTGAATGTATCTAAAAAGTAGATTTCTTCGTATATTAAGGAATGGAGGGAGTATTAGATTATTTTACTTATTATTCCCATTGTTTGAGATTATCCTTCAATCAATTTAGACATGAGTTATTTCTTGGAACAGGCATTAGTTAAATTAGAAGGATGGGAGGATATTGTTACTATAGTCTCAAGTGACATGCGCTATTGGAACGCCCCTGAAAAGGCCGATATATTGGTAAAATCTTATGCTCACTTCGTTAATTGTTTGATATTTGTTGTGTGTGCCCTAGTGTCTGATTGTTGTTGCCTTGAATTTAGGTTAGTGAATTGCTAGGTTCTTTTGGTGACAATGAACTGTCTCCTGAGTGCCTTGATGGAGCTCAGAGATTTTTGAAGCCGGAAGGAATTTCAATACCATCTTCGTATGTAATTCCTTTTATTTCATACACTGGTTCATCTTTTGGGATTTTCTTTTTTATGGTAGTATGGCCACCATTGTGAAGACTAGAAAACAATAACCATAAATGCCAATAGTTTATATACATATACTAAAATTCATTTTAAAAAAATGGAAAATACAAAACATTGTCTATGTCAATTGTCACTAACATACATACATACCCAATATAACTTTGGCCATTAATTTAAGTTTTGAAATTATTCAAACTAATTATTCATTAAATAGAATTACTATGAGCCACCAAGGGTTGAAACAGATGGTTGGACCATCCACTCGCATCAGCTGTGGCTTGGGTTAGTCCGATGTTTTGGGGTTTAAGTTAGTCCCATATTCGACTTTGAAGCTCTTAAACTTCATTCTCCTTTCTTGGCTGTGATATTCGCCTTGGTTAAATGCAACACTCGAGAAATCCATTCAGCAAGTGTTCTCACTGCGCAGTGATTCTGTGTTCGTGCACGATAGTGGCATGATTGAATACATAAATGTTATGTTTCACTAATTGAAAACGAATAAGTTATACATGTAGAGTGTTGCATTTGGAGTCCTGGATATTTTTTTTCTGCTTGAATATTGAGTGCTAAACATTGTACAAATTCCGTGACCCTTGGTTTCACTCAGACTTGCATATGTTTTCTAGTCAAACAATTTGCATATAAAGTTATGTACTATTTCAGTTGCTGGCTAATTCATATCGTTATGGGTTTGTTTACGTCAGCATAATATAGAAAGCATAAAAAACTTCATATTCTAATAATGATAGAAGTCCCCACCAATCTTTATCGCACTAGGAGATGTCATGGTGCTGAGTGTTTCTAGGGACCAACCAGTTAATGATTAAATATGTTATGTAAAAGGTTAATTTCTTGTTTTGTTATTTCAGTTCATCCGCATGTCTATTTATTTTTATATATTACCTACTTTCAGGTACACAAGTTTCATCCAACCAGTGACGGCTTCAAAGCTATACAATGATGTATATCTCCTGTACTTCCCATGTCAATTTACATTATTAAATTTATTACTTAATTAATACACTCGCTTGTGGTTGTTTTTCAGGTTAAGGCACATAACGATGTTTCACACTTTGAAACTGCATATGTTGTGAAAATACACAATGCAGCTCGACTTACACCATGTCAATCCGTGCGTTTCTTACTGTGCAATTTATTTATTTGATGTTATGATTTGTTTCGTTATTGTTAATAATTTAACTTTTTTTCTTTCTGTTGATTTTGTCTTTGCATAGGTTTTTACATTTACTCATCCAAAACCCGTTGATAGAGAAAGCAATCAACGCTATAAGAAGTTGCATTTTGCAATACCAAATGACACTGGGTCTGCAATGGTACATGGTAAGTGGTGCTTTTCTCTGCAATACTAAGTTGATTTTATTGGAAATGATTTATCTAAGACATTCAATTGTTTACTTTCACTGTCTCACAGATTTACAGAATCCAACATTGATTAAAATTTAAAACATAGTCGTAGTAATGTTGTTAGGAAATAATAAAATTATCTGGACATGGTTGCTAAATGGTTTAGATATTTGAAAGTTTTAGAAAGCGTTTGACACCAAATGGACCCTCAATGTCTAATCTAATCTTATCTCAAATCAAGTTTTGTGCTAATGAGTAATGAACTCTCTCAATGCAGATGTTGTATTTATCTTTTTGATACTGACATTGTGTACTCCATGTTCATAGGATTTGCTGGCTACTTTGATGCTGTTCTTTACAAGGACGTGCATCTCGGGATTGAACCTTCAACAGCTACACCAAACATGTTCAGCTGGTATTGATATTTGTTACCTGTTTATTTATGTACTTGCAGTAAATATTTTATGGTACCAAGTTCAACTGAAATTTTATGATTTGTTCTCTTCTATTTGCAGGTTTTCAATATTTTTCCCTCTAAGGACACCTATTTGCGTGAAACCAGGTTCTACACTCGAAGTAAATTTCTGGCGCTGCTGTGGTCCTAAAAAGGTTGATTTTATCTCATTAGCAGCAACTTTGAAATTTCATTTAATCATATATTAGTCTTCATCCTGTTATCTATGTTTCTTTATAGTAATATATTTTGACTTGTTTGTGGAGTCTTAAACAGGTTTGGTATGAGTGGGGTGTTACATCCCCCAGTGAGTCTCCAATCCACAACATTAATGGACGTTCATACTGGGTTGGCCTTTAGTTTTATTTCTAAAATGTGTATCAAGTACAGCTGAATACATACAAGCTGTTTTTTGGTGCTTGCCTTCATACAATTAATTGTAGGAAATATGTTGTATTATAAGATCTTAATATTTTTAATCAATAACGTTCATGTGTATCATTAATAGTTATTGGTTTGTTTTTGTTTGGGTTAATTAGGTATTGAGTAGGTACCGTTTGTTGGCCTGGCTGATTTTAAACTTTTTTACTCAAACAAAGGAGAGACTAGGCTAAACAGATTTTGAATAAGCTCTTGATAGAAAAAGTTGCTTAATTTTTATGAGTAAAATATATAAATAAAAGACTTTTGAAGCTAAAAAAACAATTAACAAACAGTTTTAACTTTTTTCTGAAAGTTTTTATTTTCACTTTTAGCTTTCAGATAACTTTTAAGATTTAAAAAAGTCCGGTCAAATGGTACCTTAAATTACCTCTAGATGATTTAAACTTTTTTATTTAGTCTTCAATTTTTGTTTTGAAAATTTATCAATGTTTAAATTATAGTTAGATAATTTCACAGACAAATTTTTTTTAACAAATGTCAAATGTACTATATTTCTATACATTTTTTCCTTAACCTAATACATTGTATATATGTAATATAATTACTCTTGAATAAAATGCAAACGAACAACAAACTGTGTCGTTAATGATTTTTGTATATTGTATAAAAAAAAATGATTTTTGGATGTCAAAATCAATCCTTCTACATACTCTATCTATAGACTTAACCTTTCATGAATTTATACCAAGATAAAATTAACCGTACGATTTTATCATTTGATAAATATAAATATAAAACAAATACTATGAAATATATATAGTAACTATATATGCACAACTGGAAAATACTTGTATAGGCACAACTACAAATAAATAGTGTTAGGCACACTCACAACAAGTAGATAAAATTAAAGATAAATAAATTAAAATGATATAGATTGATGTGACAATTTTATTTTTCTTTTAATTTTTTTGATTTGTGTGAGTGTGTCTAAATTTTGTGTCAAAAGATTGTGACTAGGTAAGACTTACTCTGCACAACTACCGTTACTACTAATAGTATCATATATTATAGGAGTAAAAAATACTATATGCAAGAGATAGTGAAAGAGACCCTAATTCTCATGTTTGTTCATGCACGTAGTGAATAGTGATATGTTTTCTTGTCATTGTTTTTTTGCCACTTTTCTAATTCCATGCCACCGGGATGGTGGGCAGTTCTTGCTGTCTGTCCACTCATTGTATCTCACTCAAACAACTACTATCAATTAAAGTATCACTCGCTTTTCTTTTCTTTTTTTGACTACATTCCTTCTTCTTTCTTTTAGTAGTTGTGATACTATTTTTGAGATTCCTTTGTAGAATCAAATTTTGGTAAGTGCCAATGGATGTACATCAAGAACCACAAGTATTGGCCATAGAGAAGGGAAGAGTATCAGAGGATTACAATGAAGATAGGAAAAAGGGTCTTCAATGTATGGGCATGGTACAAGCAAGAGCTTGGTCTTTTCCAAGCTTCTTAGGGAAGCATAGGATGAAAGTTGTCATATCCCACCTCAATAACCAAATTGATATCATCAAAGTCAACCTCAATTTTTAATATTCTTATTTTGTACCAGAATTTGGTGATCAATTTACCTTTTCTTGCACACAATTTTGTATGAATAAGATGAATAGATATATGATTATGGTGATGCAGGAAGAATTGGAAGAACTTGAAACAGTTGGTGAATCCTCCATTGCCTGTAAAAAGTAAGCAAAAATGCATATTTTTCTTTAGCATAGAGCAAACAAGGCTCTTAATTTTGATTACTTATTGAATTAAATGAAATACACTTTAATATTTATGATTACTTTTAAAATCATTCACCTAATCGGGTTATGATTTACTGACAGTGTAAGATGTTTTATTGTATATTAATTTAAACTCTTATTCTTATAATAATCTAATTTCATGAAATATCCATTATTGCTTTTCAGTGTCATTTCAAGCATTGAATCTATTCCTGATCCACTGCTTCCATTGTAAGTGGTCGGCTTAATATATGTTTGGAACATTATACTTAAAATTAAATTATGACCAAATTGTGTTTTTATATGTAAATAAATAAAATAATAAGTAAATATATAAACAATATGAATTGATTCTAATTGTATACTGGCAGGACTAAAGGACCAGTAGATGGTGGCTGGGATCAATGGTTTGGGGGATGCAATCCCAATTCAACTGCTCATAAACGATGGATTTAACATCTTTATGCTGAGATTCGTAGTTCAACATCCCACCAATTGCAAGAGAAAATAAAGATGCTATTTAATTTTTTATTGTTATACAATGATAAATAGTAGTATTTCCTACTGCATTATTTTTTTCCATCATCCTTCTTGATTATTCTTCTAATATGTTGAAACTAGAAATTGTATCCTATGTACATTTCTAAAGAGGCGAAATTCGACCTTGTATCCATTTAGAACTAGAAATTGCACAATTTGCACTTGAAAGAGGAAGGTTTCTTATTCAGAAAACCCAAAACTCAGAAATCCAAAGACAGCAAATAGATCAGATGGAATGGAACCAACCAAGGAACTAATACAAACTCCCAGTGGCCGGCACCAATAAAACTAGATCCATCCAAAAGCTAAATTATGAGTCAAATAAAAATGCGATTTGGCAATTTTAATTGTAATTGTGAGCAAAGGAAAAATCTGCTTTAGTATCAGAGCTAGTTTGCAATGAATGAACTTAAAGAAGACGCAACATTTCAATTTCATCTGTCATCAAATCAGTAGAAAAACTTGTTATCTATAGTATCAAATCATCAGACATGGATGGCATTCCGCCAAATGAGACATTTAGGAAAGCTCCAAACATAATAAGATCAGCACACAAAAGGAGCACGAGCGTAGTTGAGGAGGCTGCAACTGAGCCTAGGCGGTGTTCGTCCTCCGAGTTTGAGCATAGCCTTTTGAGCAAGCTCCAAGTTAGTAACTGGACCACCAGGAGTGTCTTCAATTACATTGAGTATGGAATTGGTAAAAGCCCCATATGGTCTGTGGTTGTGTCCGGTTGGTGGGGGGAAGACGACTTCTGAAACATTATTAAGGTTATGAGGGGAGACGTTATGATCACATGGGAAAGGCGTGAAGAGAATTACACGCGAAGGAAGGGGGGTGGTTTCAGTTTGAGTTATGTACTCGTGATCCTCCCCTTGGAGATGTACATGAGACAAGTCAGTGCATGCTACAAAACCATAGTAGCCAGTGGCAAATTTGGCTTGTGAAAGAGGATCGGGTTGAGACCAGAACTCTCTCAATTTCTTCAAACGTTCCTCAAGAGTTAGGACAGGTGATCGTGGTTTTCTAGGACAAGGACAATGAGGTTTAGGTTGAATTAGGCAATCAGATATAAAAGTGAGATTACGACCGAGTCTGACGGCTCTGACTATAAGTGCCCTGAAATAAGTATCATCTATATGTTTATGATCTGGAGTAATAATAAGTCCATCAGAACAGCCATAGGCAATGAGGTGGATGTCACCTGGATCAGAGCACTCAACCAACCTGTATAACTCATCACGTATGTTGCTCGCAGTGGGTTTGGTGTCTTCTTCGTCCTCAATTATAACTATTATTTTATCCTCTGGAAACCCTCGCCGCTCCATGAGAAGCTTTTTCATCCTTAATATCTGCGCTTTCACATCAACATTGTTCATCTTCATCATCTGCGCTGGTGGTTTCAATCCAACCAACACAGCCTTCTTCATCGGTCTCCTCTTAGGCTTCTCCAACGACGACGTTTCCAGATCCATCTCAGCCCACTTCTTCTTCTTTGAACTTTTCATATCCATTCCACCCTTATTCTGCTCTCAATTTCAATTTGATTCAACCCTAATCCTAATCATAATGTCCTCCGCGCGTCTTATATATATTGCAACCAAATTTACTAATTTGTCCTGGCACTTTTAATAATAGGAAAACGCTAACTAGTGCCCCGGGGCACTAGTTAAGGATATCCAATATAGTAAAATTGCATTGGAGTTTGTGCAATTAATGTTTATAAAATATAAAAAGTGGTGTTTTCAATGCAATAATTACTATTTTTGTATCCTTAACTAGTGCCCCGAGGCACTAGTTAGCATGACCCTTAATAATATTTCAAATTTTATATCCTTTCATTGTAATTTTACTAATAAAAATTATAGAAAAAAAAAAGATAAATACAAAAAAAAAAGTTTAAAAGAATAAATTGGCAGATATCATGACAATACTTGGTAGCATAGATATCTCATATCATTATCAATCTATGCATAAAAATATAAAAAACAATTTGTTTTTAATAAAAAGAAAAAAAAAAGTCCTAACTTTTCTTCATCATCTACTAACAATATATTCAAAATAATAATTACTAATAAAATACTTAATTTGTCTTCTTCAATTTTAATAATATTTCAAATATTTTACTTTTAGATTGTAATTTTACTTATAAATATATGAAAAATAACTTATAACAACTGTAAAAAATCAAAGAAGATTATGCCAACAATAAAAATTATTTAATAAAAAAAGAAAAAGATTAATACATGGAATAAAAAAATAGTAATAAAAGCAACGACAAAATATACGTATAAAAAATAGTAACTCAATCTAACATACTATAACAACTTTATAAAAAAAAAGTTATAACAACTTAAAAAAATTTAAAAGAACCAAATAAAAAAAGATATGTGCGAAAAGAAAAAAGAAACGATTAAGTCAATATATATACTTCTTCTGGTCCTTTTTGTTTGTTGTTTAAGAAAAAAAATTGATTCAAATTTTTTTTTTTTTTGATAATTTAAGGTTATATTTTGTCTATCATACATTCTTTTCTAATATTTTTTATTGATTAAATTTTAAATAATTTTTTTATTGTATCTTTTTTTTTCTTCCAAACTTTTTCATATAATCTTTTTATTGAATTTTTTATACTAAACTTCTTCATATAATCATTTTATTGTTTTTGTTTTGTTTTTTTCCTTACATGTTTATTGAAAATTTGTTATACAACATTAAGAAACTTAAAGTGATTACAACTTGAAAATACGAAAAATTTTAGAACACATACTTTTGAAATACTTTACTTTTAAAAAATATATTTTGGGACGAAGAGAGTATATTTTGAAATAGATAATTAAAGATATTAACGATTAAAGTTGTACATTGACAAACGTGAAGGTGGTCAAACGTGTCATTTATTTTGAGACAGAGAGAGTATATCGACAAATCATGTTTACCTCAAAACCTAAAAATCCAGAAAATCTTTCATTCGATAGTGTCCAATTTTCGCTCTCTTCTAGAAGATTTTAAAATCAGAAACGAATTTCCCACTACAACTGCGTCACGCAGTTGCAGCTGTTAGCTGTCCGATCTGATTTAACTTAACGGTTGAGATTGTTTTAGATTAAAAAACGTAGTTTCAATCATATCCATCTGATCTTAACGGCTCAGATCTAAAACTGCGTGCATTAATTACTGCAGGGAATATCTTATACTTTGGTTTAGATATAAGTATTATTCTCTCAGATTTTAAATATAATTTGGTTTAGATACAAGTTTTATTTAATCAATTATAAAAATATCTTATACTTACAATATATTAAAATAAACTACTACTAAAAAAATTTAATTTGTCCTTATCAATTTTAATAATATTTCAAAGTTTCTGCCCTAGTTACATACAGGGCATGCCATGCCCTAGTTATAGGGCAGGAGGATATTTGACATTTCAATCAAAATAATCCATACCAACAACAAAATATATTGAATCTCTGATTAGAAAATAAATAAGCAAGATGATTTTGATACAAGAAAGAACCATAAAACTCTAATCATGGTTTCTTTTTGGATCAAAAAGGACAACAACGGTAGAAGAAATGTTGTAGTAGCTAACTAACTTGCAATGAACAATAGTGGTACTAGTGGACAATAAAAAGTTTACAGCATATCTCAACTCTGACTAAAATCACAAAGAAGAAACTATAAGCTGATATTGTCTAATAGAAATGAACATCTCCAGTATATGCTACAACCAAATATCCGGAATCAATGAAGACACCATGTTATAGCCACCAATTATGCTTCTTGACCTTTTAAAATTGTAAAGCATTTTTTACTGCCAAATTAATACCCTCAATTGGATTTTGCATCTAAGGATCACTAAACCTCCCCGCTCCGCAAGTCAATAATTGTTTCACTGTTGCAATAGAGGATTGGAATGGTCACTGATGTATTTCCATGGACACCAAGGATTGAACTTTGAAGGTCCAATTAAAGCTCAATTCAAAATCAATGAAAGTTGCATTGCTGTAAAAAGGGATGAGAGTAGTCAATATGTTTTTCCCATATGGGCTTGTATTTCTCAATCCCAATCTTCAACCAAGGTTTGGAGTTCCCATTGAAGTGCAGTACAGCTCCTCTCTCTATCAATTGAGGATCAACATTTGTGTAGCCAAAACCTAGTACATGCCATGATGGTTCCAAGGGCTCAGTTAATCCATAAAATGTCAACAGTCCAGGTGGCAAGGTACCGAGTTTCCACAGTGTCCGATCTACATTCTTTTCTTGCCAATAGTGGTAGATACCTGTTACATTCTTTTTCCTCCATTCAACCAAATCAAATACATTCATCCCAAATGCCCATCCGCATGCATCGGGATCAAAATGTGCTCTTATAAGAGGATGAGAATAGTTCAAGTATTTATGGTATCTATGAAATGTTTCCATGCATGTCTCAACAGCTCCATTAACATTCCCATTCAAATCAATTGAAAAAAGATCAGAAAGGTCCTTCTGAACAACAACATCATCGTCCAGGAACACAATCTTCTTCAGGGCAGGGAAAACTTCAGGGATATAGAACCTCAGGTGGTTAAGCATGGAAAGATATTTAGGGTTACGAAACTTGATAGGTGTCTTTCCATCACCACTGTTTCCAGAAAAATAGTAGCTTTGTATTTCAGAGTCTTGAAGTTGCTTAAGCACAGGAACATATGAAGCATTTAACCAAGTAAAGTCTTCATACTTCTGAACTTCCACAGTCACCCCACGGAAATCATTCATGGCAAACCACGCCTTCATCGCAGCATAATTTATTTCATCAGTGACAAGGTGAAAAACAACCATATTGGGATTTTTAGAATTTTTTGCAGTTGAATTGACCACAACTGAAGTTGCAATAATATTATCAGAGAACACACAAAAATGGTAAAGATTTTTATCCTTAATCTTCATCTCCACTTGCCTTTTGTCCTTTAATTTCTTTTGCAAAGAAAGGTTTTTGAACCATTCTGTTGTTAACCGGACACCAAGACAGTATAAGCTTTTTGGGACTTCTTCAGCCGCTATTTGTCCATATTTTGAACTCTTTTCATTTACAGAATTCACCTGTTCTTCAAGAGCTTGAATTTTTGCTTTGAATCTCATGATCATGGTTGCACTGTCATAATGGAGCTGTTGGGCCTGGTATAACAATAACGCCATATCACGGATAGCACTGTCTGATTCTCTGGTTGTTAAAGGAGAACGCCTAGTGGCAGCATTTGAGAGGAGAATCTGTGAATTGCGGATCTGAGCACTTAGTTCCCAAGCAAATTGTAGATTGTTACTTTCTTTTGCAATTACAACAAAAGCTTTTGCTAGGGATATCTGATCATTAAGTTGTCTGGTTACCGAGTCCGAACTTAACATCTCTTCAGTAATATTGAGGCCTTCC
Source organism: Trifolium fragiferum (assembly GCA_954870985.1). Classification (NCBI taxonomy): domain Eukaryota; kingdom Viridiplantae; phylum Streptophyta; class Magnoliopsida; order Fabales; family Fabaceae; genus Trifolium; species Trifolium fragiferum. The sequence continues at coordinate 41,735,528 of OX940794.1, forward strand.
ATAATCCTATCATTCTTGTAAGTTCTCTGCACAACAAGATACAAGAAGTTATTCGCTAAACAAGGACCCCAAACTCACCCTTCCCCACCTCCATCCTCCCAAAATAATCAAGATATATAGTATTCTAACTTTGACATAAGAAGTCAAACGTGCCACGAAAGCTATGTTGCAATAACTTGATCAAGTTTCAGTACTTTTTCGTATGATCTACGCATTACCCTTTAATTATTCTGTCATAGTTCCAATATTATTAATGAAATTACAAAAATATATTTACGTAATTTTTATTTTTTTTCCTATAGTAAAGACATGAAGTGTGTGTTAACTTAACGACATGAGCAACAACATATGAAAATATCACTATTCTGCCTATTGCAAAACATTTACCAATAAGCTCCCCATATACTGGTAGTAATTTTAACCAAATTATAACAATGTGAGCATAAAGTAGCAGCATGGTACAGATTCAAATCAAACATTATGTGAAGTTTTCTTAATTACTATATGTTAACGGCTACCATGTTTTGAAAGATGTATTACAAACTTACAAAAGTAATTCATCAACCATGCTAGATTAGCAATTAATAAAAATAAATTAAGCTAGCAGTGATGTCACAATAAAATCAGCAATTTAAAACATCTGATCTGGCATAACACTGCTATTCAAAATTATTAGGTGTTAAATACTGATTGATGTAAAAATGGGTGAGGTGTATATACCTTATGGTAATACTCTTATTTTTTATTTTCATCTAATTTATAATTCTATTAAATTCCCCCATTAACCATTCTTTCCATATAAAGAAAGAAATTTAAAAGGAATAAGATACAGAAACGGAACAAGAGTCAACATTTTTCAATCGCAAATAAATCCAGGTGTTTCTCTCGAATGCAGGTTATAATAGGAATGCATCAAACGTATGAGCCCAAAACAACAACTAATCATATGAACGAACCCCTTTACACACCCCAATAAAATGAAAAATGAAAAGGCATGTAAAGCAAACTAGCACAAAAGCCGAATAACACAATCTCACAATGACACATGGTACATAATTCTGAAAACACAGCGAATTTCCAACATCATCACATCAGAAGAATTGAAAGATTTTTTTTAAAGCTAATTTAGATTTATTAGGTGAGACAATTACATGTACCAAAGTCTTTACATGAGCTAATAAACTTTTTTCAGCTGATTATAAACTCTACAAATAGCTCACCGTCACCGGTTTTCACATCCACTTAAATGTTGAGATTGTAAATAGTAGTTTTTTAATGTATATATTCAAATAGAAATACCTTATTAAGTTGAAGAGACATAGTTTAGCCGATTAGTCGATTTTCCCTTAAAAAAAATGGTACAACAATAGTACCTTGTTTAAAGAACCCATATCATATTAACTTGACAGAAAATGAAGCTTCCACAACATAGACTATGATCCAAAAAGAAATTAGCTGAGTTTTCATTCAATTTTTTCACCAACATAAACAGAATTCTACGTAATCAAGTAGACAAAAAAGCAATACCTTGGGCAAAGACGGTCTAGATTCAATCTGAGTCCCTTTTGTCAGAATATAGATAAAGAGAAGAACCACTGCACAGCACAATGCCCACCACAACGCATCAGGAACCCTTCTCCGCACTGGCCTTCGAAAATCTGTTTGTCTTCGCCTCATTTTCAAAACTTGTTCAAAACCTCAATTTCCCCCCCTAAAATTCAGAGGGAAAACAGAACAAGAGAAAAAGAGGGAGTGGCAAATCACGTGGTATTTCTGAGAGCAACACGAATTGCGGTTTTAGATTCGTTGGATATTTAGGTTGAGAAGATTCAAAATCTGGAGAAATATTTTGTTTTGGTTTTGTGGGCATGAGCTAGGGAAGAGCTTCGCGATCACTACAATGAGCAATAAATAAAATACCACATAAGATAATCAAACGAAGTACCACACTACATATTAGTTACAAAATAACCCATAGTAAAATACAACTGAAACCCAACCATAGGTTATGGAAATGACAACCTTAATGAATCTTTCCTTTATAAACTTCAGAACGGGCTTCTCTTCACCTAGTTTGTTTCTCTTTGCCTGCGCAATGGGAGAAAAACAATCATATATTTTATAACGAATAAGATCAAAGTAGCATACACCAAAAATAGGACAACCATTCATTAAAAAAGAAATCAATGAGCCAGTATCAAACGTTCATGATTCACATTAAAAACCATTCCCCAACTTAAAAGGGATTGCAAAACCCAAAAGAAAGAGAACCATTCTAGTAAAATAAGAACCACCTAGTTGTGATTAATATTCCTAATTAACATACAAAATAACATGCATACACACTGAACTATGGTAAAGAGTATGAAGTGTTAAGTATTTATAACAGTTTGAGTTTGACATTGTGCTTAAAATAACATAAACAAGATTTGAAATTTTGAACAAGAGTATAAGAATGTGCGAAGTACTTACAATAAGTAAAAAAATTGAAAAGTTTGTATTAAAGAAAAGAAAGACAGAAATCACAAAGCAATTACGATAAGATGGATTATGGTACCTAGCTTGAAAGTTGAAACACGAAAAGTGTAACAATCCAGCATTAGTTTTAGGTACCCAACAAAAAATTGAAAATATAGAGCAGTGGTTTCTACTAAGTGCATGAATATAATAATAATTTCATATGATAACAAAAGGAAAAAGAGAAAAACCTTGCAAACCATGTACAAAGAAGAGAATCAACTATGATATAAATAACTAAAAACACCTGGTTCTACTAATATCAATTTTTCTATTTATCAAATTATCTTTTTATGATTGAGACAATTTTTAATACCAATTAAGTACATGGTCTTTTACATATGTTAACGGTCTTTAGTTTTATTTATGCCATTTTTTTTTGTGTGTATGTATATATATGTTAAGTTTTTTAATTTTCCCGCCATGCTTCCGCCAATTTCCGTTACACCATCCGCCATATATTTAAGACAGAGTTTTTACTCGTTGCCATGATCCGATATCCGCCATCGACATCACTGGCTTCATGGACATAACGCGAAGAGCGAAAAATAATCATGAATCTCACCCACCCACAAGTAAATGGTAATACTAGAAATGATAAAAAGATAATAGCAACGAAAGAGTAAATGAAAGTAAATAAGCAACAAGAAAAAACATGGACTATTTTATTTTCTCCTTGCTGGGAATCATCAACTACAATAAAAAGTTTCAAATTTTAGCATAAATTAAATCTATTGACCAATAAAGTAGATGTAGAACATTTAAAGATTTGTTAATTCGAACTCATAATAAATTGAGTAATCAAGAATTTGTTGAAGAACATTCAGATTTAAGTATGAAACAAAAAATGAGTTAAAAACAGAAATAATAATTTTAATCTAACATTTATGGCTATAAATAAAAGTTCGAGAAAAAGTGAGATTCAAAATGTAGAGCAGAAGTAACAAAAATGTAGCGCATGAAATGAAATTGAAAAAGTAAGCTCTGAGATTTTGGGTTAATTGAATGAATGATTATACCTGCGTTGAGATCAGAGTTAGAAGTTGAAGAAATCTTGTTTGATTTGAGTGAGCTGGTGAGTTTATTTGATTGACGGAACTGGGAAATGAATGAATGAATGAGGGATGATTGAAAAATAGCTTATGAGGGAATCGCGGTGAAGAAAAGCTCTTTAGGGATTCTGATTTCCAAAATTTATTGAGAGACTTTCTGCAGTGAAGGATACACAAAAACCAAATACCATATAATACTATATTTTATTTTTTTATTTTTTTACTACTATGACCATTTTAATTTTGGTAATCTTTTAACAATAAATATGTTTGTCCATAAATATATCACTCGTTGCCTGAATCACAAAAAATTGTAATATTATTAGAATCAAATATAATAAACCGGTCTCTTAGATAACAGTTGAATCGGATGACTCGATCTTTAAAAAAAATCATGACATCTAAAAAATGTAAAAAATTTAATAATTCATTCATTAAATTTAAATGTTGAACATAGTCATCACACACACAACAAAATAGTACAATGCAAAAAAAATTTGAAAAAAATATAACTCTCTTATTCTTTTACTAATCATATTTGTTCTCACTCTCTGACTTTTTAATTTCAATTTTAACAAATTTTTAAAAAAAGTAATGTTAAAATTTGCGTCGTTTTATATTTTATTTTTCAAATAAAAATAATATGCATTGAACCGGCCAGTTCGCTTTGATTTCTACTGGTTCAATTGCATATCTAGTCCAACAACAAACCAAATCAATAACCCCTCCAATTCACAGTTCAACCGGTTGAACCGCCAATTTGGTCTGGTTTTTAAAACACTGCATGAAAACATTAGCTATCATTTTTTTTGACACAATTATTTTAATATGTAAACTATTTTAAACGTGTGTATGTAACTATTTTTTAAAAAAAAAACTCTGCTGTCTTTCCAAACTTTTTTTTACAAGTCCAATTTTAAGTTGTTATAACACCGACAAAAAAAATCATCTTTTGAGAGCGGCATTAAATTTTTTACTAGAAAAAACAGCATTTTTCTTATAAAGAAATGCAATTCTTTTTCTTCTCATTTCAATCTATTTCATTCGTCTGTTTGTGTTTTTATCATGTAGATGTAGTATTACATTCTACTCTACGTTTTCAAATAGAGTATATTATGTTTTTTTTTTTAAATCCTATTTAATTAAGAAGCTCAAGCCATAAAAATATGTTTTAGATTTACTAAGCCGGTTTATTTAAATAAATATAATTATTATTATTATTATTTATGTTAAAATTTGTAATTTTGATTAACTTATAAATCTATTAATTATTTCGTTAGATTAAATAAAATTTATTGAATTAACCGTTATTGTTGAGTCCACGTTTCAGTTTATTCAGTTCTTGACGTGGGGGTTGAGTTAAAAAGTCTCATCGGATGCGAATTGACCTGAATATATCTTTATAAGCAAGTGACAATCTTCACCTTACAAGTTGGTTTTGTAATGATGAGTTAGACTCATACTTATTTCTAATATGGTATCAGAGTCTCTCTAAGAACCATTAGATTCAACAAAACATAGCTCCTCTAAAAGTGTCCCCGTAGGTTATTAAATAGTATGCTCCCAAGAAAAGATAATTGATTCGTCGATGAATGACTCATTTGGAGTAAATATTGTATGCAGGTGGTTGTGGAGTCGCTGAAACTTCCAACCATTTATTTTTGGGTTGCAATTTTTCTCATTTTCTCTGGTATAAAATTCTTTATTGGTTAGGTATGTGTATTGTTCTTTATCAAATGTTATAGGTGATCACGTTTCACAATTTTGTAATGATTATGTTTTTTGTAAAGAAGTCCGAAGATGTTTACAAGTGGTTTGGTTGACGTGTTGTTGGATTCTCCAGAAGGAAAGAAACAACAAGATTTTTACTCAGAAAGTTTCTTCGGTGGAGATGTTGTTCGACAAGATGAAAAAATTATCGTGGTGGACCTGGTGATGGTTAAAGTCAAGAAAGAAAGAGTTTAGTTATAATTTGAATATGTAGTGGTTAAATCCATTGCCTTGTTTAGGCTCTTGATTAATTTCTGAATGTTGACGTTGTTGTACTTCTGTAATCTCATGTAATTTCGTGTAAACTCTTTAGTTAAGCATGTTGGGTTTTTGGATGTTGGCTTCATTTTGCAAAAACAAGATGCTAGTCTAAAGGTGGTGACAGATGTGGTAACATTTGTCAGCAACACTGTCAGCTGTCGCCAGCTGGATTTGGAACCCTAATACGCGCCGTTTCTTTGAACCCTAATATTTCCTTTGTTTCAGGTTTAGCTTGCACGCCAAGACAAGAGGAAATCAGCCAGCTTGCTGAAGAATTAATAGAAAGATTTAATTTTAAAATATGTGACAATATATTTTAAAAACAAATCTTTTGGTTCAAGAAATATTTTTGTGCGAAATCTTTCGCTTACTCCAGCTGTACTTTGAAGATTGCTGGAGAAAATATAAAAGATATATTTCAAATATATCTTTGTGCTTCAAGAATATTATTATTAAAATATATATATATATATATATATATATATATATATATATATATATATATATATTTATGAAAGGAATATTTGGTGCAAATATATTTGTGAAAAATATATTTGTCTTGGAGCTGAAGTTTTGTTGAAGACCTAATGATTCAAGCAGCCCATCAACTCAGGGCTATATATATGTGAAGACAAAACCTAGTTTAGGTGGGAGTCTAACCGTATTTTATTATTTAGGGTCTTAGTGTTTAGGAGTTCATAGTGTTCACTTTGTGAGCCTTTCTTGCATCACATTGATGCATGTTAAGGACTAGGTTTTATTGAGTTGTATGTTACCTTCTCCGAAGCTTTGAAGCAAGGAGTTTGGTTTGATTGAGCACTTGAAGCCTTTAGGTAAAAGTGCATAGAGTATCTAGGAGTGTGTCTCCATCAAAGTGTCTTTGAAGTGTGTTTTATACCCCAGTAGGTTTACGACGGTGTGAAGGAGCATCGTTATTAAGGAAGTGACCTGGGCTGGTCATATCTAGGTTAGGCCTAAGTAGAGTTTGCACAGATAGGGATTGAGTGAGGAGGGTTAACGGGTAGTTAGACTCTGAATCAATACTATTATAGTGGATTCATTCCTGGATTGGTATCCCCCAGATTAGGAGCAGTTGCGTCCGAACCGGGTTAACAAACAAAGCGTGCAAGTTTATTTTTCTGCCTTTACTTGCTTTATTACTTGTTCTGTTATCGTTCGTGGAGACAGGTGTTGGAACATCCGTCAACACATCTGTCTACTGTGAGTGCCGGAATTTCAAAGCACACATTATAAATTCAAATATGATGTTATTATATATAGTCAAATTCTCTAATATCATGTTAAATATTAAATGAGAGTTTCATATAATTGGTCTATTAGTTTATTTTTCTATCTAAATATTGCTTAAAAAATAGTCTATTTAAACATAAATACAAATACTTAATTCAATATGTTTATATGTAATAAGTTTTTAAACATGCTAACATGTCATTTCAAACTTTCAAAAGATCTAATCCAACCAATAAAATAAGTCAATGACAAACTTTACATTTTTTGAGAAATCAAACTTAAGTTTGACGAAGTCTAGACTAGCTTATTCTCGCCCATGTTGTAGTAAGTTTGTATTTGTTACTAGTGTGTTACCCGTGCAATGCACGGATCTCGTATTTTAAATAAGTTTAGTATCCATTATATGGATTATAATTTACCATTATTTGAAACATAATCACGCCACAAATCGCAAAAAATAAAAGCAACAGTGTCTAAATGATAAATTTGGTATCTACTATTTTTAGCAAATAGGGGATTGATACACGACGTATTAAAATATAACAATTAATTCAACCGCAGTTGAGATATATTGTTATAAAGTAAAAACAAAACCTTACATGTCATAAGTCAACTCAAGGATAATACAGTTTCAGTAAATTTAAACACAAAACTATAAATAAATCCTATAACGAATACGAATTTTACAAAATCCACCGTTGGATTGAAAGTTTATATCATATAGATCATCTATAGAAAATTTTAGAAAAATTGAAAATCATTTGATATGTTATTGAGATCCATCAAGATTAACGGTTTATTAAATACTGTAAATCTTGATAAATCCCAATAAAATATCAAATCATTTTCAATTTTTTTAAAATTTTTTATGGATGCTCTATATGATATAAACTTTCAATCTACCAATAAATTTTATAAAATTTGTATTCGGTTAGATCACTTTTCACGGTGGACCACTTGTGAAGGTGGTCCACCGTAGCATTAGCCTAAATAGATAATGTAGTTTTCATTAGTTACAACCTTAATCAAAATTGAGAAGCTACAATAATAAGAACACTGTAGATTAATTCCATAAGTTTATTAGCATAATACTTATAACACGACACAAACATTTACTACATTAACATAAACACCACATACATTATAAGTAGAAACACATGGAATACAAACAAATAAAAATCCAAAACAATACATAAACTGCTAACAACATGAAACACAAGATACAAAGATTCATTAGTTTAATTTGTACACACAGGCACTATTATTACGATCATATATAGTAAATTTCACACACAAGATATCTCCAACAACAAACTCGCTTGCAGTGCAGAAATCATTCCAGCCTACGCCAATTGAAGTAGTTCTAAAAGGTTTATCCGTCATAGCAATATCAAAGGTATCAATAGTACTATTATCGGAGGAAACAATAATGTATTTGAAATTGCAGCTTCTAACGTATTCTTCAAAAGCACCAAAAATGGTCTGCACAAAGATTATTTAATCAATATAATGAAAAGAAAACAACACACTTCAAACCGAAATCAAAATGAATACAGGTACATACCAAGAAAGGTTTGCTAATGTTATCAATTGATACTTCAAGGTAGAACTCGGTTGTGTAACCAAACTTTACAAAACGACTGTGATAAACTGGAATCTGACAATAACAATCCAATGTTTTGCTACACATCAAACCAAACACACTGTTACCATAATAAAGGAAATCCACCTCCTGGTTTACATCAAAACCAAACACATCTTTCATTTCTCTCCATCCTTTGGTAAGAAGAGGACGAATAAAACTTTGATTAAACTCCACAACATGCAACTTATCCTTGTAATCAATAAACTTCCAAGTATCATGCAATTCACTACCATACTGTTTCATAAAATACGGGTCTACCTCACCAAACGTCTGAAACAAAGATTAAAATACGGCACTATTAAGACAAAGTATGCAAAAATAAACCAACATTGACATATTATAATGGTTGAAAACAGTCAACAAAATAGATGAATCCAGCACAATAAAAAAAAATGAAGACAGAACTCTCACCTGATTGTTTAGATAAATAGCAGTGAAGGAAGCCATGGGAATAATATGAAGATATTTACTATACAAAGACATTATACTACCACTTAATTAGAAAACCCTGAAAAATGGCAATGAACATATATAAAATAGTTCACACGTATAGACTCTAATAGCTCACACACTTGAACACAGAGCAGAAATAGAAAAAAAATAAGAATATAACGACATAGGGTTACAGAAAGAAGAAGCTTTTAACACTATCAGGTATTGTACTCGACAATACAACCGAAAGATTGATTGGAATCAAGTTGATGGAGATACAAAAATAATTAGAAGATAGTATACTAACATTAAATGACCCTGCCAAGACTTTGACAAAAGAGGCGAATAAACGGCTTCTTTCTTTTGTAATTCCAAAATTTTACTGTTCTTCTTCAGAAGCATTAAATTGGAAACTTAGTGGACCCACTCTTGAAGCATTGTCTACCTCACAAACTCAAAGCTAATAAGCCAAAAATAGCTGTAAATAGAGAAGAAAAAAATATGCATCCAATCCATCACTTCTTATCAAATCAAACAAAAAAAAAATGCTTAAATTGGAAATATGATACTCGATGAGACAATACCTACAAAATAGTCAAATTAATTCAAATCCTTATACTGATAAGTTAAGAACTCAATGGTGACAAAAGAGACAAAAGCAAACCACAAAAAAAACATTACAAATAACCAAAAATTAACTTTGTCAAAAAAGAAAAAAAACCAAAATTAAAAACACAATCCTTTTGTTCAACAGAAATAAAATAATATTAAATAACCTATAATTTATAACAAAAACAAAATTAAATAAAAACAACCTAACTTGTACTTAAAATTGTAACAATAAACAAAATAATTTATATAAAGAACAAATTTACCTGTTATATACATTGAAGATAAAATTCAAATTTTTCTAAATACTTCTTCATATACAACATTGATCGTTGAATTTGATGCAACCCCAGAATCATCTAGAGCTAGAATTTTGAGACCATCTCTAGTTTTAACCCGAGAAACTGCAACGTATAACTGTCCATGAGTGAACACTGGTCTAGGCAAATAAAGACCAACATTTGACAAAGTTTGTCCTTGACTTTTATTTATAGTCATTGCAAAACACAAGGAAATAGGAAACTGCCGTCTAGAAAAAGATATAGCAACGTTGGAATCAGACGGCATTAAATTCATTCGAGGAATATAAACTCTTTCACCAGCATGCGGACCATTAACAATATCAGCACCAATTATATTATGACAAAGTTCAGTAAGTATCAATCGAGTTCCGTTGCAAAGCCCAGAAGAAATATCTACATTTCTAAGCAACATAGCGGAAGCACCAACTTTAAGATGCAATCGATGGTTCGGCATTCCAGAACACTTAATATCATTTAAAAACTCAGTGGTTATCCATCTTTTGTCAATACCGACATCTTCATCGCACTTACAAATAGTATCACAACTAAGATAAAGTTTATCTTCACCCGGCATCAAAGACATAACATAGTCGTTAACATTTTCAACAACTTGCAACGTTGGTGCCAAAATAGCACGGTCTTTGAAAAAAGTGCAATCACCCATGTTTTGAATTAAGTCCGGGTAAGTTGATTCAACAATGTCTTTAATATGATTGCCAGAACTTTTGACACAAAGATCTTCGGGTATTTCAATTATACTTTCACCATCATTTGATTCTCCCAAATTACCATCACCAATATCTAGAATCCATTTTGCAAATTCCCTCAAAGATTTATCTTGTTCGATATTGTTAGAATATTGCAATCTCATATTTTGTGTCAATTTCAACACAGAGCACCTACGCCACAAAGGAGACGAATTAATTGTAGCATGAACAATATCAGCTCTACCACCCCTTGGTACAACAGGAAGAATTTGCCTAAAATCACCACCTAACACAATAGTTTTACCACCAAATGGAAGTTTCGAAGAACCCTCAACTATTTTGTTCATTACATCACGCATGCACCTTTCAAAAGATTCAAAAGCAAGTCGACTAATCATCGGAGCTTCATCCCAAATAATTAAACTTGCCATTCCTAGAAGTTCAGACTTCTTCCCTTTTTTATCAAGTCTACAAACAAATTCTTCAGTTAAAACCAACGGTATTGCAAATTGTGAATGAGCCGTTCTTCCACCGGGAAGAAGTAACGACGCAATGCCGCTAGACGCTACATTTAAAACAATTTTGCCCTGTGATCTGAAGTGAAATGAAAGTGCATTCCAAAGATATGTTTTTCCAGATCCACCAAACCCATCAACAAAAAACATTCGTCCCAAATTATTTGTCACAGCTTCAACTATTTCATTATATGCCGACAATTGTTCTTTGTTTAGGGTCGCAAATATATCATCATGTTTAGCAAGCATTTCATCACAATCGTACGACAACTCATTGGCAATAAAAATATTATCAAACGGATCAATATCAGCAGTATCTATCTGCGGCATAAATTCAAAGTCACTCAAACATCTGCCATTCGCTCTAAGAATCTTATCTATTTCAGCTAAACACAATGTTTTCAATTCGTCTGGAGATATAATCAAGTCTACAAAACATAGATATGAAATTAAATGTATATAAAAAAAGATCATCAAACAAATTAAAGCAATACTTTGAAATTAATCATGTACATTGATACTAACCTGGATTTTGGAGAAGTCGACGTTTATTATACAAAATACCATCAGCAAGAATTTTCCATTTTAATTCCCAAACACGTAAAGGATCACTCATAGATGAAGCCAACAACAACTGGGCAAATACATTCCTAAGATAATAGCCCGAGCCAAGAATAGAAAGTTCATCTATACCGTCCAAAAATTCACGGTCATCAAGTAGCAAACGTAATTCCCCACAAGCTTCACGATAAGAAGGAAACACATGTCCATTAACAGTTCGTATATCTTCAAAACTTGTACAACCAACTTGGACATTAAGTAACAATCTCATATAATATAACTCACGATTGCTAGTCGGAATAAACGTCAACCTACCAATTGATTGACCTCTTTGTCGAGGACGCCAGCAACGATGATCAGAATCATAAACAAACAGAGAAGGATACTGAGTGTACGTAAGAGTACGTCCTGAAGCATATTTCTTGTTTGCCTCCATCCAAGCAAGAAACATAGTTTTCTTTTCTCGATTTCGAGCCAAAACAGATCTCAAATTTGAATCATCCCTAAAGGTTATCCTTTGTTCACCACGAAGATGAAAACTCAACCGCTGTACAGGTGGCCATCTATGGTGAATCTCAAAACCGAAAATCCTCCATATTGACTCAGACGGGGATAAATATCTACAATCATAAAATTGTTTGATTTCATCTACATGTTCTTTATTCCCAATTTCAAGAGAAGCTGTCACTCTATCAACTCCTTTAGTGATATACTTAAACAGATACTTGATGCAGTTTGACTTATTGCAAAATTCAATATTCACATGAGCTTGATATTTCATAATCAAAGTAGGATTATATGGAACAACACTCCTATTATCTAAAAGAACGCCTTTTTTTAGGACAGTCACACCTAAATCGCGACGACGATAAACAGGATATCCACTTTCATCAAAAGATGTCTTGCTTAGAAACTTTTTTGGATAGAATTTGGAGCATCGCTTACCTTTCATACATGGTGAAGTTGTCCCAGCAACACCGCAAGGACCATGTATCATAAACTTGCACACAGTGGAATATAATTTTGGATATTTACTCGGATCAGGCAACTCAGCAGAAATAACAGCATCAATTGACTCTGGAGATTCAAGTGTATCTTGTTCATCAAGCCACAACAATATATGTGCATGAGGTAATCCTCGCTTTTGAAATTCAATAGTATAGACACCTACAAAAATAAACAAAAAATTAAAATACTAATTTAATTTACATACATAACTCAAAAAAATGTGTCTTACTTGCAACAACTTTTCCAAAGAAATGTCCCCTCCTAAAATCATCCATCATATCATTAAGTTTGCGTTGGAAAACACGGCAAGTGATGTCAGGTCGATACGGAGCATAATTCCCTGATTTGGACAAATGACGCTGGATTTCCTCCCATTTTGGATTACATGTTACAGTGAGGAACAAATCGGGATATCCAAATTTTTTACAAAGTGACATTGCATCTTGGCAATTATTAAACATATACCTTCTACCACCAACAAACGAAGTAGGAACTACAACTCGTGTTCCAACTGAAGATCCATCGATATCACCCCTTTCAATAGCTTCTTCAACACCAGCTAAAAAATCCGCCCGAATCTTCGTCTGATTATTCCTAATATATGACAAACGTTGTGATTCGATCATAGAGTACAAATCAACAACAAATTGCTGAAACAGACGCCTGCCATCAAATAAAACTGACTTTTCAACTTCTCTTTCTTGCAACCTAAAGGCAACAAACTCCCGGAGAGTAACACGAACTCTCTTTTTCAAACTAACACTTGAAGTTGATGCCTTGCGCTTCAATTTCTCATCATATTGGTCTTCACCATGTGGAAATAACAACGGATACTGTAACGGTATATACTTTGCGTGGGTCTCATGGATTCTTTGTAGTTTACCATCACATTCACGAACAACTATATCCCTTCCCTGTTCTGTGCTATCAAAGTCACCAACAATTAAGGCAGCAACTTCACTAATGTGAGGAACATTATATGTATTGGGATCAAAGTTTCGATTGCGAAAAAGTCGCAACTTCACCGGAACATTCTTGTTCACTTGACGAAAATCTCTAACCATTCTAAAACTTTTAACTAAAACATTGTACTCGTCCATGACCTTCATCAAATCTTCAACCAAGGATACATCTAATTCATTTTGACCAGCCTCGTCCCTATAATTAAATTAAAAACATACATAATTAATAAATTTATTATATCTAATACAAATATAAAAACAAATTAAGTAATTCAACATAAAATTAAAAACCAACCTAAAATGAGACAAACGATTTTCAACTTCATTCTCGGTATCATATATGTACAGTTGTGCAAATTTCGGTGTATCACCTTCTTTTGGAATCAAACTTCCAATTCTATGATAATTTTGTCCAGATATAACAAAATTAGGAGGACCTCGTCCGTCACTTCCACGACGTTCAACTCGACCACCAAAAGAAGTAAAGGAAAACATGTTATTGTAACACCTAAGATTTGTCATGAAATTAACACTCCTTGAATCAACTCCAGAAAACAAATTTCTAATAAGGAGAGGAGGCTCAATCATTTTGGTCAAAACAATATTTCCTTTCATACAACAAAATGATACTTCAACATCATCTAACTCTAAACTCTTTCCAACCGTTTTAGAATTCCAAACCAGAGCACCACATTTTGGACACATAACATTCATATCACCTATATCATCATAAGCTGCAAAAAATATAGAAAACATTATATATCCAAATTGAATGTTGTAAAAACCTAAACACAACAGCATTTACACATGGTACAAATTAACACAAAATACCTTGCATTTCAGCAACCCGAAAGAGAGCAGCATTGGACAATTGTATATCAACAATAACAGAATTATCAACCTCATTGTTGCATTCTTCTTGAACAGATGAACGTTTTGAATTCCTTTTTTTTTTTTCATTGAATGAGCTAAAGGATTCTTTGTTGAAGACACTAATTCAATAAACCCAGAAAAACATAGTTTAACAAACAAATGATATGAATAAAGATTTAAAAAAAATAAAGTGACAATTGGGGTCACATACATCCACGCCTAAGTAAAGGTTTCTGTGGACAAACACGAACACGCAATCTCTTCAATTTCATTTTTTCAATTCTCTCTTTACGTCTTTTTCTATATGAGTTATTGCTGTTTAGAATGTGTGAAAAACCTATAGAAATAATCACCACAAAATAATAGTTAACATTGTGCTTTTTGAATTAATCAAACAGAGCTCAAAACATATATTTCTTATAACTAATAAAAACCTTCAATTTCCTCAACAGACGAACAGTCTAAATTGTTTGAATCCATCTCCATGGCAATCCATCTCTCACCTTGATGTTTACACATGAAAACACTATTAATTACACTAATAACGAAACTTAAACAAATAACTATCAGTATCCTATAAACAACTAAATAATAAGTAACACCATCACAAAAAGTTTCTTCAAAAAACATCACCATAACGAAAAGCTAAAGAAACATACCAATAATATTAGATGAATTCACAGAATTACAATGCACAGATTTTCTTTTCAGATTCAGTTTGTCCTTCCTTTGTTTACGCCTAAATTTGGCCAATCTTTCACAGTTCGTCTCATAGCAAACGGAGGAGCTCAACCTATGAATGGCTGACCTGCACTCTGGTTTGGTAAATTCAAAATAATCAACCAAACAACAAAAAATACAATAAAAACTATTGAGCTCAACAAACAAATGAATAAAAACTTAATCACAAGATAACCATTTCTTGTCAAAGAAACAGAACCCCTGAAATCAGCAGCTCTCCTTTTGAAATTCAACTTTTCCTTCCTATGTTTTCGGTTAGCCTTAGCTAACCTTTTACGATGTTCATCACCACCAACAACGATATTCATTACAACAATAATTGATTCCAACAAAAAAGAGTATGAAAGCTCAGAGACTTTCAAAAGATTCAATAAAAGAATGAATAAGAAAAAATAAAATCATAAAGAAAACTACACAATGTAATATTATATTCAGCAAAAATTTGACTATTCTAGCCACTTGGAAAACAAAAAAATATTACATATATTAAAATACAAAGTGTTATATTAAATCGAATTTAATTTTTATACTAACATGTTTATCTTTAAATGAAATTATGTGGTTTAACTAACAACATGATTTTTTTAAAATATAGATTTTTTCAAATATTATACTCTTCAAAAACATTAATGCCTTAATTTAGATCAGAAGCAGTCGTTACCAAGCTCGACCACTAACAACATGATTTACTTTGAATAATAATATCTCAACTTTTAACAAAGTCGCAACTTTCAATTTGTCTTAACAGCACGGTAGATAACAAAAAAAACATTTAGGCTCTGTTTGGCAAAAATAGCAGATGGCTGATAAGCTAGCTTATGGCTGATGGTTGATAGCTTATAGCTTATAGCTGATGGCTGGTGACTTATGACTAATAAGCTGAATGAAGTGTTTGGTAAAGTTAGCGGTTCAACTGTCTGATAAATGTAAAATGACAAAAAAAAACATATTAAATCTTATATAAGAAATCATTATTAAATCTATATCTAATTAATATTTAAGACACTTCAAATTAAGTTATTCAAATTTATTAATTTAATATATCTTTTATATATTATTATTTTTTTATATAGAATTAAATTTATTTTCATTTCAATTATTATACTTTATATAAAAGATTAATCATTATATTTTTTAGGTTTATATAACAAATATATAAAAGATAAATCAAATGTACTAAAAAAAAAACTATGACAATATATCTACATGCATCTTTTATAGTAATATAAATACATGTAAAATAAATCAAAAGTATTAAAATAAAATGGTGATAATGATAATATAATTATGTATGATGCGTCATAAAATATTGTTACGGTAAACAACTTTTTTTTTTAATATTTATGTACAACAAAATTTTAAAAGGAGATATAACAACGAAAAAAAAGTAAGTACAATATAGTACAAATAATAATGGATAGGCTAGCGTAAAAAATTATACGAAATTTTCCTATTTTATTTTAAATTGTAATAATATATTTTTAAAGATAAAAATGAATTTAAGATAAAAGTATATAAGGATAAAAACTGACGAAGTGGGTAAACTATACAAATTTAAATATAGAAAGGGTATTTATTTTATTTCATTTCATAAGCATTGGAGGCAAAATGTCGGGAAAAAAAAAGCATTGGAAGCAAAATGTCGGAAAAAAAAGCATTGGAAGCAAAGGAATAACGGTTTTATTTTATATTGTAATAAATAAATTAAAAAGGGTAAAAATGAATTTTAGGTAAAATGATAAGGGTAAAAATGGAAGAAAAGATAATAACCTATAAGCTATAAGCTCATAAACTCATAAGCTAATTGAAATACCTTCTGGAAAATATGCTATAAGTTAGTAAAATAAGCTATAAGTCAGTGTTAAAAAGACTGTTACCAAACAGATCTTTTAGCTTATAAGCTATAAGACATAAGCTATAAGTCAGTTTGGTAGTGTTGCCAAACAGACCCTTAGTTGGCCTCATCTGGTTTGAGAAAAAATTCACAAATGAACCACAATTAAAATTGAATTTAATATTGATGATCAAATTTTTCATATTGGAATAAAACATATTTACCTCTTTTATCTAATAAAATATAATTATTTTACAGATAAACCTATTTATAATTTTGATAAAATATAGTGAAAATACACTGAATACACAATTTTTATTTAAAGAATATATCTACGCATGACCATATTATAGCAAACTGTCAAATTTAGTATTAAATTAAATAGAAAAAGCTGTGATCCAATCAAACTAATGCATTTGAGAAGGGTATGTAAGATATAAATCTCATTAATTTGTAAATCTACATTAAACTTGTTGGTCCATATTTATGTATTGCTTTTCTTTGTTATCAAAAATTGCGTGGCAGTTATGTTGTAAATTGTATTGAGACACATTATTATTTCTTAATGATTACAAAAAATGAAGCAGTGCAAAAATTACAAAACACAATTTAAATTAGATTCAAACAAACATAAACGAAATTTCCTATAACTAAAGCATAGTTCAAATAACAACACTGATGAATAAGATATAATCCAACAAAGACGAACAAATTATAAAATTGAAATACTGACTTAAAACATACTTAGTTTAGATTACAACCACCATGATTCTGGTAAAACCCAAAATATTGAACACAGCTAGAATTGTTTGGAAAGCATCTTCAATCATTGGTTTCTTTCCAGCAGCAATAGACTCCGGAACAATTGAATCCACCTTAGTCATATTAAGATCCGAACATAAATCAACAAAAACTGCTTCAAAAATACACTGCATTAACATTAAATGAATTTAGTCAAATATACGTTATTGATCTTCGACGGTAACTAAACCAATAAAAAATTAACAATTAAAATATCAATAGTACAAACCTTAGTTGGAGTATAATTGTTTCCGGTCACATGATATTTTTTAATAATATCATTATTATCGGTCATGCGTACAACTTCAACAATTTTATCGGAAAACTCATCAACTCTTTGTTTTTTTTTACGATTAGTAGCAACAACTTATTGAACAACAGTTTCTCACCATCAGAACTCAAAGCAAAGACAATACCCTAAGACAAAAAAAATAATTAAGACAACACAATAAACTATAACTATAAATCTTTAAAATTAATAAATTAAAAAAAAATCAATTAAAAACTGAATAATACATTGTTTTTTATGCAATCAATTCCTTCAAGCACATTTTCACACAATGGCAACACAGCAGCAGATGTTGAATCCTGAATGCCAATTTGAAGTGAACACCTACAAAGAATAACGCAATATAAACATCAAACGACACATATTAACAAACCAAGTCATTATGGTAATATTACTTCCAAAAACTACGAACAATACCTAGAAGTGGCGCTAAACACAGTAACATGGCAGGAAACACAATAATATGATCCACTCGCAAACTCGAAAAATTCACCACACTGACAGACTGGATAGAAACAATGTCCAACTTTGAATACACCACGAATCTTACAGCAAAAAACAAACAATCCTTCTTCGGGCGTATGAACAAAATCAAAAACACTCTTATGGGGATACAGCCCACCGAACTCTAATAGTTTACATGATATGGAACTTGAATAGTACTCCTTGTCAACCAAAGGATAAGTATCAGTGGAAAACCCCATCCTGAAAAATTTAAGACGAATTAAACATTAAAATTAAATAATAAACACAAAAACAAACAACATACTGGAAACAGAGATGCAAACTTACTCGTTCTTAAACTTATAAACTTCTACGATGGGCGCGTTCACTGATATTCTAGTTATATGTTCCACACTTTCAACATACACAAAACCTAAAAGTTTGAAAATTTAACACCATAATAATTAGATAACAAAATAGATATAAAGATGCTCTACAACTTCAATGTGTAAATAACTAATAAGATATAAATAAAATAAAAAAATCAATCAAGAACCTTGTTTACTCTTGATCTTCACAAATTGCAGTAGCAAAACAGGTAACTGACGGTTACTTTCGTCCATCAGGATCTTCAATTGACTCACATACTCACCAAGTAAAATACATTCACAGATCCCACTTAAAATATAAATAAACACCGTAAAAAAAATGAAAACAAAAATAACACATAACCTTATAATATCAACAAAATTTAAGACTAAAATACCTCACGTCACTTATGGTCACTTTAACAGCAACGCTACTATCAAAAGGTTTAGACTGGATCTCATTCACAACCCCAATAACATCTGCAATATATCAATCAACAAAAACCCAATAACTATCACGTCAAAATATTTAACATGTTATCTAATAACAAACTGAAAATTTTATAAAACAAACAAAGTAACTTTCACAGATACATTCCATACCAATCAAGTAACTCAATCCAACTCCATGGTTTCTAATCTTTTCAGAACTGAATAAAGACAACGAATATCGAGGAATAATTAAACTGTGAGAAGGCATAACCACAGTGTTGGTAAGAAAAACCAACTTGAATTGATTTAACGTCGTCGTGAACTTGCTCATGTTATGCTTCACTTTAAAAAACGATATGAGATATACGCCATCTTCATATAGAACCTTCAACAGACGTTCAACGCATTGTGCAGGAACGGTGGCCTGAATCTTTTTACCCTACAGACAAATATAAAACGAAATTACATCAACAATTTTAATAAAACACAAGTTCACGAATCATGTCAAAACAATAAAAATTTACAAATTAATTACAACCTCTTTGTCAACTAAAATCAGTTGTATCTCAGTAATCTTGTTTAAATCAATAACACTTCTTTCGTACCACAATCTAATAACTCTCACTTTGATAGACCAATCTGATTTAGAGTTATCAATACAAAGAAATGGTGTGACCTCCGAAAATAAAGCCATTGTACACTGAACAAACTTTTTGACAAAGAAATAATAACTTTGTAAGTGATATGAGATTCAAAGCATGCAGCTACTTCTATATAAGGAAAAAATACAATCTAATCGACTTCAAATTATACAAAAGCCCTTCAAAATTGATTAAAAGCAGTGGGAAACAACCTCGATTAAATCATATATCAGAAATTTAATTACCAATAGGAAATATAAGACATATGCATTAAATGTGAAAACTATGAGTGACTTGTTGGGGTTTTTTTACTACTTTGGAGGTGACAGCAAAATGATCACAAATATATATTGAGAAGACCACACAATAATTCATTATCTGAAAGTGACACCACTGATTAAGCAAATCGTAATTATAATAAAGTTATGTCTATCACATACTAAAACGTTAATAAAACTTTGAATTTAACCATAATTTTTCCCTCGTAAACCACTAATAATTAATACTCTCATCTAATTTTTCTTACCTAAATTTGAATTTTGAATTAGTTATTTACTATGTATTGAAAATAACACATTTTTCTCAACTTAATTTAAATTTTGAATTAACCATTTGCTATGTATTGAATATAACACATAAATTATATTTAACACCTATTAAAACACAAATTAAGCTATTAACTTAACCCTAATTTTTCCCTCCTAAACCACTCTTAATTAATACTCTCATCTAATTACTCTCATCTATATTTGAATTATGAATTTTGAATTAGTCATTTTTAATATATATTAAAAATAACACAATTCTTTAACCTAAATTTGAATTTTAAATTACTCATTTAATATGTATTAAAAATAACACATCACTAAATGATTTTATTTGAATATATTTTGTACTACCATTTCAAGATCAAATTATTTTGATTCTATATGATTTCAATTTTATGATATTCACTATTTTTATTAAGTTATTAGTATTATTTAGTTTCATTTGTACACTCTATTTTAAATTTAAATCTATTTATGTTTAGATTTCATTTCGTTTTTTTATTTGTAAATTTTAATTATAAAAATTTAAATAATATATTTATCGGTCAACTAAATCAATGCAAAGCACAGGTCAAAGTATAGTCCTGCATTAATTACTTAGCATTTTTATTAACCTACATAATTAAAAAAATTTATACCACTCTTCTCTTTATAAGTAGAAATGCAACATATTTTGTGCTAGAACAGTAAACGTTGTGTGAGGTACTATTTCAGCGGACTGTTGGTATTAATAATCTATAGGTTTCTTGTTTCGATTTTTTTTCAGGATTTGTAATCACCAACTCCTTTTTGTTCGTATAATGAAGTACTTAGCATTTTTATTAACCTATGTAATTAACAATATATATTTTTACAACTTATATTATTATAATACCCTAACTTTATTGAACGCATGAATACATTTTTTTTTTTCCAATACTCTATAGTTCCTATGAATATGATAGATAATTCAACGTAAAATGTCAACATGTTATAACAAAAAAAAAAAACATCGACAAATTATAAATATAACCCAATAACAAAAAGAAAATATTCTTTAGGACTATGGATTACAAAAATAACTTCTACATGAACTATTTTTATTTTGGCGTCTTGGTATATTACATTTAAAATGCACCTGTTTAAACATTACAATTTTACCAACACATTATCAATTTTAATATCACCAAATTTTAGATATTCAATTTTGGGGAAAACTATAGAACTCATATTAACCAACTCAACACAAACATAATATAAAAATTATACTGTACACTGTCACTTAGTTATAATTAAGAGATCACTTTCCACGAAAACCATTTTTAAAATCAACAACAAAGACACACTAAGTTATTTATAACTACATTCCTATTTTTATTAAATTTGAAAAACAATTTTTTTTTTAGATCAATTGCTTAAAAAAAATAAAAAATTGGTTCAATTAACAACAAACAAATTTATATTCTCAACTCTATTAATAAAACGAAATATCATACACTATTTTTTGTAATTAACATATTTAATTCCCAACATTAATATTATAATAGTCTTTATAATCCAAATAGGAAACAAATTCAATACATCATTGAACCTTTGAAGGAACAACTATAAAAACAACATAAAAAACAGTACGCAAAGAAAAATTACAATAATCAAACACCAAAGCTAACAACAACAGGACTTAAATTAACACTTAATACTACTTAAACAAAGCATTTAAATTATCTTAGGATGTTTCCCGTACTTGTTTCCATCAACTTCAACAGTGGATTCACAGAGGTACTCAGCCTTTCTCTTAGATTCAACGCAAGAAGACTTACCACTTGATTTCTCAGACTCAGTTGAAGAACACATATCAAAAACACGAATTGGAGACAACTTCCGGGAAAAAAACTGATCAACTCCATAACAGGGCATATAATATTCAAAGAATTTATCCAAAATCTTAGGATCAGTCAAAGTGCCAACTACTTCATAGCACGCAGCAACATTACCAACTTCTCCAGCTTTATTGATAACTTTAAACAGAATGGCATCCCCATATAACACATCACACTCATTAGGATACATGGAAGAATCTTCACCCTAAAAACAAAAAGGATCAACAACACAAGAGAAACATAGGAATAATAACTTTAAAAATACACACAATAATTAAAAAAAAATCAGAACTCACAATGGAAGACAACACATCACAGGTCTCAAAGGCCGGCTTTTTAACTTCTTGGTCAAACAGCACAAAAGTAGTGTCGCCAATTTCATCACGAACATTAATTTTCAACCGAAATCTACATAAATTGCAAAAAAGTTAGGTAAATTTGATTAGTTTTAAACTTAAATTCGCAAAAACAATTTATCTAACAACCTTGGTTCATCGCAGAAATCGGGGTCAGAATACCACATATCAACTCCTTCGCAAACAGAATCATACCAGCCAACTACAATACAACTTGAAGAATCTTTTGTAGCAATCAAATCAGTTAACCTTTTAATATCCAAATCTCCAATAAACTCATCCAAAATAGAACAATTGGTCTTAACAGAAGAGCCAATAATTTTTATGGAAGAATCCAACTGAATAGAAGGAGCAACAACTTTCCTTATTTTACTTGCAAATGATGCAGCTTTATAAACTTCAGAATCAACAACTTGTGAATTAACTGGTTGACCTACTTTAACCTAGAACAAATCAAACAAATTAAAAACTATAACCACACAATATCTATACACCAAATTTATATATTAAAATCAAAACAACAATAATGAATCATTAAACAATTTAACCTACATTCTGAGAATATGCAGTAAGACTTGGATCAAGGTAAACTTCAATGATATTAGTATCAATGAGCACATCCAAAACTTGCACTAAAATAGCACCACATGAGTCACAACCATAATCCTTCCTAACTTTAAAAAGCATAGGATCACCAATGTATTGTTCAACTTCTTGGGGATATATATCCAAGCATCCATTCTGATAATGAAATAACAAATAGTACACACCAATAAAGAAACCCCCAAAAGAATCAGTAACTAACAAAACTGGAAAACACACTAACCTTTTTTCCAAATTTAGTATATGTGATTGGAGTAAATTTCTTGACAACATCATCATACATTACGAATTCAATTTCTTCCAATTCATCGCCAACTTTGATCTTAAGACGATACCTACAACAAAGTCGGATAAGTCAAAAACTGGCAATAAAGGAACATTACTAATGCCTAACAATATCATAACAAAGCATACCTTGGATCACTTTTGTTATCATCATCAAAAAAAATTTCAACTCCTTGAGAAACTCCAAAAAAAAAACCAACAACATAAGCAAGAACATCCTCTTCAAGTGAAACTAAGTCTATCAATTTTGAAATCTTTCCACCATCAATAAACCCTTGTATATGAACCGAAGGAAAACGTGGAGAAGCAGACACATTCATACTCAAAAACTTTTACTTAAAAAAATAACCAATCCTTTTAGAAAAGTATGTATATTCACAACTAAATTAACTGAGTATAAATAGAACATAATCTAAAATTTCAAATGAAATCTTGGAGGGAAACCCAAAATAAATTTCCAAATTTTACCTGATAACTCACAAACAAAACCTAATATTCACACGAAGCAAACATATAACGAAAACGACAAATTTACATGGAAACATAACAAAAATAACAATTCCCTGTAGACAGCGACAGATACACACAAACGTGACTGAATGTCACACCACTGCAAAAGTTCCATGGGGTTACCCCACAAAGAACCTTCATTAATGGAAGAAAATTTAATGCAAGCACTACAACAACATTAAATGAAGATATATCTCTCAAATACTCTGTCATTCGTACATATCAGTAAGAATAAAACAAAACGAATTAACTGAAGAGTATAGAAACAAACGTCCTGATATAATACAAAGTACAACTTAACAATATTAAAATAAAACAAAGATTACTTTTTATCATTCCCCAATACATGAAAAACGAAAGTAATTCACCAGGATAAATAACCACAAAACTCTATTATCAACTCAATAAATAACAGCAAAATTTCTCAACAGGTACACATATGGCTGAACAATTATTCATAAATTTCATAAAGAATAAACAATTACCCAATTATTCAGAAATTTCATACTGAAAATTTCACCTTACATAAACTCAATATATCCAAATCACAAAGCATTAACAGACACAAAATACACACATCAACGAACCTCACACTTAAAGAGAAAAATTCAATTTATGTAGAACCCAAAAAGGAAAGCAAGTAAATCCATATCTTCAAGATCTACAAACGGGTGATAAAATCCAATAAACTGGAAATAAAAAAAGAAAACCAACCTACAAAACATGGTATCGAGTGGGTTTTAAAGAGCAGCTGAATACGTCTTTCAAGGGATTCACGAAAAGAATATAATAATAATAATAAAAAAATTGTTTATCTCAAATTTGATCTCTCTTAAACTAACCAAAACGAAAAACACAAAAGAGAAATATATTTACGTTTTCTAAAAAAGACCAGACAAAAAATTAATTGGGCTTCTCTTTAGTTACAAGTATGAAGCACGGACTCTGACACGGACACCGCGACACGACACGGACACTCCGACACCACTAATGTAAAAAATATACGACACCGACACCGCTACATATTTATAAAAAATATAAGTTTAGAATTAAAAATACATACATATGCATCTAAGTTGAACAAATTTTTCAATAAAAAAAGTTTTAAAAGAATATATAATAATACATTTGACATTTACTCATCCATCTATTATCGATAAACTAAAAATAATGTAATTAAAATGTAATATCTTTAATCCCACATTGATCAATATTATTATTTCGACATATTTTTAATCGTTGTATATATGTCTGAGAAAAGTAGAAGCAAATAAAAAAAAAAAAATTTGGACACTTACCCCGACACGTTTGTACGAGTGTCTTATAGGTGTCGGACACTGATTTAAGGAGTGTCGGAATAAAGAAAAAATTGTTTTTTTGGACACCTCTCCGATACGTTTGTAGGAGTGTCGTACGGGTGTCATACGAGTGTCGGACACCGACACGTGTCGGACACCGCGACACGTCTAATCATAGAGGTGTCGGTGCTTCATTACATACAACCCAAATAACCAATACCTATTAAGCCCAAAGTAAAACGACAAATTTAAAACACCTGAATTTATTAACTACAAAATATAAAACACCACTGCATATTTATTTTCAAAAATAAGTCAAACAATACTTCATTCGAAAAATCAACAAATGTACAACACAAAATAAAAATATTTAAATTTTATTTTGTGGATTTTAAGATATCAATTAATGAAACCATAATATTCACATAATATATCAATTTTAAAAAAATCAGATTTCATATTATAGAAAACTAACACATACAATTATTAATAATACTTTAAATATACTGATAAATCTTCAAAAAAAGATTCAATAGTATTCTCAACAACACATAACCAAGGCACATTAATTTTTGATTAACAAAGATTTCAAATTAACAACATGGATTTATATATCTTATTTAAATGCTGACAACAACAATTTGACAATCACAATACAATTGAAAAATATAACAAATTTAATTACTTTAAGAACGAAAAAATAAAATAAACATAAAGAGCAAACTACACATTTATATAATATGCTTATATTATCATAATTATAAAAGGGAAGCGTATAAAACACATTACACTTGATTTGCGGTCGTTATACCTAATGCATCAACACTACAACAACGAAAGTAGCAAATACATCACAAACTAAACAACAACAACAACAACATAATCTTGATCAAGCAAGAATTCGTTTAGAACAAAACAAATAAACGATTTATTTAGCTAGACGACCAACAAATAGAACCCATAAGACACTGCAAGTCACTCCTCCGAAACTTTGGACTCTTTCGAAATACTTGCTTCAGCATCAACACATTCAGAAAAGGCAGCAGACAAATTTCTCTTAGTAGATTTAACTTGGTCCAAGTCCACACCAAGTCGCCCAGGTACAAATATTTCTAAATCATTGTTTGAGTCATCATCCAAATTAATAACTCCGCCCACAACTTCTTCTTCATGTTTACAAACAGGAGGTGTCACCATAAGATCTGCAACAAAATCTTCATCCTGAGTATCATCAACAATTTCTTCATCACCACCAGCTTCATTATCATCATCATCAGCTTCAGAATCACATTCATCAACAGCCTAAGTTACAAAATAAAACAATGTCAAACATAGAAAAAACAAAATAACCTAAACAGATTAAAATTAAACTTTTAAAAAATAGAAAGCCAGAACAACAACAAATTCTTACAGCATCAAATTCTGCAATTATAGTTAAATCACTGCACATCCTCTTGACTCTAAAAGAATCATCAAACCTTAAAGTTCCAGTTGATTTTTTCTCAACCTTGAACAGAAATTTCTTCCCTTTCAGCATCTCCAATTCAGGAGGATAATGCTCAGCATTTTCAGCCTAACAACAAATATCAGAACAACTAAACACAAATTTAAAGGTCATAACTCAATGGAAAATATAAGGTTACTAAACAAACCTTAGAGGCAGCTACCAATTCAAAGCAATGTTTACCAACAATAGCACCCACATCAGCATCAAACACAACAAATACACCTTGAGCAGTACCATCATCAACTCTGAGTTTTACCCGGAACCTGAACCATATACATAAAACAAAATTACACACATTGAAGCTGCTAAAAAAATAATTAAATGGTAACAGAATACCTTGGAACCATTTTGAAAACATGCTTGACACAATACTTGCAATAATACGCCCCTGAGTCTGCAGAAAGACTTCTATGACACCTACAGGATGGATACCACCAATCCTCAGCTTCAACCAAATCATCAACAACTGCACTAACCACGTATATACCATCTTCGGCCAGCCCAACCAAATTAGCAATGGAAGTCTTAGGATAATTGATTAAAAAGTCATCCTCCAAAGCTGGCTTAGGACGAGGACCAATAACAGGAATAAAGACAGCAGATTCAATAACCCCAACCCCAACAACCAACCTAAATAAAATATGAAAACAACAGAACATCAAAAATAATTACTTGCGCAAAAAATAAAATACCAAATCAATAAAGATTAACAACAACTTACTCTTTTTTGAAAGAAACAACCTCTGCTATTGAGGGGTTGACATAAATCCTAGTAGTATTAAGAACATTTTGAATGGATATTTTTCCTGAAGTAAACAATCAATTGTTCAGGTAACATAGTATTTAATAGGAAACAACAAATAAAAACCAAATAAAATATAATTCATAACCTCCAAATATCTTAATCTTAGCAAACTGAACAACAGCAACAGGCAATCCACCACCACAACCGGCAACCATATCTTGAACAGCTTTCACATAATCACCAAATAATGCACACTCAAGCTTTCCACTGCTCAGATAACAAATAATATCTTAAACAAACACATCAACCACATAGCTGAACCAAATTTTAAATTCATTGAATAAAACATTTACCAACCTATTATCAGTCAACTCAAGCAAAATCATCTTAATAACCTTTCCATCCCGAATATACTCCCTCTCAGGTGAAATACCAGTTATCAAAGCTACAACATCTGCAAATAATTTAAAACAGACAATAAATAAATAAATAAACAATAACCACAATGACAGTCAAAAATAGACAACTACTAACCAACTAAGAAGTCGTGATCAGGTCCATAAGCAACAACACCTCCAATAGTGGTAAGGGATAAACCATAACGATCTATTGCACTGCTTTCAGAAATCTGAACTTTTGTTTTCATCTCAAAGTTTAGTTTATAAGGATGTGAGGTTGAACGATACAAACCAGATTCGCGTGTTACAGTGAAATGGGACATCTTATAAACATTCCCTTCAACAATTCTGGAAGTAAAAAGATAGAGCAACTGACGACGAACAGAGGCATGGATCTTGGAGCCCTATAGAACAATTTCGGCAACAATTAGAACATCAACTACCATCAATAAAACCGTGAATCAATTCATTAAGAAAATAGAACAACTAATCACTACCATGTTGCTTACCTTTTCATCAATCAACACCATCTCAATTGAGTTCACTTGATCGGGTTTGATGAAAGAGTAGACAGTCCACAACCGAAGCACACGTACCTTGATGCGCCATGAATCTCGCCCAGGACTCACAGAACCAACCAAATCAAACGCAGTATTCATTGCAGCAAACTTATAAACTCACTTTAGCTGTTAGATAGTTGCAATGAAAAAGACCCACGCTCCACATTTTATAGCCAACAAAAGTTAAAACACAAAATAATAAGTTAAAAGAATTTAATGAACTCTTATCTTTTCATATGAATATGACATTACTAAAGGTACAACTAAACAGTTGAAGTGATTGACATACCACATAAAACAAAAAAACTTAATAACAACTGCAACAAACAATAAATACCACAAGTAGGGTTTAAAGTGGGCCACTCGCTACGAAAAACTTTTCGTAAATTTTATAATCAACTTTAATCGTGGGACGTTTGAGAAATTTTCCTCCACGCACAAGAGACCACCTGCATGTAAAATCACCGATCTACAGTGTTTGGAAGGCCAAATTTAAGGTGCCGCTTTGTTAAGAGTGGGGATTTACCATATATTTTTTGAGGAGGGATCCGTTGACTCCAGGAGTAAGTCTCCATTGACTTACTCCACTTAATAACTCGATATCGGCATTGTATTTCTTCAATCCGACCGTTGAATTTAAAGATCTCAATGAGTAGATCAACTCCATAAATTTTTATAAAAATTCAAAAAATGTAGTTATGTATTTAGACTATCGAAATTCAACGGCTTTTTTAAAAGTTTGTCGTACGTTCAATTGAAGTTGTAAAAAAAAGTAGCAAACAATTTTGAATTTTTATAAAAATTTATGGAGTTGATCTACTCAATGAGATCTTTGAATTCAACGGTCGGATTGAAGAAATATTATACCGATATTGAGTTATTAAGCGGAGTAAATCAATGGAGACTTACTCCTGGAGTCAACGGATCCCTCCTCATATTTTTTTGTGCAAATACCTTATTGTATTGGTTATTTTCATTGCTTGTGCATAACATAACTACCTTTAATTGGGCAATTAATTGTCCAACAATCTACTACACACTCCTATGGTTATGTGAGTTTGCAAAAGGTTCAAGTTTAACACTCAACGTTGACATGGGTTCTGTTTCCCTCTAGATATATATCCACAATATCCATAGATGGAGCACACCAACAACCTACACTTTTTCATTTCACAAAAGGAAACTTTCTATTTCAAACAATAGAGAATAAAGGTAGCAATTGATTATTCAGTTTCGTGTATATATTGTTGAAAGTGAAATATGATTGCCATTTTTTTTCTTCTTTTTCTTATTTCAGGAAAGGAAATATGATTGCCATTATAACACAATGTGATTTAACAAAATAATAAATTGCATCCCTCCATCTAACAGTATTTTCATGGCAATATTAATCTCAAATTTATTAACTCTTTGATTTTTTTTTATTTTTTATTTTTATGTTATACATGTGTCTAAACATATTTAATTTATGAAAATCAATCATTAGTTAATTCAGTGGTTATTGACGTTGTACGTTAGTTAATTCATTTCATATTTGAAAGCAAGATACAACCAACTAGACAAAACAAGACAACTATTTCACATTAATAAGAAGTCCTACAAAACAATCATCAAACTTCTCTAATAAAAATTGTATTAAGTATACGTTTGGTTTAGCTTTTGCTTAACTCAAATCACTTTTCAATGCAATTTTTGCACTGAATTGTAGTTTCTACTTAAATGAGTTTGAACTCCAACCTACCATTAAAATAAACAACTTATAAATTTATATGTTTCCATTAAATTCTAAGCTCGCATATATTTCAAATTTGTTATTGTAAAATTACTTTCGAATTTCTTTTTATAATTTTCAGTTTCTGAAAGAAAGAAAAAAGTTGATGTGTTACAAACAGATGAGAAAAAATATATAAATAATTGTGTTGTAGTATTTTTTTTATAGGTACCTTTTGCTAGATCTAACCATATTAATTTGTGTTTATATAACTATTTTTCACTGTTATTACTATTAGAGCTCAAGACTAGACAAATTCCGCGAGTAAATAAACAAATTCGTCCTTGAATTCGTACACATTAATTTCATCCTTCAATTTATCAAAATAACTTCCTACAAGATCTTTTGTTGTTTGCTGCGATGACGTGTACTGTTATAAGCTAACGTGTCCGGCCACATCAGCTCCCACGTATGCCCCAATTGTGTATGAATATTAGAAATTTAATTTAAACTCTACCACCCACTGGTGACAATAAATTAGCTAAATTCTCAATAAAAAAAGAAATCTAAAGCAAAACAACAATATTAGTATTATTTTTTTCTTCACAATGTTCTCTCATAGTACAAAAAATGAGGGGGAATGTCTTTTGTATTTAACTACTCTTTTTAATAACCATATATATGTGTGTTCCACTAGTAACTAAGTAGCAAAATACATTCCAAAACTTGCCTCTATCTCTTGGCTTTAGGAAGACAAGTGCTCAAGAGTAGGAAAGCACCAGGAATATTGATTTACATGGTTGTATTGTACAAAACTATTTCTTTCTTCATTAAACTAATTTCTTGTAAAATATATACATACACTAATAGAAAGATGTCAGATATATATCGACTACTGAAAGCACATTTCTTAAACAACCTGGGATGAAATGTTTGTTGTAAGAAGCGTTCCGCGGAAACCTTCCTCAGTATGCTGCAGATCCATCTTATCACTGCAGAGTTCATCTGCAAAAGACAAATACAATTCATTTCTGACTTACTGAATTGAAAGTAATTACTCGGAGAGGATACAAAAGATTACATGCACTATACTTCATATTCCCTATGGATGTAAAAATAAAGTGATTGCATCACTATTGTGGCGCTATCAAAAATCTTACCGGCAATATCTCGATTTTCATGGATCTCAGAATCCCTCACAATAATCTGATCTCCGGCAAATATGTTTGCATCCGCAAGGGTAGCACGTTCATCATCATTGTCAATTATTCTATCACCTTTATGTAGTATCTGGTTTTCCTTGACAACCTTGGAGGACAATTATCATTGATAAGATTCATGAAAAGAGATTTAAATATTATGATGACTGCCCTCTAGCATAGCAATTCACTGATTATCATTAATGCTGAAGATAAAACCTTTCTAACTGAAAATAATTCATCTGACTAGCTATTATCAACGAAAAAAATTCATCTCATGAAAGTGAAAGTAAACCCACCTACGAAGTGTCAATTCATGCGTATATTAGTATAACCTGTGAAGATAACACTTGGGTAAGGGTAACTCATGTTTTCTTGTGACAAAAGGGACATGATCGACATGTTTACCGATTTCATTAAAGAGGATACACTATTTGTTGTCCATCTTATCTTATAGTATACATTGAAGGGCCATTCCAAAAAAAAAAAGTATACATTGAAGGAATGCTTAATTGAAAGGAAAATTTAGAACCACAATTACTTCACACTTGATTAACAAAAAATGTTATGCTAAAGCGCAACTCATTTATATTCCACCCCGCAAATTTGAAAGTGAAATGTAAAATGATTTTTCACCATGTTATATGCATGAGATCAATATTGACCTGAAAAAAGACACAGTTTCAATGATCTGCTATCCTAAAGTTCTCAGAGCTGAGGATTCTTTTTTATAGAAAAAAGCACTTTCAAGATTTAAACTTAATTAATTTAGCATGCCACAATCCCTGACGTAAATCAATAAATCCATCGAAGTCAGTTTTTTTATTCACATTGAAAGAAGATACTTTCATTTTCACACAAACAGATAAGACGAGAGGATCTAGCTTAATTAAATATGACTCTAGTTTAAACTACCATAGCTGAAACTGTTGGAAACACATGAGTTGAAATGAAACAAAGATAGAAAGAAACAACCAAAGAATAGAATTAGAATGTATTATTGAAACTGGGAAAATGGAGAATAGAATTCTCCCTAACCTTCAAATGATTTCTCCTTTCACTTACCATACAACTATCAAACAGACCGATTGATACCTCACCAATCTGATTTCTCCAATTAATCTAACTACTCTCTTCTAACTAACTGTTATCTAATCTAATGACTGTTGTAATTGACTGTCTGATGTCTTAATTCGACCATAGAAAATACATCGTAACAGAAACTTCATACTAACCTGAACTGAAACTTCAATTATAAGAATTAAGGCTTTGGTAGCTTGAAGTCTTGAACTTAATAAGGTAAAATAAAAGGCCAAGAATGCTGTTTAATGCATTTGTAACATTTTCTCCAATAGGTGTAAATGTGTAATAATATGCATATACCCAAACTGTTAAGAATTTATTTAGCCATTTTAATGTGTTCTTGTTCGGACAACATTTAAACTGAACTAAAGCATGCATATATGCATACAACATAGAGTTTACTTACCCCAAAGGATTCCCATATCATCATTTTCAACTGGTATAGTGATGTTGAAGCAGAAACTTTTAGACTAACTGAACTCCCATTTTTAGTCTTCCGGGAGCGCTTGGAAACCCGCCGATCTGTTTCAATTAATCCCTTTGAGGCCTCCAAGATTGATTTAGGTACCTCCTTACCACGTACGAGAATCACACATATGTCCTCATTGCAATAGTTAAGTTTATGCATTAAGTCACAGCTTTCTTTTTCTCCAATGCAACTTTCACAAACCTGGACATTGAGATGAAAATAAATAATAGTTTAATTGAAAGTTAGTATATATAATTCAATAAATAAAAGTT
The DNA here is from genome assembly GCA_954870985.1 of Trifolium fragiferum. Taxonomy (NCBI): domain Eukaryota; kingdom Viridiplantae; phylum Streptophyta; class Magnoliopsida; order Fabales; family Fabaceae; genus Trifolium; species Trifolium fragiferum. Next base: position 41,768,946 of record OX940794.1, read on the forward strand.
GAGGAGATTGAAATATTTAGTTAGCTGAATAAAAAACAGATGACTTTCAAACTTCAGTTAGTTAGATAATTACATTATTTACCCGAGATCAATAATGTGTCAGTCAAGTTAGATCCACAGACTGAGAATCACCATTTTCAACATGTGATTGCATTCATTAAGCAACATTAACGACAGAACAAAAATTTGTACTATGCATGAGAATGAAAACAGGAAAACCAATGATATGGCTCTGAAAACTAAATGCAATTTGTATGCAATACTGTAATTTTAATACATAAAAGAACAGTGCAAAAAAAAGTAGGATGGGGCCAGTAACATAACAGAGTTTTGGATC